>CM038712.1:40369298-40969298 GCA_021613375.1 Megaleporinus macrocephalus
CATCTCCATCAAACCTGACTGAACACGCTGGGTACTTTCCAAACCAGTGTTGGAGTGAGTCAGGTGTGCTAGAGTAGAGGGTTTGAACACAGCAGCTGTCCTTTCCACTTTCCATGAAACCTTCTAGGAATAAAATATCTTTACATTGGCCTTACAGTAACATTAACAGTATCTTCTCTTGTGAAGTTATCATATTGGAGATCTTCTTTTCCATTTTTGGACAGCAACCACTTTCTTTGCTTGCTATGATGTCTTGCTCCTTCAGGCAGTATTAACCCTCTGAATCTAGAGCTCACTTTTTAGATGCCACCATCCGAAAAATTAGAGATGCCCAATCTGTTTTTACAAAGATATTCTTTCTGCATCTCACCTTTATTTGATCACATATATCTCGTACCTCTTAGTTTGCCCATGCAGCTTCATAGCAACACATGTAGGTGAAATGTTCTGGAGCCTATATCACATGGAACATGGTTCAACAGCTTGTTTTGATGGAAGTTCTGAAGCATTTCTGATTTGTTAGCTTGCTTTTCTATATAGTTGATTAGGTTTAAGTGCTCATCAAGCATATTAATTGCTCTACTAAGAAGGTGCAAAGGCCTCCAACAGAGATGTGTGTAGTGATAAGATATCAGAAATTAATTCAGAACCTAATTTACAGCATATCTAGCATAAACTAGTTGAGTGAAGAAACCCACAAGCCAGGCTTTACATCTGTCTTACTGTGTGGCCTTGCTACACGTTCTCTCTATGCCATCGTAACACAAACTTTCTGCTTAACACATTATTCAGTGACAGATTTTATGGAGGTAGCGAGGTGGCATTTAGCAGAGATGCTAGCGCATTTCAAGCCCATCTACACCCACATTATTCATTAAGTGTGCTCTGCCGTTACTTTATGTGCACACTAGTAAATATGCCTGTGTGCCTGTAGGCTTAACTAGACATTCAGGCTTTTCTCTCCTTGTTTTTCTATCCTATGGTTCTCCTTCACCCTTATTTTGCCCTGTTTCTTCATCAGGGTGTTATCAAAGAAGATGCCTTTGAGAGATCCCCCTCCCCCTCTGTGGTATCCTAGGAGTGTGACTCTATGTGTGTCTCTCTCTCTTTACGTGAGAGAGAATAGACCTCTGAAGTTGTGTGTCATTTTGCAGTCAGCGAGAGAAAGAAAAAGAAACTAAAGATGGATCTAAGCTGGTTTTATTTATGGGACAAATGAATGGTATTTTTGAAGGTTGCCCCATCACACCCTGTGGTGAACATAAAGGTTCCAAAGCTGCATTTAGTCCCAAGTATAGTTTCCCCCCCACCAAACATCCCTGGGTCCTCGGATTTCCATTATTATAATATTGGTTCAGTGCACAGAAGTGTTAACTTGCATGTACAGCCCTGTTTAAAAAACACTGGGACACTGTGCAAAATGTAGATAAAAACTGAAAGCAGTGATGTGCAAATCATTTAAACCCTCTATTTAATTGAAAATAGTACATAAACAACACATCAAATGTTGGGAAGTTATTGGGTCTTTTAAAAAGTATATGCCCGTTTTGAATTTGAATCCAGCAACACGTTTAAAAAAAAAAGTTGAGTCGGGGCAATAAAGTGTTGGTAAAGTGGTGTAATGCTAAAAAAAAAAAAAAAACACCCGGTGGAACATCTTACTACTAGTTAAGTTTAATGGCAACTAGGTCGGTAACTGGGTATATAATGAACATCCCAGAGAGGCTGGGTCTTTCATAAGCGAAGATGGGGTTCACCACTCTGAAAGTCCAACCATCCATTATCTGCCGCTAAATCCCTCTAGTCAGGGTCACTGGAGCCAATCCCAGCGTCATCGGGCGAAGGCAGGGTACACCATGGACAGTTCACCAGTCAATCGCATGGCCAACACTCACTCACTCACTCACTCACACCTATGGACAGTTTAGAGTGACCAATCAACCTATCATCCATGTGTTTGGACTGTGGGAGGAAGCCGGAGTACCTGGAGGAAACCCTCTCAAGCACGGAGAGAACATACACACTCCATACAGAACCTCCCGGACCGGGAATCCAACCCAGATCATCTTACTGTGAGGTGACAGTGCTGACCACTACACCACCATACTAACCACTACACCACCATACTAACCACTACACCACCGTACTAACCACTACACCACCATACTAACCACTACACCACCATACTAACCACTACACCACCATACTAACCACTACACCACCGTACTAACCACTACACCACCGTACTAACCACTACACCACCATACTAACCACTACACCACCGTACTAACCACTACACCACCATACTAACCACTACACCACCATACTAACCACTACACCACCATACTAACCACTACACCACCATACTAACCACTACACCACCGTACTAACCACTACACCACCGTACTAACCACTACACCACCGTACTAACCACTACACCACCGTACTAACCACTACACCACCATACTAACCACTACACCACCATACTAACCACTACACCACCGTACTAACCACTACACCACCGTACTAACCACTACACCACCGTACTAACCACTACACCACCGTACTAACCACTACACCACCTTACTAACCACTACACCACCGTACTAACCACTACACCACCATACTAACCACTACACCACCATACTAACCACTACACCACCGTGCCGCCCACTCTAAAAGTCTTCCTGGCAAATTTATGAATAAAGTTTCTCAGCTACAATTCCAAAGGACTTCTCCGTTTAATCATCTACGGTACATAATATCGTCAGAAGATTCAGAAACTCCAGAGAAATCTCTGTATGCAAGGGACAAGACTAAAAAAGGCTAAAAAAAAAGGCTAATACTGGATAGCTGTGGTCTTCGGACCCTCAGGTGGAACTACATTTAAAAAAAACACGTGATTCCATGATGGAAATACCTGTAAGGAACACTTCTGCAAACCACTGTGTGTGGACACAGTTCATCCCAGCTAGTTAAATCTCTACCATGCAAATAAGAGACCAGATGTAAACAGATTCCAGAAACACTGCCACCTTCTTCATGCCCGAGCTGTTTAAAGATGGACTGAGGTGAAGTGAACAAGTGTCCTGTAATCTGAAAAATCAAAAGTTAAAATTAATTTAGAAAATCATGGATGCTATGGAGCAATATATGCTGCCATAAAGGCCTTTTGCTTAATTCAGTTACTAAAAGAGGCTGGGTCACAAGAGTGTTGACATGCTCCTGTCCCAGCTTTTTTGATATGCGTTGCTGACATCATATTCCAAATGTGCATATATATATTTTTTTAAAATAATACAATTTCTCAGTTTCAACTCTGGATATGTTGTCATTGACTGTTTTCAATTAAATTTAGGGTTTAAATGATTTGCATTCTCTCTTCATTTACATTCTCCCCATTGGATAACCTTTATGGTGACAGGGTTGTAGCATGTATGCAGCAGTGTTCCTATTTCATAGGACATATTTGGGGGGAAGTATATTGGCTTTGGAACTCACAACTACAGAGAGCTGCAGAGGGAGATTTACCAAAATGCCATTGGTTTGTTCTATACAGAAATCAGTTTAGACTCGTCTAGATATTGATGGCAAACTACAAAATGACGAAACATCCTGTGATGTCTGTAGCATCCTTGTGCGGATGTACCACAACTGCTGCTCGCACATACACACTTTCCGATACGACAGCGCTGCTAGCATGCAATGTTGGGTCTTTTCGAGTGACCGTCCAAATGGCTGTTACGCCCCCGTGCATGTCATGCATTATTTTCTGTGTTCTTGAGCTTGAGTGCTATGCTCGGTCTGTAGGTCGATGAATCTTCCAAGTATGTGTAACTGCAGCCTGGAGAACCTATGGGCGTAGCAAATGGGCGGAGACAATGTTTTGCATAGACATTTTTTGCATCAGCCAATCATATAACAATAATGAATTGTCAATCAGAAGATGCATTGGCCAATCAAACGAGTGAAGTACTTCATTGGCCAATCAAATGCGTAAAGCACATGTCTATCATTTTGTGCATTAGCCAATGGGTTTAAGGGAAACGAAGAAGGCGTTACAAACTGTTCTGGCAGAGAACTTTGAAGAGAGAGTCACTACACTGTTTAAAGCGTTACAGTCGCCTCATTTCTTATTTCAGATCAGATCATTGAGATTAACCAATATAAAATCATCATTCAATGTAATAGTGATATAAATATTTCAGTTTTTCTCCATTGTTTACACACATTCTCTGAAAGCAGGCCTCATACTCTCAGCTCCGGTCACTCCGGCTCTGCTACTACTGCCATGGCCTTCAGCGGCTGGGCTCTGGAGCACTGCTGGCTGTACAGCTAGCGAAAAGCTATACGTTGTTGACGCTTATTCTTAAATCAGCGCTGTGTTACTTATAGCAGTGTTTTAAGAACCATTGCAAACCATTTAAGATAATTAGTGAATGGTTTTGAGAGTCATGCGCCAAATAGTTGCCTCCAGTTTGGTTTGGAAAGGGTAATGAAGGATTTGGTTCAGTTCAGTGCTGATATTGATCTTCAGCTAACTGCTTTAAACATGCTTCAAGATGTGGCCCAAATCTGTGTACACTAACAAATCTGTGTGTGGGAACATTAACTGCTAAATTAATTAGCAAACTCTAACAAACTCTAGATTGGCTGATGCAAAGAGTGATGGACAGCTCAGTCCAAACTGCGATTGGCCAATGCAAAAGGTGATTGACGGCCATAAGCAGTTGTTTAATTGGTTGATGTAAAAAATGATTGACAGAGTTACCTCCTCCTTTAGATCTCCAGTCTGCAGCATTACCCTTCTCGAATCCTCTGTCTGAAAGTGTACTAACCTTCCTCTGCTTGATCGTAGCCTCATAGCGCTGTGTTGCATCTTGTCTGCACAACCGAGCGAGAAGCATACAAAGTCACATGATCAGCATTACATAGAAAAGTGAATGAATCAAGTCACCTTGATGTAGCCCAGCCTTGCTGCTCTGTTGCAGCTCTGTGGAGAGCCTTTCAATGATTTTTAAAACATTTGCATTCTGTTATTATTCTCCTTTCATCTGTTTCCTCTACTCTTTCTGGTTCTGATGGGGGTTAATTGTGAAATTTTCAATTGTGCAACTTCCAAGCTTCTATTAGCAAAGATATGTTTGGTGTCCGTAGTTAACTTCTAGAAGCTAAGCAAGCATGGAAGTTTATAGCCACCGGATAACGTAGTAAAAACAGGCTATGTTTACATGCAGAGATGTTCTCCAATCCGATTGAATGAATTCCCATTCTAGATTAAGACTGAGGTGTTTATATGCTCACCCTACGCATCACTCTAATAAAAATCTCCATTAATATACACACTACAAACAATCTAATCCAAAATTACACGCCTGCGTAGAACACGTCTTGGTGTAAATGTTACCATAGCAACAAGCATCAGAGTGCGACCAGCCGTAGTATGTTACCTGAGTTTTCGGTTAGCGCGCTCGTGTTGTTAATAGCTTTAAAATGATGGCGGAATCAGGAAAACATATTTTACATGAACTTATTAAAGAAGGGCCGAGAGTAAGATGTCACGTGTTAGCAATGAGTCCATCTCCCGTGAATTCATCCATAATTTAGAAAAACGGGAAAGAGGAACGTATTTCACCGTTCTGCTTTTTAGCTTTGTAAACGCCGATCTGAGACACTTCCATCTGTTTTTAAATAAATAAAGCTTTATAATTTGTGTAAACCCACCATCGTTCCTTTGCTTATATACTGGCATGAACAGCTCGTTATTGCTTTACAGCCATCCCTCCTGCTAGCAATTTTTAAATCTTTTAAGGTTTGAATCATGAACTTTGTCTCTTACAGACCAGTTTCTACCTCCCGCCATGTTGAAACGTCCTCTATGACGCTACAGTAGATCGTACAGTAGATTGCAGAACGTATTTAAACTTTCCGATTGGGAATGTAATCGGATACAGGTGTTTACACGGCTATTATTCTTCTATTGAACTGATTATTTATGGGATTAGCCACCTCCTTCAATCGAATAGAAACTGTAATCAGAATGACTTCAATGACTTCGGATTGCGGTGTATACATGGACGTATTTCATTCCAATTGAGCTATTAGTCAGATTATTAACGGATTATCAGACTGCATGTAAACGTAAACACTGCATGCCTAAAGCATGCATCTTAAATGGACTCGGATTATGTAACTTTGATTGTAAAAGAAAAAAGTGACAGTCATCTTGAAGTCAGAATTTTGCACAGTGCTAATTGATGGGTTATATATCCTAGTATGACCTGGTAATTCATTTTGTCCTCTGGAGGGGACATGAGTCTTCAAAAGATATTTCAAAAACTAAATAAGTTACCTTGCTTAAATCTGTTGTGCCATGTAGAGGACATCCTGGTCTTCCAGTGATGTATCATGTGTTGGGGTGTGTCACTCACAACAGAAGTAATGCCTCTCAGTAACCACATTTTATGGGAGCAAGAGAGGTACGTTGTCAAATAATATACATTTATTATGTTTCTAAAGCCTAGAATTGATCTGTTTTAGGTATAAAACTGTTGTAGCTAGTTCTTTTACATTTATATGCACAAATGTGCATAAACTACCTAACAGCATAGTTTTTTATGTCCTTCGTAGTGGACATTGGAACTTACTAAATCTGTTTTTTTTATTAAATTAATTGTGTCACAGGTGACAGGAGTTTGAGGCAGAGATAATTTTGCAACTGTAAACATTCAATACTAATTTATTTTTAATTAATTACTAATTTAATTTATTCCTAATTTATTAGAAAATGTTACATAATTGTACATTTTAAAAATAGAACATTAAAATGAAATGGATCATAAGAGAGGTTGGGTACTACGTGTGGAAAATTTGAAACTTTGGCTCAAGGTTTGAAGTGATTAACACAGGTTTAGCTAGTGTGTCTAACGACTGTTTAAACCTGCATGTTTTAAAATTTTAATCAAAGTAACGGTAACCTTTGTAATAGGTTATTAGTTGTTTCTTTTTATGTTTATATACAGTGCATTTGAAATATTTCTTATACTGCCCAAAGTGTTTTTTTTCTTCTAGTAGACTTATTTTATGTTGAAATTACTAAAATTCTCAAACTTGAATTTTTCTGGGTCTTAAGAGGTTATACACTTCCAATGCTTGCTGGTGATATTAGCCTTTAAAGCAAACCCAAAGAGGACATGTTAACACTTTTCTGTAGAGCAGTGTTCATAAGGCTACTGGACACCTTACAGGACCCATAATACTTTGTGGTCTGAAATTGTAAGGCCCATGTCCTACAGCCTACAAATCCAGTCCTTCCAGTAGGGTGTTACTAAAAAACCTTGACACCTGATGTCACTGATGATTGACCTTGGGGTGAATTGAAAATTGTGATAATTGGATTTCAGTGGCTACTGCTACAGGAGGTTTGATGGCTCCATCACGGGGACTAAAGTTCATTTTTTTGTGGTTTGTGTGCATAAATGTAACACTTTAATCTTCACAGAGAAACTGTTTCCCCAGCTCAGGCCTCTGCTTCACCCTCACCAGCTCCAACTGCAATCTGCAATTACACCCTTAACACCCTGCTCTCCCCTGGCCTTCACACCCTGGCTGGGGTGCTTCTAAAGTGCAGCTTACACCTACACTGCAAGGAAAGAGCTGAAACATGCATGTTGTGCGCTTTTTCCTAGCCGGTGTCTTCTCTTTGTCCTCTATATGTTTATTATGTGTTTGTTCGGTTTTGAAATGGCGTGAATCACTGTAATGAAGATGCAGCATTGCAGATGGGAGTCTGTGCTAAGTTGATAACTTTTGTTTCTGTGTATGCAATCAGGGATGGAACTTAAGAATGTTTGATATCCACCAGCAGTACAGCTACCCTGAAATTTCTCCAAGCCCAGTTGGCTTTGGAAACCTGTTGGGCCATTCCATGGCAGGTCGTATCATGGATTCGGTTTACAGCTTACTGGAGAAAGCTGTACACTTTAAGAGCTGAAACACTATTTAAGGCACAGTTCTGAAATTTGGTATGCTTGACAGAATTAAACAGATGCTTTTGCTTGATTTTCTTCTGAGAAAACAACAACTGTCAGGTTTTAGGTAAGCTGAGGTGGGTTGACCCTTCTGTGGAGAATCATATTTCATTAAAAATGCATTTGAACCTGCATTTGCGATGAACAGTGGCAGGAACAAGTACGTGAACCTTTAAAATGACCTGGATTTCTGCATCGATGGCACGATTAGGCCAACACAATCTAACTAAACTATTAACAAACATAGTTTTACTTTCAGTTCATGGATGTGTAGCAATCTAGGCTTTTAAAAATTGCATACAAAAAGAAGTTTTGAGCTAGATAGATAGATAGATAGATAGATAGATGTACAGGATGTACAGCAAAGTGTCAATAGTGTCTATGAGTGCTGACATAAGATGTCCAGTAAAGTGTCAGTAGTATCCGGGAGTGCAGATGTAGAGTAATGCGATTACAGTATAAATAAATAAATAAATAAATGTTGCTCAGGACGGTGTTCCAAAGAGTGGTCATCCTGTTAAGATCACTCCAAGAGAAAAATGGACAATCCTGAAAAAGGTGAGCAAAAGACTCAACAAGCCACAAAAATCTTTGTTTATGTGTCTACTGTTAAAAAAGCACTAAATTAGAACGGTCTTCATTTGAGATGGAAGGATCGATCGGCCATGCATCGGTATCGGCTGATTTTTAATCAAAATATGTGATCGGCCGATATTTCTCCAATTTAGCTGATCTCGATAGACAATCGATGGCGTTAAACAAATGAGCCTAATTTGTGTATTTCTAACTAGTGTTTCATCCAGGAATAGGAGCCCTGCGTGAAACCCCCTCCAGCCAGGTCCCTGCAATTCCTATCTGAACCACTAGGTGGAAATACATACCGTTTCATTTTTGTCAGACTAAAATGCAGCGGCCTCACAAGAACAGTTTAAACGTTCACCGCATGTACGGAAAGAAAACATCGTCCGTCTGGCAGTTTGTTACTGTATGTGACTCAGACTCATCCAGAGCAGTTTGTAACATCTGTAAAATTAGTAACATCAGCGTCTCTCGCAGGAACCAAGACAAAGACATTTAACTCTACTAATCTGATACGCACTTCAGAGACACCACACAGCTGAATACAATGAGTATCAGCAAACAGCAGAGCTAGCACACACAGCTAGCACAAAACAAACAACCCAGAACACCTACAGACCAGATCTGACCGGTACAAACAGAACAGCAGCAGAAACAGCCAGAGAGCTAAAGAACCACAGCCAGAGTGATTGAGTTTATAGTTCTAGATAAGCAGCTCTTCTGGGCTGTAGAAGACGTTCATTCTGCTGCTTAATGTTCCACCTGGATCCACGCTCTGCTGTTCCTAGTAGAGATACTTTTCAGATGTGGCTCTTACGGAGCTGTATCAAGCGGTTTACTCCCACAAACACCAACTTCTAATTTAGTTACAATATTATGCTGTTTCACATGAGCTCGTTAAAAATGGTTATAAAGTTTAGACCATGTTTCATGACTTGCTTGCGCTAATAATATGTAGCCCTGCTGCGTTCAATAGCCCCGCCCTCAATCGGTATCGGCTATCGGCTGATTGCGCTGAAAGGTGATCGGCGATCGGAATCGACCTCAAAAATGGTGATCGGTCCATTTCTTGTCTTCATTGAAGAACACCACAAAGGAAACTGCTGCCCTCAAGTTTGTCCAATACCACCTGGATGTTCCACAGTGACTCAGAGAAAATGTTGTATGGACAGATGAGACATAAGTGGAGTGCACAACATTATGTTTGGAGGTAAAAGGATACTGCACACCAGCACCAAAAACCCTCATTCCTCAACTGTGAAGCATGGTGGAGGGAGCATCATTGTGGCACTGCTTTGCTGCCTCAAGACCTCAATGCTTTGTGTTCCTAGAGGAAACAATGAATTCAAAGGTATATCAAACATTTTACAGAAGAATATAAGGGCACCAGTCTGTTATGACTGATGGAGGTGCTCAAAGCACTCAAATAAGTCAAAAGAAAAAGGTCTAATCTGAACAATCCAAGTGAAAGTCCACACCTCAACCCTACTGAGATGCAAATAAGGCATACCAATATATTAATGAACTGAAACACGTTGAGAAATGGTCCGAATTTGTCGCACAGATCTTATTTGGAGCTACAGAAAATGTTTGCTGGAGGTGATTGCTGCTTAATGGGGATCTACGGGTTATTAAATTCAAGGGTTCATTTACTTCTTTTTAGCCTACACTATGGATGTTTAATCAGTGTGCTCAATAAAATATATTAAAAGTTAAAAGTTTAGTTAGATTGTGTTTGTCTGTATTTGTCCCTTGGTTTACAATCAGATTGGTCATTAATGCAGAAATCCAGGTAATTCTTCAGGGGTTAACATACTTCTTCTTGCTACTGTATACAAAGGTTTACTTTAGGATACACATTGTATATATCATAAATGCTAATGTGATTGGCAGAATTAGTCTATGAAACCTAAATCTTTTTAAGGGCGTAGGTTTAGTCTTAATATTGGTTGGGACAAAATAATGTGGACTTTCAGAGCTTGTGTTTGTTGCTCACCCCAGGCCTACATTTAATGCTGAGGCCTTCCTATAATTCCAGACCATAATTCCTAATTAACACCTCACCTGAAACCACCTGTTTTCTCAACAGTCTCAATTTCTTTGCCTACTGTATGTACAGTGAGGAAAATAAGTATTTGAACACCCTGCGACTTTGCAAGTTCTCCCACTTAAAAATAAAACAGGGGTCTGAAATTTTCATCGTAGGTTCATGTCCACTGTGAGAGACAAATTCTTTACAAAAAACCTGAAATCACAATGTATGATTTTTAAAATAATTTATTTGTGTTACTGCGCCAAATAAGTTTTTGAACACCTGTGAAAATCAATGTTAATGTTTGGTACAGTAGTCTTTGTTTGCAATTACAAAGGTCAAACGTTTCCTGTAGTTTTTCACCAGGTTCGCACTGCAGCCGGGATTTTGGCCCCTTCCGCCACACTGATCTTCTCCAGATCAGCCCCAGTCCGAGGAAGATTGACATTCATGTTTAGCTTCTTCCATTTTCTAATAACTGCTCCAACGGTTTTTTTACCAAGCTGCTTGGCAATTGTCTCGTAACCCTTTCCAGCCTTGTGGACGTCTACAATTTTGTCTCTGGTGTCTTTGGACAGCTCTTTGGTCTTAGCCATGTTAGTAGTTGGAGGCTTACTGATTGTGTGGGGTGGACAGGTGTCTTTATGTAGCTAACAACCTCAAACAGGTGCTTCTAATTTAGAGTAATAAGTGGAGTGGAGGTGGTCTTTTTAGAGGCGGACTCTTTGAGGGCCAGAGTTTTTTGCTGATTGGCAGGTGTTCAAATACTTATTTGCAGCAGTAACACCAAACAACAAAAAAAATATGAAAAATCATACATTCATACATTTTTTTTTAGATTATGTCTCTCACAGTGGACATGCACCTAAGATGAAAATTTCAGACCCCTCCATGATTTCTAAGTGGGAGAACTTGCAAAGTCGCAGGATGTTCAAATACTTATTTTCCTCACTGTACAAACATGACGTTTTCACTGGTTTCCTGGACTGCTAACTCATAATTTGATAAATCCACACATTTTCTGTTTACTCCTGCTAGAAACCTGACTGCTAGCCCACTGATGACAGAAGTTGGGTGTAGTTTGTTATACTGTATCGCTATCTTAGGTATTTAACATTGGTAGATGTTGTTTCACACAGTGGAAAAGCTGGTGACGTTAGCTAGATAGCAGCATAGCTACTGACTAGTTAAATTACTACCTATCGTTTATGTCTGGTTGGTATTATGTTGAAGTACAAAACATGTCGGCATGGACAAAATCAACTTATGTTTGAAGTACAGTGCAGGCAGCCTTCAGAGAGCTCCTCCCTTTCAGCCAGTTAAATGGCACGCCTAATAGCACGCCTAACCATCATCTTGAAGACGTAGCATCTGGGTGGTGCATTGGAATTATCTACGTGTCTCTCCAAAGATAATCCAAACTAGTTTACTCAAACATTGATAGGGACAATTCTGTGCTACCAGAACATTTCATATGCAAACCTACGCCCAAGTATCTTCTGTCTGAACCAGTTCTAACCACTTTAATGAACTAAACCCCTTTAGTCCTCCATGTTTTAGAGACTACTCAGAAGTTATATATATCACAGTTAATAAAGGTGGAAGTAAATAGAAAAACAACTTTAACCAGTTTAAAAGTTTGCTTACAGGATGAGCACATTCATATCCATCCCTGTGTTTATCTCTTGTCCGAAGCAGTCGGAGTCCCCTTGTGTCCTTGTGATTCATGATGATTGAAGCATGTTACTTAATGACCTGTCCTCTCCTGCTCTAACCCCTCTCCTCTCCTCTCATTACTCCCAAACAGACAAAGTCTCAGCTCCCCAGAGTAAAGCAGGTACATGCTCCTAATCCTTAACGGCTCCCGAATTTCCTCAAACTGTCTTTCCTTAAACTCTAAACGAGGCATTCTTCATTTAGAGCATAGAAGGCCATGTCTGAAATCGCGGATCGAATATTTTATCTATTATATTTATCTTTCAAGTTTTCCAGCGTGAGAGCTGAGGTGAAAATCGGGTCCGGTTGCGAAAGTGGCGGACACTTGCGCGCCACTTTAGATCCGCGATATCAGAACAGCCTTTTAATGTGTTCCTGTGTTTTGAGTAGCCCTGATTTTTTTGTGTATAACGTTTATGTACTGTCTAGAAACAGGCCTCCTTTGGTAAGTCGCCACTGGACGCAAAGCTTTCACTTCTCACACCAATGACCTTTACCATAAATCTTATTCCTCATTCAGCCTTGCCAGGAAGAGTTCTAGTTATTGGAAGGGATTTCCCCAGACAACAGGCTTTTATTATCTGTTCCCAGAACAATGCTAGCGGCCTTGTTTTGACACATTTTCGCACTTATTTTCTAAGTGCATGAGGAGCTTTAGACGGCTTGTTTCTGCCCTAAATATGACTCTGATTTCCCAGCTGCCACGGTCTTTATTGAGAAGTAAAAAGAGAGATTAAAATTGTAGGTCTCTTTGGTGACTGGCTCAGTGTAATACAGCAGACATCAAGAAGATAAATAAATATGATTGGCTGTCTCCATTCGGATGTCAGAGCACCTTACTGTTATAATAACTGAAATGGTGCATTAGGACATACATTTTTAAACCATATTTTTTTTCCATTCTTTGTTTTTTTAACATGTTTACTGTGGAACTGAGAGCTCCTGGTGAGCACAAGTGATGCTGGTATTTTGTGAATCATCATTCGTCGTCTTGCTTTATTAGCAACGATCAATTAAACATTCTTGGCATCTCTTGGCTACCCAAGACAGCGAGTGTGTACGCAAATGCAGCCAGTTTGATCTAGCTGATGATGCTGGCACTGATCTCCACTGTACAAAGGGCTTTATGAAGGATATATATTTAGCAGCCTTTGCTGAAATAGAAGTGAAAGCTGACTTTCTGCTAAGAGCGGTTCTTTCAACATTGAGCGTAGCTGCAGTTTATTTCGCCCTTAGTATTGAAGCTAGCAGTAACAGTTAGATGTTCTTCAAGTCCTTAGAAGAAAGACTAAGTTTGAGGTTTCATAGGCACAGGAGATTGTACTTGTATAAGAGGCACAGCTGCGTAGGGAGTGGCAGTCTCTGGGTGTTGAATTGGGATAAGGTTCTTAAGGTTCTCAGAGTGGACTGTAGCGTAGTCAAACAAAGGACAACCGCTCCCCGCATGTGCTGTATAGCACTGTGTAGCATACCAAGTGCAGCTGTATCATATATAGTGGCCCCAAGTGGTATTTAAACATTTGTACCATTCTTAAATTTCTGTTTTTATTTTATCCTACCTTTGTATTTTAGTTTATTCTAAAGTGGCTGCTTGTTAGGGGACTGTGATAAAGACAGAGATGTTTTTAATCACTTGTCTAATTAATTTAAAGGTTGTGTTTGAAACAAAATTTCAAACCAAGTGGCGTTTTTTTTAAAACAGTCACAATTAAAAGCACTGATAAACATTGTGCATACAAAACATAGTTTTTTAATATTTGCAGATTTAGTACAATAAAATGTACAGCCGAAACATTTGAGATGAAGTAAGTTTTAAAGTGAATAGGCCAGTAACTAAACACTTCATAATTAAAATAACTCATTAAGTTTTTTACCCATTTTAGATTAAATACAGGCACTTGAAGCTCGGAGTTTGCAACAGACAAGAACATATATTTTACTTTACTGTAGGTTATAGCTTTACAGTAACTACCTGTATTTGCAGACTGTATTAATCTTTAGTAAGGCATGAAGTGAATCAAACTCACTGATTGCTTGGTAATGTTTTAATTATACTGATAGTTAATCTAACTTAGCTTCTGAAGCCCTAACCAGTAGAGAAGGTAGCTTTGCTGTATCTACCTAATCATCATTGGAGGAAAATTCTTGATTTTTGATGAGACAGTTTTCCATTGGGCAGGTCCAGATTTGAACTCAACATGTATCCATGGAATAAGAATATTACTACTACATTTTAAGAGCATGATGATTCTGTTAAATGAAAAAAAAAAACAAAAAACAATACAGCTACAGAAAAGCTCTGTGGAATGTGCATAGTTGCAACAAACACCTGTAGACACAACGTCTTGGTAGAGCCAGTTTATCACAAGTGCCATAAATAGCCCAAAGATGAGATTTGTGTTCGTCACTTGCTCCCTCACTGGCAGTCACTTTATTTTCACATTTCATTAGCTGTGCTCACGGCCTTGGCCTGATGAAATCCTGCTGAGGTAGGACTGGGCTCTGCATTCTTCACCAGTGACACACTGCTTCTTCACCACATGGCATTGCCTGCTACACGTTCTAAGAGATAGGATGGATGGACGTTGGTTTTAGGGATGAATGAATAACTGTATTTGTGCATGAATGTAGGGCTCTGGTCCTGCAGTACCTCCTGGGCTCCTCAGTTCTCTCAGCATTGAGGGAGTGTGCGAGAGACTCCGGCAGATCGAGGGATTGGACGACAGCATGATGGAGCAGTACACCAGCACTGTCAAAAAGGTACATCCCTACACGCACGCTAGAAAGGGAAAAACTACCAGTCGAACGTTTTAGATACACTACCAGTCAAACGTTTTAGTACACTACCAACCAAACGTTTTAGATACACTACCAACCAAACGTTTTAGATACACTACCAGTCAAACGTTTTAGTACACTACCAACCAAACGTTTTAGATACACTACCAGTCAAACGTTTTAGATACACTACCAACCAAACGTTTTAGTACACTACCAACCAAACGTTTTAGATACACTACCAGTCAAACGTTTTAGATACACTACCAACCAAACGTTTTAGTACACTACCAACCAAACGTTTTAGAACACTACCAGCCAAACGTTTTAGAACACTACCAGCCAAACGTTTTAGATACACTACCAGTCAAACATTTTAGTACACTACCAGTCAAACGTTTTAGATCACTACCAGTCAAACGTTTTAGATACACTACCAGTCAAACGTTTTAGATACACTACCAGTCAAACGTTTTAGATACACTACCAGCCAAACGTTTTAGATCACTACCAGTCAAGCGTTTTAGATTCACTACCAGTCAAGCGTTTTAGATTCACTACCAGTCAAACGTTTTAGATACACTACCAGCCAAACGTTTTAGTACACTACCAGTCAAACGTTTTAGTACACTACCAGTCAAACGTTTTAGATACACTACCAGTCAAACGTTTTAGTACACTACCAGCCAAACGTTTTAGTACACTACCAGACAAACGCTTTACTACACTACCAGACAAACGCTTTACTACACTACCAGTCAAACGTTTTAGTACACTACCAGACAAACGCTTTAGTACACTACCAGTCAAACGTTTTACTACACTACCAGTCAAACGTTTTAGAATTGTTATAAAATGCGAATGAACTTTGTGACGCCCCTACCAGTTATAGTACTGTACAAATGTCAAAGATCACCCTTCTTTTATTTTTTAAAAAGATTACACATAAGAAGGGGAAAAAGCAGGAGTTTCTGATCATGGAGAAAATAAATAGAGAAAATAGGACTCATAACAACACACATGAAAACTATCAGCATCAGATAAACAGAATCAGAGGTTTGCAGAGCTCCACCCCAGAATCCAGCCCTCAGCATCACTGAATGTGTCTGGGATTGCTTGGATTGTGAGGAAAAAAGAAAATAAAAGAATAGAAGCTAGAACATCAAACCTTAAATATTAAAATATATTTTACATGTAGTTGTTAAGACATCTGTGTAACACTCTGTTCAGTTATGATGCTTGATTTGTTTGTATAACTTGTATTTAATGGTTATTTGGACTGTAAACTAGAAAATGAAAAGTGGTCTCTGATGTCTGCTCAGTACTGTTAATGTATTAATGTCATAAAGAGAAAGTTTATAGCAATTTTTGGCAAATATTGGACAATGTAGGAATTAAGACCTGGGTTCAGACCTGACCAGCTGAGCTGAGCTGTCACCCACTGAACGCACCCTGCAACCAGTTTCTTAAAAATACATGGTCTCTATTGAAAATAGATGCCAATAGACACATAGCCTAAACGGTCATAAATTTGAATGGTCATAAATTCCCCATGTTGTTTACTGAGAGAACTGAACGTTGATATTTCTGCTCTTGGGTAAAGGCTGAAAATCACCATCACAAAGGAACATTGTTCCCTGGGTGGCTTTCTCCCACCCCCATAACAGCATCAATGCAGAGACTAGCCCTATTTTCTCCAAGTGGTGAACACAGGACTCATCTTAAGAGCCTGTTTTCCCACTGAACACCACCTGAGGGTGGCAGTGACATGACTAATGCCTTCAGACCTTCTCCTTCCAACCTAACAGCTGTGTAGCAGTGGCCTTCATGTTCAAAGATCTCCATTGTAGCTGAGGAGGGAGCACTCTATCATCCAGACTGCACCAGCATGCACCAAGCACAAGCCCGCCACTTGTTTTTCCAAAGGCCTCACAGGCCTAAATAAATAAATAATAAAAACTGCCCAGAGGAGCTTCTGGATGTGAATAGCACAAGTGCTGGTGACTCTCACAGTCAGTCTAAAGTCAGCTTGTAAATGTCTGCCCATCCAGGCAAACATCAACGGCCGAGTCTTGTGCCAGTGCAACCTGGATGAACTGAGGAAGGAGATGAACATGAACTTTGGGGACTGGCATCTCTTCAAGGCGATGGTAAGACTTGTTATTCACTCCTTTAAATCATACTTTTACACCAGCCTAATCTCAGTATATCCTTTCAGTGGTTTGTACTGTTAAAGGGTTTGTATGCAGCGTGGCATCTTTTAATGGATCTTGACTTCCACCTACTACTGCCCGATATAGGGGGAACTTTTTTACACAAGCCCTCTTTCGTGAAGGGGGCTGATGAACAGTTGAAATGAGAAACACATGTAGCTTGTGTTGATCAGATTTCCATTTGTGCTTCCACAAACGAATGTTGTGTTGCCAGCAAGCACGCAGCCATCTGGTCCAAGATGGCGCCTTTCTGAATGAAGGAAGGTTATTGTCAGTGGGAGCTTGGTATCCACTCGAAGATCTGAATAGCTTGACTTTTACGAGAAAGTAGCATTCTTCATGCTGAAAACATGAGAAATAGGAAGGGCACAGAGAATTGACTGTGGGATTCTTGTAGTGTTTTCCCCCAAATTCCAATATTGACTGTCCGGTTATTGACATTAAATACATTGGGTACTTGGAAATATACTAAGCACTGATAAAAGTACTTTATACTGAAACTTACAATGACTTCTTGCATGGCTATAATAAGGAAACCACCCTTCCCCTCCTGGAGTTTCCCTGTTCCTAACATGTGATTAAACTAATGAGTTGATTAACCATTTCAATCCTTTAAACCTTTATTTTCACTTGAGAGTACACTAAGGGAGACCCTTGTTTACCATGCCGCCGAGCATTACAATTGCTAAATAAAAAGCGATTGAAAGTAAATTAAAATGAATTTTAATTAGTACTTAAATGTAAAAGAAGCAATAAGAGCAGAGACAAAATTAAGATAAATCGTAAAAGAAAAACAAATAAAAACTGAATAAAAGCCTGTAATCAGGAATAAGACAAAAATAAGTCAATGAAAGTAGATATAAATATAGTAGTAAAACATAAAGTAGTTAAAGAAATAATAATAAAACAAAAAAAGTAATAAAAGTGATAATCATAACAATAATAATTGAGTAATAAAAATCTAGATAACAGAATGGTAAAAGGAAATTAAAATAAAAATAAATAAATAAATAAATAAATATCAAAGTCCTAAAGCTGTTAACTAAAATTAAATAAAACACTGGCTGTTCGTGCCAAATGTCTCACCTGTGGCACATTTAGAGAATTTGAGATGTTTTTTTATTTTTTTAATCATAATAAAAGCACAAAACGATTGTTTGCAAATGCGACTGAGATCAGAGAGCTGCTGTTTTTGTTATAATTCCTGTTCCTCTGTTTTCTTGTTACTGATGGTACATCGTTTGACCCAATGTTTGTAGACTCCTCACGGCCCAACATTTCTTTTAAAATATTGGTTACAAATAAGAAGTTTTCCCCCTTTGTCGCAGTAACAACCTCTAGTCTTCTGGGAATGCTATATGTTGGAACATTGCTCTGACGATTTGATTGCATTTATCCACAAGAACTTTAGTGAGGCCAGGTACTGATGCTGGATGATTAGTTCTGGTTCACCAACACTCACTGCTCATCCCAAAGGTATAAGATGGTGCTCCAGAGAATGCAGTTCCTCAGCCTATCACCAGAGTGTCTGGTCAAAAACTCCTTACTTTGATAGAAAAGGCCTTATAACTCATATGCATAGAACCCAACTGCAGTATTCGTGTGATGTAAATGGATTGGCCACTTTTTAAAACAGGGATACAACAAAAACACTGTGTTGTAAAACGAGCACAACTAAATTCTAAACTCTTGCTTAACTTTTAAGCATGTGATGCTGTGAAAATTTCTTTAAACCTGCTGCCAGTTAAAGTAGAACTGACTTCTCAATAGTTGTGGGCATCCTAATGCATCATAGATTTCAGATGTTTCAGAGGTTTTCAGAGGTTAAGACTATCACACACAATAAAATCGCCAACATTTTTGAATATTGTAAATGATATTATACCCATAAATACCATGCTATATCACCAATCCCTAATTTTCACACCAGGTTACTACTTTTACTGTCTCTAGAAAAAGAAAAATTCGCACATTTCTCATTTCCCATCACATATCTAGTAGAGACAGCTTTTATTTGTCCAGTATCATTCATTTTACTTCAGTCCTGGATATATGGAGATATTTGGAGTGCATTATTTAGTATCGTGACATTCTGGATCATTGACTTCTGTTACAATTTGATGAATTCTTGTATTTTTTAATATCTCAGTTAGGGGTGTGCCATATTATATCGTATGCAATAATAAAATTTAATTTTCATTTTGTTGTAGTAGTGTATTCTTAAAATATATTTTTTAAAATCAATGTTTTTTCATATCGCCAAGAGTATCGTTATTGCAAAAATACCATTGGGGTACCAGAAAGTCTTGATTAAAAAAATAAAATAGAAAACTCATACTTTCCTTAAATGTTTACTGCAAAGCTAAAATAATAAGCCTGAGAGTAAGTCTGTTTGAGATGAATTAATAGTTAAATGTGTTTTGTGAGGCATGTTTGTTTTTGAAGGCTGTACGTTTCTCGATAGTGCCAAACCATGAAGAAATAAATCCTGAACAACAAACATGTTTTTGGCTGATTGAGTACACTTCTGTGCTGTGGTGCTGCTTTCCAGGTGTTGGAGCAAAGGCAGGTAGAGAGCCAGCTGCTGCAGGAGGAGTGTGGAGGTGGCAGCGAGCAGGGCAGCAGCGTTCTGGCCCAACCTGAT
Organism: Megaleporinus macrocephalus; assembly: GCA_021613375.1. NCBI lineage: Eukaryota > Metazoa > Chordata > Actinopteri > Characiformes > Anostomidae > Megaleporinus > Megaleporinus macrocephalus. The sequence continues at coordinate 40,389,291 of CM038712.1, forward strand.
CCCCCCTCCCATCCTGCTACAGCCCCCCAAGACAACACCCTGCATTACAGCCTTAATCTCAGCTTTGAGGAGCTCAGTACAGCCGGCCTGGAGGAACCTGCCAAGCAACCAATCAACCACTGGACGGTGGGTGCAAAGTTAAAACGCTTTCTCTGTTAAATCAATTATTCCGTCCTCTTGAACTGCACTCTTACTTAACACTAAGACCAGGAGCATTCCCCACGCAGGTATCCGAACAGAAAAAAACGATGACTTACAGCCAGCACGTTACAAGTGCACATTGATGCCTATATTTGAAACCATAGTACTGAAGAGGGCGATAGAGTACAAATCACACTAAATCAGAGGCCAGACTCTCAAAATGCTTTAGGACAGTCATAACACTATATAACATGTGATAAGTTGTTGAGACCAGCTGACTAAACAAGTGTAATCAGGTGCTCAGGCTTGCTTGAGGCGAAAACCTGGATAAGGACTGTATTCAAAGCATTGGTCGTAACTGGCTGTTCCAGTGGTTCTTATCATAATATTATCAATAATATCTTCAGGCATGACTGTAATAAAAGTTAGAACTACTTAAGAGCCGGTCTATCAGGATAAAACCAGGATCAAATCTCAGCAGAATGGCATGAAGAGAACTTTTACAAATTATAAATCGTACAAAAATCGAATGAAAAGCCACCAAAACTCACATGTAATGAATTAATTATATGGATTACATTATCACAGCTAATGAGGCCCATGATTAAAATAACATATTACAATACATTGTCATAATAATGCAGCTTAAAATCGACAGTAATACTCGATTTATAAAAACTAGTGCATGCTATTTTGATTTAACTCTACCCCGTTGAAGTTTTCAGTCCGTTTTTTTATTGAAGTTGAAGTTGAATTTAATTTTAGTTTATTTAAGTCAGGCCTTCGTTGAGGACCGCTGGCAACCATCGTTGAACTTTTTAACATTTATTTAATTTTACTTTATTTTGTATTTTTACACAGCAACACCATCAAACAGACTTTGACACTCACAAAAATAAAAGTTATTTAATAAACTTCCCCACTTTCTTTTACTTGGCTGTATTGATACTAAACCCTGCTGGTGTGCCATTAATAGAGTGCAAAATTGCTGAAATGCCATCTTTACTTAAATTTGTAGTTTTGTTTTGACACTAGCCGGTCACAAAGGGGTCCTAGATTATGAGACCATTAGCACCTGTGGCATTAGTATCCTTCATGAAAATTTGAGAATCTGGTTCCTGATGTACAAATCCAGTATCCCCAGCAGCTGTAAACACACTGGCAGTCGAGGTGTGCTTGCTACTTGTTGCACAGGAGAAATAAATCCAAGCAGGAATGTGATCTTGGAGAAAGGACTGAGATTTGGCCTATATATATATATATATATATATATATATATATATATATATATATATATATATATATATATATATATATATATATATTATATATATATATATATATATATATATATATGTATACTCATTAAAGTGCACCTTTCTTCTGCCCTCAGCAGCCTTCACTTTATTGCATTATGAATTTTCATGTGACAACATTTAAAAAAGCAGCAGTGCCTGAAATCGATTTCGCATAGCTGGAAGCAGTTGGGTTTGCATACTTGAGAGCAGTATGTTTCCAGCCTTAGGCACAACCTACACACTTAGAAAGCATTGTCTGTGGGATGTCTGACTAAGCAGTCTTCCACACAAAGGGGAGGTGTATTAAAGTGCCCACTCGCATTTGCTATATTTGTGAATGTTTGCATAAAGTGTATTTATAAGTGTAGACAAATTGGGAATAAAAGCATTCATTTAGCTCCTGCCCTAGTTAGTCATGGAAAAGGCCAGTAGATGCTGACACCAGACTTCGGTATAGTCATTAAGCTAAGTACAATGCTGCTAGGGGCCCTGACACACTGTCTGCCATCGGATGTGACGCTGGCCAGCTGTCGATAATAGTCTGTTGTTGAGTAAATGGTACTTACAGCACAGGAAACACACAGAGTATGGTTTATTTTTCAATGCTAGTGCGAGAACCAAAGTTTTATGGAATTTATTTTTGCTATTTGAATGCTGTATTTGAAAATCACTTTCTATGCTATGAGTAAACAGACAGTACTCAGAAGTTCTGAAGGTGCTCTGATAAAATATTGTCATATATTGTCAAAATAAAGCATGGTAAGTCTTTTTGTGGACATGTACCAATGCTGAATTTTTTTATTGTCTCTGTTTAATGTGCAAACATTAAGGTTTCAGTAGGACTTTGCTTCAACCCTGCTACATAACATTGACATAATCCATAATCCATGCCATACACATGTCATTTCAGATGTCATACGATGTTTTCATGACAGTTTAATGTTAATTAAAATGAACAACTAACATTATGTGATGTAAGCTATCATGAGGTCAAGCATGGAATCTGTAACAGTGACATTACACTGTTAGATTAGATTAGATTAGATTAGATTAGATTAGATTAGATTAGATTCAACTTTATGGTCATTGTGCAGAGTACAGGTACAAAGCCAATGAAATGCAGTCAGCATCCAACCAGAAATGACTAATAATTTGAGGTTATTGTACATGTGGTGGTATATAAATAAATATATAGAATGTAGATGTACACAGAATGTGAGATAAGGGGGTGGTATATAAAATAGAATATAAATTACTATACATATATACAGTAAGTAATATTACTGGACAACAACGGTGCATGACATGTATATGTCAAGGTTATTACAGTCTTAACTAGCAAAGTTTAAGTGAATTGTAACCATGGTTTACTTTCACTTTTATACATACAGTGTAGCTTAAACTTGGATATTTGAAGATTATGAGACTTTCTTCATCGTTTACTACTACGTCTGCCTACTGCCTGCTCCTTCTATAGAAAGGGTTTCTCCTCCACGCAGGCGCATACAAAGTTTGTGCATGGTGGCCGTCAGCTCTAGCCTTTGCAGTGTGTTTAAGTGTGAATTTTCAAAGGAGACGTGAGACGACGAAGCCAACCATCGTCAGTGGCCACCGACACAGCAGCATATTTCTATAGACAAGTATAATATATATAAGCTATATATAAGCTATGTCCTATAATGATTATGTCTGCTTCTATATGCACACTCTGGTGTGTTTCCTGCACGCCAGCTTTCGTGTTTAACAAAGAAGCAGAACTCAGCTTCTGCTTTTCAGTAGTCTATCAGCAGGGTGAAAATAGCCTGTGGTTTACTGGGTGACAAACGGAGAGTTCTCTGACCTGGATGAGCAGAGGAAGTGAAGAGCTGACCTGACGCACACACGCACACACACATGCTCTTAATGTGGGGCAGCATGAGAGAGGCCCTTTCTGTCACATAGGGATGGCTATTTCTGCTCTTTGCTCTGCCTGCGCTTAGAAAGGTGTCACTCCACATTTACCAAGTGCACAAAAACTCTGTAGAGGGTCGGTGACGGTTTGAGATTATAATCAGTGTGTATGGGTGATGGGGTTTTTTTGTCTGTTGTTTTCTTTCTGTTTGTCTGTTGAACAGTTGAGAAACTGAATTCGAGTGAGTTTAAAAACATGGTTTTTGAACAGAATTGTAATTGTTTTTAATTCTGCATAGTAAAGTCCTTACAGTCATTTAGAGTGGTGTGATATAACATTCCTTAGAAACTTCTTCACAGTGGTGGTGTTGGGACCCAGATGTCTGTCATGTTCATTGCCTCTCACAGAAAGCTGTAACATGAAATATAATGTTTTTCAGGGGTTTTGGAAAAAACCTTTGGCCTGTTTTATACTTTCACGGCATACAGCCATACATGGTAATGGTACAATGTTGCATGGGAAAACCACTATTTTAGCCTTATTAATATCCATCCATCCATCCATCCAACCATTATCTGCCTCTTAATCCCACTAGTCAGGGTCACTGGGGTGGCTGGAGCCCAATCCCAGCATCATTGGGCGAAGGCAGGGTATACCATAGACAGTTCACCAGTCCATCGCATAGCCAACACACACTCACACCTACGGGCAGTTTAGAGTGACCAATCAACCGAACATGCATGTGTTTGGACTGTGGGAGGAAACCGGAGTACCCGGAGGAAACCCACTCAAGCACGGAGAGAACATGCACACTCCACACAGAACAGCCCGGACTGGGAATCCAACCCAGATCATCTTACTGTGAGGCGACAGTGCTGACCACTACACCACCATACTGACCACTACACCACCATACTAACCACTACACCACCGTACTAACCACTACACCACCGTACTAACCACTACACCACCGTACTAACCACTATACCACCGTACTAATCACTACACCACCGTACTAACCACTACACCACCGTAGTAACCACTACACCACCATACTAACCACTACACCACCGTACTAACCACTACGCCACCGTGCTAACCACTACACCACCGTACTAACCACTATACCACCGTACTAATCACTACACCACTGTACTAACCACTACACCACCATACTAACCACTACACCACCGTACTAACCACTACACCACCGTACTAACCACTACACCACCGTGCTAACCACTACATCACCGTAGTAACCACTACACCACTATACTAACCACTACACCACCAAACTAACCACTTCACCACCATACTAACCTCTACACCACCGTACTAACCACTACACCACCGTACTAACCACTACACCACTATACTAACCACTACACCACCATACTAACCACTACACCACCATACTAACCACTACACCACTGTACTAACCACTACACCACCGTACTAACCACTACACCACCATACTAACCACTACACCACCATACTAACCACTACACCACCATACTAACCACTACATCACCGTACTAACCACTACACCACCGTACTAACCACTACACCACCGTACTAACTACTACACCACCATACTAACCACGACACCACCATACTAACCACTACACCACCATACTAACCACTACACCACCGTACTAACCACTACACCACCATACTAACCACTAAACCACCGTACTAACCATTACACCACTGTAGTAACCACTACACCACCGTACTAACCACTACGCCACCGTGCTAACCACTACACCACCGTACTAACCACTATACCACCGTACTAACCACTACACCACCATACTAACCACTACACCACCATACTAACCACTACACCACCATACTAACCACTACATCACCGTACTAACCACTACACCACCATACTAACCACTACACCACCATACTAACCACTACACCACCATACTAACTACTACACCACCATACTAACCACTACACCACCATACTAACCACTACACCACCATACTAACTACTACACCACCATACTAACCACTACACCACCATACTAACCACTACACCACCATACTAACTACTACACCACCATACTAACCATTACACCACTATACTAACCTCTACACCACCGTACTAACCACTACACCACCGTACTAACCACTACACCACCGTGCCGCCCCTTATTAATATTACATACAAAAAAATGTAGATTCACAATAATAATAAAAGCCCTGTATTGGCGTTGTTGACATTGACTGACTTTGTTCACATCTCAACACTGAATAATGCAGGCATATCAAAGATCTGTGCAGCTTTACTTTAAATGATGTAATAATGTTAAATTGTGTCTTTTTCTTCTTGAAAGTTAACAATTTAGAGATACGTTTCCTTACAACAGCATCAACATGCCTGTTTTTGTTTATGTGTGTGTGATCTGTCCCTTCAGGTTGCGAATCACATGACTGCGAGCTTGTCTAGCCTGAACTCTCAGGAGTCGTCCAACGACATCAGCAGGCTCACAGACCGCCAGCAAGCCGAATACCGCTGTGCATACCAGGACTACATATCCCACATGGCCCAGCTGGAAGCTGAGAAACCAGGCCAGACCCTGCTGGGCTCTGAAGACAAGGACAAGGATGGCGAGCAGGAAGGCCGCAAGTCCTTCAAAAGAAGTTCCAAACCTGCAGACAGCATGGCGGACTACGCCAGTGCCCAGGATGCCAATCTGCTCCACCCCATCACTGAAGAAGATGAGAAACCAGAGCGCGGAACTGCTCACAAAGCCTCTGTAAACCGGAGCCGTTACCACAATGTGGCCAGCCAGGAAGAAGAGGAGGATGAGGAGTCCGGCAACGAGGAGACAGACGCCACCCCTCTGCTCTGGGAAGAGCAGCGGGCAGCTGGAGAACAGCCGCTCCTGCCCAAGGCTGTGAAAAGCTTCATCTCAGCAGTTGCGTATGACAAGAAAGAGTCTTCAGACTCTGGCATGAGGTCCAGTGGCAGCTCTTCGGATCGCTCCCTGCAAGATGAAGAAGAAGAAGAAGAAGTAAACTCCCAGGAGAAAGCAGTGGGCCAGGAAGAGGAGCGTCTGATTCAGCTTGTGCTGGAGAGCCCAGTGCGGAAGCGCCTGAGTGCTATTCAAGACCCTACTGTAGCACGCATGTCCATCTGCTCAGAGGCCCCATCCGAGGGCAGCCCACCGGCCAGTAGCCCTGAAGAGAACTGGCCTGCCTCGGCCGTCACCAACCTGAATCGGGCTACCAACGACTTGCCTCTAAACAACAACAACGGCAACGAGGAGGGCCAGAATGACAGCACCCCACTCATTATCGGGCCGGGCACTGCAACACTGCCCAATCAGAACTTGCTCGGGGGCCGTCTACGGAGAACAACATCTTCCGGACGGGACGCAGAAGGGGATGAGGAACGGGAGAGCGTGCTGTAAAGACCACATGGTCTACAGCAGAAGTCACCAGCCTTTGTTTTAGAGATCGGTACTTCTGAAGAGTTTTGTTCCAACTATAACTGTAATCAGTCACACCTACTACAGACAGTTAACATCCTGAGAAGACTCTGAATATCTGCATCAGGTGCAGCTGGGTTTGGTGAGAAGTAGGACAGCATGGTTGTTGTGGGTTAAAACTAAATTCAGCAGAAAAGTACATCACCAACACTGGTCCTGGAGATCTACCAGGGTTGGTGTAGAGTGTGGTTCCAGATACACCTGCTCCAGTGGAGTAACTTGGCTGACTAGATCAGGTGCACTGGGGGAATGCATGGTAGATACAGGTTGGTTCTAAACTGTGCAGAAATGTGGCTCTCCAGGACCAGGGTTGATGACCACTGATCTACAGGAAGCAGGGTTGGTTGCTAACGCTCTGCACAGAGCAGACAGAAACTAAATGTCAGTCTGTCATCAAAAAGACCTTTGTTTTCCTGGCTGATCCAACTGTTCACATCAGTAACAAGCTCCTGACAAGCTTTCGTAACAAGAAGACATGTCTAAGGAGACCTTTTGGAATTGGATTAGCGCATAGCTCACTATAAACAAGGGTACGGCCCTCTAAAACACACCCCCAAAGTTCCACTAGTCAAGGGTATCATGAAGATCTACCACATTGGAGAGTTTAGATCTAACGCCCTTATCTCTAATATTCAGATGCAGAATACCTATGCAGACCAGGTGTAGCAGATTGGAGTTGGAGCACATCTCCTCAGGTGGTAGATCTTCAGGATCAGGATTGTTGACTGCTGCTCTACTTTTTTAGACCTTTAAGCAAGCTAGCAGGTGAGTTAATACTAGATATCCAAACAGCACACTTACTTATGAGTTGTTGTTTTTTTTTTAATTTTCAACTATACTTTAGCCCAAAAACAGGCTTGTCCGTCGAGCAGTGTTGACGAGTGCACCATCACCCCCTTCTTTGAGCTCCATCATTACACTCTGTTTGTTCCTGCCCTCATAAGCCCTATTAAGATCCCACTTGGCCCTGCAAAACTAGGAAAACACTAAAATGCACAGAGCAGTGACCACTTGGTCATGCTGTGCTCCCAGTCAAGCACTGCAGCGTATGTTCTAGAATGGTTTAAGCTAGACGTGTGGTTTGCTTTTAGGTAGATACAACCAGTCATAAAGAGTTAGCTGTTGAGCTTTCATTCAAAAACTGTTGTCAGTGACTGCTGCACAGAAACGCCAGAGTAAAGTAGCTGTTGATTTAGATGTTACGTAGTGATGCCTGATATTGACTCTAGACTAGTCTTCATAGAATATGAACTCTGCAGAGAAGAACATGGGTCAAGTTAGAACTGCATCGGATGATCAGTAGGCTCACTGTCAGATGAAAGACAAGGGTCAGACTCTCAAACTGATACGTGACCATGTACAAAATCATCTCATTAAGCTGAAGCTGTTAAAGAGTTCTTAGGGAAAAAAGGAGTGTACACATTAGTAGCAGTTAAACTCTAGAGAAAAACAATCAGAAGTGAAGTGGGATTCTAACTGTTTTATAGGCCGTGCTGTGAACTCTTATCCTGGTCCGTTGAGTGTGTTGGAATTGTAATTAACAGTAGGTTAGTGTACTTTAACGTGTATTGGTGGATCATTAGTGGACTATTATCACAACAAGGACATGCTTGTGATGTTGTGTGGTGCGGTAATGTGTAAGTTGTGATCACTGTATGCATGGACGGAAGCTGATCGAGTTCCGCCTTTCTATTTATTAATTGTTTATGCAGATCAGTGTTGTATCCGGCGAATAAAAAAATAAAATTGTCAGAACTTTGCACCTCTGTAAGTGTGATGGGCGGTTGATATTTCCTGCAAATGCATGGCCATGTTCAAGGAAGTAATAAACATTTCTACATTGCAGACCATTCTCAATGTAAATTCCCTTTTTACTTTGTGCTGTTCGACTGAGGCACATATATATATATATATATATATATATATATATATATATATATATATTAATCACTCCACTATAATATATATATATATATATATATATATATATATATATATATATATATATATATATATATATATATATATATATTAATCACTCCACTATAATATATATATATATATATATATATATATATATATATATATATATATATATATATCACTCCACTATAAAATATATAGTGACGCACTTGCTTCATTCTAGAACACGAGTTTCAGCATTGTTGTTAAGTCTCTTATCTTCACGCCCTCCTAATTCGTGACGCCTCTAAGGCTGCTGCTGTACTGCTAAGCGACCGTTCTGAAAGCTAATCTGAGAACAGGTAGTCCAGATAAGCCTTTGTCCTAATGATTTTTGTGTCTGTAGATTTCTAGTACCTCTGCAGTGTAAACATGTTTACTAGACATACTGTGTTTCAGATTTAGTTCTCTAAAAGTGGCTATAAATCAGTTTGTTGGCCAGACCACTCACACAAGGAGTGAACTAAGAGTGAAGGACAACTGTCAGAACTCCTGTGGACCCTCCATATGGCTTTGGCTCAAGAAATGTATGTGGCGTGTAATGACACTTTGTTCTGTTCAGTAGAAAAAAGCTTATTTATGATATGTATGGAAAGCTGGTTTATCTTTTAATATACAATTTGATTTTATTATAAATGTAATTTGGATAGATTTGGATTTGGATCATTAGAACATATTGTGTGTACAAGTGAAAAAAAAGTATTAAAATACTAATTACACATTGAGATTTTGATAACTAATTTAAACCTCAATGATTTCATTTATATAAAACCAGTTTCTTTGAAGAAAGTGATTCTACAATGAAGCATGTTTAAATAGAAATCTGAGCTGAGAATAAACTTCTAAAGAAATTGATGCAAGAGATTTGAAAATGGATAACAAAGTGCTAATTAAAAACAAATTACAATAAAGAGAAAATTTATTAAAACTTAAAACTTATTATTTATTAACATATTTTTACCATGTCATCAATTTATGTTGTTTCCAAAGTACTGTAAACTGTACATAAAGTATAGGACGTCTAATTTATAGCATTTCAATCTACACAGTATGAGTTATTACTAAATGACAATTATTATTATTATTATTATGAAATGTAATCCCAATATTTGTTGGTTGCTAATTATATTTAGGCACGTTTGTTGCTACTGATCATGTTAAGGCCTTCATGGTGGACGGTTCTACTGATTATTACTGTATAGGTTCTTGCATGTAAGAACTAACTCAACTTTTGCTCAGGATGATTTAATTTCAGCGTGTGGAAATTAGAATCATCAAATCCGAGGCGGGCTATAATATAACAATATATAATATTGTGATACTCCAGGAAATGTTTGAGGTACAATATATTTATTTTCTCAGACATTTGATCAGTTGAAACAGTGAAAAAAGAGCCAGCAGCGAGGCTAATCTCGCTCTCTCTATAATGAACCGTGCAGTTCGTCAGTGCTGTACAAGAACTGAAAATATACACAACATTTAGAAAAGCATTATGTATTGTATTGCGACACAATTAGTCATGATAATAAAATCATACATGCTGGAAGTCTCACTAGTAGATGTGTAACAACTGGATTTTTTACATGCCCCATTTTCTTTATTAACTGATAATATATAACACTTATATATATATAATACTATGGTTTTCTATAATTTGGGTCTCAAATTGAATTAGAGTAAGGCTACTTATGAAGAGTTGTTATTATTAACAATTGGTTATACGTAGTTATAACAAATAAATAAACAGGAAATTGTGACCTATTGTTTTCCAAACCGTGCTCCCACAAATTTCACTATGGGCTTTTTTATTTATGGTTTGACTGTTTATTACTGATGTTTGAGGTGTTTATAACTTAATTATTCAACATTTCAAACTCTGCAAGCTTCAGCGTGACTCCAGACAGGGATAGAGAAGACAGGCTGATATTTTTTAAATTAGGTTGTATGATGTGGATATACCAGCAGGTGGCGCACTCTTCATACAATGGTGGGCTAGAGATCAAAGGTGCGGGCTCGCTCACTACTGCATGCTGGAGTTGTGAAATCATGTTCAGAGAGGAAGAGCCGCCGGCCAAGCTGCCTTAAAATACTATCCTCGAAACTGCTTCCACTAATGCTGCTTCACGATGACCACAAGCAGAGCAGGAACGAGGAAGGCGGTGGAGTGGAGAGTCTTTAAAACCCCTCTGTAGCTGTTCTAATCTTAGGCTTATATCTAAATGATCAAATCTAATCATTTAATGAGGATTCCATAAAGACACACAATGCCTTTAATGCCAGATTTAGGATTCCGAGACACACAGACGAGCTAGCTCAGGAGCACCTTTCACTGAATCTACTGAAAGAAGCTGTGGGAGAACGACTAGACCGCGAGCGAAGCACTTCTAGGCCATCATTCAACACTCAGCCGCTCAAGATTCAGCGAGGACCAACCCAGATAACATCTGAACAGAAAGAAGCCTCACCATAGGCCATGCACATTGCCTGACTTAAGGGTGCGTAAAGAGTTGACAGGAGTTCTGAAGTTCTGACAGTCAAGTCCAGATCACAGGTATACGGGTACATGTAGTAGGCTGGGGTGGCTTGTCCAGCCTACTTGTTCCAAGATCAGCGTTCCAAACAGTCTCTTGGAAGCATCTAGACATTGTACCCACAAGCTAGGCTTAAAAGAGTGTCTCGTTAAAGGAAAGAAAGAAAGAAAGACATTAACACAGTTTGTCTTTAACCTTAAACTTTGAAGCCGATCAGCCAAAACATGGACAAGTCTGAGCTACAACATTAGGTGACAGATTTCCTTCAGAGCAAAGCCATGGAGACCCACCTCAGAACATCTTTGCTGATCAATTATGTGCGCAGTGAGGGTGGATCAGTCAAACAACACTTGGTGTCCAAAGTATGCTTCATTAGATTTGGGCTGGAGCTACAAGACCAACGTTATGGTTTTAGGTGACATGGACTTCGATTAGGTATAAGCTAGTGTTGAGCTTCAGCGCAAAACATTAAGACACCAAAGGTTTTAGCTGCCCAGGTTAGAAGAGGGAAGGTTGGAGATAGACTGGGTAATTATCATTTTTTCTGGGATCTACTGCTTTAACATACAGCTCCAGGCACCTGCAGGCAAAGGTCGGTCTACACCCTACAGACTACAGCAGACAGGTCTGTTCAAATAAAGCATTTGATTTATTTTTTTTATATAAAAAAGGTACGATTTACAATTACTTTTATAAAAAGTTTCAGCATAATTAAGTACAGCATAACACCTTTGCAGCTTGGTAGTCCAATAGCTGCAACTATACAAGATACGACTCTGAAAGAGTTCACAAGGGTTTAACGCGTTTATGTCACACTCAACGTCCAGTCCTTCATGTGCCAAAAAGAATGATGCTGCTCAACAAAAAAAAAAAAAGAAAAAAGAAAAAAATACAGACTAAACTTTGTACAGCAACTAAGCACGTCGTCTCCTATTCACACTTCATCTTCACGAAAAAAGCGAAGACTTTCTTTTCGCTTCAGAGAGAAAACAGTTTCTTTGACCATTTTCTTCTTCTTCTCCTTCTTCTTCTTCTTCTTCCATCCGTTTGTTATTTTTATTTTTTATTTTTTTTGCCTCCCATTGATGGGAATATAGTGCTTCTTCCTCTTGAAGAAAAAAAAAGAAGACTGAACGTGTCTTTCGATAAATAAATCAACGTCCGGACTTAATAATAATAACACATCACATAGATTGTCCTTTAGAAGCAATGTCTCTTGATTCGGTTGAAGAAAAGATAAAGAGGAGGTGTTGGAGGAGGTGGAGGTGGAGAAGGGCAAAAAACTCCAGGCCGAGAACAGAAATTGAGGGGTGGGGGGAAAGTCGGTTCCCAGGTCCCGCGTGTTCACGTCTTAACCAAACACCTGCAAAAGATTGAGAAAGAGAGAGAGAGGCGCATTGAGAAAATGCAAACAGGGCAGAGATCCGGACAGTCTGGCGCCACAGAGGAAGCCGCAGCTCTGACATTCAACCAAACACTGCAGCAGTGAGCGAAACCCTGCGCTCCAGATGTAGCTGCACAACTTCTGCCTACACGTAAGACCGTCTAATTAAACCTTACTCACCGCTCACTGAACTGTTCGGACTAAAGCTTTACAGTGACAGTGCAGATATCTAGACCCTGATTCAATCACCCAGCACGAGCACGACTCTTCTTTACGTTCACACACATCACAGTTCAATACAAACAAGTCTAATAATAATTATAATAAAAATAATAATGAGAATAATAATATTAACAAGTGCTGTGTATTTACCTGGTTAGCGGTAGAGCGTCCTGCTGTCCTGTGTGATCAAATCTGACTGAAACTCCGGCGTCTACAGGGAGGAAAGCACACAAGCGTTATTAAAGCAAACAGGCGAGCGTGCACGTTAGCTGAGGGACTCGAGCGCTCTCTCTACTCTGTTGCTCGCTCCGTGTCCAACAGTTGTCCGCTCGGTTACCTGTAGGGAGAGGATGCTGATGTCCGTGTTGAGGGTGGTCAGCGGGCTCCTGGCCGCGCCGTGTCCGGGCCGCAGGCTGCTCATGGCGGAGTGCGAGTCGAGCGCGATCTGCAGGTCCAGGATGTAGTCGATGACGTGCTGCAGGATCTCCATCTTGCTCACGTTCTTGTTCTGCGGGATGCTGGGCACCAGCTCCTTCAGCTTCGAGTAGCAGTCGTTCATGTTGTACAGCAGGCTGAGCGGGTCGTCCGCGGGGGGCTTGCTGCGCGAGATCCCGAGACCGGGCTCCGGGACGCCCGCGCCGCCTTTCCTCAGCGACCTCACCGGACTTATTGCTTTCATGCTGACGAGAGGCGGGCTTTTGCGAAAGGTACGTGGACGTCTAGCGTTTCTTCTCTGGCTTGCTCTGCTTTGTTGAAGCTCGCTGTGTTGGTCGCGGCTGCTCCGTGTGAACGCACTGGATTAACGGACTGTCATCGTTCGCTTATATACCTCCTCGTGTGGGCGGGCCCGCGAAGCCTCGAACCACGCGGACTGGCTCGGTCGCCGCGCCCGCGCTGCTGCAGTGGCCAATCGGCGGCCACTTCTTCCGCGTCTCTGACCAATGAGAGCGCGGATGGGGCAGGGCCGAGCGCCTTCAGCGTTTTTTTTTTTAATCCACGGCTAAAAAGTCACACCGGAGCCGGGGCTGATAAACAGAGCTGCTGTACAGCAGAACACTGGATTGTTGTCCGGAATCAAAACAAGATGTTATTTTTCAGATAGCAAACAGCTCAGCACGTTCACATGTTTATTATTTACGGACGGGCTAAGACATATAACCCAAAGCTGAAGTTCTGCTTCTGATCCAAATTCATTACATAGTATAGTCTATAACACAGTGCAGTGGTACAGTTTTGGTTGGCTGGTATGTGTATAACAGAAAATAGGTTTTGTGTGTTGTCCACTACAAGGAGGGGCGATCGGACAGAGCTCCGCTAATGGGGTCTATTTAATGCGGGTGCTGACAGCCAGACTGTCAACGAGCCTGTACATCTTCACCAGAGCAGACTGAGAGAACGTATATGTATGTATGTATGTGTGTGTGTGTGTGTGTGTGTGTGTGTGTGTGTGTGTGTGTGTGGGGAGGGAAGGGGGGTGTTTAGGTATTTAGATACCTAACCCAGATAATGACCTGTAAAGTATCTGGGGGAAGAAGAGAAATGAGAATGAGTGGAGACACTGTAAGAGATTAATAGTGTGGGGCAAGAGAGACTGAATGAGGTAACATTTCTGATCTGGTCTTGTGTGCTCGGACTGGATCTGCTGTGAGAAAATAAAAAGTCTGCATGGCGAAGGCAGAAGTCAAACAGCCGGTGACAATAGTAATTAGAGAGTTATCCGAGAGACAGCTCGGCTTTCCAGCCCAGCATCTGACCGCCGAGGCGTTTGCTGGAATGCAGCGCGGTGCTTATGTGCTGGAATGCGTTGTGTTTTTAATGCAAACTCTTTTTCAGACAGGCGGAAAACGACACGGGCCCGTTCGCTGCTCTTCTCTGCAGCTGAATTTCGCGCGAGCTTCTTCTCAACAAATTAAACTGTCATGAATAATAATAATATTTTAAACAGTAGTCTTAGCTGTAGCCAATCTGATCTCACCATCCTGCTGCAACTCTCTCTATTATATATATATATATATATATATATATATATATATATATATATATATATATATATATATATATATATATATATATATATATATATTATTTATTTTTTTTGTGCATTATTTATTATTTTACCACCCTCTCAAATTTCACCCCTTGCTGGAGCTCGTGTGCACTTATCTGCTGTAAAAACATCCCACTCGACCACCACACTCTTAAACGCCCCTTGTACATTTTCTGTTCAAAATCTTGTCCACACATCTGGTGCATTTGGCTTCTTTCTTCTTCCCCCTCTTTCTCTCTCTCTCTCTCTCTTTCTCTCCTCCCAGCTGTGTACATTTCTCAGGACGCCCCTGACTCAGATCCCTGACAGGTGATGAATTGGCACCGGAGCGGTGGCGCTCGCGCTCTCGCAGACTCTCCGGCGCCGGCCTCGTGACGTCACCCATTCACGGCCGGTCCTCGCGGCGCCGCTCGGGCGGCTGCCATGGCGACGGGGCCGCGGGCGCGCGCCTCTGCGCTCAGAGGAGAGTTTGTGTGAGTCCGGCTCCCCGCGCGCACCTGCACCGAGCCGCGCTGCTCGAGTTACCGACGAGCTTTCGGAGCGGAGCGCGTGCAGCACAAACCAGGTGACTTAACTTCAGCACCGTCCCACTAAAGCAGCCTTGTGTCACACACACACACACATCTACAGGGAAAAGGTCTATATGTACACTCAGGGACGGTGTTTTTATGTGTTTTAAGCAGCATATGTGTGACGCGATTAATGACGTCATGAAAAAATCTTCTTAATTTATATGTTTATTTCTTTATTTGCTAATGTACATCAGACAGAACGTGTCAGGCTCACAGTGCTATAATGACAGATAACAGATAACAATACACAGGCCTACATCTAACTGACACATCAATTCACTGACGCACATCATCTCTCCGCTGTTTATGCAAATGAAATGAGCGGCGACCAATCAGATTGTTGATTTGTGGCGCCGCAACCACTTGTGTCAATATCAGAGCCACGCGGTGAGATTTAAAGTGGAATTAAACTGATTTTCAGTAACATTTCCACTGTTTCAATGGTTTGATCTGCTTTGTACTTACAGACCCTGAGTTACTGTGGTGATGGGAACCAGGGGTCTCTTAGTCTATCGCATAAATACAGCCATGCCCACATGTCCTTGGTAAATACAGATGTCTACCAAGTTCTTATATGCTGATGATGGTAAAAAGCTTAATAAAAATTATTACTATTTGTCCTTACAACACTCTGCTCCTCTGACGCCTGGTTCCCATCACCACCACTGTAAACACATCTGACATAGTAAGATTATCTATAACAAACCACTCTAAATAACTTTAACTACACCGTAATTATTTGATTATGTAGCATTTATTTAAAAATCAGTTCCTTTTCAACAGTGTGGGAGATATGATGCTTTATGAAATGTTATTAAACGTAATTATGACTGATTATAAGTTTTAAGTTTAGTAAAGATTGATATTTGGCTGCATTTGGTTTTATTGGTCTTTCACTTTGTTGACACTTTCTCTCTTTGCACCTATGTTTTAATATGTTTGAGTGAAAATGAATTTTTTTTCACGTAAACAGTGAACGACTACTTCAAAATTGTACACAAGCTCCTCTCTAAAGGCATGCAAGGGTCTTACTACCTTTAATTTATCATAAAGTTTAGAACGGCTTCTTTTTATTCTAATTATGCTGCAGCCAAATGTATCTCAGGTTATTTTGTGTATTCAGTAGGTTTTAAATACAGTGATTTCAGGTATTACTATCAGGGCATATGGATGTGTGTGTCTATGGTAACATATGGATATGGATGTTGTCGGTTCCTTATAATAATGTATCCCTAAAAGTTTGAGTGTGACTTTAAGTCTTTTGTTCAAAGGGTTAGAAAGAAAAATGTGTTACAGGAGTGAGGTAGAACTTTTATTGCCCACTGAACGGCTATGGACAGTCATTACCATCAACACTGCTAACACACCTTCTCTCTTACTCTCTCTCTCTCTCACACGGTGTTAGTGTCTGTGGGTGAGCGTGTCCCTTTTAAATGGTTCCCCTGCTGTACGTCAGTACATACAAACTAAATATCAGAGTTGTAATAGTAATTAATTATGAATTACACGTTTTAGACTATACATTTTTAACTACCACTTCTTGCACTCTTACAATAAAACCTATTTTTACAAATTTTCACACAATTTATTTTAATTAATTTTCTCCAAACACAGATCTCTTATTAAGACTCTCAGAACTAAGTAGTCAGAGCTTTCTGTACTGAAAATAATCTTTCTCTGCTGATTGTGATTATTTATATAAAACAGATAGAAGTACAGAAAAAAAACAGATGGAGCCACAAAGTCTGACCATTTGACTGAGGGTCTCCTCGCGATATGGGGGGACTCCCTCCTCCAAAACTAGCCACTCTTACTTACAGCCCAGACCGACAGTCCAGTCCTACACAGAGGAGTATTTACACTAAATCATCTTAAACCCACGACCGTTGTTCACCCGGAGAGCCCCAGGCTGAGCTGGTGTAGACAGCACTGAGCTCTGACGCCTGTTATCACTGTGATTACGTGTTTGGGAGGAAACTTAATCGTGGCTCCTCCGTGTCGAGTTTAACCGAACCTTCTACGACTTTCAACAGCTGGACTTTATCAGCGGAATAAAAAACACTTCCATTTCTATTTCCAGCCTTCACCTCAAGTCCAGAACATTGACCACACGCAGCGTCCAGTCCTTCATCTCTATCTGAGCTCATTCTCGCTGCTCGCTCGCGTCCACTCCGCAGCTCGTCAAGGTTTCGTGGTGAAGCTGTCTGACTTTCTCTATCCTTCTCCTTCTCCTCCTCCTCCTCCTCCTCTCTCTCGCTCTCTCGCTCTCTCTCTCGGGTTCCCACGCGCCCGTCGCGTGCAGCTGTAACGCCTGTGGAAGAGGCGCGCGCCCCTCTTGTAGCAGCGAGGAGTCCGTGGGCGGAGCTTCCGCTTCAGGGCTGCTTTGGCCTCGAAATCGGGGGAACTGCAGAAGTTCAAGCTTCGCGAGCTACGCGTTTAGGCGAACGAGCTCGTTTAAGAGAAGCAGATGCTCTCTCGGAGTTGTGGTTTGCTTAAAAGTTGGGAAAAAAAGGAAACTGCATTCATGAAAACAACGTCTACATAACAGCACTGTGTTGAGAAGGTAAACAGAAGAGGGCTGGTAACTGGGCTGGACTGGGACAAAAAATCAGCCCTGGCATTTTTGGCTTAGACCGGCCCGTCATAATCAGCGGAGAACAGCCGACCAGTAGTTTATGTATGTGTTCCACGAAGGTATTTTACTATTATTATATAATACTGATACTAATCAATCACCATCGCTCATCATTCCTACCTGCTGTTGCTGGACCTCTGCTGCCACAGAGGACGTGGACACTACAGCAGCGAACATGTCTGTGATCTTAGCACATTTTGCAGAATCTACAGTGACACTCTTCATCTACAGTGACACTCTTCATCTACAGAGACACTCTTCATCTACAGTGACACTCTTCATCTACAGAGACACTCTTCAAAGTCTTTGCACGTAACTTCTCCGCACCCCCTTTCTTTCGCTTTGGGTTCTCCGTGTTGCCACTCCTGTAACACGTGAGCTCAACACTGAAACTAGCTAGAGTTACAGGAGACCACGCAGATAAATGGTGGGGCCGCTTTCATACTATATCATGATTGGTTTAGTCCACTGTCTAAATTGATGATGAACCAATAGGCTTCCCCCTCTAAATTGTGGGCTGGTCTCTTAAAAAAAGGAAGAAAAAAAAAACATCAAACAGCTTCGGCCCTGAGGACTGATGGCCCACCGGGCAAATGCCCAGTATGCCAGATTACTAGTCCAGTCTGCGTCTCTGGCTCCTCTGCCTGCCCGCTGCTGCTGTCTTCACCTACAACCTGCTGTTGCTGGAGCCACAGAGGACGTGGAGACTACAGCAGCGAGCATGTCTGTGATCTTAGCACATTTTGCAGCATCTACAGCGACAATCTTCATCTTCAGTGACACTCTTCATCTACAGTGACACTCTTCAATGTCTTTGCACGTAACTTCTCCGCACCCCCTTTCTTTCGCTTTGGGTTCTCCGTGTTGCCACTCCTGTAACACGTGAGCTCAACACTGAAACTAGCTAGAGTTACAAGAGACCACGCAGATAAAGGGTGGGGCCGCTTTCGTACTATATCCTGATTGGTTCAGTCCACTGTCTAAATTGATGATGAACCAACGGGCTGCCCCCCCCCTAAATTGTGGGCTGGTTTCTTAAAAAAAGGGAAGAAAAAAAACATCCAACAGCATCGGCCCTGAGGACTGATGCCAGATTACCAGTCCAGCCCTGGCTGGTAATAAATCATAATTTTCAGCGCTAGCTTCTCAGCTTCCTTGATTAGGTTAGTTTTGTTGTCTTAACGCCAGTGAAGCTAAAAGGTTTATCCCTGCGTTTGTTAAAAACGTTCCCAGGACATGAAATCATGTGATGAAGTCCGAGCTGGTGTACAGTGAGTGTCACGCTGCTTTACTCTGAACTCTGTAAGTTCACCGACATTGTGAAACACCAGCCATGTGACATTTTCCTTACACTTGTACTAATTCAGTTGATTGTTGTACACTATGAAATTCCACTGCAGGTCAACAAAGAAATCAGTAGCCTACGCCTTTCAGAATAGGTGTTCCTCAAGGCAGGATTTCTCAACCATGTTGCCACAAACCACAAGTGGGCCATGCATCACACTGTGGTGGTCCTCAGGCCAAACTGAAAAGAACGGGTTGTTCACAGTGGGTCAGTGATGACTTAGAAACAAAATACAAAACAAGACATATATGTGTGTGTGTGTCTTGAAGGTTGAGAACCCCTGCTGTAGGGAGACTTGAGTATAAACAATGTTTAGTTCTATATACTGAATAAAAACTTTTCTTGTTAGAAACCGATAGTATGCCACAAATAAAATGATCAAAAATGAACACCAGGTGTATTTGTACCTTGGCCTTTGGAACTGTGTTCTCTGAAGTGATATGTTAAGAGTGACATTTAAAATCAAACTAATTATCAATTCAATTCAAGTTTATTTGTGTAACACTTTTTTCAACGATGTTGTCACAAAGCAGCTTTTACAGAAGTTTTAAAAACAGACAGTTACAACATATATCCCCCAGTGAGCAAGCCAGAGGCAACAGTGGCAAAAACACCTCCCTCAGACTGGAGGAAGAAACTTTGGGAGGAACCAGACTCACAAGGGGAGATCCGTCCTCCTTTGGTCAAACAGTATTTATAGTTTAATAAACTAAATATCAAATAAAAGAGTCTCTGTTTGAAATCTGGATAGCAAAGCTTTAGAAGCTGGACAGGTAGAGGCAGTCTCTGACTGAGGCAGTCTCTGACTGAGGCAGTCTCTGACTGAGGCAGTCTCTGACTGAGGCAGTCTCTGACTGAGTCTTTATGTAAAGTGGGCGTGAGCTGAAACAGTCCCATCCTACCTCAATGCTGGTGCATCTGGATGGCACAGTGATGTAACTGTGGGTGTAGCAGTTGACACAGATGGACAGGTGAGCTGGCTGGTGATGGGTGAGGAGGAGGACCTGATGATCAGTCCTCCAACAGTGTTTAACAGACAGGAGTACAGTCATTACCTCAGGAAGAGTAAAGAGAGAAAGTTACTTGGGCTCGTGAGTAAGACTGTAGAGAATATTAATATTTTAGAATTTTAGAGTGTGGCTGGCGACTTCGGCAGATCTAACTATAACAGTCTAAACTAAAAGGAGAGAACCAGAAGGTAACATAGACATGAGACCCCTCTGAGACACTGAGATCCCACCACTCCACCATCAACAAATCTGTGTGATTGCGGGAAGTGGTGGGACCACAGCACCAACATCTCAGTTTACATCTCAGCTTACCATAAACCTCTGTGTCCAATACTGCTCGTATGGCTGAATGCAGTCAAATCCTCACAGCTATGCAATAACGTCCTATTAAAACTGTTGAATGGTTCTCTGTTGAATGGTTGTATGTTTGAAGGTCTGTTCTATATCACAGAGAGTCATCGTTATATGGGTTTAGTATAAAACACGTTTAAAGGGTTTCAAACATTCCCTTACAGAAAATAAGTATACTTAAAGTTCATTTTATTAAGTATACTTTATGCAGTTACTATAATAATGTCATTGTACTAGTAGTACACTTGTATATGTACTATTTTAATACTTCTTGGGACTAAATTGGCCCACATTCTAGTTTTTAAAAGTATACTTTTAAGTACACTTTAATTGTAATAGCATTAAACCAAGTATACACTAGTTTACATCTTTTGTACTGCAACTACACTAAAAGTAAACATAAGGGTTTACTGTTAGTTTACTAGCTTGTAAGTTTCTTCAAGTAAACTTAACATAACACTTATAATTTACTGCTTATATTATTGTTTTACTTTAAAGTATATGACTAGGTTTAATGTTTTTTTCTACTTAAAATAGAACTTAACAACATTTACTTACTCACCAGTGGACTCACGTAAAATAAACAAAACACCCTCAGATTAAGAAACATATTTGTATCTTTATAAATTTTTATAAATGAAATTTTAATTAAATATTTCTACTTCTACTATCTCAATCAAAAGATTAAGCAAAGGCCAAATACACTTTTCTATACTTGTCAGTATAACCCCAGTATACTGAGTATAACTGTGTTTAGTATATCACTGAGAAGTACATAAAAAGTAAACTGAAAGCTTACTCACTTCCTTTAAGTTTAAAAGAAGTAAACTAATGGTACCCTTGAATAAACTTCTTTTTTGTAAGGGTGGTTATAAATCATAGAAGCTTTTTGTGACATTTCTAGAACTTCTCCAGACTGTATTTGAGGAGGTTTGAACCGAGTACACATTTACTTGTACTTAAGTAGTTGTTTTTGTAGCCACTTTGACTTTAACTTGGCCTTATTTCATTGAGGTAGCTTTAATTTATTCTCCAGCTTAGTTTCTCATCACTATTTTACTGTGTTCAAGGACCACTGTGAGTAAAACCGCCATGAGTAGCAGGATCTGTTTGCATGCTAGAAAACCCAGAATCTGCAAACCGGTCAAGAACTGTATCGTTATTATAAAATGATTCATCTGGTGAGGTGTGTACGACCAGTGCAGTGAAAGAAAGGGAAGTGTTTAGCAGTGTTTTTAGGTCTGCTAGCAGTACAGAAAGAAGTATAGAGGAGCTGTGCTGGAAAGGGAAGTCTAATCCTGAAAGGCTCTGTTCTCAGCCTCAATGCCGCAGTCTTTAAGTGTCATACGGGAATCGAGAGTTTTGGAGCAGATCTGAAACCGCCTGACGCCGTCTCATCCTGCAACTGGCTGGTTTCTGCGGTTGATTTTTGCCACTTGGACTCCGCTGCTTTAGCAAGAGAGGCCTGAAGGAAACAGCAGGGCTTCTCTCGCGCCACTTCCGCTCCGCAAGCTCTTTCCTCACCACTTGCCTTTTTATATATATATATATAGAAAAGAGGAGCAGCGTGGGACTGCCGAGCCACAACAGAAGTAGAAACTGTAAGAGGAGTGAGAAAGCAGACCTTACAGTACTTCTTTTATTTTTTTGATTTACTTCAGTTTTCACTATTGCAGTTTTCAGATAAGACAACTGTCATTCAAAAAAACTGTAAAAATCTTCAAAAATATCGAGACACCCTGTACTAAGTGAATTAGGATATTCTACAGCTTAATGGTTACCATTAGAGATCACATGTTTCAAAGAATCTTTTATATACACATTCACATCCATTATCATTGCAATAATGGAAAAGTTAAACAACCTACATCTGTTTTTATTCTATTTACAAGGAAAATTAACAAAATGTCAAGAGATCTACAAGCTGTAAAGGGGGTCTGATTTGCTGACTGCATTTTATTCCTTCATCATCTCAGTAGACTCTAGAACATTTGCATTAGCAATACTGTAGCACTTCCTAAAATGTAGTTGTCGGCTGTTTCCATTATGGTTCTAGATTGTGCAAAATAGCTAGAATACTCAACTGTTACTAGTTAAAAACCAATAGCGCATCAAAATTGGACACAAAGTGTATTTGCTGCCGCGTTACTGCCACTATGTAATGTACACAGCTAATGTAGGAGGCAACGATGATTAGCATAGAAATCTTTTTAGTACACTGATGTAAAATCAGCTTAGAGTAAAATAATGCTTTAGGCTTTAGAACTGTGTTGTCTACAGTGATGAGTTAGGGGGTACACACACTAGGCTCTGTGATCCGGGCCCGGGTACGGTTCCCTGCCGAAGCACGGTTCGTTTGACTAGTGTGATCGGCCCAGTTAACCATGCCCGGGCCTGCTTGAAGAGGGCTCGGTTCGCTTCTAGTGTGAGCGCTATCTGTGCCTGGGCCTGATTGGAGCCTTGTGTGATTGGTTCATTTTGCTGAAACTCAAACATGACGTCAATGATGTTAAACAATCATGAACTCCATCGTGTTGTGCGAGCGCGCTTCTCTTCCAAACAAAAGTCGTGTTGTGATGACGTAAGCGTGCTCGGGCGGTGTGAGTGCAGGCCAGCGGGAGAGTGAGGAGGGTGGATAACCGGGCCCCAGCACGGAACGAGCAAACCAGGTCTAGTGTGAGTACGCTCTTAGTGTGACATTTACAATCCAACTAATTAGCCAGCATCAACACCTCACCTTAGTAATGCTCTTGTGGCTGAATGCAATCGAATCATCACAGCAATGTTCCTACATCTAGTGTAAAGCCTTCCCAGATGAGTAAATTTGAAGCAAACTCCATATTAATATTCTTGATTTTAGAAGAAACAATGGGCTTAATTCACCAAATTCTTCTTCTTATATTTGTTCTTGAGAATGTAAAGAATATGTCTTTGTCAGATTGATGAAATGTTAGAAAACAAGTGCAAAAGTTTGTAGTCGGAGTCTACAAACTTTTGCACATATATTATGTGTTTTGATGTTTCTTTTTAAGAACTCATTAATCTCCGGGATACCTTGCACATGCACATGCACTGAAGTACGTCACACATTTCAATACGTGTTGTAATCACTGGCTGCAATGCCGCTTTACTACCAATGGTAGTAATTTATCCCTGAAGTTGAGAAAGCATCTACTGTGCTTTATCTCAACAAGAGCTTTATGCTCTCACATGGTCATGTGGTGTGCGTGCGTTCTGTCACACACACTTTGAATCAAGAACAAAAGTAGCAGCATGGACAGGATATATAACTGAAACGCTTTATCTTCAGAGATCTGCTCTTAGTAGCGAGCTGTAAGTCGAGAACTTTCCTTATCAGCACCTACCATGACAGCTTCTTTAGACTTTCTCCCCTGCACATAACTCCACACCTAATTACTAATATGAAAGTAAAGTCTGTTAAGATAGTGATTGAGGGAATATTCATGCTGTATGTTTTGAGCGACTGGAGTTTATTAGGATTGTAGATTATTGGGCCTGATAGAAGGAACAAGATAATGGAATTAAAGTACTGGGTTTCATATGCTTGTGCCAGGCCTGGCATTAAAGGGATGTGCGCTAAATAAATGGTGCCTTAAGTGAATGAGATCCGGATAGAACATTGTTCTTTCAGTAACCCATTGTTGAGGCGAGGAGCTGTCAGATGTTTCGGATGGATTGTGAAGTTATAAATGAGTGCTGTAAGTGTATTGCTTATCTATCATTACAGTTGTGACCAAACCATGCTTCCCTGAAAACGTAAGGAAAAAGGTTTTATTGGAAGTTAATGGAGCAAGATTTTTTTTCCCAGACATTCTGAAGCATTTCAGTTGCTCCATTCATCACGTAAATGGTTTTGTTCTGAATGCGATGTTATGTGCGACTACTGTAAAGTCACGGTTACAGGCTTTGGGTAGGAAGAAAAGATGATGTTCTTCAATGTAGCTTGTTTCTCCAATCAGGAGTTTCATATGGTGGTGCCTCTTTAAGCCCTGTTAGGTTCACTTTATGCAGTGGTGAATTGTGGGGAGGTTATCGAGGTGATGACATGCAGCTGAACACTCTCATCTGGGTTTTCATGTTTCATTGAGTTCAGCAGTGGAAGGATCGGCTGGCCGGGTGCCAGCATTTCACAAGAGCAGGGGGATCGCATTCAGCAGGTAATCTGTTTATTCAAGTGTTCCGGCCTTGTAAATGCAATTAAAGGAATGTTCCCTCACGCTAGAATCAACAGTCTGTTAGTTTTAATTGGGTGGCATTCATGACAACATTAAGAAATTAAGGAAAATGTCATCGCCTCTATGGATTTGATTTTTGGCATTGGTCAGAGCATGTCGTTCCGTAATTGCGGAACTAAAGCAATTCTGCTTGTTTATTAAACTGAGTAAGCAGTGGCCTGAAGTGGCGCCCCTCTTTTCCCATGTGAAGTGTGCGCTAATTTGGTTATGCCTAATTAGTGGAGGCCTTTTATTTACATATTGATAGGGTGACCTTAACTCCGAGCGTTCCCAAAAGGGACGGCTGGAATTCTTATACTCTGCAATGGTCCCATCTCTAGGTCAGGAACGTATCATATAAGCTAATGTCATGCTGTATTGATTCCTGCGCGACATCCCTCATCGAGGTGCGCCCTCTTGGGAGTCGGGAATGTGCATGCTGATGGAAGTTGTGTTTCTCATTATTTGTTCAAAGCTACCCCCCCCCCCCCCATCTCAATGCCACATGAATTATTCAAACTATGGTAATGAGCCTCTGAGGAATTTCGAGGGCCTCTTTGATAGCGGTTCAATCCGGCACCACGGAGGGAGGTGGGGGGGCAGTTGCAGAGACAAAGACTGATTGACAGAGGAGGTCTGGGTGGGGTTGGTACCACGTGTTTTTTTCAGGGCCCCCCTGGAGCTCCCGGTTCCCCGAAGGCCCCTATTGCCTGGGTGATGTATCTCACAGAGCTCTGCCATGCAGGGACCTGCGTACACACAGGAAAGGGGATGTGAGAGAGAGAAGGGGATGTAGGCTCTGACATGTTCCATGCCATTCTTCCTGACCCAGTACTCTGAAACAGGGAGGGTCACTCTCAGATCCCTTCTGGTCCCATCACGAAAGTACTGAGGGCTGAGTTGTCCAGCTCCGCCCAGGGCTTACCGCAGATCTAGGCTGCAAATCATGTGGACGTTTAAGCTGTCTTGGTTAAATAGGTTCATTGTTCGATTGCCAAAAACATTGAGGCTCCTATGAGGGGATTCTAACCTGAAATATGATGTGTATAATATTTATGAGGTTTTGTCCAGATATATTGCCACTCTGTACATTTTTCCTGCAGTATATGTAGAGGATATATAGAGGAGGATAGTTTATGCGTCTGACCAAGAATGAAAAAAACAGATTCGCCCCTCCGCTCCAGCAAGTGAACAGTCAGCAGGAATAGCTTGACCAAATATGCTAACACGGCAATGACAGCGTAGTCACTGATGCTGTGGTGGCTACCTGCTTTCATTCAGTGTTTGAACTAGTTGTAAAAGGTGCCCATATCCTGGTAAACCAAATTTTCCTTGTTTACTTAATCATTTATCATATTTTTATATTATGATAAACAGAGGTGTCAAGTAACCAAGTACTAATACTTCATTACCTTACTTAAGTAGAGATTTTGGTTATTTATACTTTACTGGAGTAATTATTTTTCAGATGACTTTTTACTACTACTCCTTACATTTACACTCCATTATCTGTACTTTCTACTCCTTACATTTACACTCCATTATCTGTACTTTCTACTCCTTACATTTACACTCAATTATCAGTACTTTCTATTCCTTACATTTACACTCAATTATCAGTACTTTCTACTCCTTACATTTACACTCCATTATCTGTACTTTCTACTCCTTACATTTACACTCCATTATCAGTACTTTCTACTCCTTACATTTACACTCCATTGTCTGTACTTTCTACTCCTTACATTTACACTCCATTATCTGTACTTTCTACTCCTTACATTTTCACTCCATTATCTGTACTTTCTACTCCTTACATTTACACTCCATTATCAGTACTTTCTACTCCTTACATTTACACTCCATTATCTGTAATATCTACTCCTTACATTTTCACTCCATTATCAGTACTTTCTACTCCTTACATTTACACTCCATTATCTGTAATATCTACTTCTTACATTTACACTCCATTATCAGTACTTTCTACTCCTTACATTTACACTCCATTATCTGTACTTTCTACTCCTTACATTTACACTCCATTATCAGTACTTTCTACTCCTTACATTTTCACTCCATTATCAGTACTTTCTACTCCTTACGTTTACACTCCATTATCTGTACTTTCTACTCCTTACATTTACACTCCATTATCAGTACTTTCTACTCCTTACATTTACACTCCATTATCAGTACTTTCTACTCCTAACGTTTACACTCCATTATCAGTACTTTCTACTCCTAACGTTTACACTCCATTATCTGTACTTTCTACTCCTTACAT
Source organism: Megaleporinus macrocephalus (assembly GCA_021613375.1). Taxonomy (NCBI): domain Eukaryota; kingdom Metazoa; phylum Chordata; class Actinopteri; order Characiformes; family Anostomidae; genus Megaleporinus; species Megaleporinus macrocephalus. The sequence continues at coordinate 40,416,707 of CM038712.1, forward strand.
TTACACTCCATTATCAGTACTTTCTACTCCTTACATTTACACTCCATTATCAGTACTTTCTACTCCTTACGTTTACACTCCATTATCAGTACTTTCTACTCCTTACGTTTACACTCCATTATCTGTACTTTCTACTCCTTACGTTTACACTCCATTATCTGTACTTTCTACTCCTTACATTTACACTCCATTATCAGTACTTTCTACTCCTTACATTTACACTCCATTATCAGTACTTTCTACTCCTTACATTTACACTCCATTATCAGTACTTTCTACTCCTTACATTTACACTCCATTATCTGTAATATCTACTCCTTACATTTTCACTCCATTATCAGTACTTTCTACTCCTTACATTTACACTCCATTATCTGTAATATCTACTTCTTACATTTACACTCCATTATCAGTACTTTCTACTCCTTACATTTACACTCCATTATCTGTACTTTCTACTCCTTACATTTACACTCCATTATCAGTACTTTCTACTCCTTACATTTTCACTCCATTATCAGTACTTTCTACTCCTTACGTTTACACTCCATTATCTGTACTTTCTACTCCTTACATTTACACTCCATTATCAGTACTTTCTACTCCTTACATTTACACTCCATTATCAGTACTTTCTACTCCTTACGTTTACACTCCATTATCAGTACTTTCTACTCCTTACGTTTACACTCCATTATCTGTACTTTCTACTCCTTACGTTTACACTCCATTATCTGTACTTTCTACTCCTTACATTTACACTCCATTATCAGTACTTTCTACTCCTTACATTTACACTCCATTATCAGTACTTTCTACTCCTTACATTTACACTCCATTATCAGTACTTTCTACTCCTTACATTTTAAACATAGCCTCGTTACTCCTATTTCAGTTCAGCTTGTTTTCATTCATGTACATTTACATTCCAGTAAAGATTATTGATAACATGTCTTTGAAGTTTGACTTTGTGCACCGTTACAATACTTATAGACAACTAGTCATCATATCTTCTGTTCCATGAAACACATGTTAATGTTCAGTAGTACACAGATATGCTTCTTTAATATATTTACATTGTATTAAACTACGTTCATGTTCAATGGGAGTATATGTGGCTGAAACAGGAAGCCTAGCGCATGCCAAATTTATCAACATTAACATTTTAATATAACATTATAGTCATTAGAAGACTATAATGAAGACGGCTTTTAGAAGATGTTTTTTTGGGGAGGTGGGCTAGTGCACTATAGACCCCTGTGGTGCGGCCTAAGCTTTTGTCCTTAATGGCATTTTTTTCATTACATTACTTTTACTTTTATACTTTAAGTAGTTTTTAAAGCAGTACTTTTACACTTTTACTGGAGTAAAAAGCTTGAGTTAATACTTCGACTTCTACAGAAGTATTTTTAAACCCTGGTATCTATACTTCTACCTGAGTAATGAATGTGAATACTTTTGACACCTTTGATGATAAAACCAAATGGTATACATTTACATTATACTTCCGCCCAGACTGAAATAACATAGAGCAAGAGGTCTGCATTCCCATATGACTCTGTGGGACTTGCGGGTCCCACAACAATATCCTGTGGCATGGGGCTGAATTTCAGTGTCATGCCCTGGAGCGGCCGGTTAACCAATCCAGTGTATGTGGAAGCAAGACAACGTATACATGTAGAAAAAGCCTGCTTATTAAGTCCATATAAAATAATAATGATCATACAATAATTAGCATGCATAATTAACTATAAATTACCAATCACATAAAAAAACCATCACGTGAACAACTGTCATTCAGCCTTAGCCGTGGAAAGCACGCTAAAGAAAGACAAATACATCTCAGTTAAGCTGACTAAAGACAAGTCTGACATATGGGAGCCATTTTCAGCCAGGATTATTTCAGGAAAAATAATTTATTTGTAAATAGCGTGTGTAAAATATTGGATGTCTACATTGCAGGTGGGAGCCAGACAAATGTAGCTGATTTTTTGGTGGGAACAGGACAAAGTCTAGCTGAAGCATGAATAGAATCAGACCTTTGCACGAAGTGTTTCAGTCCAGACTGTATTTTGAGTGACGTGTCATACATATCAGCCAATCAGAAGAAGGGTTATTTTAAAGGCACATTAACAAAAACAGGCAATTGAATTTTAATTAATAAAGAGAGGTTGGAAAATGGTTGGGTAAAAAAAGAATTTGATTATGTTGTGACTGGAAACAGTGAAGTGGCATAGTTTGCTGTTATGGATATATATGGCAAAGGGCTGCCCTAGAACGTATAATGCCACGAACGCAATCTCATAATCTCTCCTTCTTTGTCCTGATATGGTGTAAAGATTTCATCAGCCTTGTTATCTGATCCATAATCATGATGACTGCCACATCTAGCATTGAACCGTAATGTGGCTGACTGGACGGAGGGGCTTAGAAGGGTCTATAATAAACCAGGCCAAACTTGAAAGCCTGTCATTAGCCTTTCACAGATGCCCATACTGCTCCCAGCCGGTTCGGGGGTGTCTAGGACCGCTGCAGAAACCTGACCTGAGACCAGCGGAGCCGTGCGAAGGGCATGAATAGGAAGGCCAGAGCCTGGCCTCTTACAGAGTCAGGCCTGCTCTGAGAACAGCTTCTTTCCATCTCTGCTTCATTACCATGTCAATCCCGAGGACAGGGGAGGAAAAAAAAGGAGCGAGAAAAAGCCTGGGCCCAGCAGTGGGCCGGATCCATATGGAGCTGTCGAGTCCTGGAATGAATAGTGAATGGGGCGGCTGCTTCTGGAATCTGCCTCTCAGCCCTTTTTGCGAACAGGATGACCAAAGACAAGAGGGAGCTTTCGCAGATGGCCCGGGCTATAAATAGGTAGCCGGTCTATCTCCTCGGCTGTCAGTCTGTCTGTCCTGCTCGCTGCGCCTGGCCCTCTATCTGCGGCGGGGAATTAAAGTACTTGCGGCTGCGTATCACATGCTTCGATATGGCCTGGGGACTAGAAGCATGACACATCCCTTCGGTCGGCCATTCATTATTCAAATGCATCTGACTGACACGCACGACTCGGTGAGTCGTACTTCCTAGGGTCTTGTTTTGCTGATAAAAAGGAAAAGGGGATAGGAAGCAGAATCCGAGCAGCCTACAAATGGATTTTAACCCAATAGATAAATCCATTGCTGCTGTCCAGATTGAGGGTTCTTTGTCATTGAAGTAAGCCTTAGCACTGAAGTCCATCTGGCCGCGCGTGCGTTTGTAAATACGTGGAACACAAGAAGCTCCATCCGTGGTCGTGTGAGCGCAGACATGCCTTTTAAAGTTATGCAGACCTGAAAAACTGCACCTTGTTTCTGTCTCCACGTTGGCTGGCACTGAGGCTCCTTTGGCACTGCTGCTTTAAACACTGATATAGCGATCTGTCTTGTCACACAGACACGCACGCACAGGCAGAAGAGCTCTGTCTGCACAATAGCACCTAAGATAATCATTAGGAGTGCCGTGCGTCTTTGGAAAGGCAGCTGTAAACACTGGGTCTGCAGCAGAGCTGGATGGCTCGCGTCTGGACCACACAGGCAAATATAATCAGCCTGGCTGCCAGGCAGCCACACGGCGCCCTTCTGGCCTGATAAGATGGCACCTGGCTTGGCACGCACTGGTCACTCAGTGATCACACAGAATCGTACGCTCCAAACGTGAAAAAAAAAATGTAAAAACCGTGATCAGTGTCTTTGATGGGAAAAAAGGAGTATAGTGAATAGAAGGTCCTCTACTGGCAACAATAAAGACCCTTAACAAAGAAACCAGGTGGTCACCACAGGTGGGCCTGACTCAATAGAATCAATGTGATGACGTCACAATGTGAAGCTGATTTTCAGCTAAACCCTGAAGCTCAGTAGATATTGTATATATATACGTATATGCATATGAACACAGTTCTCATCTACATGCAGGAGAAAGAAAAATAAAATCAAATAAAATTGTTTACAAAATTTGAGTAAAAAAAATTTAAATTGGAACCCCTGACAATGGTCCAGGACTTGGCCACCAAAACTGTCACCTTTAATAAACAGATACTTTTGTGTTTCAGAGAAAACCAAGCTCCAATCTTCCATCAAACCTCCCGAACCTGAAACCTCAGCATCACTGAATGTGAGAAGCACAAGTTTAGTTTTTTTCTGACCCTAATAAATAAATAACTTGTATGACTGTTTTGACAGTGAATGAATCCATTCAGGTCTATATGTTGTATGCAACATCAAAGGACATCATACATAAAGGGCCTACTTTTATTTTGCCAGAAAGGGGAACACAGCCTGTGATTGGTTGACAAAATAGGATCCCAGTATCTGATTGGTCGACCAAGCAGAAACACAGCCGCGGATTGGTTGACAAGTCAGAAACACAGCCATTGATTGATTGACAAGTCAGAAACACAGTCCCAGATTGGTTGACAGGTCAGGATCACAGCCGCAGATTGGTTGACAAGTCAGGATCACAGCCCCAGATTGGTTGACAAGTCAGAGACACAGCCCCAGATTGGTTGACAAGTCAGAAACACAGTCCCAGATTGGTTGACAAGTCAGAGACACAGCCCCAGATTGGTTGACAAGTCAGGATTACAGCCCCAGATTGGTTGACAAGTCAGGATCACTGCTCCAGATTGGTTGACAAGTCAGAAACACAGCCGCAGATTGGTTGACAAGTCAGGATCACAGCTCCAGATTGGTTGATAAGTCAGAGACACAGGTCCAGACTGGTTGACAAGTCAGGATCACAGCTCCAGATTGGTTGACAAGTCAGAAACACAGCCGCAGATTGGTTGACAAGTCAGGATCACAGCTCCAGATTGGTTGAAAAGTCAGAGACACAGCTCCAGATTGGTTGACAAGTCAGGATCACAGCTCCAGATTGGTTGACAAGTCAGAAACACAGCCACAGATTGGTTGACAAGTCAGGATCACAGCTCCAGATTGGTTGAAAAGTCAGAGACACAGCTCCAGATTGGTTGACAAGTCAGGATCACTGCTCCAGATTGGTTGAAAAGTCAGAGACACAGCCCCAGATTGGCTGACAAGTCAGGATCACAGCTCCAGATTGGTTGAAAAGTCAGAAACACAGCTCCAGATTGGTTGAAAAGTCAGAGACACAGCTCCAGATTGGTTGACAAGTCAGGATCACAGCTCCAGATTGGTTGACAAGTCAGGATCACAGCTCCAGATTGGTTGAAAAGTCAGAAACACAGCTCCAGATTGGTTGACAAGTCAGGATCACAGCTCCAGATTGGTTGAAAAGTCAGAGACACAGCTCCAGATTGGTTGAAAAGTCAGAAACACAGCCGCAGATTGGCTGACAAGTCAGGATCACAGCTCCAGATTGGTTGAAAAGTCAGAAACACAGCTGCAGATTGGCTGACAAGTCAGGATCACTGCTCCAGATTGGTTGAAAAGTCAGAGACACTGCTCCAGATTGGCTGACAAGTCAGGATCACTGCTCCAGATTGGTTGAAAAGTCAGAAACACAGCTGCAGATTGGCTGACAAGTCAGGATCACAGCTCCAGATTGGTTGAAAAGTCAGAGACACAGCTCCAGATTGGTTGAAAAGTCAGAAACACAGCCGCAGATTGGCTGACAAGTCAGGATCACAGCTCCAGATTGGTTGAAAAGTCAGAAACACAGCTGCAGATTGGCTGACAAGTCAGGATCACTGCTCCAGATTGGTTGACAAGTTAAAAACACAGCCTCAGATTGATTGACAAGTCAGAAACACAGCCTCAGATTGATTGACAAGTCAGAAACACAGCCGCAGATTGATTGACAAGTCAGAAACACAGCATCTAATTGGTTGACAAGTCTGGAACACAGACTGATTAGTTGACAACTCAGGATCACAGCGTCTACTTGGTTGACAAGTCTGGAACACAGACTCTGATTAGTTGACAACTCAGGATCACAGCTTCTGATTGGTTGACAAGTTAAAAACACAGCTACCGATTGTTTGACCTGTCAGGATCACAGCCTCTGATTGGTTGACAAGTCAGGAACACAAGCTCAGATTTATCGGCAAGTCAGGAATACAGCCTCTGATTGGTTGACAAGTTAGGATTACAGCCTGTGATTGGCTGACAAATCAGGATCACAGCCTCTGATTTGTTGACAAGTTAAAAACACAGCCACTGATTGTTTAACAAGTCAGGATCACAGCCTCTGATTGGTTGACAAGTCAGTGCAGGTGCAGATTGGTTGACAGATTTGACTCAAGGCTTCAGTGGACAGCTAACAGCCATGCTAACGACAACAATAGCTGTTTTCTACACAGAGAAACGGATAAATGATCACAAAGGAAATTCCATTTTGGATTTTTTTATCATGGATCATGTCTCAGAAAAGACAAAGCTCATGAAAAGGATTCAATCGCATCAAAGCCCTTAGTGCATGGTCTACCCATCCAGAGAAAAGAGAAAACAAGCCTCCAGAATGCAGTATTTCTGAGATCTATTAGTTCACGTATGAGGTTCTTTGATGTTGCATACAACATCGTCAACCTGAGAAGGTTCATTTACCGTCAAAACAGCCATTAAGTACAAGGTATTCATTTATTGGCATCAGGGAAAAATAAAATTATCAAAAAAAAAAAAAAACACAAAAAGAAGGCACAACATTTAAACGTTAAATATTTTCAGTATTTAACAGTCACTGGCTTTTGCACATATACCTATATATACACCACAGATGACAGTATATACATTTAAAACAAAGTGGATTTGTTGTACTGGTTGTGTGATTCTGATTAGAGTGCCCTCGAGAATTATAGGCACATAAATAGAGCTTTGAAGATGTTCATCTGCTTGATTTTACACTAAAATGTTACATGCTTAATGGAAAACTGTTATGTGGGATTAATTGCTCAGAAATGAATATCAACATAGTAACAACTCCAGCACAAAATGTTTTAATTATTTGATGGAGGTGGTTGGGAACATATTTTTTACTGTCAGAACAAAACATTCTAAAAGTTAATATAACAATATTTAATCGTATATAAGGGAATATACCCTGTATTGGAAATATCATCTATCATCATATATTTCACATAAACTCAAAAAAGTGTCACAGTTTTTCTATCTAGTGCTTAGGCTAGACTAGATTAACCGAAGTGCTCAGTACTTAGTACTTTCTTATATACCTTTACCAAGAGTGCCTATATCCTTAAAGGGCACTGTATTGATTTTACTGACTGATGCTGTCAATCGAGCAACATAGTCAGGGGTGTTCAGGTTATTAGTCAGGTGCGAGTGAAATATACAACAGTAAGTGTAAATTGCGACTGTAATGGATAAGTGGAAGAGCGCGAGGAAAAATACTTCACGTCGTATTCAAGCAAAACCATAATTACAGCCAATTAAACGGGGTCCCGGGAAAGAAAACAACTTAAGTGCAGTGTATATGTAATTACTCACTTTTCACTACGGGATTCGATTGTCTTGAAGTGCTCTGGTGAAGAGCGCCAACTCCACACATTGATGATTCTTTAGGAGAAACACCACATTTACAGAGCGAGCTGTGTTTGTGTGCATCTGACAATCATCCTGCTTTACCTCATTGTGGTGTTTCTAAATTTAGAGCTCAGCAATGCCAAAATGCTGAGCCATTCTTAAGCCCTTCACTAAAGCCTCTTTTGAACCATAAGAATGTTATTTGCACCAAATGATTATACATTCTCTGTGAAAAGCTGAGAGTATGGGTTGGCACGGTGGAAAAAGAGTTCGATGCCGCTGCAGCCCGTTCATTAGGATGTTCTGATTTGATGGCTTGACAGTGTGATGTAATGGTGAGTCGTTTACCAGACTGTGGCCAGCAGAAGGTGGAAGTGAGGGCTTTGACGGAGGCCTGCTTAGCTTGACTGGGGCTTCCGAGCTGTTGAGGGTTTACTGCTGTGTGTGTGTATGAGGGGAAACAGACCTCCGTCCAGGCCTGCCCAGCCTGAGCGACAGACTTCAGGGAGAGGGCAGATGGGCTGGGGATCAAACCCCGTTCTCTCTGTCTCCTTTTCTCTCTCTACTTCATTAGCATGCTGTAAAGGCTTACTATCTGTCTTGCTTCCCTTTTCAGATGTATTACAGTGTTAATAGCTGCAAAGTATTGCTGCCAACAATTATTAGCTACAATTTTGAACATAAGCCTGATGTAAATAGTAATGTTAAGCTGAGAGTAAAACGAAAAAGGCCTCAGAATGCTGTTCATTTGAATTCCTCAATGGAGCAATGTGCAATACCACAATATCTAAAATCAAAACATTATTTCTTTCACCAAGCCGAGGAGATGAAAAGCTCAGAGCTCAGAATTGAGACATTTTTTACTTTTGTAGTGCATTTAGATGGCAAAACATGAAATGAAAGCAGGCTTTGTTGGTAAGAAGCTGGCTAACTACTGATGGTGATATGAGAGAAAACTTAAACATTCATGATGTTTTCAAACAGTGAACGTTATGGCCAATGTAACTTCTTAACCAACTACTGTTCCTGTATGTTCACTGATCTAAAGCAAATCTCATTAAAGTCATATGCTCAGCTTAGAGTTGAGAATCCCATCGGAGTGGAGAACACCATCCTAAATTCCCTGCCAAGGGGGCATTTTATTTAATTTTTCCAAGTTTCAGGCTTCAGTTGATTGCAGCTTCAGACAAACACTATCCTGATCATGTGGTGGGTGTTGTTGTTTTTATGTCACTCTCAAAGCTGAAAAAGTTGTGACTACATCCTAGTTAAACTACATCACAGCTGGGTATGAATACTACTAACAGTCAGCTCTAAAGTGAGCTAACTTTATCTGTGCTACTGGATTTACTTACCCTGCTAGAAGCCCAGCATAGACCCGCATAGCTGGTTAATAGCAAAACCAGCAGTTTTGGATGCTGGTAGGAAGTTAATAATGGAAGCAATGGAAGCAATGGAAGTTTTTATTGTTTTATTAAAGTTTGCTAATATACATTGTGCACAAGATGCAAAGTTCTCTTCAGCCTGCAATGCTACAGAGCTTAGCTCCAGTGTTAGCTTTAGCATTAGCTGGGTGATTCGATGACTGAGGTGCCATATAATCCTTACAATTTTACAACATTAAATATAATTTTTCATGTTTTTTTTCTAACACTGAATCTAAAAAAACATATTTAACTATCCAAATATGTTACCAGCTTCAGGGACAATATATATTTGTTTCCTAAAGCTTCTTTTCAAACAGCAACTTCAAACCAGTAACAGGGTTACATTTAAGGAATAAGTTCAGATAAACAAAATGTGGTTAACCAGCTTACATGCTAAATGGATAAAGGACTCTCTAGTGATTTACTTTCTGTCTATAATCTTTCAGAATTGTACCATCAAAGTCACCAGGCTGGTTATATTTGACAATGTCACTGAATATAACTTTTGAGGGGCAGGAATGTATTCAGGTAACAGGGTAAAGTGAATGTAGAGGAACTCTAACATGTTCATTTTTCACAATCTGTAGAGGTCGATATATAGATCTATAGATTTTAAGCATGAGGTATTAGGTAGGTTCACATGTTAATGCTAAAGTATAAGGTTTTCAAAGTTTTTTAATGATCATATTTCAAGTTAAAATGTAGTTGTTGTAGGATTGGCCAGGCAAAGAAGGGTTTATTCATGCTTTATGTTATTTACAACTTATTTACAACATAGCTCGTTGTAAAAAAACATCTTTTTATATCATTGCTGTCCAAAGAACAACCTGTTTCTCCATTTTTCTCAATTTTCATGTCTATATTAACTAAAAGCGACAGCTGCTCTTTATATCCCGTGAAAGTTTCATAATGATGAACCGATAGAAATGCTTCAAAATCACTTGAAATAAAACCTCTTCACATTAACCTACATTGAAAGTTAAGAACATTTTGGGGATACTTGTTTTCATTTAGGCAGCGACAATATATTTAATGAATCTTTTAATTTAGCTTTTTATACATATTTGTAAATGTAATAAAAGTGGGATACAAATGGCACCTTAATCTTGGAAGTCAGTTTTTTGTATTATTTTGTACTAACAGACACCAACTGACATCTATTTGTATGTTACATTGTACACTACCGTTCAAAAGTTTGGGATCACTGTGAAATGTTCTTGTTTTCAATGGAATATCTTCCTTCCTTAACACAACAATGGACTGACGGGTCTCTAAAGAAAGTTGTTTCTTTCTGGCCATTTTGAGTCGGTCAGCAAGCCATCAACTGCTGATGCTTCAGATACTAAACTAACCTAGAATGTTGTTTTCCCTTTTATACTCACTTATTAGTAGAATGTTTTTCAGCTGTGCATCACAGTTGAGCAAGAGTGTCCTAACAACCAATTAGTCCAATAACATCCTTAACTTGGATTGGCAGTCGTACCAGGAGATTTAGACAGAGGACTGAGAATTGCTGATAATAGGACTATATGCAAAATAAGCCTCTATACAAAAATAGGCTTTAATACAAACATGTTTATTCTTTAAAAATCATCTGATACACTTACATTAATGGTGAAATGGACAATATTGTTTGTGAATTGCATGAAAATTGCATGAATTGCATGAAAATTCAATTCTAAAGTTATCCTAAACTTTTGAGCAGTAGTGTATATCATCATATCCCAATTGTTATATGTGCTCTATGTTTTTTGCTTCTTAACTAATATTTGGTTTATGCACCAATAAAAATTACAATACATGCCTGAGCACCGTACATATAAAGTATGAACAAACACAGTGTTTTCTTTTATTGATTCTGAAGATCAGTGCTTACCGTCAGTGCACAGAAATTCATTCTAATACGCACAGCATGTTGGTTTTATCTGTCTTTTTTTTATTCTCTCCCTCTGCTCAGCGGAGAGCTGGTCAGCAGTGTCATTACTGTAAATCACAAGCCTCTCTGGCATTATCTAGTTCCCCTTCTGGCTCCAAAGGTTAGAACAGATGTTGGGAGAGAGGACTAAATGGACCTCCCCCCGCCGAGAGGAGCTTTTCTTGCCGCGGCTAAATGGAGGCGCCTTGAAATGCTAATGCTTCCAGCCAGTGTGGCCTGGGCTCACATAGAGCCAATGGGAACGGACCGCGATCCCTCGGAAAGCCCCCAAACCCTCTAGAATGTGCTCCACAAGGCCTATCGGAGACCCTGGCGAGACGAGAGCGGAGGAGGCGAGGGAGACAAAAAAGAAGAAAACATTAGCCTCAATCAGATCTGCCCCACAGAGGGAGAAAGAGGGGGCGTGTAATGGAATCCCATCCTCATCGCCTCATTTAAACTGTTATTCACCCCTAACCCACCCCACTCCACTCCAAGCTTCAGCCCCACTGTGTCCATCATGGGAAAACCATCTGAGATTATGACAGAGAATAGCAGCAGGCTTCATTCCTCATGCATCTCATTTCATGTATTCTATAGGAGAGTTTATATAGGTGACAAGGCCCAGTCTAGCCAAACTGGGCTTGGTGAGCTAGCTGGAGCAAAGATGTAGCTCAGTTAGCCAACTACAATCAATGTAAACACAGGTTATGTCAGTGACTACTTAAAAAATGATCTAATGAGCTATGATACAGTAAACAAAACTAACCAGTGCCCTCCTATAAAACAAAAAAACCCTCCTATAAATCGAAAGGCAGCTAGCAAGCTAACATTAGCTAATCCTGCCAGAGAAATGCAGGTACACTTACTTAAAGGAGAATAGCTTTGACTGGTTGGCTGAATAGTAAACAGTAAAACATAAATGATAGAAGTTTGGGCAACCCTGGTCAAATTATACCCTACATTTTGTTGATTTCCTAAATGCTAATAAGTTAGCTTTGTGCATAGCTGTATAACTGTATTAACAATTTGTCTCTCCTTAGAACATTAAAGAGAGCAGAGATTATCATTTTAATAGGCACACTAATGTGTTATGTCTTTCAAAGTCTTGCCTTTTGCGTCATAGTTCTTATAATCTTTTCTCTAAAAAGTACTGGGTGCTGAGATGTGAACACAATCAGCCAAACAGCCATCTTGGTTGTAGCTGTGCCAACAGCTGAAGATTGGTGATGCATTGGTGATGTGAAGGCCTTTAGTATGAGATTTTGCACATATAATTTACTATTTCAGTAAGTGGGGAAGGGAATGAAAGTGGAAGCATGCTATATACTATAGAGTACAACTGTATGCTGTATAGTCTTGGTTTGGGCACCTCTGTTAAAAACACTTGTTTAGTCGTTCCATGATCTACATACTTATACCAATTGACTTACTTAAAAGTAAAAGATAAAATGTGGCCTGTCCAAAAGTTAAAAAGTGTATGTTTCACTTTGTACAATAACCTTTTTTAGAAAATCATCAATGTGACTGGGGGGAGTTCAAAGATTTGCCTACAACTATATGGTATTGCATATAAAGCATTTTAGATTGTTCTATTGTTTATAGCTGAGGTATACTGAGATCATTATTATATAGAAAACTTTATATATACATATTTACATATATACAAACTTTTTCTGAGCTGAACATGTGTAATGCGTAAGTCGAGCTCTTTATAATCAAGACATTAACATCACATAAAATATGAGATTTGTTTTGTTCATGAGTACCTCATATTATATTGTGTGCTGAACTAACCTCAGAATACTATTTCCATTTACATTCACTTCAACTTCACTCCAAAATTCAAATCAGTGCTGGTACTTATATTGTAGCGAGTGCTGCCATGCTTTTCTCCGTCTCTCTTCCCCTCAGTGTATTTCAGAAGTGTATTGCTTGATCTCTACACCTTCTTATACCTTCATATAAACACATATTAAAAGTATGATGTCCATTATCCAGCGTGCCTTTCCTGTGTACTATAAATACACAGCGCAGTGATTTCTGTTCCCGCTTACGCTCCCGTCGTTGTCTTTTCTTTTTCTCGCACTTGCACAGATTTATCTTGCATGCTTGCATGCACGCACAGGCACACATGCACACATGGTGCTGGCCCCAGCAGCAGCTGGCGGGCCGGCCTGAGCGGAGCTCCTCTAAAGCCGTGCTGCAGAGGCCATGTGGACACTTTAAAGCTCTTTCTCTGCAGCCTGTGAAGTTGTTAAGGAGCTCTGTACATTGGCGGATGCCTCTGTGAATTCCGCGCCAGCTGTAGCATGCAGCCCCCCCCCCCCCCCCCCCCCCCCCCCACACACACCTCCTCTTCTCTCTCTCTCTCACACCATGGCAGTAGATGTTCTCTCGCTCCCTCTGTTCTGCAGTGTCCAGGCCCGCTGTTTCATGTGTAGCCTCTCTGTCCTGAATGCCATCTGTGCAGATTGAGGCAGGCCTACCTGCCCAGACTGTTTAGACACCCTTCAGAGAGAAAGAGACCCTCAGCTTTGGTACGAGCTCTGAGTTTTCCGCTTATGTTGCTCGTAAGCTGCATAACATGGTTGAGGAGAATTTTCTGTTCTCGCTGATGTTAATAGGAAGGGAAAGCATGAAGGACAACCGTGGACGAGTTCTATTGTCGTACAGCAGGGAATGCAGTTATTACTATCCACTAAAATGTTTTTCTCTTTCATTTTTGGTCCAAAAAACATGTGGTGTAAGAAATAGAAATGCCTGAAAAGTCATTTCTAATGTCCTGAAAATTGGGTGAAAAAGCTCTGGACCAGGGACTGTCCACTCTAATTTGTCTCAGAAGTAGATTCTCAGCAGCTAATCAGTTGTAAATCAACTAACAGCATTTCTCTATTCTTTCGTGTTTTTATTCATGTTTTTATAGGTACGTTGAGTCTTGACTCAGGTACGGGTGAGTGTGATATAATAAATAATGGTTGTTATGCTGTTGTCCAAGCAGTTGGAGGACTAGCAGTTGGAGACAACTGTCCACTGGCTTGCTATGGCCTGCTGTTGAGGTTAAAACCTCTGGACTGAAGTGGTCTTCTGGATGGATCTGGCCTGCAGTGTCGGAGCCGAAGACTCCAGATTAATTCTACCTGAATTTCTGCTACCTTAAGATGAGGTCAGTATATGTCTCATGTTCACACGTTCACAAGTGTGCTGGTGGGGCTTGTTCGCAGGCGTGTCAGCGCACAGCTGTTTGCACTTCCCAAGCGCCACCCCTGTGGACAAGCTCCTCCAGCTGTGCTGCTATCCTCACCTGAGGAGATCCGCGTCAGGGTGTGGAAGCCGCAAACCTGTCCCCATCACTATATCTCAACTTTTTCCTCCGCCGAGACCCCCCTAGCTGTGTGCGTACCCACATCCCAGTAAAGCACATGTGACACGTACACAGCATATATACGTGTTCCTGCCACTTTGTGACAATCTGGCTCTGAAAAGGACCTGGCAGGCTCAGAGTATTCTCACCCCACCTGACAGAAATCGCGCGTGTCGCACCTCTCTTCCGTACCAGGAGGAGTTACGGCTCGAAGGGCTGTAAAGAAAGGCGCGTCTCCTCAGGATGGGCGTCCATCTGTCTCCAGGAGCGCCGCTTCCTCTTCCCATCGTCAGGCTGCTGGCTGCTGCTTGCTGCTGCCTGCCGCACAGCCTGTTCCCGCCGCCACCGTCGCCGCAGCGCCAGAAGGCCGACATGCTGTCCCCTCCACACAAAGCTCACAGCACATAGCACATAGCGCTCCCCCCCTCACACAAACACTTTTAGGCCATGAGGAGAAGCACGTGGCCTGAAATATCCTGGTTTTACCTCCCACAGTGCTCTCAAAAGCTCACAGGCTCCCTGTGAACGTGGAGCCTACGCTAGCTTCACCTCATTTCCAGATGCGTGTGTTGTTTGAACTTTGGAGATTATTATTGAGCGTGTCTGCCTTTCGCCTTCTTTACAGCCTCCGTTCTAGCTTTCGTTCTTGTTTTTCCACACCTCCAAAGTTCGGTGTTAGATGCTGGTTACATTTCATGTGATACCCAATTACATAATCCGAATGTCTTTTGCCGGAAAGTGATGGAAGGCAATATTTTAATCCCTGATAAGATTTTACTAATTGAAGAATAACAGGATTTGAGAGGTAAAGAGTCTTCGGCGGAGGCCCCGTCCTTGGCCCAGGTCTTGGAGTGCTGAGATATGCAGAGATCATACCGGATAGGAACGGCAGGGGCGGCGCCAACCCCCTGGGCAACCAGACGGGAACCAAACAGGTGGTAGAGGGAAGACTGGAAGAAAAAGTTGAGTTATCGACACCTGAAAGCAGCAGAACAGGTACGTGATTTGATTTATTTTTAGACAGGGGGCAGCCAGCGTTGTTCAGAGTAATAAACAAATGAGTGATGTACTATTGAAGCTGCTTGGCACAACTAAATAGATTTAGACATAACAAAGTACAAAGCTATTCAGATCCATAGCCTTCAGTGAAAGGAACGACCTGAAAGCATTAATTACTGTTCATGTGATGGGGATAGTTGTGGTGATCTATCAGACTTTACACAGTTGATAGGAGGCCCATATTTACAGTATTTCGCCACGCCCACTTCCAAGCGTGTGTTTCTTCCACCTTTGTGTTAGAACTTCCTCTCAGCTAACCAAAATGAATACAGTTACATGGGAGGAGACCAGAGAGACAGTAAGAAGTTAGAATGGGACAACACTGTCTCCTCTGAGGTTTAATAACACAGTGGGTGGGTGATATGAGAAGGTGGTCTGAGGTTAATAACACAGTGGGTGGGTGATATGAGAAGGTGGTCTGAGGTTACTTATGGAGACATGTTTAATTACTCTGTACTCTCGGAAGGTGTAGACGGTTCAGTAATGAAAAACTATAAAAGTACTGAAGCGTATCAGTACCTGCACAGTGGGAAGGTGGGCGTGTCCTCCTACACACAGACGGTGAGTTTATATTTCTGAAAGCCGGTTAAACCCAAGTCCAGCCAGCTGCCCGAGCCACTCTGCGTGGGTGTTAGTTAGAGTCCAGATAGCCTAGCGCGGAAAACAGTTACTTAACTCGGAACTGTATAAGCGAGCCATTTCTCTGGATAAGGAAGCTCTGGTGCTGGTTCTCCTTCACAGAATGGTAAGAGCAGACATACAGAGGTTTGGGTGGATGTTTTAAATTTAGCGCCTTCAGTCATATCATTCAATCATTCAGTCACTCTTCTTTGGAAGGTGGTCCCAAAACACTCTGACACTGTGCTGTGTTTGTAACACTGTTGTTCAAGCCAAGTTTTCATCTTCTTCCAATTACTGACTCCCTCTAACTGAACATATTATGCTATTAATTTTATATGTTTATTGTCGTTTTGCTTGTAATTAGTATCAACGTACTGAATACTGTCTATATCGTTTAATCAGTTTCCACTTGCATATGGAAGGAAAGTCAAAACTGATTAAGAGATAGACAGTATATGGGGCTCCTATCAACTGTGTAAGGTCTGATAGATCTCTGACTTTTGCACCGCTCTGTATGTTACAGTGATACAGTGATAGTATTCTTACAGGCCTTGTTGCTTAGAGGCCCTGTTGCATCTGTTGCTATGCACAGTTTGTGTTAAGCACCCTATAGCTAAGTAGTGCACATGATATTTTTACTCCAGCACCTCCTGGACTAGTCCTCCTCTAACAGGCAAAGGGCTTTTAATCATTCATTTGATGTTGTCTTTTATAGCGTGTTTAAAATCGATTAGTTTCCTCTAACATCATGTTTTTAGTGGTCTGCCAGGTAGACTGTTTGTTGGGTGCTTTCAGGTGTAGCAGCTGAACACACCATTTTTAGTAACCTTTATGTAGTTAATACATCTTATTGTGGTAAATTAATCTGCACTGTGGCTTAATGCTGTGTTGCTTTTGTTAAGAATAATCAATTATCAGCATGTATCACGTATTAAAAATGTTTACTTAAATGGACTGAGTCTTTATTTTAGTGTGTTTCATTACAGTATTATTATTTTTTTGCTTTATGTTATTGCTTTTCTTTCTCTGTTATTGTTACAACATATATTTTTCTTTTATCTTTGACCATATTTTATGTCTTCTTATTTAAAAGGTGCTATATAATAATAATAATAATAATAATAATAAGAAGAAGAAGAAGAAGAAGAAGAAGAAGAATTTTGAGTGTAGACCACAGTGGTACTGGCATATTTGTTTGCTAAGTTTAACAAATTAGAAAAAAAACTTGAAACATAAAATGTGCCATAACGTTTGCATAAGCCACATGTAATGTTTTGTTAACAATATGTTAAATATAGCAAATAAACAGTAATACTGCTTTAAAATGTTTAAAATAAGTGTTCACTGTAAAATATGTGTCCTTTGACCAGAGCTGACCAAACCATATATTTTTTTTTTTTAATAAAATAAAATAATTAAGTAAGAATCTAAAAAGCAACACCTCTGCACCAGCAAAGACTACAACTATTACTATACCACTGTCCATGTTACTGCTGTATTAAGAAAGAGCCACTGCCTAAATAATAACTGGTTAACACTGGTCCTGACCGATTTTTGCCATGAGAGGACTTACTGACCACACTAGACAAGTCAGTGTAATTCTCTGTGTGGGCATGGAAAAGCAAAAGAAACAAGCAAAGTCAATGTTCTCAGGAGGGTCATTGATCACTCTTGTCTCTCACATCGCCACATGACTGTTGCAGCACGTTGGCCATGTGGCATAAGTGTCCACCTGTTTTAAGAGCTTCTTCGTTTTCCGTTTGCACAAGCTGAGCGTCGATGGTATTATCTATACAGCCCTAGATATTTATCTATATATCCTAACCATCTGCTCAGTGGACATATGGGAAATCAACCTGAACATGATGATTGACATATATATATATAAAAAAAACCCTTATTCTAGCTTATCCGTGTATCTCATATCTCAGTCGTGGAATGACTTTCTTCCGTTTAATTTTCAGTGGATTTTAATCATATACAGACTCACCTAAGTACAATTTTCTTACATTAGTTATAGCTCAGAGTAGCAATCACATTTCAGTACAGCATGTCATAGGATGTGCTTTTTTTCCCATACGAGCCTAATCTCCTCAATCAGATTGACTATTCTCTCGAAATATTAATGCTTCTGTAACAGCTGTTACTGTGAGATGAAAGTAACATGAAGCGCGCTTCGTCTTCTCTGATATTTTGCATGTCTGGCTTTCACATCAAGTACAAGCAGTGACAACATCCCCTCCTTTTTTACCTGAAAAAGAAACGACTCATTTGGAAAGTCCTCCTATATACTTCTGTCTGTTTGTCTGTCTGTCTGTCTGTGTACGTACCTGTCTGCCTATCTAACTTCATGTAAATACCTATCTGTCAGCCCATGTGCAGCCAGGTCCTTAAGTATTTGGACAAGGAATATTTACATTAATAATAATACATTTTTACCTTTATTCACAACCACAATAGGCAGATTTCAAAAGAAGCAATGAAGATGTGATGAAAGTGAACACTTTCAGCTTTAATTCGAGAAATATTGCACCAAGCATTTAAAATATTTATAACATATTTAGATATACAAGGATTATTTTTAATACTTGCATGCAATCTAAGTCTAAAATACTGTTTTTGTTTTCTTTGAGAGGTTTCTCAGACCTTCTACGCTGCCTTTAGCCACTGCTTTGTTTCTGCCTTTAGTGCTGTCTTCAGTTAATGAAAGGCATACTCATCTGGGTTGAGGTCAGATGACCAACTCAGACATTTAAGAAGATTCCGCTTTGCTTTAAGAAGCTCTTGAGTTGCTTTTGCTGTATATGTTTGGTCATTATCAATCTGTACTGTAAAGCGGCATCCTATCAATTCTGCAGCATTTGATTGAATCTGTGCAGAAAGTATAGCTGTATTCTTCAGAATTCACCCTCCTACTATCAGCAGTCACGTCATCAATAAACACCGGCGGCCCAGTTCTACTGGCAGCCATACATGCCCATGCCACAACGCTGCCTCCATTATGTTTGACAGATGATGTGGTGCGCTTCAGATCATGAGCACTTCCTCCATACTCTTCTCTTCTCATCAATCTGTCCAAAGAATCTTGTTCCAGAACTGGGTAGAGCTTTTATGTGATTTTTTTTCTTCAGTAAAGTCTAATCTGGCCGTTCTGTCCTTGATTGTAGGCAGTGGTTCGCATCTTGAAGTAATTCATTCATGAATGCATCTGTTGATTGCAGACTTCCAACCTCCTCTACACTGTCCTTGACATGACTAACTATTGTAAAGGAGGTTTTTTTTTTCATGACAGAAAGAAATCTGCGATCATCCCCTGTAGTTGTCTTCCATGGTCGATCTGTAGGTCTTTTGGTGTTGCTGAGCTCGCCAGTTCATTCTTTCTTTTAAATAATGCATGAAATTGATGATTTGGCCACCCCTGAAGTGCTTCTGCTATCTCTCTGATAGGTTAGTTTTGTTTTTTCCCCCTGCCTAATGATGGCCTCCTTCACTTGTGTCAGCATCTCTATGGACCGCATATTGAGAGTTGCCATGAATAATTACACTACTGCTCAAAAGTTTGGGATCACAGTGAAATGTTCTTGTTTTAATGGAGTATCTTCTTCCTTAACACAACAATGGACTGACGGGTTTCTAAAGAAAGTTGTTTCTTTCTGGTCATTGTGAGTCGGTCAGCAAGCCATCAACTGCTGATGCTTCAGATACTAAACTAACCTAGAATGTTGTTCTCCCTTTTATACTCACTTATTAGTAGAATGTCTTTCAGCTGTGCATCACAATTGATCAAGAGTGTCCTTACAACCAATTAGCCCAATAACATCCTTAACTTGGATTGGCGGTCGTACCAGGAGATTTAGACAGAGGTCTGAGAATTGCTGATAATAGGACTAAAAAATAAGCCTCTATACAAAAATAGACTTTAATACAAACATTTTTATTCTTTAAAAATCATCTGATAAACTTACATTAATTGTAAAATGGACAATATTGTTTGTGAATTACATGAAAATTGCATGAAATTCAACTCATGGAATCGATTCCTGATCTTTTCTCTCTTTAATTTATCATGAACTAATGAGGGAACAGGCCAAATCTGGCCATCCGCCTGTTTATCAGTCAACTGTCCAGTAATATTTGAGCCTGTGAAATTAGAGGGACTATGTATAAATAGCTATACATCCCAAATGGTGAATGCAATATTTTTATTAAAACTCTTGAATTAAAGCTCAATGTCTACTCCTTTACATCTTAAATGCTTCATCTCAATGCCATAAAAGACAAAAATTGTGTTACTGTGCAAATACATATGGACCTATCTATCTATCTATCTATCTATCTATCTATCTATCTATCTATCTATCTATCTATCTATCTATCTATCTATCCCTGTTTTCGATTTAGTCAGGTATATGTTGTTCTGAGAAGGCTAGTGGAAAACAGAAACTGTTGGATGAGTATGACACAGGTAGGATTATGAGCACTAATAATGTATAAATGATCATAATGACCATCTGCTCCCTTATGGAGCTCATACTGTAGATTCAGCTTTTGGCAGAGACACTCGAATCAGACTGCTTTGAAAAAGCAGCACTTTGGATTTGCCCACCTTGGCTAGGTTGGGAGAAGATCTGTGCTGAAATAAAAGTCTGAAACGAAGAGGGGTGTCTAAGGAACATATCCAAGCATTATGCAACAGTGTCAACTTCTAGAGACAACAAACTTTATCTTCAGAGCCTACAAACTGTATAAATTCACTCGTACCTGTATACATGTCCAAAATAAGCACCATTAATAATTTATTAAATGTTTGTTTTGTTTACTGTGATATATTCCTCTGATAATAATACTAATTACTTCATACTTAGTGTTATAAGTTAAGGAGTTAAATAATGTGAAAACAGTTCACACTTCACAAAAGTGTGGTGAGATACAACTTGCTTCACATCCAAACCATGTGTTTACCCGCCACAATAATAAAAACGCATTTCTATCAACCTTACTTTCCAGTTTTGTAATGGAAAGTATTCCCGAAACGTTAATGGAGAAGAAAATGCAGTGTTTAACTAGGGGGACTTTAAACAAGCAAACTTCTTATGGCTACTTTGGATTTTTTTTAAATAATTAGGTTGAACAACATCCTGATTATTACAGCGCAACACTTGAGTGATGCTCTGATGTGTTGGCTCGTTTCTCACATAAGGCGAGTTTTGTCCGTGCACAGCATGTGTGTGATAAAAGAAATTAATATTAATGAGTATGTCTAGGATCCTGTTATTAGGAAACATAAAATTAATTTTCCAAAGCAATGCTGATGTCACACAATTGTACATTTGCATTCCTTCTGATAATCTAGATTCAGCTGACAGGCGCACCAGGTGTGTGTCAGGCATTTCTCAACTGGTGTCACAAATGTCATTACTAAATTATGAAAAATCATGGAAAAGGTTCTTATCATTCGTTAGCTTTGATAACCAAACCTGAAGTACGAAACATCTCTGAAGTTCTGCCTTTTCAATCTTCACGCATTTGTTACAAGCAGAGTTGATTCCTGTAATGCTTTTCTTACTAGGCCTCCATCCTCCTAACTATAACAAAAAATAAAAAATAAAAAAACAGCTGTCACCGCTCATATTTTAAAAAAACTGCACTGGCTCCCTGTTTCTTTTAGAATTAATTTTAAGTGCTGCTACTAAATAGCTCTAAATGACTTTAAAGCACCTGTTTAGATACAGAAAAAACAGATATAGATACAGTGAAATACAGAAAAGTTTATAATGCTTCTAAACTGTGAAGAGTCTGTTAGAGAGTCAGGCATACTTTAAGAAACATAAAACATAAATAAAAACATTTATTTAAAGGTGTCATTTTTAAGATTTTGACGTTAGCATGCTAATTATTTAGTCCTGGCCCGTCCTGTCTTGTAATATCACTTTGTACCTCAAGAGGCTATAGTGAGTCACTGTAGTGTTGAATCAAATTAGCCCAACATGGGAGGATAAAGAAGTAACACTGCCCTGATGGCGTATTCTAACCTCTTGTCAATGATGTTAAAGGTGCTGTTCCCTGTTCGAGTAAACAAAACAATGGCTGAAGCTCTTGGTAAGCGACTATCATCACCAACGCCACCTACTCTCGGCAAGAACCCACGTCCATCAGCAAAAAAAGAAGTGATATGGATAGAAGCCAAACACATTAAGATTGGTGGTGCTTTTCTACTGGAGATCCTCTCGGCAAGTAAAGAAATGAAATTTCATGAACTTGCAGTATTTATTTTAGACTGGTAATGAGTGAAGAGGGAGGAGGAGGGACTATGTGTTTCCTTATGATAGAGATAAACACCATAACCATTTGTTTGAAGTATAAACTCGGTAAGTTGCTTCATTTAAATTTTTCATTTTAATGTCTTCTTTAACTTAACATTTAATTACATTTCTACGTCTCCTTGATATTTATATTTTTAATCTGATTTATCTTTTTGGCCTGTTTGCCTTATATGATTTTGACTCAATACTCATAATTATATATCAGTTATAGATCATTATTTATTACCCATCTGTAAATCAATTAATGCTGCCACCGTTATGAGAAGTACTCTATAAATACATATGTATAAATAACCAACACAATTACTGTCCATAGTTATTAAACTACAATAAAAAGTTATTTTGATGTAATATATTTCAATTATGTGGAAAAGGTGTACAAATTAAGTCAATTCAATGTATTTGTTTTGTCTTGCTGTGCAGCTGACTGAAGTTCACCATCTCAGAAGCGCACCTGCTGATGAAGGTCAAAAGATTACTCCCCTCAATCTGCAGTAGGTCCAGTTTAAGACACTGACCCTGATTTTTCCCTCTTTCTCCAAATATCAGCAACTTTTAACAGCAAACTGTCTAATGTCCTGTCACACAGAGCCGTCTAAGCCCCATTTGTCAGGGTAGGAGTTTTGTGGGAGTGTTATGACCACCGTGGTGGTCGCTAGCAGCTCTTATCCACAAGTTAAATGCATTCTATCCATTGGTATATGTGTGTGTGCGGGTGCCTAGGAGCAGATTAGCAGGCAGGAGCTGAGCAGATGGGTGCAGACCTCAGCATCCACACAGCCGGCACTGGAACAGCCTCTTTACTGCTCCTAGCTGGGCTGTATATAAGGACATTTAGGCTGAACACTGCTCTGGCCAGGCTGGACACGAACCATAGGGCTACTAATGCAGGAAGCTCAGGGCTAGCCAACATGCGTGCTCCAAGCAGGGAGGAGATGATTCAGGAAAAGAGTTGAGCTTCAGTTGTGCTGAACGTATTTGCCCAAGTCACCAATGATAACAAGGAGAACAAGTAACTAATGATAATGCCTCCTAAGCTACCTTCTGGCAGCAACAGATCTATTTTTGAGCATATGGGCTTATGGACCAACAATGAGTGACTTAAACGAGTACCAAAATAAAAACTGTTTAAAGGACTAGCTTGACCAAACATGCTGACATGGTTATGATGAATGGAAGCTAGAAGACACCAGTTATACTAACACTCACTGGTGGCTTCACGTAATACAAAAAAGGAGGAAAAATTAAGAAGAAAAGCTAAAGCATGGATAAATGGAGGCCAAAATTGTCTTTTAATACCACTTTGTACCTCAAGAGGCAATAATGAGTCACTGTAGTGTTGAATCAAATTAGTCCAACATGGGAGGATAAAGAAGTAACACTGCCCTGATGGCGTATTCTAACCTCTTGTCAATGATGTTAAAGGTGCTGCTCCCTGTTAGAGTAAACAAAACAATGTCTGAAGCTCTTGGTAAGCGACTATCATCACCAACGCCGCCTGCTCTCGGCAAGAACCCACGTCCATCAGGAAACAAAGAAGTGATATGGATAGAAGCCAAACACGTTAACACTGGTGTTGCTTTTCCACTGGAGATCCTCTTGACAAATAAAGGGATGACGTTTCATGAACTTGCAGCATTCATTTTAAACTGGTAATTAGTGAAGAGGGAGGAGGAGGGACTGTGTGTTTCCTTACGATAAAGTTTGGAGTATGAACTCGGTAAGTGGCTTTATTTTTACAAATGTCTTCTTTAACTTAAGATTAATTTTCTACATCTCTTTGATATTTATATTTTTCTTCTAATTTATCTTTTTGGCCTGTTTGCCAAATTATTTTGACTCAATAATCATAATTATATATAAAATTCCACTGCTTTTCATGTTTCTACATAATTCAATCTTATCAGTTAAATTCAGCCATAAAAAGTGAGTCATTGAGAGTGCAATCTGAAACGATTCCTTGCGGACAAACTGACCAACCTCTTAAAGTGGTGTTGGTAATGTCAATAATGATAATAATGATAAAACAAAATAAAAAAAAAACATTTTTGGGTTTTATTTTGTCTTATTTTGTCTTTCTGGTTCCTGAGTCGGTATGTTTCTCTGAAATAGGGGCTGCACAAACTAATCAAGTAGTTAACTTTGCTGCTTGGAAATGATGTTTCAGGCTTGATGTTTCAAGCTGATCACATGATTATGACACGTACAACACGAATGCCTCAGAGAACACACTTTTCTATCTTAAATTATCCAGAGTTCATTGGAAAGGGCACCTCACGCTGTTCTCTGCCGCTCATCTACAGTGTTGCAAAGATCAGACATTGAACATGGTTTTCTGTGGGATCCCAAAGACTACAGTAAAAAGTCATGTGTTGTTTAATATGGGGCATAACCCCAAATAAAGCTAATAAGTTAAGGAGTTCTTTGGCGCTCCAGACCTCTGCTGCAGGTCAGCGTCTCGGCAAAGCCACCTAGGATGCACCTAAGTCGGATACAAATTTCTGAGATTGGGATTTCCATACCCCTGGTTCTCTGAAGGTAAGCAATGAGAACCGGTGCTGGATGAAAAGGGCATGCTTTGCGCTACTGACCTGCAAAGTTTGGCTTCATGATTGATTTTAAAGTTATATTTATTTCTTATGTCGTCAGCGATTGAACAACAGCAAAATTGTGCACTCCTACCCAAAAATTTCACGTCCAACCACTCTCAACAACTTTGTTTTGTTCTTAATGATTTAAATATTGTTGCTGTCCAATGAAAAACATGTATCTCTTTTTTTTGTCGATTTTAAGTTTTCTACATCATTTAAACACGCCAATGGCCATTTAACTTGTGTGAAAAATGTATGACTAATGAACCAATAGAAGTTCTCCAAAATAGCTTAGAAAAAAATCTGGTTCCATTGACTTACATTGAAAGTAAAGTATGTTTTGGTCTCACCTGTAAAGTTGCACAATTTTAGAGATGCTTGTTTTTCATTGGACAGCAATGATATGTAGACATATAAAATGTGAAAGATGGACATGAGAACCTTAATTGTGATGTTTGAACCCAATCTAAGTGAGTCTGAAAGATATTTAAGAATTGATGTCTGACTGCCTGAGTTCTATGTGTAGTTGGATCTGTTAGGATCAGATGTGTATTTATGGATCTTGCAGAGTGAAGGGCTTTTGCCAGAATGAAAATGGAGCAATGAAGATACAGGCAGACCAGGGAGTAACCAGATATGCTATCTGGAAAGCAAGAGTGCCTCATGTCCATTTTCTTTATCTCTATCACTCTCTCTGTCTGTCTATCTGTTCATCTGTCTGTCTGCCTGTATATCTGTTTCTCTCTCTCTCTCTCTCTCTCTCTCTCTCTCTCTCTCAGTGGCTTCTTGCTTAAACGCAGATGTTTCTTTATGTGTCTCATGAAGATGGTTCGAATGGAATGACAGTGAGCTGGACGATGGAATGTACAGTAGACAGCTGCAGTCTGTGCCGGGGGCTTGCCGTGTGTTCTGTGGCCTGGTGTGTGGTGTGAAGTGGTGTGTGGCCTGGTGTGTGTGTGTGTCCTTGGCTTCTGAAAACCACAAGAGGAAAGCTACTTTAGAAAGCCAATAACGGCTGTCCAACTAGTTCTGTACTACTTCATTACGCTCTGTCCTAATCTACAGTACTGTGTGAAAGACAGAGGCCCTCTTTCATTTAATTCCCTGTCACATCAGCAGTGCAGTCTATTCATTTGTCAGGAGATATTTCTGAGAAGATAATCTACTTGTCCGACAACAGATAGCAAGAAAATGGGACCTGACAGACCACAAAAGCCAGCACTATCGCCAGCACCGCCACTTTCATCGTCACCATCAGATAAAAAGTACTCAAAGCTTTTGACTTTGAGCAGAAATAGAAAATCAAGTTCCACTCTTCCTTCAGATCTGAAAACATCCACAGGTATTTCTGCCTCTTCTTCTACCGGGAGAAGACCACTCAACGCTACAAGTCTCTGGCTTTCTTTGGCTTTTGCTCTGCTGTATATTTTAGCAAACACCCTCATTCCACGGTTATGTATATATTCTGATATCCTAAGATTTTCCGAGACCGAGAGAACTTCTGAAACCATCACCAGCGCTTCACCAGAATAGGCACCAAGACAGATTCCTCGCACATGCCAGTGCGCTTCAGCAAAAAAAGTGATTCTTAATTTGATTCTGATACTTCATTTACTCACTCACTCTGTCACTCAGTCCCTCTCTCTCATGCTCACTCCCTTCCCCCGTCTTTCCCTCTCTCTCAGCGTGCGGCAGGCCGCAGTTTGTCATCATTTCCTCGCTGCGCTGCATGGCTGCTCTGTAGACAGCCGTCCTCCTCCTGCCGAGCGGAGCTGTTTCCTGGTTACGTGTGGGGGTTTGCAGGGGAGGATCAGACAGCCATGCTCTAATAAGGACTAATTATCTCTCCTCAGTGGGGCTGCTCTGCTGAGGGTCGGGGGTAGAGCAGGGTCACCAGCAAACATCACCAAGCAGCCACCAACCTGCTGTTTCGCTCTGTTCACACTGGGGGCAACTACGAAAATATGCATTTGCAGGCAAATTTCCCTTGAAGCCGTGATGACGCTCACCAGTGGTGCACTTGCATCCATAGCTATGTGCTTAAACACACAGATGAGTTAGTACTGAGCTGATGATCAATTTCGTCAAGCATTTGTACCTACAATACAGCTAAACAACATACAAACTACATATCTATACTGCATATGCGATTAATGTTTGTCCTGGTGGACACTTTGGGGACCTCCACTGAGTTAACATTCCTATGTTGGCTGTGGTCAAGTTCATTGTGCTGGAATGAAGAATTACATTTCCGACTCTCTGTCCGCCTTGTGATATATTGTGTTATGTTGTTATCCTCCTGAGACCCAGAAAATTAAAGTTTGAGAATTTCAGTAATTTTAACATAAAATAAATCTATTATATGAAAAAAAACAAGTTTTTTTTACAGTTTAAATTATTTTTATGGAATGTCCTTTATAGTGGACATCAGGACATTGTCAATGTCATATTTCTTGTTTCCTGTTCTGCATCAGACCAAAAACCCTTCTACAACATCAGCACCAACTCAATCATAGAAAATAATGTAAATAAAAACTGAGTACACAAACATTGTTTTTTTTATACCATTTCCACTTTTAACAGTATAAGAAATATTTCAAACATAAACAGAAAAAATAATAACCTATTACCCGTTACATTGATTAAAATTAAAAAAAAAATCTAGGTTTAAACTGTTTTAGGCACACCAGCTAAACCTGTGTTAATCACTCCAAACCTTGAGCCAAAGTTTCACAATTTCCACACGTGGTACCCAACCTCTCTTATGATCCATTTCATTTTAATGTTCTATTTTTAAATATACAATTATGTAACATTTTCTAATAAATTAGGAATAAATTAAATTAGTAATTAATTCAAAATAAATTAGTAATGAATTTACTTGTTTACAGAGCTTACATGTTGCAAAATTTTCTCTGCCTGTCACCTGTGACATCATTAATTACATATAAAACCAGATTTAATAAGTCCCAATGTCCACTACAAAAGACATCAAAAAAAGGTATGCTGTTAGGTAGTTAAACATTTGTACATATCAATAAAAATTGCCTTAAGAACTATCTACAACTGTTTTATAAGTAAAGCATATCAATAAAAAAAACATAATAAATATGTATTATTCGACAGCTTATCTCTCTTGCTGGAAAGGCCAGGATGTCCTCTACAAAACAACAGGTTTTAACACGGTTATTTGGTTTTTGAAATATCTTTTGGAGACTCATGTCCCCTCCAGAGAACAAAAATGAATTACCAGGTCTTACGAGCTGTGGTCAAGTTCATTGTGCTGGAATTTTCGACTCTCTGTCAGCCTTGTGTTATATTGTGTTATGTTGTTATAGTATGACTCTGGAAAGTATAATTAATAGGCAGACATGTATTAATAAGACCACTGCAGCAAAAGCCCTTTAGTTACAAATGTAATTAGGCAGCAGGTAAAGGACCAATGCATATAGTGTATATACATTTAGTTTGTGTGCAAAAGGATGTATAAAGCCATTTGTTTAGGACCTCTAACATTAAAATTAATAAAGAGAGGCGAGACATTGTAGTTTGATGTGTCTGTTTGTTTAACCATTTTCAAAGCTCTCGTTGAGGAAGTCTAGTACTTATAGTAAACTTCCAATCAATATTTTTGTTAATCGAGCCTTTGTTAAATTAAATTGGATGTCCTGCTGATGGAATCGAACAATAGCAATAGCAGGTACTGCAGTGCAGCAAGAAGTCAGGAACCAAACTTCTGTTCTTCTATTGTTCTGAAATGGAATCCAGAATTTATCTTATTCATACTGTGTTCTAATGTTATGTAGTACTTTTGCAAGACATGGCACACTTCAACCTTTTCCTTCTCCAATTCTGCCACCTTGAGAATTGAGTATCTAAAATAATAATAGGCGGCATGGTAGTGTAGCGGTTAGTACGGTAGTGTAGTGGTTAGTATGGTAGTGTAGTGGTTAGTACGGTAGTGTAGTGGTTAGTACGGTAGTGTAGTTGTTAGTATGGTGGTGTAGTGGTTAGTACGGTGGTGTAGTGGTTAGTACGGTAGTGTAGTGGTTAGTATGGTGGTGTAGTGGTTAGTACGGTGGTGTAGTGGTTAGTATGGTGGTGTAGAGGTTAGTATAGTGGTGTAGTGGTTAGTACGGTGGTGTAGTGGTTAGTACGGTAGTGTAGTGGTTAGTATGGTGGTGTAGTGGTTAGTACGGTGGTGTAGTGGTTAGTATGGTGGTGTAGTGGTTAGTATAGTGGTGTAGTGGTTAGTACGGTGGTGTAGTGGTTAGTATGGTGGTGTAGTGGTTAGTACGGTGGTGTAGTGGTTAGTATGGTGGTGTAGTGGTTAGTATGGTGGTGTAGTGGTTAGTACGGTGGTGTAGTGGTTAGTATGGTGGTGTAGTGGTTAGTATGGTGGTGTAGTGGTTAGTACGGTGATGTAGTGGTTAGTACGGTGGTGTAGTGGTTAGTATGGTGGTGTAGTGGTCAGTATGGTGGTGTAGTGGTTAGTACGGTGGTGTAGTGGTTAGTATGGTGGTGAAGTGGTAAGCACGGTGGTGTAGTGGTTAGTACGGTGGTGTAGTGGTTAGTATGGTGGTGTAGTGGTTAGTACGGTGGTGTAGTGGTTAGTACGGTGGTGTAGTGGTTAGTACGGTGGTGTAGTGGTTAGTATGGTGGTGTAGTGGTTAGTATGGTGGTGTAGTGGTTAGTACGGTGGTGTAGTGGTTAGTACGGTGGTGTAGTGGTTAGTACGGTGGTGTAGTGGTAAGTACGGTGGTGTAGTTGTCAGTATGGTGGTGTAGTGGTTAGTACGTTGGTGTAGTGGTTAGTACCGTGGTGTAGTGGTTAGTATGGTGGTGTAGTGGTTAGTATAGCAGTGTAGTGGTCAATACGGTGGTGTAGTGGTCAGCACGGTGGTGTAGTGGTCAGCACTGTCGCCTCACAGCAAGTCGATCCGTGTTGGATTCCCTGTCCGGGTGGTTCTGTGTGGAGTGTGCATGTTCTCCCTGTGCTTGAGTGGGTTTCCTCTGGGTATTCTGGTTTCCTCCCACAGTCTAAAGACAAGCATATTAGGTTGATTGGTCACTCTAAATTGCCCATAGGTGTGAGTGTGTGAGTGAGTGTTCGCCATGCGACTGGTGAACTGTCCATGGTGTTCGTCCGATGACGCTGGCCCTGACTAGCGGGATTAAGTGGCAGATAACGGATGGATGGATGGATGGATAATAATAATAATTAAATGTTTTCACTTTAGATAAGCATCTACCGTTAGATGCTCATTCTAAAATAAAAAAAATGCTTCAAATAAAAATTTTTTTTAAAAAAATGCTTCAAATAAAAAAATAAAAAACACTATACTGCATAAAGGAGTACACAGCTAGCAACATCACAATATAAGTGTGTGCTAGACCATTTCAGGACAGATTTGTTACAGGAATGTTTATTTTTTCCCTCTAATGTTTAATCCAGCATGTCTGCTGATCTTGGCTTGTGACTAAAACCCATCCATAGCGATATGCAAACTGAATCTTTAACTGAAAAAATGCACTCACTGCCAAAAATTAACCTCTTGCAAAATTTAAGGTAAAGAAAAGATGTTTTTAATTTTTAATGTACAATTTTTGATTATTTTATTAGAGCACTGAAGTCATGTCCTCATTCTGTAACCAGCGACATGACAAATCTAAGCTGGACCTGTCTATGGCAAAGAAAATTCACTAATGGGCACCATCACTCCTTTTTAAACTCCACACGCTAAATCCTACTTGAATTTTCTAACTGAATGCCGCTGAATGATTTGCTAAAGGCAAGCAGTGACGTGATATCATGAGACAGGCAAACTCATCCAAGTGCCACAAACAAACCAGCAAATTTTGTCCATCATGGTAATTAAGTTGTTTGTGCAGTAGTAGCTGATATTAAATGGTATACATAGTATTTAATACAATGTAGTGTAGTTTATTATTATTTTCAGTCATGCACTGGAATTTTGCTGGTAGCTTGTCGTTAGCACGGATGTCACAATGTTAATTTCCTTAACAGCCTTGTGATTCAGGCGATCCATTGAAAACGTAGACAAAGTAGAGGACAAAAGACAAAATAGATCAGGTTCTTAACCTTTAACTTGGTGATATTGGAGGTTTTCATATTAAATAATAAAAAAAATTGGACCACTACTTAATAATGTTGTCTGTTGTTTACACTGTGACACTCCCTCACAAACAGAGCACTGGAACTTGTTTAAAATGTACATCTTTGTCCATTATTTCATAAAAAATGGCTTGTTTCCACGTCTACTGTGTAATAGCCGAACAACCATGGTGTCTGTGGTGGAAAGTCTTATAAAGACTGCCCTGTTATCTGATGTCGGCTACTTCCTTTTGACCCCCTTTTTTCCAAGCTTAAATCATATTAGCACGCTTGCTGCTGCTGATGATGATGACTTTTGAAAGCTGCATAATTGCTTAAGGCGTTGATGCAACCAGTAGGAGTCATAGCCCTTTGGCAGTATCTGTGTGTTTTGGTTTGGGGATTTTGTCCGTGTGGTTTTATATGTTAAATACATCTGCATGTGTCGTTGTGTTCTGGTTTGGGAGGAAATGACCTCTTTAAGCTGAGATAAGTCAAATCTGGCCTTTTTTATTTTGATAAGATAGTGAAACGCGAGGTCTGACGGTGTAAAAACGCTACTTTCAATCCTGAGGGTGTAAGCATGTGTATGTGTTGTCTGCTTGGGATTTAACAAGCAAGGCTGGAGTCTTGCCAAATCGTTGACTGCTTCATTCTTTAGGCCCTCTTGAGGATGAAGCACTCACTTGAGGGAGTAGAGAGGCCTCGTGGGAAACCCATATTATTCTCCAACTTACAGAGATCCACATTAACATCATTTGCCCAGGCCTTCTGCTTATACTAACACCATACGCGATAGCAGCGTCTCCTCGGAACCTCTATACACTTTTTATTCCTAACAGAACATTTGTTGCACTTAGACAGTAGAATACTGATTTGTGAATTTCCTGTTTATTAGTTCATTTTGACCATTGCTGGTGTACACTTACTGACTGCTGCCCATTTGTTGCTGCTTGTCAAGTGATGAAAACATTAGTTAGTTACGTTAGTCTTATTCACTTAATGCTTTCTAAATAATTTATTTTCCATTTAAAAAACGCTACATTCGCTACATCTAGTATTTTTTCGGTATATTTATAGTATGTTTTTACAGCTATATACCAACAAATAGGTGTCAGGACTTATTTATTACTTTGAATGATTCAACTTGAACTGGAAAAGAAAATCACATGAATCCAGAGTGAACAAAAAAAGGTAAGTGCAGTTTCCAGTTTTAATCATCAATGTCGAGTGAGAGCAACCACGCCTGCATGATTGTTACCTCTTGCTTTCATACTGCTATATGTCACATCTTGTTTTGATGGAATTAGCTGTTACTTTTGTTATTTTATGGGTTGTTGATTTAATCCAGAAACAACGAAGTCCTTTTTCAGCAAGGATAGGTCGAGTCAACAAAAACTACACTACCAGTCAAACGTTTTAGTACACTACCAGTCAAACGTTTTAGTACACTACCAGTCAAACGTTTTAGTACACTACCAGTCAAACGTTTTAGATCACTACCAGCCAAACGTTTTAGTACACTACCAGTCAAACATTTTAGAACACTACCAGTCAAACGTTTAAGTACACTACCAGTCAAACGTTTTAGATCACTACCAGTCAAACGTTTTAGTACACTACCAGTCAAACGTTTTAGTACTTTACCAGTCAAACGTTTTAGTACACTACCAGCCAAATGTTTTAGTATACTACCAGTCAAACGTTTTAGATCACTACACATATATGGCAGCTCTGCTAGGGTCCTGATAAACAGTCCTGATGTAACTGAGTGCAGATTTGAGTTATGTTTTCAGTGAATACTGAGCTGCTGATATGACTGCAATTGTAATGTCTACATGAATGTGGCCTGAATCAAAAATCTGTGATGTGGTTGGGGGAAAAAAGTCATATTTGATGTCTCTCAGTCGTGCTTTTCAGTCCACAGAGAGCTGCTGTGAGTGCAAGCTTTGTCCGATTTGTGTTCCTCATTTAGCCAATCTTCTGTTATCACAGAATGAATGGAGCTTGGCTAGTAAGTGGAAAATGGAAACAGGCAGCTATCAAAGGACAAGGTCTATCCTGTGGCAGAAATAACTGTGTACAGAGAAATCGGTTGCTTACTATATAGAGCTTGTTGCTTATACTGGCTAGCAAGACAGCAAGGCTGTATAACTAACTTAGCTTAGCTTGGCTAGTCCACCACTCTACACACTCTGCCATGCAGATCACAGTCAGTTCACCCTGTGCCGGGACCATGTGACTGTGGGTATTAAAGAAGTGAGCAGCCTGTTTCTCACCTGGGGAGAAAGAGAGAGAGAGAGAGAGAGAGAGAGAGAGAGAGATAAAGAGATAAAGAGAGAGAGACAGAGGGAGAAAGAGAAATATGTTAGCATATGCTAGCACGCTGAGTAATGCGGTCATAAACGAGCTTAGCCATCATGTCCAGCTGACCCTGTGTGTCCAGGCTAATGTCCCGAACCAGATCAGAGGAGGGATTTGTAAATGCAGACACCATAGAGACAAGGTTGTGGTGGTGGTGAGGGAAGAGGGGGTCAATAGAAAGACGGAACAGAGGTCACACAAAGTGCAAAGCAAAGGTGAGTGAGGTAGCACAGTGAGGTGTATTCTATTAGGTTAAATCCAATGAATCCATACGAGGACTGTGTAGGTAAAGTGGTCTCACTGTGTAGTGAATAAAATGGCTGTATTTGTGCCGCAGACATCGTGACCTTCATCACCACTGTATCGTCAGTTGGTTATTTTCTCTACAGTGCACCATTCCACATCACTCTTTTCCTCTTTGGTCACATGTAACTGCAGGACGACCGAGCCATGGGGGCTCTTCGCCGACTGCTTTTAAACCCATTAGTGACACCTGGGTGTGAGTGTGTGTCTCTGTGTCTGAGTTTGAGTGTGTGTGCGTGTTCGAGATGCCCAGGAGGAGCAGGCGGCCAAAGCAGATTAGCAGGATCTCACATGTTGCGTAACAGATCCCCCTCCATTGCCGAACCTGCTGCTGCCGACCAAGCAGACACTAAGCTAAAGCCAAGCAGGATCTACCTTTCACTAACACCCGCTCCACACACTCTCACAGCCTAGTTTGGAGGTTGTGTACGTGTGCTGCTCAGCTGGTTTGCTGACTCCTTATGAATTGCGGGACAAAATGAGACGCCTGCGTGTGCATTCATCCAGTGGAGGTATATGGCAACATGCATGGAGACGACAGTGTATGTTTACGAAGCCGTTGTACTTGTGTTTATGCGGGTGCACGTGCAAGGCCATAAGGTCTACGTCTGTGCTCGGCTCACGCAGGTCAAAAGCTCTCACAAATGTCATTACTTCTCAGTCTGTGGCTGATCAGGCCATGTGCTCAGGAGCTGTTGCTGGCCAAGAGTCATGTGTGTTAGCGTGAATATGTTTGAGTGTGTGTGTATGCATACGTCTTACAGCATCCTTGCCTCCAATGCCTGTGTGCCTTACAGCAGTGGTAGTCATTTTTACAGCACATCCTTATTCTTTAGCCTTATATCATTGATCGATATTGCATTAAACATCCCATAATAATTTATTTGATCTGATATTATATTGTATATATGTAAAGCTATTAAAAACTATTAAATGATAACAACTGTTCATGAAATCGCCTTTGATTGAAATAATAAAAATTGCTTCTTATGACTTAGGGTTTTATTGGATCCTGTTGCTTGTTGCTGTTTTATAAAAGCAATAAGCCACTTAAGGCCAGTGAATTCAGCGTAAGTACAGGGTTTAACTGTCGTATCATGCCTGGCATCGCCTTTTAAGCAAAATAAAATCACCTTAAAACAGAGCTTTTTATGGCTTATTGCTTTAATACGCCAGCGCTGCTGTCTCTTCTCTCTTCACACACATCCCAAGGGCAGCTATTTGCCTGACTAGTTTGTTTTTACTGCTAAGTGCTGAAACATTGTGGCTCATGTACGGTAAGCCTTGAGGTTCTTTAACTATGAAGCGAAATGCAAAGCAGACAATGCACAAATCAGTCAGACTATAAAGAGAGCCACGAACGGGAGGTGGTTCGAGTTCAGTTCAGTTCAGTTCGTTTGCCATGTTTACATATGCACAGAAAACCCAGACTCAGTGGTCTGAGACCACTTGAAGTGCTAAAACATTCCATGTGTGCAAAGGTCCTTACTTTGAAATCTAGCTAGTTTGCTTACCTTATCTATTTTGATAACATCCAACTTTGCCCTTCATTGTAAATTGTATGGAATAAATTTCTGGTAGAAAAATGAAAATAATTCTATCATCAAGCACTAAAATCTTCTCAGTGAAGGAAAAAACTGCAACAACAAGCTGAATGCATGGTTATCATAGTTAATACTAATCTTATATGTAGGACTTAAAATGATGCTTAAAATTTCAGCCTGGAACTTAGTAAGCCTAGAAGTATTATATTTATACAAACCTGTTCTCTAGAGATGATAAAGGTCCTTTAGGCTCTCAAAGCTATATACCAGAAGTTCTATGTTAATCTTTCATGTTAAGTTTAAATTTCCACAATTTGTTATTATAGAAAATACACATTAAATTGAATTTATTTTGATATAAATTTGTAGACACATATATTCTAGCTATTAAAGCATTAGCCTCAAGGTTCTCTTGGACATCAAACATAAAAGGCGCAAATCTTTTATTGTTTATTCATTTTTATGTATAAATATGACTGCAGTATTTATTGTATAATGAATATGTAAATAGATAAATAAAATAAATGTTCATATTAAAAGCTAAATAAACAAAAATAACTAAATATTAACTAATATTAACTAAATTATGAAGCGCGCGACTTCAGAATTCTGGCGTACGCGTTAAGGTCCACAGACCTAGAGCTTGCTGCAATGCAGGCTTCCTTGTCTTCCTTTCTTTCCATTCCTTCCATCAGAGCAGAAGCTGCGAGTGTGTTGGGGGAGTGGGGAGGGGTTTAAGTAATAAACCTTATCACTATGGAGACGGCAGATGCAGCTGTGGTGGCGGCAGCAGCGGCGGCAGCAGTACAAGCCCACTGAGGACCATAAACACGAGCAGGCCATGACTTCCACAAATAGATCTCTTAGGATGGCAAAAAAGAGAACGAAAGAGAGAAAGAGAGAGAGACTGCACTAAAAGGCGGGGAGGTGTGTGGGCGAGTGCGTAATATGTGCAGGAGGGTAGGATTATTTTTCTTGGGAAAGCCGAAATGATCAGAGGAGGCTTAATAATTCATGTTGTAGATCAGCGTGGCTCTAATTGAGGTGTGCGGCGAAGGTGTCTTATTGAGTTGGTGAAATGCTAACATACCACATTAATTAAATTTCTAATAAGATTAGGTATTTGTTTGCTCCCACTTCAGGTATTGGATTTTTTCCTGATGCAAATTTAGCCCATGTCTGCGACTGTCTTTTTTTTTTTTTTACTGAAAGTGGTATGACATACATATATGAGCATTAGGCTTATTTATACACCAGTAGTCTGCATATTATATTACTACATTCAATTATATGAATAAAATATGTTTTATTAAATAAAGAAAAGGTATTATAAGGGGACAATTTTAAACAAGTTGGCTTATGAGTCAAGTCAAGGTTTTTTTTATATAGCTCCTTTTAACATCAGATGTTGTCACAAAGCAGACTCGGACCCCCCAACAATCAAGCCAGACGGTGATGGTTGAAGAAGCCTTGAGAGGAACCAGACTCAAGGAGAACCCGCCCTCCTCTTGTCATCACTGGATAGATATGTCCTTGATATGTCTGCTGACAAACTTGTGTTTTCTCAATGTCTTCATAGCTACTGCTGAATAAAAGTCAGATGTATGTATTTTTTCTTGGCAATTGAAGATATCATCGCCGTCCAAAGAAAAACAGCATCTCCAAAACCGGGTGTTTACAGGAGAGGACAAAACAGTCTTTATGTTTAATGGAAGTCAGTGGAACCAGAATCTTTTTAGAGAATTTATATTGATTCAGTTATCATAATATTTTCATGCAATGTAAATGAAGGCTGCTGTGATCTAATGATGTAGAAAAATAAAAATCAACAAAAATGAAGATACATGTTTTTCCTTGGGACAACAACCATATGTACACACTTCACACAAGACAAATCTGAGCCACTCCCAATCACAGAGCCCTTTTCACAATTCCATATTTGATGCAGTGCCACTCACCTTAGTAGGGAGAAAACTTTACAGCTGTGTCTAAGCTTTCTATCTTCTTTAAATCTACACCACTCGTCCATCAGGTGACAAAGCAACTGCATCAGTAAGCTACTTTCAGTGTTATCATTGGTCCTCTGTGAAAGAGAAGAATGACGACACATATATCCCTCATTATGTCTAATGAATGTAACTCAGGGTATTTACATATTTTTAAAAAGATGTTAATTTGGCACAGCAGTTTTTACACTGTGTCATGCTCTGCTCTGTTGCGTCTATCCTAGTCACGTGTTAGTCATGTGTGTCTGTTTGTTTTGGTCACATGTCCGTCCTTGTCTCCGCCCCTCACATGTTCCAAGTTTGTCTCTCCACCTATTGTTTCCATCCAGCCCGTTTGTCGCTGTTCCTGTCTGTTAGTCTTATTTGTATTCTATTGAGTTTCTGTATTTCCTGTTTTGTTTTTTGTTTCGCTTTTTATTAAAAGTATATATATATATATATATATATATATATATATATATATATATATATATATATATATATATATATATATATATTCGTTTAAAAGCTTGCATTTGCCTCCATCTGTCCTGCCCTCATCTCCTCTGATCCCACAACCTACTCGTTACTTTGTCATCTGGCGGATGAGTGGTCTAGATTTAAAGAATACAGAAAGCTGAGTGTAAACAGAAGACAGAATAAGTGAGATTATCTATGAATACAATAAAACTTAGGTTATTATCTAACCTTGTGAATTGTGTGGACTTGCTGTAGGGTTCTGTGAGATGATTAGGTTAATTCCATCCATCAGTTATCTTCCGCTTTATCCCACTAGTTGGGGTCTCGGGGTGGTGGGGGGCTGGAGACAATCCCAGCGTCATTTGGCGAAGGTACACCATGGACAGGTCGCCAGTCCATCTCATGGCCAACATTTACTCTTGCACACCTAGTGACTGGTCAATCTAACATGCTTGTGTTTGGACTGTGTGAGGAAACCGGAGTACCTGGAGGAAACCCACTCAAGCAGACATTGCTGAACACTTTACCACGGTGCCGCCTGATTGTGTTGAATGTTAATTCTTATGCTTTGAGGCTTCTGTACAGCAAAGGTTAATGATGTTACTGCTCAAACACAGTAATTAAGCATTGGTAGGCCACCTAGCTTAAAGAGGAACGCTGACTAATCCTGGGCATTTACAGAAGAAATAAGAAACTATGTTAACTTGTTGCGGTATAGCTGACCATGTTAACCTCCATGGTATGAAGTCAAATAAACATTAGCCCGCCAACATTGGGTGTGTCTTAAAACCTAGTAAGCTGTCTATGTAGGCACTGACTCAGTAGGCAGCTGTTTAAGTAGCAGCGTTCTGTCTGACATCTCTCCTCATAAAACAGATTACTGAGACGCTCTAGTTAGAGAGCTACTGCAGCACGTGACCGGTAGTTTAGCTGGTTGCTAAGCTACCGGCTGCCTATCCAAAACAATAGGCCGAGGCTTAAAAATCCACTAGCATAAATGCTAATGGCTTGAGTATAAAACTGCTAAATGGTAAAGGACTCGTTACAGAGTTGATAATAAAATACTGTTTTGTGTGATTATATGACCAGAAACACATTAAAACACCAGAGAGAATCAAAATAACTCCAGTAAAACCACTTCACTGCTCGTAGATTAGCCTGTGTTGCATCATGGGATTGTCTTAGCGGCTGAGGAAGCGTTCGATGCTTCCTTAAAATCAGGTTAAAATAAGGTTTCTCAGTAGACAGCATGTTTAAGGTATGTAAGAATTGGGACAGTCTACATGTCGGGAGCGCATACTATGACACAAAATGCTGCCTATGTAGGAGCTCACTAGGTTTTCAGACACACCCCTTAACTAACCTGTTGTCACAAGACCCTTTTGTAATTCTGCAAGTCCAGCTTGTAGCCCTTTTAGGATTGCTCCTCCCCCAAAATTAAAATATCTCTACCAAAGAAATGCTGTCTGTAGCACATATTTACACATAGGCTTCCACTAGTCCAGCCTTGGTTTCCCTTTAGTAAACAGACATACATCTCTTTACAGAAAACAAGTACTATTCCCTGCTAAAACAACAGCACAGAGCAAGGTCTAAGTTGGTTTAT
Source organism: Megaleporinus macrocephalus (assembly GCA_021613375.1). Classification (NCBI taxonomy): domain Eukaryota; kingdom Metazoa; phylum Chordata; class Actinopteri; order Characiformes; family Anostomidae; genus Megaleporinus; species Megaleporinus macrocephalus. The sequence continues at coordinate 40,455,884 of CM038712.1, forward strand.
ACTGGTTTGTTGCTGGTTTACTTGGTCTCCCCGGCTTGGTCATGCTGGTTTAATGGCATATCAGTGTCAAAACACAGGATATGCTGGTTTTAGTGGTGATCAGCTAAACAACTTCCATTGCTGCTGACCAGCATACCAGCTTTCAAAACATATTCTATGCTGGTCATGCTGACTTTTCTAGCAGACTTGATAGAAATGGAAATTGATTTTTACCAGTTTCAGAAAAAAAAAACAGTATTTACATGGAAGTATGTGGTGCATTCATGAGGTCTGAACATAATTTAAAAATTTCAGCACCACTGTTTGTGAAGCATGTAATAAAAACATGATCTACCACAACTTTAAACACAATACTGTTTCAGAGGGGAAACTATTGCGGTGCCTCTTTGAAATCTACTCTCAAACATGTACAACCTTTATGCCCCAAGTCCTTTAATCATGCCCTGGTTTTTCTGTGTTTCAGTATTATTTATGAAGGGTCCCTGCTTATCCTCTAAGTGGGGATTTTTTCAGAGTTTCGCTCTTTGTGGAGCTGGAGAAAAGCCTGACCTTCTGGACCATATGGTGCCCTGCACTATACCTTCATCGGAGCCAGGGCCTGGCCTGCCACTTCGAGGCTGCTCGCTAATATTCCAATAATCCGCATGATTATGGGAGTGGTTATTAAAACGAATATGGGCGGCAGTGGGGAAGCAGATGTCTGATGACCCACATCTGTGTGTTCACGCTGAGCGGGATGAGCGTGTGCATGTGTGTGTAAGTGTGTGTTTGTGGCAAGGCATCTCGCAGGGTACAGCTTTGGGCAGGCTGCTCGCTGTCCACCCACCGCTGGCACCGGTGCTGTCCACACAGCACTGCCCTTCAGAGAGCACTCTGCTGCACATTTACACAGGACAGAGGTGTTTGACCTCACAGCACAGCAGAACACTACCAAAGGCGTTACTCGCATTTCTCCTTTACCTTCACCTCCCCAGACTCCAAAACTATCCTTAGAGGGTTTAGATTTCATTGTTACCATGTTGTTATGATATTTAAGCACAGGTTCATCTAATTTGTAGTGAGTCATACAAAGAATCAGGCTTATTCTTATTTGATTTTTATTTTATATTCTGCATTTTTTGGTATCTACCATCATATGATGCAGACACCTGGAAGGGTTTGAGACCTGTGAATAAGCACCATGTTACTGAGTACTCAATGGAAAACATTAACTATACAGACATCTAGTTGTCAGATGTCAGAAAAAGGAAGTCTGTACTTTCTTGGATATGCAGACTTGACACGTCTGGGGAAATTCATGAGAATGTTTAAAGTGTATGGAAATTGAAACTTACTAGGTTGGGAAAAAAACTGTGAATGGAATTTCTACACTAATCCAATGAATCATGAAGACAGAGCACAAAGTAGAGGGTGATTGTGTGCTCGTCAACATTGTCTGGCAACTGAAAACAGAACATTGTGTTAAACTAGACGAGGCATAAGCTTGAAGATTTCACTGATCAGGTAATAAAATTTGACAACGGGTTACTAGCAGCTGTCTGCATACAATCTCAAGACAGAAGCCATACAAAACTAATGCCCAGGTTGTTCTTCTCCCCATCCCTCATACTACCACATATTGATGGCAACAGTCACACAATCATAAAAAACATAGAAAAATATAGAGTAAAACGTTTTCTCAAAATGAGATGATCATTACAGTAACTTCAGTTAAAGTGTAATGTGGTGTAATATTCAGTTAAAATTGTTAAAACTTTATATTCAGTAATTCAACACCATTTAAAAAATTTCCCAGCTGTGATAGACATTTATATTTATTTATATAATACATCTCATATATAAAGACCCCTCTCTTTGTGGAGCACTAATCTACTGTATTATTGAAATGAATCATATTACACTTATGCAGCTGTGCTTAACTATTTAATCTTCTAGGTAGGAGCTCTGGCTAAGTATTGCACTTGTACTGTATGTAGCCTTGTATTTTATTCTCTTCTTCCTAGGTATTCCTGTCTTGCTTTGTATATTCCTAGGTATGGCACTTGAACCGTATCTAACCTTCCTTATAAGTATCAGCACAGGTCCTTGTTTGAGGCAGTGTTTGATCTCAAGGGTAGTTTAGACTTAAACCTGTTTGTACTAGCTAGAGATACATACTCTTGCCTTTCATAAATGCGGGGGTAACAAAGCCCTGACCTTCCGGTGAGCTGCAGCAATCAGCAGGCCCATATGTAAGCATACGTTTTTACCAAATGCTATGATTTATACAAATTCCCAACAGACCGGACACAAAGCACTTATGTAAGTTGCTCTGGATAAGAGCATTTGCTAAATGCCCTAACTGTAAATGTAAATATAAGTGTAAATTGTAAAAATTGTAAGATTACAGAGAAAATCAGTAAATGTCAGTTATATGTACTGAATACAAGATCCAGACATATACAGTAATTAACATAAGGTAACATATTGTTGTACTATTAATATGATATTGTGTACATAATACAACATACAGCAAAGCATCGTCCAAAAGCATCCATCGTCCAAAAGCATCCAAAATCCTCATTTTACACATACCATATACCTTTCAGAGTGTTTATGAATGTGAGGTCTACAATGTAGATTTCTCCCCTCAGCATTATGGGAATGACCCAGTAGGGCAGAGTCTGAGTGTTGCCCCGTGCATCCCCGCCGCTGTGCCCTTCGCAGGACTCCTGCCTGTGGGACGTCTCTCCAGCGAGGCCCTGTGTGTGCTGGAGCCGGCCTGTCTGCAGCCCCGGAGAACCATTATCAGCTGGAGGCCGCCGAGCAGGGCACCGCGAACAGAAGGCGAAGATGGGTTTTTCAATTTAGCAAACTTGATTAAGAGTACAGGGGAGAGAGAGACTCGAGGAAAAACTAGCTCAAAGCAGTTTGGCTGCCGACGTGCCGCAGTCTACGGCATGCGCGGCGGAAAAAGCAATTTAGTCCTCCCAGTCGTTCGTTTCGACCTCCAGACTTGAGGTCATCGGAGCTCCCTCAAGGCAGCAAATGAGTTGTGACACTTTCGTCAAGTGTTTTGATTAAAGAGGGTGTCGTTTAGGGACACCCATTAGCGGCGGCGCCGCCATCTCGGCCGGCCTCCTTCCATTGCCGCCTTATTTCCTCTCTCTTTCACCTCTTTCTCATGTTTTTTTTTTGTTCTTTCTTCTCTCTGAATGCTTACGCTAGAGGCCTCAGCACGTGATTGACAGCTGAGGTCAGCGAGTTGACACGGGACCGTGGCCCTGTCATCATGGCTGCTCGTCCCGCGCTGGCCTTCGGCTGGTGACAGCCGCATGAGGAGCCATTTACTCCCGCTGCTGTTAAAGCCCCATCATCATCATCACCATCATCATCATCACGGCACAGCGGAGGGAGAGAATCTGTGTTTCCTGCAACCGTCTTCCTCCGACTGCCATAAATCAAAGGGAATCTGCGGGAACTTAATTAGCTTAATTGCTATGTTTGCTCTAACATAACACTGATCACTCCGCTGCTCCAGCTACTGCATTTGAATAGGGGTAAAACAGATGGCACACTTCAGTTTTTTTTTTCTGCCCTCGTAGAAAAGCATCTGGGGGAAGACGAACTGAGGAGTTGGAGGGCGAGGTCTTTAGCTGGGGTTGGTTGGGGGTCGTTTTCTTCAGGATATTTTCTTTTTACCCCTTTCCCCCCGTGTTACGCTCTGACAGAGCATGGGAATGAAGGCGAATGCAGAATCCTCAGGAAAAATATGTGTCACAAGCTTATTTGTGGAGCCAGACTAGGCCTCATGGCTAGTTTCACAGAATGAGAACAGAAGATTCTCCACATGGCCTACTTACCTCTTTTGTCCTCGAATTGTGTTATGATCAGGCAGATAGTAGCATTGAATGGAGATGTTCACTCTAAGCTAGAGGTTCTCCATTCTGGTATCCTGGTCCTGGAATACCACTCCAACAGGAATTAATGTGCTAATTTGTTGGAACATGAGCATCAGAGTGGGGGTTCCCAACCTTTTAACAGCGGACCGACTGCAGCCTAGAACGATTTGGACTGGTGAGGACGCCTGCGGTAGCAGTGCACATGATTGCTCTGTAATAAGGCCAGTGGTGAAGAGCCTGTATTGTCATTTATGTAGGTGTCATTTATGATCAGATGTTGCTTTCGTAATGTTGGCATCATCTTTGTACTTGTTCTTTTATTACCTTTTCTGTTCATATTGTCAGATTGCTTCAGGAATACTAGCCAGTAGCAACCTACACACACCTACAAGGCCATGTAGAGACATGGCATAAGCTGATATTTTATAAGAATAGATAAAATTAGTCATTGATTATGAGCATCTAACAACATTCCAGCCTAAAACTAGCATATAGTATGTTATATATAATAATAATAATAATAAAATAATAAATTGCAAGGACTCGAGGACACCTTACAAAAGAATACATAGTAGACAAAGCAAACAATAATAAAAAAACCCCCAAAAGAATATACAACAGGATAAAATAAGACAAGGCGACAGATCAATCAGATGGAAAAGGCAGTCTTAAACAGGTGGGTTTTCAGTGTGGACTTGAATTGTGAAAGTGAGTTTATATTTCTTATGTGAGATGGTAAAGATGTCCAGAGCTGGGGAGCAGATGGTAATGAGATGAGCAGAGGGGACAGTCAAATGAATAGAGGAGGATGATCTAAGGGTGCGAGAGGGAGTAGCAACGTAGAGAAGATTGGAAAGATATGGTGGAGAAAGGTTGTGGATGGCCTTTAATGTAAGCAGAAGGATTTTGTAATCAATATGGAACTTCACTGGAAGCCAGTGGAGCTGTTGCAGAACAGGAGTGATGTGATGAATGGAAGGTGTTCTGGTGATGATACGGGCAGCAGAATTCTGGACCAGTTGAAGCTTATGGAGAGATTTGTGAGTAATTCCAAAAAGGAGAGAGTTGCAATAATCAAGGCAGGAGGTGACAAGGCTGTGAATAAGGATAGTGGTGGTATGAGGAGTAAGGAAAGCGCGAAGAAGGTTGATATTACGCAGATGAAAATAGGCAGACCGGGTTATGTTATTAATAAGAGATTGAAATGAAAGAGTGCTGTCAAGGACGACACCCAGACACTTTACCTGTAGGGGTGGGGAACCAGAACAATTGTCAATATCAATATCAATATAATATGCAGCCTTACTGGTTCAATAAAATGTACAAGTTTTAATCTTTTTTGTGTTTCATTTTGTGTCAGCATTCTCTCTTTGCAATGCCTCAAACCATTTAATATCTCCCCACAGCAACAAGGAAATGCACTTATGTACCCTGGATATAATAACTAATAATAAAGACATCCACTTATGTACCCTGGACATTATAATTACTAATAATAACATGCACTTATGTACCCTGGACATAATAACTAATAATAAAAACATGCACTTATGTACCCTGGACATTATAACTACTAATAATAACATGCACTTATGTATCCTGGACATTATAACTAATAATAAAGACATCCACTTATGTACCCTGGACATTATAACTACTAATAATAACATGCACTTATGTACCCTGGACATAATAACTAATAATATAAACATGCACTTATGTACCCTGGACATAATAACTAATAATAAAAACATGCACTTATGTACCCTGGACATAATAACTAATAATAAAAACATGTACTTATGTACCCTGGACATAATAACTAATAATAAAAACATGCACTTATGTACCCTGGACATATTAACTAATAATAAAAACATGCACATATGTACCCTGGACATATTAACTAATAATAAAGACTTGACATTCTGCTTCCTAGTAGTAATGTTAGCTTTCTTCTTTCTGCATTTGCCAGCTATTTCTAAAACTTTTGAAACAGGCAGAGGCCAAAAATCCAAGTGGTTGCAGTTTTTCAAAAGCAGGATTGTTTACAAAAGCAAGGTTACATATTTAATTTTATCCAGAGTGCCACTTAAAGCCTTAAATAAAAATGGTATTAATAATAATTATAAATGTTTCAAAGTTACTTCAGTTACTACTACTAATTACTCACTGCCACTCTGTTAGGGTCCTAACCCAAAGTGGCGGTTGGAAACCGAATCTTGTGAGATTTTATGAGACGACTGTAATTATTTGCAAGTGATCAGATCAGATTTGCGTGTCCAGACATCGCCAACCTGTCTTTGTGTGTCCAGACATCACCATCTGCATGGCTTGCTTTGGGAGTGACGTAGGTGTCGGTAACAGCACAGCTACACTGGTGACGTGGATTTCAAACGCAGATGCAGGAGAGACGAAGGTGCGTTATCTCACCCTCCAAACAATCACTCTGTCAAGTGGCGGTTCAGAATTTTTATGTGCACCAGATGAATTCAGACAAGCTCTTCTTGAATTCCAGCACTTTCATCACTCTGCACGCAAGATTGTTGTTGTTTGTTGCATTGCGGGTCATGCACAGGACACTGTACAGTCCTGACCAGAGCATCCAGACTGAGACGCATCCGTAAAAATTGTTGAAGTTGGAGTTGAGCTGGCAGTCAGAACAAGGCCTTAGAGAAAGGATAATGGAATGTTTTTATTATTATTATTATTATTATTATTAATGTTGGGACACATTTCACTCCTCGGAAACCACAACAACACAGCCAGAGACCACCACCAACAAAATTGGTTGTCATTTCACTTCATTTCCCTTCATTCTGTTTTATAGCTGACACTTACTAGATGCTACCGAGATAACACTGTGAGTTTACTCTGCCTCCCTGTGTCCTGTAATAGTTTGTTGTTGTTTGCATAGAGGAGCCTAAGGCTATGATAATACATTCATATCCAGAATTAACGACAATCTGATTTTGAACAACGAGTAAAGGTTCTTGAAAAAAATAATACGTTGAAATTACCATCAAAAGCTCCATATTTTAGTGGGAGCACGTTGACGTTATCTGTGAAATACTGAAGCACAGCCCAACTTCATATTGCTCTCAAAGCGTGCCTGGCAGCTGTGGTTGTAGCGGCGCCGGAATATGTAGGAGGGTAGTGGTTGTATGTTTGTGTTGTGCACGGTTGCTGTCAGCAGGAAGCTTCTGCGTAACGCCACCTTCGGAATTTAAACACCCTGAGAACGCTGCATGGAAACATTGAGGTGAGCTTTCAGAACATGCTTGTCAGACTTCAGAACTTACAGCAATGTGGCATGGAACATATTTGGGTGAACTTGGGTGGATGCCTGTGTGCTCCTCTGGAACCACAAGCGCTGTTGAAGGGTCCTTCTGGAATTATCATTCTGTCTGCTTCTCAGCTTATGCTTCTGGCTCAGAGGGATGGTCTTAAGGCGGTATCTGCTTCAGACATATGATAGACCTAATATATACAGAGTTATATATGATCTGTTCTCCAGAGAATGTAAAGAACATTCCATCTCTCTGAGTTGGTCATAGTTATCTCTGTGGAACGTAGGAGGAGGCCTAACTTCCATTACTTAGTGCACTAGTCTGAGGGGGTTTGTGGACCCTCTGTCCGAAGATGACATCTTGCAGTTTCTGGTGGAATGTTTGATAATCTATCTCTGTTTTGGTAGGAGACACCAGCTGATGTGAGATACCGGGTCTTCTGGTTCATTTATTTCCCTTTGCTTTGGGTTCATTAATTACCCTCATAGTCTGTTAGGGAGAGGACTGGGGGAAGGCTGTACTGTAACAGTAATGATGTTTTAACAGGATGGGATAAAATCAGTGGTAAGCTTTTGGGTGATAAACATTCAACTCAGCCAATGAAAAAACAGATATTAACATATATTTTACAATGTATGTCACAGCTATGCAGTGAACCTTTGAGGAAAAGGCCCTGACATAGAACTGAAACTGCTATTTTCCATTTCTATCAACTGTCCAAGTCGTACAGTCAGTGACGTATCGAGAAGTCTTGTTTTTCATCTGGTTCCACTCAATGGAAAATGTGATTGGATGATTGCATTGCCACTTTCTAATTAAGTTGGTGGTTCATCTTACGCAGGTTGTTCAGTCCAGCTCATGAAGGCCTAATCAATGGAACAGCTTGCTTGACTGTATGTACCTACATACTTACAACACCACATAGTAATATCAAGACATAACTACTTTTCAAGATTGTAACCCTTTCATTTTCAACCTAAACTTATTTGTATATTTGTAGTACGTTTAAATACAACAGAATAGTACTTAGGTAATGCCAAAATGACCATTGCTGGGAATATGAATGTACATGGACCCCCTGAAGAGGGGACACCTGAGTTTAGAGCCCTGATCATTAGACATCAGTAAAATTGAGCTCCTGTTTCTGGGATTCCTTTTTGTGGTGTTGGACCATATGTTCCATGTCTTTTAAACACTGGTGGTCAGACTAACTCCCAGACATCAGTCATAGACAAAGCACAACATGTAGAAAGAACTTGAAATGATGGTAACCAAGGTTCTGGGACCCTCTAATTAATCTTCTGGACTGCCTGAATGTTTCAAAATCGAAATTCTCTTTGGGAGAATCCCTGAACATAAACTTATTATAATGATATTCTGTGTCTGCTTCACTGCTGAACTAACTATATAAGTGCACTATGCCTGGGACACCTCTGACAAACATTACAACATATAATTTGAAAATGTTTTCCCAAATGTGTAGTGTAAATAGTTAACTGCTTCTCGTTTTTCAAACTGAAGATAAACAAGGAAATGTGTAAGACCACTTTACCAAACTCCAAACTCCAGAAGAAGAAATGTGAAGCCAAACACTTCATTGCCATTAAAGCTAGCATTCACACCTCTATGGCAGGTGGGTTAGAAGCCAGCACTGGAGCTGCTAGCCAACTCTAGACCCCCATGAATATGAAGGGATATTTCACACACTGATGCTAACCAAACTCATGTCCTGAAGGTGGGAGTTATCGCTCCTCCTGCCTGCAGGTGGCTGGATCTGAGATGTTAGATATGCGATATAATAAACTTCATCTCGTTGATTTACACGAACTGCTTTAGCCCATGTCTTGTGTACACTCTGAGGATCATGCTGAGAATCAGAAAAAACATTTACCAAAACACGGCTTTGTGAAACGGGATGCATTTATGCAATCCAGACCTTGTGATCATAACACTTTCCACACAGTTGGTCTCTGGCTCCCTGGATAAAAAACCGCGCCGTGTTTCTTTCTAGCTTCTCTTTTCTGCGAGGGGGTTGAAGGTCTCTCGGTTGGCCGCTGCCACTGTGAAGTAATGTGCAGTGTTTATGGGAGAGGAGCCAGTGGGTTAGATAAGAGCGGCTCTGTGCCGCTGCTTCAGGAGGCCTGCGCTGCCCTGGCGGCAGCTCGGCAGCGAGGGGGAGATGGAGAAGGCCACGGAGAGGTGACGCTTCTCCCTCTGAGTGGTGAGGAGGTTCAACTTTGCGAGGAGAACGAGCTGCCGTCGGGAGAGCAGAGCCCAGGGCAGTGACTGAGCGGCTTTGGCTGGGCCAAGTTATAAAGCCCTCTCATCAGCTATACACTGACTGAGCTGACAGCACAGACACAAGCTGATGAATAAAGAAGAAGAACGAGGGATCATCTAGACATGCTCTTTGTATTTTAGAGAATTTTACAACACCTCATGTTCTCCTCCCCAGCACATCTGCGCAAAAGACAAAAGTGATAGTTTGACCTCAATATATGACTGACATATTTCAAACATAATGTATAAGCTTGGAAAAAGTAAATTTTAATGTTTGTTCACAGCACAAACCTTTGGAACCTTCAGCACCAGTATGGTTTTCAATATCTGTTCAAGACTGATACTAGCAGGACCTAATGATACTTCAAAGTTCTTGGTTACACATTGGCAACTGAAGCCTGTAACCGTGTAGTAGCTCTTTTTTTATTTTTACTTTTCCAGATGAACCCTTCATTTCATGACCAACACCAGAATATAGCCTAAAGTACATTAGGCTGCGTTTAAAATACAGAACATGTTTTGCTCAAAACTGGCATTACTTACTAGGGAAGGTCCTGGACTCCACAGGCTCGTATGTTCTCCAGCAGATTGCTTTTTCTGCCACGGTTTACAATTTTCTGGCTTTAGTATGTTGGTGTGTTGATTGCTATTTTTGCATGCATTACTGTCTACAAAATTTGCTATGGTAGCACATTCTAGTTAGGAAGCAAGCCTCCACAGAAAGATTGTCTTACTCATATTTTCAAAAGAATTAACTTGGCTTGACTCCGCACAAGAGTCTGTGTCTCAATGTTCCATGTCTCTCAAACACTGGTGGTCAGACTAACTCCCAGACATCAGTCACGGACAAAGCAAAACACGTAGACAGAACTTGAAATGCCGGTAACCAAGGTTCTGGGACCTTCTAATTAACCTTCTGGACTGCCTGAATGTTTCAAAATCAAAAATCTCTTTGGGGGAATCTCTGAACATCAACTTATCATAATGTGTGTTGATTGCTTGACTCTGTACAAGAGTCTGTGTAGATGTAGATGTGTACAATGTATACAAGCAAGGAGGCCTATTAGCCAAACTAGATGCATTAGAATGGCACTTAGATAATAGGTGCAGTCTTAATGATGTTTCCAGGGGTCTGAAGAAACCAACAACTAGAACTGTAAGTCCCTTTGGTTCCCGTTTGGGTCAGTTCTTGTTTCTGAATGCAGTGCAGTGTAAAAACGTGCTTTGATGGCTACTACTTTTGCCTGTATTTATAGATAACAGTACACCATACAGTGTGAGAAACCACATAAGCAAGTCTGTTTGTGATTACTTATCAACTTGATGTGGTTTGAGGCAGGCGTATGCCGTTTCTGTGATGCTCGTTGGGTACATATTTCCATTGTAAGTTTCCAGTACTCGTTAGCAACAGCCTGTACAAAACCGCAAACATAAAGCACCAGACGTGTCATTAGTGATTGGCTACATTTTGGCTGAATATTATATTAATTAGGCGTTTGCTGAACCTTCAGGCGTTGGATTGGGCCCACTGGTGCGTAAACAATTCAACAGACTTTGCAACAGCCTCCATACAACGCAGTGCAATTTAGCATCAACTCCTTGGATCACAATAGTGAAACACCCTTTCACCCGCCTCATGCCTCCGCATATACGCACCCCACCTCCCCAACCTCTTGCACTTATCTAATTAGCCCAGGGAAATGCTGAATTATTAACATCGCCTAAATCATTTAGAGCGCCAGGCCAATGTCTGTCACGTTCCTCAACACAGGAGGCAGGGGGAGCAGGCCCATAACGTCCTTACGCATTGTTGCAGCTTTCAGAGACTTTTGTTCTTTGAAAGACGTTTGACGCATCAGTTACATTCCCTCGTCAGCGACACCCTGCCATACGTTCCTCTAGATGTGGCATTCATTAGACGTCGGTAATACAGTGCTTCTTCAGTGACTAACCGTAATGTTGTGACTGTGGCAACTGTGACTGTCATTTCTGTTCTCTTTCCAAACAGCTGGAAATGGTTTTCTGTTCATTTGTGCATCGTTTAAAACGGGACTAATTAAATTAGGAGGACACACTTCGCATTCCCTCAGCTACCAAGGTTTGCATAATCGACAAGATAATTGTTTAAACTCTTTGTTAACGTCGTTTTGGACGGCTGTCTAAGGCGCTAGCAACTTCTTTGCCTTCCAGTACTGTTTCTCTTCACGTTGTGAGAAGCTTCTCAGTGGTTAGAAGGTTCCTCCTGGTGACCTCCTTTGGCAACCGTTGAGTTGGAAAGAAAAACAAATGTTGGTTTTATGTAACCGCTTGGACTAATATTTGCGGACACGCTCTCCTCCGAACTCGGGTTTCTCTGGCGCTCTTGTGCAGAGTTCATCTCGGAGAGACATCGCCACGGAGCACATATTTCTCTCACAGGCAGCTTTATCTATTCATAGCCCCAGTTTGCAGTGACATGTTCGATGGCGGAACATTTTGACGCCAGATCAAAGCCTATTACTTTTACTTGAGTTCACAATTCGGTCCGAACAGTCTGGAGAGATCAAGATGTGACCAGAAAACACATTCAAAGACAAAGCCAGAAAAAAGCGGGCTCCTTATGAGTGGGCTTGAAAAACTGAACATTGCTTAAAAAGCTTTTGCCAGAAAGTACAAGCCCTCAGGATGTTATAACCTATGTTAGGTGCATTATATCTCTTTAATAATCGATACAATTCAAACTGAAGGAAAAAGTCCAGATCCAAGAAGCGAAGAATTCTTCTACTTTAGAAACAGCCTTCTCCTTTAACCTTGTTAATCTAGCAGCCCCTCCCCCGCTTCGATTCAATTACGGAAATTACTTTTTAGTTCAATTAACAATAATTCACGCTTAACTGAGCAAAATGTATTAAACAAATAAAGCAGGCAGCCAGGGAGGCCTGCCGTACAGTGAGCCGTCCGTCCAGAGCTGGGAGTGAATAAGCGAGCGTGGCGTTTGGGGTTGTGTTAGGCTGTGGTCGAGGAGGAGATGATAGAGGAGGGGGTAAAAGTGCAAGCTGTGTGGGCTGAGGAGCAGATGATCATTCATTCTTGTCTGTAGATATGCAGACAACTTGAATCACATAGATGAGGGCACAAATGTGTCACTTAGAGGACCCATATTATTTTTCCATGTGTGGGTTTATGTACCAAAAGCAGTCATGTTTATATTTTCGCATCATCATTTTCCAACCTCTCTCTGTCCCGAGGAGCAAGGCGGTTTTGTTACTGTGGCTGTTACAGCAAAGACTGGCCGAATACTAAATACACTGTTCTAAATGTGTTCGGCAACATGTTTCATTACAATCTATTCATTCACAATAAACTTAAAATACATACTAATAGAGCACATGAGAGAACTCTGTTGTTGCCATTTTTTTATTTATTTTTTTTGTTGCTTACTGTTATTACTTGGCAGTTTTGTTCATGTAATCTTTCTGAGGAGCAGCATATCAATTTATCAGTCTACTCAGGCTTTAGCAGGGATATTTTTCTACTTCTTTTGTTTTAGAGTATGTGTTTACACACAGTGTTCAGAATAAAAAGTTTAATATCAAGCATTTCTTTAAAAAAATATATCTTTTTAATTAATGTAGTGGGTAAAAGGTCTTGCTAAAAGAATACTGTCTTTAGAAAATGTAACTTGACATGAAACCAGACGCTTAATTTCTGTATTCTGAAAATATATTCCAAATATTTCAGATAATGGGGAGGTTTTTTAAACTTCAGAAGGGTTATTCAATGTTCTTTCAAGTGAGGACTACAGAAAGTTTCTTTAGGGAACCAGAAGCTGTCCTTTTATGTCTTTTTTTTTTATCTTTAAGATTGTAGCTGTTGTAGCATGATATGGCTTAAACAGGACAATGGCATTTAACTGTAAAGACCACAGATGCTCCTTTGCGCACTCTCTCTCTCTCTCTCTCTCTCTCTCTCTCTCTCTCTCTCTCTTTCTCTCTTTCTCTCTCTCTCTCTCTCTCTCTCTCTCTCCCTCCCTAATCACCTCTGTCTGTGCCCGACCAGAATGATTTACGCTTCCACAATTATTGGATAATCCCCACTGTCATTACTGTTAGCATCTGCTCTGTCACAGTGCTGAGGGCTTTTGGCTGCAGCCTCGCTCGCTCACAGCACGCATAAAGCTGCGCTATATGGACACGCTTGCCTTTAAAATCTGGGGATTATATTAGAGTATTGCAGCGGTGGTTGGTGAGCTTTAATATTCTGCTGTAGTGACATAACTTTAAGCTAACATGTCAACAGTGGCCTCCAGAAGATAACGCTGTGGAGGGTTGACTAGACTAGCGGGTGTTTTTCGTTTCTGGCTGGTGATCAGTTTTCTCCATTTACTATTTGGTTTGTGTTCTCAGTTGGAATTACCAATGTTTTAACATTTGGATTCATAACGTTCCCTACGCTGAATATTCATTTGGCATACAACTGAGACAAAAGTTACTGGTTATTAACATTATTATGATTGACTTTTAATACTATTGAATGTTGATGCCTAGGTGTCCACAAGCTCATGTGATGGGCACGCAGATGTGTGCTCTCGCCCTGACGCTCAAGCCGTCCTCACAGTTTGCTGTGGTCTCTATAACACGTCCAATTCACATCATTTTTAAATGTTTGAAAGTTGGACTGATAAATAACACTGTCTGACTTTACAGTTACAATAGCATTATTTGTGGTCCTGGTTGTAGATATTAGCTATTCCAGCCAGAGAAACTATTTAATAGTCAGTGTCTGCTCTGAGAAATACACAACTTATTAAAAGCTTTGATTCCCTGCTTGCTTTCCTTGTTTGAATGTGTGGCTTGTTGGTACCTGTGTCTAAATGAAGAATCACTTTGTCTGAAATCTAAAACTAACTGGAAGTTCATGTTTTAAAAAGTTTCAATTGACTTAGCACAAAGGAACCCTTGCTGTATAGCTGTAAAGCGGTATGACTCAATGTTTAATTTGAGAGTGCCTGGAAAATGCAGTGGTAGAATGAGGGAACAGACTCTGAGAACTTGACCTGGTGCTCTGGGTGGCTTCTCACTGTTCGTAGAACCTGTAACTGTAGTAGGACTGTCATAGGACTCCCTGCAAACTTCAATTATTCCATAATCCCAGTAGTAATAAGACTTCTAAGTGTTTGAAAATGATTAATTCATGGTGCAAAGGTTTTAAGGATCAGCATCAGATTAGAATGGTGATTCAGTTAAGTTAACATTGACTCTTTCACATGGTTTTAACATTGATTCAATGTTTGAAGGCGTTCTGAGTATGAGGTTTTACTGGTAAAACTCCAAATGCAATATAATGCTTTTAGCATATTCCCTATTAAAAATAACCATACTAGCTAGCTGGTATCTCACATCAAGACACATAATACAAACAAAATCATAAATGGTATCACACAATTCCATTTGGGAGGAAAGACTAGCGCCATGAATACCAGAAAAAAACAAGGTTTTTAAGATTTCAAGGCTTCATTGCTATTTTCATGTTTGTCCGTCAATTACAGATGGAAGTGAATTTGCATTAATTCATTACAGCCATGCAGTCACAGTTACAGTCACGCTGGTCTGCTTCTTGGCAAGACCAGCTTCCAGCCAGGATGAATCTGGAGATCAAGAGTGTAAAAACATGGGAGCAAACTCACCTCAGTGAATATCAGAGGTATCAAGTAATGAAGTACAAATACTTTGTAACCGTACTTAAGTAGAGATTTTGGTTATTTATACTTTACTGGAGTAATTATTTTTCAGATGACTTTTTACTTCTACTTCTACTTACACTCCATTATCAGTACTTTCTACTCCTTACATTTACACTCCATTATCAGTACTTTGTACTCCTTACATTTACACTCCATTATCAGTACTTTCTACTTCTTACATTTACACTCTATTACCTGTACTTTGTACTCCTTACATTTACACTCCATTATCAGTACTTTGTACTCCTTACATTTACACTCCATTATCTGTACTTTCTACTCCTTACATTTACACTCCATTATCAGTACTTTGTACTCCTTACATTTACACTCCATTATCAGTACTTTCTACTCCTTACATTTACACTCCATTATCAGTACTTTGTACTCCTTACATTTACACTCCATTATCAGTACTTTCTACTTCTTACATTTACACTCTATTACCTGTACTTTGTACTCCTTACATTTACACTCCATTATCAGTACTTTGTACTCCTTACATTTACACTCCATTATCAGTACTTTCTACTCCTTACATTTACACTCCATTATCTGTACTTTCTACTCCTTACATTTTAAACATAGTCTTGTTACTCCTATTTCATTTCAGCTTGTTTTCATTCATGTACATTTACATTCCAGTAAAGATTATTGATATCATGACTTTGAAGTTTGACTTTTTGCTCCATTACAATACTTATAGACAACTAGTCATCATATCTTCTGCTCCATGAAACACATGTTAATGTTCAGTAGTACACAGATATGCTTCTTTAATATATTTACATTGTATTAAACTACATTCATGTTCAATGGGCGTATATGCAGCTGAAACAGGAAGCCTAGCGCATCCCAAATGTATCAACATTAACATTTTAATATAACATTATAGTCATAATGGCTTTTAGAAGAATGTTTTTTTTGGGGGAAGTTGGGCTGGTGCACTATAGACCCCTGTGGTGCGACCTAAGCTTGTCCCTAATGGCATTTTTTCCTTACATTACTTTTACTTTCATACTTTAAGTAGTTTTGAAAGCAGTACTTTTACACTTTTACTGGGGTAAAAAGCTTGAGTTGATACTTCAACTTCTACAGAAGTATTTTTAAACCATAGTATCTATACTTCTACCTGAGTAATAAATGTGAATACTTTTTACAGCGTTGGTAAATATATCAGCTAAAATCTCTTACCGCAAGGCCTTGCTTTAGTTACATGCTACCCTGTTTTTTGAATAATGATGACCGTCCTGTCATCTACCGTAACCTGGTCTGGATTTTCCTGTTTTCTTCTCAAGTCTTTCATTTCTCTTGAACAATTCCACCTCAACAATGACCTGAAAGCATGCAGATTACTACATTCTCTCTTCCTTTCTTATCGTTTTACCCTGATCGCTTCTTATTAATTAAGGCAGAGTTGCTTATTTTGTTGTTTTCTTGCTGATTTGGACGCACAGGCTTCGAGCTGCATGTTCCGGCATGGCTGAATACCATAAGGGTTTGGATGACACTGATCCAAGAGCGAGTGATTGAGATGAATTACCTGTTTTTGTCAGCCATTTTACGGGAACGATGGGGGGGAACACATTGTGACCCTCCACTCCGGAGCCACCCGAGGCCATTCCTGGCAAAGGGGCGAAGTGATGATTAAAGACAGAGGGGACCCGCGACAGAAATGTGGATTAATGAAGTCCAAATGAAATGAATAGCCATCAGGTCCCAGCAGAAGAGCAAAAACCAAATGAAAATATGTCGAGGGAAAGAGGGCTCCCAGATTGTTTTTGGTTTCAAGGTGACAGGATGAGAGTGACACTATGTCCTGCTATCGTGACTAGAAAATGTTCACTAATAATGAAGTAGTGATACCCGGAGAGAGATACGTGCCAGAACCTTAGGAACAAACTCTGCTATGAAATCTGCGGACGGCCCATTGTCACATTTTAATTGGTGGTTATACGGTATAAAAATAGTTTGAGTTTATATAAAATGATGATCCTTTAGAACAGAGGTCACTTATAGGTGGACCCAGACGTTGTCCACTGCGAACCCAAACCGATAAACTATTAAGAGCGATTTAATTTTGAAAGTGTTTTTAAGCATTAAAATCATTTTAAGCGGCGGAACTTTTCTGGTCTTTACGGTATACGGGCTTTGCGGCGCATTAACCTCACAGACCAATCACGTGCATTGCAAGATCACCAAAGGCTCTCCGTAGCCAATCAGATCTGTGCATATTTTGGAGTGCGGCGCGCACACAGGTGAGGTATGAAGCGAGAAAGAATAACATGCTCTAAAAAGGAAAGTTGATGGAGAAACCCGACTGTTTAAACCGGGGATGGGCCGAGACTTATGTTTATTCTTCCCACAGGCGGCTCCAAACCAGCAGGTCAAGCTGTGAGTTAACGAGACGATGCTGCTTTATTTACTGTTTCTATAAATAAACACTTTAAGATGCACTTTTTTAAAAACAATTCAAAATGTAGCCATTGTTTTTACTTTTATTAGAAATTTATTTCTTTATAATTTATTATAAATAATTATCTCCGTTCAGCATTTAAACAGTAAATATACTGAAATATACTGAACGGTATGTGTGATGTGTTGGTGTTTCAGTAGCTGATGGTATAAGATGCTGATACTAGTCTACTTCAGTACACAGGATACACCACTGAATCATAACCCACATTAGAAGTTATGATGGTCCAGACCTTGGCCTGAGGACATCTCCTCATACTAGACCATACTGAATTCTAATTAAATACCACTGCTTTAGAAGAATAATTCCATGAAAAGGATCACTTTTGGTTCCCTGGAGAACCTAGCATGGTTCTTTAGAGAAGCAGATATGTAAAGGAGATAAGAACCTTTTTTTAAAGATTCTCCAACATAATGTAAATTGGTTTAGAACCTACATCATGAGAAGGTTTGGAGTGTTCTTCACACTAACACTCTGTTTCATTCACGACTCTTTAAAGAACCAAAATAGTGAGTCTGAAATGTAAAGAAGTCCTTCTGAGGCAAGTCAGGTCTGCATCGGATTTTTTTAATAAGATGCTGGCTGCTAAGGTTTCTCCATCTGGCCAGTTTTTGAAGGATGCCTGGAGTCCTCCATTTCCTTACATATCCTATAATCCAAAACACCAGTACTGACTGACTGAGGGACTGATTTGTGTATGACTACAATACCTTTTAAATTGGTTATAAAAACTTCAGTAAAACAGCCTTTCCACAAAGCTTCTCATGCTAACAGCTGGCCGTAAGTTACTGTATCTTGGCAATGGTTTGACGTATCGCTGCCTTCACAAACATGATTCGGTTGCAGTTGCCTTCATCGCCTTCAAAGGCACTGACATACGAGACAGCACAGGCAGCAAGGCATTGAGACAGTTGACTTTCAGTTTTGGCCACTGCACCTTCTTCTTAACAGCGAAGTAAAAAACTTTCATAACTTGAACATAACATTTTATTCTAAGTCATTATAACCTGTTTCTATTCACTCATTCTGTGAGGTTTTGTATTTAGAGTTTAGAATTTAACTACAGCTTAACTGAAGCCGTTTTTAGTCTGCTTCTAACAATCATTAATCCATCTTCTCTATTGGCTCTGGACTCAATGGTGTGGATTGTTTTCAGGCATTAAAAGGATATTGTTTAGATATGAAGTAGTCACGGTTTTAATGTTAGGGCTTCTTTCACAGCTAAATTACTCATTAATTGGATGCTGATCCCTGAGTCAATGTTTAGTAGGTCTTGGTTAAGTATTAGCTCTTAAAGAGGAACTGGTCTGGCTACTCATGAGGACAAGGCTTATTACCTATCCCTATTACTCTGGAAGAATGAGAGCAGTCCCTGAGAATGTAGCAGTGAAGCAGTTCCTGTTTTAATGTTGTTTAGAGGTTGGAAGGTTGACATACAGTTGCATGCAAAAGAAAATTTTTGCATTGATTACTAAGAAAAACATGGTCTGATCGTTATCTGAGCTACAATTATAGACAAACACAAAACAAACTGTACTAACAGTTCTTTAGTTTTTTTTTATTGAGCTCACTGAGTCACATCCACAGTGCAGGTTAGAAAAAGTAAGTGAACCCTTAAATGTAGATCCCTATTAGCAGCAATCATCTCCACCAAACTTTCCTGTAGCTTATAAATAAGATTTCGTTGAAGAAGAATTTTGGCTCATTTCTTACTGCAAATGTGTTGCAGTTCATAAAAGTGAACTGAGTTTATTCAATATGCTTAAAAAGTGTCTATAATTGTGACTTCAGACCACATTTTCTTAGCAGGCAGTCCCAAATGCCAAAAAGTGGGTGGGAATGTAGATTTATTAGCATGGAAACAACATGATACTGATATTTCTAAACCAATCCAATGCCTTGTGAAGACGAATCTCAAAGTAAAGGAGATGGTGTGCTCGCCAACATTGCCTAATGGATAACAACTCTGTCAAGTCAATATTCATTTATATAGCACTTTGTACAACAGGCAGTAAAACATTGAGAGGATAAATTATATAAATAAAGGATAATCAATCAATCAATTAACATTTATTTATATAGCGCTTATTACAACCAGTGTTGTCTCAAAGTCGCTTTACAGAAAATGAGTTCATGAAAAAGAGGAATCAAAGAGAAGGATGGTAAGAAAACATCTAACAACTCTACAACACTGAAGGCAGAAAAATAAAAAAAAACAGACTGTGATGTTACAGAAGTATTTAGATTAACCAATGATAACCGATGATTATGGTTAGATTCATAATGAGTAATAGTGAGATTTTTTACTTTTACATGTGAAAAAAGGTTTTATTGTTAACACAAGTGAGCATGGCTGAATAATTTCCCACAAAAACAGAATTTAATGGGGGGTGGATTTGGTGGTTGGGTTTACAGGGGCGGTAGCCTTGTTAGCAACAGATTTCACCACAATCCAGCACCAGAAGTGAACATGTTGTCCCCAGAAGCAAATTCTCAATACGGGATCACATCTGGCCTTGTAAGACTGTTTATGTGGGAGAGCAAAATTGCAGAATAAAATCACGTTCATTGTTACATTCAGACCACATTCTGCTGATCTCTGAAGTGCCTAGTTTCCAATAAAACCAACCATATATATTTTTAATTTACAAAACACATGAATCTTTTAAAATGTTATTCAAATACATGATCAATTCCAACATTTTAAAATGTGTGCAGTTGAATTATCACCTTCAGATCATTACAACACAATACACATAAATGCCTATACTCTCTATATATAACAAGAAAGATTTGGAGCCACAGAATTCCACAGAATCGTTTTTGGATAACTAAAGAACCTCTTAAGGAAAGGGTTTTCAATAGTTCTCTAGTTTTCAACTAAAAGGTTCCTCAATGGTTTCCCTCTGAAGATAGGATTTTTTTTAATAGACTATGCATATATGCATGTGACAACACAACACTCTGGACTGGACGAGGTTGCTAACAGCAGGGGAGATTGGTGATGAGCTCCAGCCTGTTCCGCTGGCGGGGAAAAAGGAGCCTCCAGGCTGCAGACTCCCGGCCCCCGGGCCTCAGGTGCTCCAGCGCTCTTCATTTAGCTCCTCACTGTTTGGAGCTCTCCTACCAACCACCACAGGCACATGAGACCTGCTCAGGGATGCACAGAGCCATCGGCAGCAGAAAGCCTTTTATTACTGCTGGATGGGGGGAGGTTTAATGTGGATTTGTCCTGATATTTGTGCTTGTGTGAGAGCATCTTCGAGAAGTAGTTTGTGTGGTGTAGCTAAAGATAATATCCCATCATTGGCATTGTGCAAATACACTTGACTCAAACTAGATCAAGTTGTTTAGAAGTTTTAAATTTCCCATACTGTATAATATATTGTTAGTTATACTGTAGTTAGTGCTATCGGTACAGTGTGATTGGTGGAGAGGTGTTCCACAAATGTGTATATCTTTGGATAATGGCACGCTGAATGGTTCTCTTTAAGTATTACTCCACCTTATTCACCTGTAACGTAGCAACAGCAACTGGCTAAAAAAAGTAACAGCCATAAGTTTATTACAAGTGACAAGCCTGCTGAAAAGAACTATACGAGCAGCGAATGGTGCAAGCAAGCAACACTGTCTAAACCAAAATGCTCCCATTGTAATTAACAAAGCTGTTTACATAAGACAAGAAGTGGCGGAGCTCTGTTTTTGATGGATGCCTCGTTTCTATTTTGGTTCCACCTTAAATACAGAGTCAGTGGCCTTTTGTCAAAGCACAGTTAAGCTTATTCATACACTGCTTGCCTGATTTAAGTTCATGGAAGTAGTACCATGTTTTAATCAGGTGTCTGCTTCAGATAATGCTTTCAAATGCGTTATGTAAATGTAATGTGTATGTAAACTAAAACTACTTCTCTCAAACTATTAGCTGCTATGTTTAGAGTTTGCACTTTGTTTTAAGGGTAAACAAACTTTCTTTTTAATCAGTTTTTTGTGTCAATTGTCTCAAAATGTATTGAAAAGAATCTGCTATGAAACTGTGGTACGACCGCGGATGTGCCTCCGCAGCACACCAGTGCCAACATCTCATGGTCCAGTCCTCCCTCTCAGGTAGCAGCCAACTTGAAGCCTGAATTTTGCCCATACTGTTGTCCATATGTCCATCAGACTTGCAGTCCTCTGAGGCGATGACGGGTTCAGAATTTGATGTATTACTGCCGTCATGCTCTTCTTCAAAGTCTGACCAAACGGGCTGCAGGACAAATATTATCATATAGGAGTTTTCGAATGTTCGCATATTTTCGTTTTTTTATTTTATTGCTATTGTTATTGTTTTATGTCTAAATAAATGTCTCTGAGGCCTTCTGGGACAGCAACACTACAACCAAGTGAATCTGAACAAAGGGAATCTGAAAATACGGCAAAAGCAGGAATGTTACAAGCATAAACATCTCAAGTAGTGCTTCAGAGGACGTTCAAATTTGGCTTCTTAATCACATCTTTGAAAAAGCCCAGTTGTTTTTGTTGCCACTCGAATTGCCAGAACATCAGTGGTTGCTACTAACAGACTCCCTTTGGCTAGTTTACACATTATTTTCTCTGTAATTGGATATGTTCGACCCTCTATAGAGCCAGCTGAAAGCTAACCGGCTAACAGGCTAACGCTGCAATGTAAGAAAGACAACGAACTGAAACCTTCACAAAGGAAGTTGATTAAAAACAAGAGATACGAAGGAATATGTTACTTACACGCCTGTTAATAGCTTAAACTGTCTCTATTTGAACTAGAGCTGACATCACAATCCAATATTGCACCAAGCTAATCCTACATGCATAGTAATATTATGGTAAATACCAGAGATGGAAAGATTGACTGGCTACGTATTGGTATCGGCCGATTTTTAATCCAAATATGTGATCGGCCGATATTTCTCCAATTTAGCCGATCCTGGGAGCTGATCGATGGCGTTAAACAAATGAGCCTAATTTCTTTATTTGTAACGTTTCATCCAGGAAGAGTACAGTGAGTATCAGCAAGCAGCAGAGCTAGCACACGCAGCTAGCACAAAACAAATAACCCAGAACACCATACAGACCAGATCTGACTGGTACGAACAGAACAGCAGCAACAATTCAAGATCTACATTTAATTATTGCAGTTTTTCGTTTAAAATAACAGAGTCTGTGTTTAAGGACTGCAGTTCTTACTGCATGTATTTAATTAGCTTTTTTAGTTTTAAATTCAGGGTCTAAATTGAATGATTGCTGTATTGGGGATATTTGTTTGATTCACTTTGTTTATTTACTGTTAATTTTGTTTCAAATATGATGCTGTTTCATATGAGCTCGTTAAAAAGATAATAAACCAGTTTCGACCATGTATCATGACTTGCTTGCGCTAATAACTACTTGTAGCCCTGCCGTGGCATATAGTCCCGCCCTCTATCAGTATTGGCTATCGGTCGATCTCGCTGAAAGGTGATCAGCGATCGGAATCGGCCTCAAAAACGCTGATCGGTTCATCTCTAGTAAATATACAAGGGACAATATTATTGCATGCTGGTTTCAAAACAAAAGCAAAGCAACAGATTTCTACATTAAACCTTGCTATGTTATGGCATTGCTTATTGGTTTTATAAATGTTATTGACTCTAAGTGTAGCCTATAAATCCCTATGAGTCCCTATGAAAGAATTTATTTCATGCTCAGGTTTCTGTTACAGGTTGATTGCAAATGCTGGAACAAAAGCAATTCTAGCATCCCAACAATAACATTATAAACAGTTTTATTTTTTCCCCACAATCGATTATATTGGGAGGACATTAGCATTCAACACACTGTCCATCTTCACCACACTGTTAAAAAAGAAAGTGGGGATTTTAAGCTTAAACTTGTGTCTGTGACTTTAACATTTTAAGTAATTTGAACTTGAAATAATACATTTCTGGGCATACAACACAGATTGTTAACGTACTGTTTGAAACTGAATTAGCTCAAAAGTTTAAAGCAGTCCAAACACTAACCGGTTTAATATTAAAACAACAAGATGATAGAAACCGCATAGACTTTCGTTACTTGTTGGCTGCATTAGCCTTGTAGCTCCAGCCCAGAACTAAAGAAGGTGCTTCAGCGACCAGAAGCTGTAGTTTAGCAGTCTGCAGGCCTGTAGGTGTGCACAGGCTGTGCAGAGGCCTACACAGAGAAGTAACAAATCTACACTGAGTTACACATTATTGCTTCATTCACCCTGAGAATGTGCTGAGTGACAAGTGTCAGGAATAAGGAGCAACCGCGTCGCCACCACAGCCCACCCCCACCTCTCTCTCTCTCTCTCTCTCTCTCTCTCTACGTTACTGGGCAGAAACCTCCCTTCCAGCAGAGCTTAGCGTGAGAGCGAGGAGCGACGGGGATTTGAACTCGCAGGTGTTGTCACCTCAGGGAACAGGCGGCCATGCCAAAGACATCTGACAGGATAACACGTCTCACCTATTGTCAGGTGTCTCTTACACTGAGCTCTGCTTCTGTTGGCAGCCTCCACCTCACTTCTGACTAAAATTGATGAGAGGCACTGTCTTCTTCCTTTGTGTGAACATAGTTAGAGCTACTGAAACAAAATAACACACAGAAAAAAGAAAAAAAAACAGCCAGACAGGTTTCTTGGTTCAGTCTTAGGCATGTTAACCCATTCACTGTCAAGAAACCTTGAGCAGTCACAGACTTAAGACTTAAACTACTGAAAACATGCCTATTAGTTTCGTAACAGTTCATAGTAGTTACCCCACAGTCAGTCATGCAAGACATGGTTATTGGTGTCTATAGATTGCTTATTTGTTTTTGCTTTGAAGCTATAAGGCTTAAAAAATAACTCCTGTTCTTTAGTGTCAGAACTACATAATTTAGGTATTCATTTCATATATATATATATATATATATATATATATATATATATATATATATATATATATATATATATATATATATATAAACAGGGGTTGGACAATAAAATTGAAACACCTGGTTTTAGACCACAATAATTTATTAGTATGATGTAGGGCCTTCTTTTGCAGCCAATACAGCATCAGGTCGTCTTGGGAATGACGTATACAAGTCCTGCACAGTGGTCAGAGGGATTTTAAGCCATTCTTCTTGCAGGATAGAGCTGGTGGAGGACAACGTTTCCTGACTCGCTCCTCCAAAACACCCCAAAGTGGCTCAATAATATTTAGATCTGGTGACTGTGCAGGCCATGGGAGATGTTCAACTTCACTTTCATGTTCATCAAACCAATCTTTCACCAGTCTTGCTGTGTGTATTGGTGCATTGTCATCCTCATACATGGCACCGCCTTCAGGATACAATGTTTGAACCATTAAATGCACATGGTCCTCCAGAATGGTTCGGTAGTCTCTGGCAGTGACGCGCCCATCTAGCACAAGTATTGGGCCAAGGGAATGCCATAATATGGCAGCCCAAACCATCACTGATCCACCCCCATGCTTCACTCTGGGCATGCAACAGTCCAACCCCTATATATATATATATATATATATATATATATATATATATATATATATATATATATATATATATATATATATATATATAAACTGTAGCAACAGCCATTTGGAAGCCTTAATTTGTAGACTCATATTTAATAAAAGCATGTCGTACAGTGGTAATACTGATAATACTATATTACTACATAAGACTGTACATATGGACTTCATGACACATGGAGGATAATTACGTTTCTGTAAACGACTTATGTAAATATTTGCACTTGGAATGTTTTGTAAATAACACTGTATTGACAAAATTACTATTATACTAAAGTGCTTGATGTAAAACAATTGATGTGTCTCAAAACCTAGTGAGTGTCTAAGTAGGCTGTCTAGGTGGGCAGCTGTTTAAGTAGCAGCGTTCTCTCCTCATCTCTCCTCATAAAACAGATTACTGAGACGCTCTAGTTAAAGAGAGACTGCATCACGGCTTGTTTCCACTCACTGGTTTAGCTGGTTGCTAAGCTACCAGCCGGCATCCAAAACAATAGGCCAAGTCTTAAAAATCTGCTAGCATAAATGCTAACAGCTCAGTATAAAACTGCTAAATGGTGAAGGACTTGTTACAGAATTGATAATAAAATACTGTTTTGTGTGATTATATGACAACACATTAAAACACCAGAGAGAATCAAAATAACTCACATTTTAAAACCACTTCACTGCTCTCATATCATCATGGGATTGTCTTAGCGGCTGAGGAAGCGTTCGATGCTTCCTTAAAATCATGTTAAAATAAGGTGCCTTAATAGACAGCATGTTTAAGGTATGTAAGAATTGGGACAGTCTACATGTCGGGAGTGCATACTATGATGTAAAATGAGGTTTTGGGACACACCCAATGTTATAAAGCATCATTGCCAAGTAAGAGCCTACTTAATCTTAGAATCACAGATAAGACTAGTAAGACTTATCATTTAATAACTTTAACTACAATCCTAACTGGGAGGGTTATTCCTATTATTCCTTTAGGTTTCAGAGGTAACACTCCCAGTGGGCCTGGCTGGGATTAAAAACACAACATGTAAGAGCGTTCATTATTTTATTGCCTTTAAACTATGATATCCATGCACATAATCCTCTTATATCAATACAGTGTTATGTACTGACATAAGCTCTCTATAAATATGAAAGTACTGCTTTTTAAACTCATTGTTTGATGCTTATGCATGTGTTGGAATTGTAAGTAGGTAGTTTAGTGTTCCATAGAAATCACAAGTGCATCATTTAAATGACTTGAAACAAGCGTGTGATGATTCAAACACTATCATTCCATGATTTAATGATTTTATTAGTAGTAAAGGTGGGCACGGGGTTATCCAATGTACTGATAAGGTGGGAGATGCTACAGTGTTTTTGTTACTCAGTTAATGTAAATGAAGTGAATTCCTTGCTGAGTTTTTTCAACCTGTTTGTGAAAGGCAGCGATGTTTGGTGTGCAGATGTGTGCGATGCAGCGTCTGCCGTCCCCCATCAGCCGAGCTCCTCCTCATTCTGGAAGCAACGTGAATCCCAGCTGTTCTCCGCATGTTCGCTGTTACCTGCACTGCCGTGCTCCGTTATCAGTGCTAATCAAAGACGACTCCTCGTCCTTCCCAAACAGCCGCCGCGACTCCTGCCCCGCCCAGCTCCGCTCAGGCACCCGTCCCAGCTCTAAACGGCAGCACTTGCCTGATACCTGAGACTTTTGACCCCCCCTCCTTCTCAAACTCCCCCTCTCTCAGCTCCTACACTCTCTCTCTCTCTTTTGCTCTCACCATTGTTGAGAGGTTTGTCACTCCTGGAGCACCACGCAACCCGAGCCATGGACAACAAAACACTTTTTGTGGGGACGCAGGTCGAGAAAGGAGGCAGAGAGCCAGTGGCAGAGAGAGTGAGAGGGGTGGGGGTGGGGGAACAGACCAAGCCTGGGAAGATTTTGTCCCAGGTGATTGGTATGCCATCACGGCTGTGACCTCACCCAGCGCAGGTGTTGTTTTTAGCTGGCTTCTCTCTAAGGCTCTGGGGTTTAGGTGTCAGAATATGACCCGGCTAACCGGCTCAGGCCAAGTTTTATAAAGCCAACAAAATGCTTAGATCAGTTAAACTACACGAGTCCATATAGCACCCCACACATCGATCACTCAGCATAACTTCTATTAGTTTAATGGTAGTTCTTAAACATAAAGAGACTAAAAGTTTTCTTCAGAGAAACCATGCAGAACAACCACTTTTGGAACCATGTTTACAAAGAACTTGTATAGTACTATGTATGGAGAACTCATAGACCACCCTTCCTTTATAGCAGGGGTATTTAATTAGAAGTCAGTATGGCCCAGTTAGAGGAGAGTTCCTCAGGCCAAGGTCCGGACCGTCATCATTTCCTCACTTCTATCACTTGTGTTATGATTCAGTGCCATATCCTGTAAACTGCAGTAACCTAGTATCAATTTTTTATACCATCAGCAACTGAAACACTAAACAAATCACAAATACCGTTCAGTATATTTTAGTATATTTACTGTTTAAATGCTGAACTGAGTGAATTATATATAAAGCTCCAAATAAATGTTTTTCTCACTTTTACTCACATTTAAAAAAAACAGAATGCTTTTGAAAAAAGTGTATCTTAAAGTGTTTATTTATAGAGAAAGTAAATAAAACGTGCGTCTTCTTGTTAACTCAGCTTCACAGATTGACATGTTGGTTGTACAGAGCGGTATTCTCCAAAACTAGGCGAGCAGGTTCATTCCAGAACCGTTCCTGTTAAACACTCAGTTTTCTCTGTTCACTTTTCTGATTTTAGAGCTCCTTATTCTTTCTGACTCACTTTAATCTCCAGCTGCTGCTCCTCACTTCGTACCTCGCCTGTGTGCGCGCATGCCCCAATCTGCACTGATCTGATTGGCTGAGGAGCACCTTTGGTGATCTTACAGTGCAAGTGATTGGTCTTTGAGTTCACTGCTCTGTAAAGCCCGTATTCTGTAAAGACAAGAAAAGCTCCGCCTCTTAAAATAAACACAGTCAGAATTAAATCATTCTCAATAGTTTATCGGTTTGGGTCCACATTGGACAACGTCTGGACCCGGAGCCCGGACCACGGTCCGCCTATTAGTGCCCCCTGCTTTACAGCTTTGGTGATTAAGCGTTCTCTAGATTTGCTCCTCACATCTGGAACTCTCTCCCTCCTCAAGAGGGGGGGGGGCACATTTGCTAATATGAATCAAAGCCCACCCTATCTCCTAAACATTACATATAAGCTTATTCCACTGTAGGTAAGGTAGTAAATCACTGTATTTATAGTGATGTAGAACATCATTTGTGGAATTACAGTAAATAAATAATAAATAAATAAACTAAATACAACATTATCTGTATTTCTGTTTATTATTGGAACAATTCAGTTAAAGATCTTACAAAGATTTTACAAAATAAACAAAATACTCCATATTACATGGTACTAATGTCAGAAAACTTGTAAATTATACATGCAATGTCTGGATTATATACACATATAAATAAAAAATATTATTTTCTTCGGAGCATATTGCTGAAATGAAATGACAAAACAATGTATGTTGGGATTTCCTGACTAGACAAGACTAACTGTGTCTCAAACAGGACCCTCTGGAACATTACATACTGGACTACTAAACGCACTTCTAACAGCATCCTTTTATTTATTCATTAATTTATTTATTATTTTTTATTTATTTACAAATATAGTGTGTTTATAATCCAGTATATAATCCAGACATTGAATGTATAATTTTAAAGTTTACTGACAGCGGTACCATGTAATGTGGAGTATCTTGTTTAGATTGTTAAGTGATTTACTACCTTACCTACAGTGGAGTCAGGTTATAGGTAATATTTATAGATCAGGTATAGGGGAGGTTGTAGCCAAAAGAAATAAAAGATATGTTTTTTGGTTAGATCTAAATGTGAGAAGAGAATTAAACTGTTGGACTTGAGGATGGAGAGAGTTCCAGAGGTGAGGAGTATATCTAGAGATGACAAATTACATCATTTCTTGATAGGTAAATATATGTGAACACAAACGCAACTGTATTCTAAAAAATGATATTGACCCAGATAAACCTGAACATGTACTTGCTGATGTGGGTCGATAAGTCTCACATGTAAAAAGCATTCCTCGGACTGGAGGCATGTGAGCGTGTGCACCATGACGTATTGATATTTTCTTTTTTCTCGTTTTTTTCCTTTTGATTCCTTCGCAATTAGCGAATGTAAATCGAGCAGGTGCTGCTGGCGCCCGTTGGAATTTGTATTTGTCTTACCTGAGGCCTCAGATCCTCCCTCTTTACCAACAAAACACCAAAGGAGCTGCCACGCACGAACACACGCACACACACACACACTCAAATCTAGCAGCTTGTTGTTGTCAGTGCAATCAGAGTGCCTCTCACATGTGGCGCCAACCCGCTCCGACAGCCCTTGAAGATTCTGCGGTCAAGGTTACTCCTCCTCTGCCATGGTTTCGCTGCCATTTCCATTATTCTCTCATCTTTGCTTCCACACAGCATTCAGCACGCATTCTAAATGGACTCTTTTTTACCGCATGACTTTGAAAAGTAGCTTATTTCTTGCAGATTGCCTGAGAAATGCAGAAATGGGCGCCGGTGAGTGTAGGACTGAGCTGATAAGCCTTAACCCTGTAGAGAAAGCCACATTGTGAGTGTGCTTTCTTCCTCTTCTGTCATACTGGGTAGAATTCCATGTAGTGGGGAGACTGCTTCTGCTCCTCTGTCCTCCTTTGACACAGTTCATGTTGACATTTAACAAAAGCCTCAGGGTGCCTGTGTAAAGGGCTCCGACACACTATGTTGTATTCCTGTCTTTGTGGGAAATTTGTATGTTTTTGTGTGTTACTGTAGATGCAGCTGTGCGAAACATTAACCTAGTGTAGCTTTAACTTCAGAAACTAGAAAAAAAAACTATTACTTCATCAACTGAAAGCTACATTTTGTGAAAGGAAAAATAACTGAAAGCAGTTTTATCAACACCATTTTTTTTATATCCTGGGGACATTTGGTCCCTACAAAGAGCAAATACATGACGTATTATACAGCACTATGGAATTTCCACTGATTTATGTACTGTAACTAAATACAGATATGTATACAACTGAACCCGCAACCTCAATCTTAATAGCCAAAAGACATTGTAGGATTTACAGTGTATTTAGCATTCAGTTCTGTGGAAAGGACATAGCCAGTGTAAAAGGTCAGAAATTATTATTGTTTTTCAGGAGATATTTCTGAGATTAGATATCTTTAGAAAATAAGTGAGATTAGAAAATAAGTAAAAGAGGAAAATGGGACTCCTAACAACCATGCAAGACTACCAAAACCGTCGCCATCAGATAAACAATGGCTTTCGTCTTTGAGCGCGAGGAGAAAATCAAGCTCCACTCTTGCTTCAGATCTGTGAACATCCACAGGTGTTTCTGTCCATCTATCCACTGTGACAGGACACCTTAACGCTATGGGTCTGAAAGGATGTGTAGCTCTTAAGAAGTTGTTACTGATGAAAGAAAAGAGATAAAAAAGAGGAAAAATTACAAATTAAAGAAACTGCAGTCTCAAAACAATAGCCTGACCAGCCCAGAATCAAGAATGCATTTTAAATTTTTAGCTTTGTGAGAAGCAGAAAATGAAATCAACTACTAAAGCTGTACTCTGAAGCTCTTCTCTTTCTGTTTTCCTGTTGGACTGTAGAACAGTGGTGTCCATCATTACCATATCCAACTGAGTGTGTGCTGTTGACCTCTGAGTATACTCAACTTTGTGTCTTGTAACAATACCACATATAACATACTCAAAAACAAATTACTATTATTACGATTACTAGTATTAAGTGTGCACTTGGGATACACACCCTGTTTCTGAATGATCCTGTATTTATTTTAGAAGTGATTTTGTATGTATGTCCTTTTAGAAGGCTCTTCTTATGAAAGGTAAAAAAGAAAGTAGCAGATTTTTATTTCTACAATAACAAATTTTAGGATAGTGTGGACTATCCTATAGGATAGTGTGGTGTAGTAAATTAGGCTTTGATTAGTATAAAAACTTCTGTATTTAGAAATACAATCACTCGGGATTTAAAGTTATTTTGTTTAAAATAGAATCTAAAGTGTATTTAGGAGGGACAGTGGATGGTGATCTATGAAAATGTGGATAATAATGTTTAATAATTTCAGTGGATTACACAATTCCAATATTGCCAACATTTCGTTCTATATGTTTACTAGTAAACAAAACAAAAAAATCATGTATTATGTTATTCAGTGTGTAGAAGAGAACATGCTCCAGTATTGTGACGGAGGAGGTGTTGGAAGTATTGGGGCTCATTTTCTCTTATTGTTTATAATTAACAGTGTTGTTTTATGTTTCTATGTCCCGATGTAAAACAAGAAATATGCTACAAATTGCATTTCTGCCACCTTGGGGGCCAGATGGAGACATGTGGTCCTCACAAACAGAGTAAAACACACACAAACACACACAGGGCTCTACACTTTAAAACATTTCACTGTAAATTAACAGTAAAAAACTGGCCGCAGAGACTGTATTTTATTTTAAGAGACTGTAATTTATTTTAACAGTATTGTACTGTAAATTAAGTTACAGTATATGACAGTAAAATAACTGCGTATTTATGGTACTAACCAACTAGCCAGCTAGCTACACTGTAAAAAGTTTCACTGTAAAATAACAGAAAAATATTGGCAGCAGAGACGCCAGTATTTCACTGTTATTTTACAGTGCATGTACTGTAATTTATTTTAACAGTAGTGGCAGCAGAGACGCCAGTATTTCACTGTTATTTTACAGTGCATGTACTGTAATTTATTTTAACAGTAGTGGCAGCAGAGACGCCAGTATTTTACTGTTATTTTACAGTGCATCTACTGTAATTTAGTTTAACAGTATTGTACTGTAAATTGAATTACAGTATATGACAGTAAAATAACTGCGTATTTATGGTACTAACCAACTAGCCAGCCAGCTAGCTAACTAACTAGCTAACACCATTCAAGCTACAGTTTGTTTTGCTAAATTTAGTCAATAAATGAATAATCTTAAAAGTTTAATAATTGTATCGACAAAACCATATCACTGCAAACATTAGGAGACGCAACATTTGCAGCTACCTTTTTCTTGAGTTTCACGAGGACCGCCACAGCTGCAGTCCACACGTGTCAGTTGTAAATGCACCAGCTTGCGTTATCTTTCTTTCTTTTAAGAATGAACACAATACAAGTTGTCCGGCACTTCCTGCACTGACTGAATGAGCTGAAAGAATTTTAACACAGCTGAGCCCAATAGGCTGGCCCCGCCCACTGCATATATTTTGTCACTTATGCTGATAAAATACAGTTATTTGCTGTTATTCAAAAACTGATTTTATTACTGTTAATTTACATACGCTGTGTGATTTTTTTTACCTGTATTTTACAATTACTATAAAAAAACAGAAAGATACTGTAGAATATCCACAGTACATTAACAGCAGTTCATTACAGTGTATGTTCATGTTCCTGGGAAGGCTGCACCTCTGTGATGAGTCTGCTTACAGTAAGTGTAAAGCAAACACACCCACAGCCTAACACCATCAAATGATACTCTTATCAGTGATTTGAGCTCTCCACTAATGCTGATTAATTATAATATTAATGTAGTATTAATGATGTTTGGGAACTGATAAACTTTCTGCGGCTTGTTGGTGTAATTCAGAGGGATGTGTTCATGTGTGTGTGTGCTCGAGCGTGCGCGCGTGCCTTTATATTCCGCTGGCAGCAGTCTTATTCCCACCAGCTGTCGGAATGCATAAAAACAGGATTGTTGTTAAGTCTCGGGCTTAAGTTGCTGCCAAACAGAAAAGCGCGCGAATAGCGGCATTAATGCGCTGATTAGCGGCAGCACTCAGGCGCGCGTTTAAAAGCGCTTAAAGAGCAGCAGCTGGAGTCAACAAGGTAATAAACGGAGCGCCGGTGGCGCGCACTAAAGGCGCGCTCCCCACGCACAGGAACGCAGGCACGCGCAGCGGTGCTGACTCGTGCACGCGCTCACACTCAGCATCAATCAGTCTGCCGCCCAGAAAGTCACTCGGTCTTATTTACTGAGCGCGAGCTTTCTGCCGCTGCTCTCTCTCTCTCTCTCTCTCTCTCTCTCTCTGTCCCCCTCTCTCTCTCTCTCTCCCTCTCCTTCTCTCTCTCTCTCTCTCGCTCTCTCTCTCTCTCCTCAGGTTTTTTTTTATTTCCGTTCTTTTTCTCCCTTTTTTACTTTTTCTCATTAACCCATGTCACCCTCTCTTTCATCTCTCTCTCTTGCATCGTTCACTTTCATTCTGCTGCTCTTGTTCTTTCATTCCTCTGGTGTCTTTGTTTTTCTCACACTTTTTCTTTCCTGACCCCCCCCCCCAACCCTTTCTCTTTTACTCTCCCTGTCTATTTAGTTTCTGTTTCTTCCATCACCCTTTCTGTTGTTCTGTTCTCTCTCTCTCTCTCTCTCTCTCTCTCTCTCTCTCTCTCTCTCTCTCTCTCTCTCTCTCTCTCTCTCTCTCTCTCCCCTTCTCTTTCTCTCCCTCTCTCTCTCTTTCTCTCTCTCTCTCTCTCTCTCTCCCTCTCTCGCTCTTTCTCTCTCTCATTTTAACTCATTCTTGTCTCTTGCCTTTATTCTTTCTTTTTGTATCTCCTTTGCAATCTTTTTTCCATAACTATCCCTCCCTTCTCAATCTTCCCTCTGTTTCACATTTTACCATCTTTTCTCTCTTTTTTTTCATACTTATTTCACTTTCTATCCTCTCCCACCTTCCTCTCTCTCTCTCTCTCTCTCTCTCTCTCTCCTTTCCACTCATTCTTGTCTCTTGCTGTTGTTCTTTCTTTTTGTAGTTCCTTTGCAATCTTTTTTCCATAACTATCCCTCCCTTCTCAATCTTCCCTCTGTTTCACATTTTACCATCTTTTCTCTCTTTTTTTTCATACTGACTTATTTCACTCTCTATCCTCTACCACCTTCCTCTCTCTCTTTATCTCTCTCTCTCTCCCTCTCTTTCTTACTCTCCTTTTTGCTCATTCTTGTCTCTTGCCTTTATTCTTTCCTTTTGTATTTCCTTCTTTCTCAATTTGTTTCATTACCATCTTTTCTCTCTTTTTCTTTTTTCTTACTGATTTATTCCACTCTATCCTCTCCCACCTTCCTTTCTCTTTCTCTCTCTCTCTCTCTCTCTCTCTCTCTCTCTCTCTCTCTTTCGCTCATTCTTGTCTCTTGTCTTTTTTTTCTTTTTGAATCTCCTTTGCAATCTTTTTTCCATCACTATCCCTCCCTTCTCAATCTTTCCTCTTTTTCATTACCATCTTTTCTTTTTTCTTTTTTCTTACTGACTTATTTCACTCTCTATCCCCTCCCACCTTCCTTTCTCTCTCTCTCTCTCACTCTCTTTCTCTTCCACACCACTTGTTTCTTTGCTTTCTCTTTCTTTTTCCTGACTTCCCCCCCCTCACTTTCCTCTCTCTGTCTTCTACTACAGAACAAAGGTGTCATCTCTGTGCCAAAGCTAGTCTAAGCTGGAATATTTTCCCTCTAAGTAAAGCCAATGGCGGTCTGCCATCACGGTGGTAATTTGCTACAACACGACAAGATGTAGATACATGTGTTGACCTCCCTATGACCCCACCGCATTGTCTACAATCATATGTGAACTCCCTATTACCTCACGAGCCCCGATGCGGCCAAGACTCCAGTACTCGGGTAGAGCTCTGCAGCAGTGAGATGTAGTAGCCTCCACTCTGCGTGGTGGTATTCTGGGCTGTGGTGAGGCTCCAGTCTGAGGTCACTTTCTCCCACTCTTATGTGTAACCGTGCTTTAAACAGGCCATGACCTAACAGCCTGAAGAACTCCTCCACCTCTCCGTCTCCTGTTTCACCATCATTCAGATGATAAGGTGACATAAAGCGGGGGCACATCTTGTGGCACACTCAGTGCCCGATCCACTGCCAGTCTTTCTCTCGTCTTGCGAGCAGCATCAGTGCCCATATTTAGTGCATCCATTTTTATCTTGACAATTTGCAGCAGTTAGTGCACCACCCTGAGCCATCTGCTCCCTATGCCTCACCGCACTACTGAAATACTGTCTGTATAATTCATTTAACAGATTATATTTAGAAAAGACTAATACAATAGTGGTGGTATGTAAAGGGTAATTTCAATTACAGGTAACTCGCTAATGTAATTATCACCCTGTTAATTGATAAGTTCTCTGGGTATTTGCATTAGCATAGTTAACTTTGCTTGTGAAGTTGCTGATTGTACTTAAATGACAAGCACTGTGCCTTGGTTGACCCAGTCCTGCTAACTTGAGTTGATAGAATCTAGTTGGAAGAGTTCATAAGAGCACCCGGAAAAATCACTGTTGCTAATGATTAATGGAAATTAATAAGCACCTATTAGGCTCCATTTAATCAACCTAAAGGCTATGTCCAATATCAATCACTAATGCCTTTGTTCTTGCGGCATTGTTTCTTCGGAACAAGAGTTGAGAGGTACGGAAGTATAAACACAAACTTGTCACAGCATTACATCATTTCTGAGGAACTGAGCAGGTAAGCAGTCACCCAGCAAACAGGCTTTTCCTTTAATCAAACGGCCATCGTGAGCTTTATAAACAAGGAGTAGCATTAATGGGTGATGCTGATCTCTAGCTTTACCTCTCTAAGGATGAGAGTAGTGTAGCTATTCAGAATGTAGCAGCTGCCCAATGCAATATGATTGCGCTTCAGCTGTTAATCCTTGAAATGCAAGTGAAAAACGTATCAGCATTCAAGCTTCATTGATGTATTTGTGAGTATATTCTCCTGTTCAGAGGTGTCAAGTAACAAAGTACACATCATTCGTTACCTTACTTAAGTAGAAATGTTGGTTATTTATATTTTACTGGAGTAATTATTTTCAGCTGACTTTTTACTTCTACTCCTTGCATTTACACTCCATTATCTGTACTTTCTACTTCTTACATTTACACTCCATTATCAGTACTTTCTACTCCTTACATATACACTCCATTATCAGTACTTTCTACTCCTTACATTTACACTCCATTATCAGTATTTTCTGCTCCTTACATTTACACTACATTATCTGTACTTTCTACTCCTTACATTTACACTCCATTATCAGTACTTTCTACTCCTTACATTTACACTCCATTATCAGTACTTTCTACTCCTTACATTTACACTCCATTATCTGTACTTTCTACTCCTTACATTTACACTCCATTATCTGTACTTTCTACTCCTTACATTTACACTCCATTATCAGTACTTTCTACCCCTTACATTTATACTCCATTATAAGTACTTTCTACTCCTTACATTTACACTCCATTATCAGTACTTTCTACTCCTTTTCTACTCCTACTCCTACATTTTAAACATAGTCTCGTTACTCCTATTTCATTTCAGCTTGTTTTCATTCATGTACATTTACATTCCAGTAAAGATTATTGATAACATGACTTTGAAGATTTACTTTTTGCTCCATTACAATACTTACAGACAACTAGTCATCATATCTAAGTATTGTAATGGTGCAAAAGTCAAACTTCAAAGTCATGTTATCAATAATCTTTACTGGAATGTAAATGTACATGAATAAAAACAAGCTGAAATAAAATAGGAGAAACAAGACTATGTTTAAAATGTAAGGAGTAGAAAGTACAGATAATGTTGTGTAAAAAGTAAAGTCATCTGAAAAATAATTACTACAGTAAAGTTTAAATAAGCAAAATTTCTACTTAAGTAAGGTCACAACGTATTTGTGCACTGTAGCTACAGCTACCTTCTTTGGTCTTTGACAATCACATGTCGAGATGCTGCACAGGTATTGGTTCAGGAAGACCTGATAGCCCCAAAGGGTGATATTGACAATGTATACTCATAAGAACAGCATCCAAGCCTGATCATAATGTCTGAAAACATTCAGCAAACGCAACACTCGTTCAAAATATGATGTATATGTTAAAATGACAATATGTTACGAGGCCTGGTAAGAAAAGGCTTTAGGATTCTTATTTGCCTGCTGCCACAGTTATTAACATATGCAATCATGTAGGGATCAGTTGTATGACCTAGAAGAATGACCCAGAAATTGAGATTTAATCAGGTGATGAAGGTCAGTGAAGGTCAATGAGAAAGTCAGCTCAGTATTGGGCCCAGGGGGGCCATTTGGATTAAGCCTGAGAACATGGGGATTATATTCTGATTAATAGAACCGCTGTTCATCAGCGTCAACACATGTTCCTCCCTATCCCTTAGAGATGTCTCGCCTGATGATCTTAGCTGTGAGGTTTGGTAACGGAACTTCTAACCGCCGATTTAGACTTCCCACCTAAAACAGGATACGTGTGAGGAACCGAGGGCCGGTTCAGTGGCAGCTGTAATTTCCTGTGGCGCAGCCGAGTTGCGACGGCAGTGGCGCGTTGAGATGGGAGGCTGTGCAAGGAGCTGATCTGCAGCCTCGGCACCAGGGCGCATCTTTTTTTTTCTTCTTTTTTTTTGAAAGAGAGAGAGAGAGAGAGGGAGAGAGAGAGAGAGAGGCGGAATATGGTAATGAACCTAGCTTGATAGAGTAATTAACTTGGCTAAATGAAAATCCCACGAGGTTGAGGGATGGAAAGCAGATGTTCTTTGAAATCCATTAAGGGGGGTAAAACGTCTCGTGAAGCGGTATGTGCGGAGATAAAGGAAGCAAACAGTGGCGTGCTGCTAGATCACTGCTTGGGAAAGTGTATGTGTGTGTGGTGGGTGCTCTTTCAGGAAGGAAAGAAGGACCTTTATTTGGATATGGCCTGACTTTGCAGCACCAGCTGGCTGAATTCAAAAGGGCATTTACAGGAAGAGAGAAAGATGTGTATGTTCCTAGATAAGGAGGATTCAACAACACCTTCAAGTAGCACTCCTACATACGGGTCAAATGAGAAATATGTTGGACTTCTTGACTTGCAGACGCAAGTGAGAGATGGAATAAACAGAAGGGAATGGCCTGGCAGTGCAGTTTAATAAGTGTCTGAGTCTTTGAAAGGGCCCGTGGTATGAAAACACAACATTTTCATTGCTAGGCTGAAATAAAAGTTAACATTTCAAAATGTGAGGCAAGATTTTTTATGAGGCTAAACAGGCCCAAGTTTAATGTGCTGTTGTTCATCTTCTCATATGATCTACTGTTAACTATTCAGTGTTTTCTCCTATTGTTGTTTTTAGGTCACAGAATTCCCAGATTTATAGTTTCAGTTCGTATTTTGGTAGCTGTAGACCACTGTGAAGAATATAAGCACTGTATACTAAGGGCTAGCCAG
This sequence comes from Megaleporinus macrocephalus, assembly GCA_021613375.1. Taxonomy (NCBI): domain Eukaryota; kingdom Metazoa; phylum Chordata; class Actinopteri; order Characiformes; family Anostomidae; genus Megaleporinus; species Megaleporinus macrocephalus. The sequence continues at coordinate 40,494,446 of CM038712.1, forward strand.
AATATGGTGCAGCCTCCACACAGCACAAATAGCTTTAAGCATACGATCACAGGTAAATCCAAATAGTAAACAATGATTGAAGTCCATATTTCCCTCTATATGTCATCAAAACATTTTTTTCATTTCTCCACAAATTCCTAAAGGGTCTATATTCTTCATTTCCCTTGTGCTGTAACGTCCACCTATGTCCATTTTCAGTGTCCCCTCAAACCTTAGAATGACACAGACAGTTTGTGCCACTGTGCCTTTAAGGCTGATGATATATGTAAAAGGTCTTCTATTTTATTTTCCCATATTGATATATGTAAATGGACTCTTTTTTAATTGGCTGCCCTGTATTGTGCTGCTTTCAAACGAGAGTCGAGACTGACACACCTCTTATAACCTCAGCGTGAATGGGTGGATCTAAACTGCTGCGGCTTAACATTAAAACCACTCATTGTTCATTTTATCAGCTCCTGTCCAGCTGCTCCTTTGCATACTTTACATCAACAAAGGGGGGAGTGAGCGGACAGTGGACAGTGAGAGTGCACAGTGAGCGGACACAGTGTTTAAAAATTCCAACCTGCTGTGTCTGATCCACTCGCACCTGTGCAACACACAGTAACACACCGCCACCACATCACTGCAGTGCTAAGAATGATTCACCACTCAAACCTGCTCTCTGGTGGTCCATTTTAAGGGGGTTTGAGGGGGACTGAAAAAGAACAGGGTGAAAGAGGGGGTAACACAATATACAGAGAAACTACAGTCTGTAACTGTACAACTACAAAGTGCTCCTATATGGTAAGTGGAGCTGATAAAATAGAGTTATATGTTGTAACTGTCTGTTTTCAGAGCTGCTTTGTGACAACATTGTTGTAAAAAGTGCTATACAAATAAACTTGAATTTAATTTAATTATAAAAAAAATAGGCAGCATGGTGGTGTAGTGGTTAGCACTGTCGCCTCACAGCAAGACCATCCGGGTCGGATTCCTGGTTTGCATGTTCTCCCTGTGCTTGAGTGAGTTTCCTCCGTGTACTCTGGTGAACTGTCCATGGTGTACCCTACCTTTGCCCGATGATGCTGGGATTGGCTCCAGTGACCCTGGCGATCAGGATTAGGAGGCAGATGATGGATGGATGGATGGATGGATGGATATAAAGAAACTGACGTCAGCAAGTTCAACAGCTATTGGTGATATTTTATATGACAACAAATTCCAGTTATGCTATTATTTATTAACATGTCATAATTTTATGTTATTCCCAAAATACTAAGTTTTGGTGTCTAGTTTACAGCATTTACAGCATACAAGTCATTACTGAATAACCATTACTATTATTATGACAACTGTCCACAAACAGTGATGTATGTATTTATTTATGTATTTAGGTCTGAAAACCTGTTTAATTTGGACTACACAAAACTTCAACTTACTAGATTTTGGGGTGCATTTTATTAGTGACTGTAACAACAAACAAAAATTGCTCAAAACTAAGTTTGGCGGTTTAGCCCCACCCATTTAGAGTGATGTTATGAGGAGTGTTTCAGCTGCATCTGCTCACACAGGAGTCTTAAAACCTGCTCAATTCTAAGGGATGAAGAGAGGATGGATGATGGTCAATGGTAGAAATGAATTATTCTCTACAAAGATCATAAGTGGACATCAGGGGCAAAAGTGAAATAGAAAGAACTGTAGGATAAACTCTTTATAAATCTTTATATATAAATAAGATTTCGAGTCATCTGAGTATTGGCACAGAGCTTGTTTATGATTGTTTATGTACTGGGTGCATGTACGAGTGCATTCATGCAATATATTTTCTTCGCTGAGGAACAGAGTGTCTCTCTGTTGGAGGGTGGATTGACTCAACAGCCTGCCTTCACTGGTTGGCTGTTGACTTGGTGGATGGCAACATCAGTAGCACAACCAGAGGCAAAGTCACACTCCACCGCAACGCACACAGAGAGGAGCCATCTGCTGCGCTCTCGCAACTCTGGAACAGCCACACACACACACACAAGACTGTCAAAAGTTCCGTAAATGAAGAAACACAGCCTGACACGCGTGCACACACACACACACACGGACTCACCAGTTGGGTCTCATTTCCCTCACTTAGAGCAAATGATGTTTTTATTCACACTCATTGACTCAATCAGTGATCACTGAAAGCAAATAACTGTCACCTCCTTAGCCCACTTAATACCTAAATGATCCGATTTAAGGCGAACACGGAATTCATCTGCTGGCTGATTATCAAAGAATCCGATTTTCCGTAGTGTGGGAGAGGACCGGGATTTAAAGGAACACTCTAGTGTTATTCACCCTAATCTCTATCTGGAGCATCTGGAGCATATGGCCTCCTTTACCTTCATCTTCCAATATCTCCTTCTTTAAATTTGTTCTTGAGAAAGGTTACATTATAGCTATGGCCGATCCATGATCTGTTCTTATACCGCAGAGTTGAGTGTGTGTATGAAGAAATCTCAAGTAAGAAAACATTGGTTAATGTCAGAATCTTGTTGAAGGAAAAACAGATTTCTTCTCAAGAACAGTTGGTGAGTTCTCTTGCTTCTGAAAACAGTTGATTCAGCACCTCAATAAATGAACATACTGAACAAGAAAACATACTTTCATTACTGGCAATCAAGAAAAGACTGAGCTGACAATAAATAAAAGCAGTCAAATAAAATAAACTTACTACGATTATGATAGTAATAGGCTACAGTATTTGCCACAAACTTCAACATGCTTGACAACAAAGAGCAGGTGGTAATTTAAGGTAATGAATTTAATTATTTTTAGTTATACTTCACATATTTGCGCTGTTGGTTTTGAATGTTTTCATCATTTGAAAGCTGAAGCTACAGCTGGCATCCTTGTGCTCGCAACACTGTCCATTCTCCTCGCCTTGCTTTGCTGTGTTCTGCATATTGAGTGGTATGCCAGGTTTCATGTGGTATCAAACTTGTAGTGTAGAACACAAAACCCAATTTTATTCACTGTTTCTTGATTTCATAATCATTAAAATGATTTGTCAGGGGATACACTTTGATGCTTTATTGTAAATATATTTAATCTTTTTTTTTCTTTTAGCAAAAACCAAAAGTGTCACTCAAATTTCTGCATGTCATTAATTGTGTGTTTCAAATCAACATGTTTTCTGTTCTTTTCTGAACAAATACAGGGGAAGTGTGTAAAATGTGTTCTACTAGGCCTTAATTCTTTAAATACTCAAGTAGCTGTTTGCTACACTGCAATATGTAATATATAGGGGTGTGACGAGACACTCATCTCATGAGACGAGACGAGACACGATATTGGGTTCACGAGAACGAGACAAGATGACATTTTAAAATATTTTTAAGAAAACTGAAAATTAAAAAGATGTCTATTTAACAAAAGTCAAAAAACGCAAACTGGTTTCTCTCCTTTATAAGGCTCTTGAACTTAATTTGTTTCATAATTGTGATATAGGGGAGCGTACCTCCAACATCAGTTGTTATGGCGATGCTTTCTGTCTCTTTTCGAGTCTGTTTAATAATAGCCTTGGTCTCTTTGTAAAGGTTCAGGACCACCGTGCGAGCAAAGCGCGAGCGTGATGGTGTATTTTGGTTCCGAAGTGTGGAGGAGTCGCCAAAACCCTGTATTCTCCACTACAGGAAACGATCTCATATCAGCTGCACTGGAAATGCCTGTTTCTCTCGTTGCTGCAGTGGCTCTAGCACTTGACTGTGGAAGTTGAGCTCCAAAGGCGTTTGTCCAAGTGTTGTCTGTCCTTTCGTCATTTTCTTTACAGGCTGAGAGCCATGGTGGCGCTGTAAGTGTTTTTCCATAGTGCTTGTATTAGCCGCCGTGTACAGAATGATTTTTTTTACAGTGCTTACAAATGGTTCGTGTCTGGTCTGTCGCTCTAATACTGTTTATTGTTTCCAGCGGGAACCCAAAATGCAGCCAGACATTCAACTTAAAGGCAGCGGAAGGATCTTCTATGCTCCTTCTATATCTTCTATTTCTTCCAACGACATTACACTGGCTGCTACTAGCAAAGATCCTCTGTAACTGACAAGATAAAGTGTTGAGCCGTCGCACTTGCCACCATTGCTATGTCCTGCCAGGTCCCTCCTAAAAAGTTCTTTCTACTCAACTTTTTTTTTATTCCCCTCGAGACAGGTTCAAGCTTGACAATTTAATTTAATCTCGATTTAATCTCACAAGATCTCCTCACACCCCTAGTAATATACGTAATATAATGAGAAATTTTATAAAGTTTAAAAAAGTAAATAAATATACTTTCCATGTGACCATTAAATCCTAAAAGAACAAAGAAATACATAAGTACAGTTAGTTTAAACTAATACAAACTAAAAACTATATTTACAGTTGATAAATAAAACAGTAAATATAATTATTATGAGTGAAAGAAGTGACTATATTTGAAAGCGAGGGGTACAAATGTGGATTCAATGAGATTCAGTTTGAATATTATGGCATTGGTGTAAAATAAAAAGATGCAGATATATTCTAAACTGCAGTTACAAGCATACTAGAGCCACCAAAGAAAAAAACATGGGAAACATTGTGCTTTAAAGATGAATGCTCTTTTACTGAACACAGAGAGCAAGGAAGAACTGACGCAAAGTGCTACACCTCTAACCATACATTTCTTTATCATGGTAGACACTAAATCCACCTACCTACTCCACACCCCAGTTCGGAATAACTCATATAACAAATACAATACATTTTTAAACTAACAACTACTTAATGACACTGTAGTCTCTCCTTCCATGAGCATGGTGTCTCCCAAGAGCCTGTGTTCATGGCAGATCTGCATGGCCTAGTATTCAAAAATAATGTAAATAATGTATAATAATGTAAACTGCTGGAGATATGGCAGGCCGAGATTGGGTTTACAAATCCAGTGTTCCTTTAACCGGAGTCAGTGATTGGACTGTTAGTACAGTAGCAAGCTGATACAGGAGGTGAATCTCTTCCGTTATTTTCAGAAAAGGGGAAGTGATGGATCATAGAGACACACAAAGGTTGCCATGTTTGGCCCTCTAAGGTACGTTGCACTTGTCACATTGAAGCGGATGGAAAGGCACAGCTGTGGGAAGCTAACAGTTAAAGAAGCGTTTCCTGGATCCTGTCCTGTCGCTCAGGGAGTGATGACGTTTTCCCCCACCCACCCCAAACCTTCAGATGTTTAAAGTCCACTCGACAGAGCCAGACTAGACGCAGGCTTTCAAACGTGTTGTTTTATAGCTAAGGGGTGTTCATAGCAATTATAGGGAGATTGTTCTAGTTCTGTGAAACTAAACGAAATGAATGAAACCCATTTGCACGTTTTTCATGCTATCTGTGTTCGCCTCGATAAGCTTCTCAACACTTCTCGATTCTGTAGAGGGAACTTTTAAAAACTGACAGTCGCAGTGCAAACTGCTTTTTCCCTCCTGCTTTTAGGCATGACATGAAATCATGAGATACGATAACGTTAGTTATCAGTGTCACCAGACACCCAGACTGGTCGTCATGTCCACCTTAAACGCTGTTTAACTTCCTCATCAAAGAAATACAGCTGTCTGAGCAAAAGTGCTAAATCACAAGCAGCCTTCCTTTCTGCTGATAGCAGGCGTGATATATAGCTCTTTTTTTCTCAGACTCATGCCTGCTGGATGTTTTCTTAACTGATACAGTTTGAGTTGGCTAAGACTTTAAATAATCCACTCCAGGGTTTGGTCAAAAGTGGGCTTTACTCACTGATCTGAGAGCAGCTTTGTGGTTTCTTTTGCTACACAAGGGTAACTTTTATCCAATCAACCTGGCATATTCTCCAGATCCTCTACCCACTCTGGAGTTCCAGGATAGACCACAACTTCCTGTCTCTGTGCAAGGTTATAACTGTTTTGTAGCTAGCGGTTAGCGGCTTGAACCTTCTCCTCATCCATGTTTTATCCAGTTCCTGTTGTTCAGGTGCTGACAGCAATAGAATGAATGTTTCATATGATATCAGGGATTTGTAGTGTGAAGCAGAATCTTGCAGTAGTTTAACATTAACACTGTATGAACCAGTTTGTCATCTAGCTATTGCTTAGTCCCAACCAGTATTAGTATGATTTTATTGTGCCTCAAATACTCACCCACAGGACAAGGCAATGAGGGGACGAGAAGAAGCTTGTGCTAGCTAGATTTAGAAGAAAGCTTTTGTCTGAGTATAAGGTACATACATTTTGTGTGCAAGCATAATATACAAAAAGGCGGAGCCCAGCATACATAAACTTTGTGAACTGGCCTCACTGCTGCGTCTGGTTTATGTTTAGAACTGTGGTGAATGGTGCTTTGTTATTGCTGCTAGCTGTGTAGCTTGCTAGCTAGCAAGAGTAAAGTAGTAATGTAGCACCAAAAGTCATTTCACAAAGTCTGACCAAAGCTAATCGAATGTTTAGTGCTTTTATTCCAAAGTGAATTTCAAAGGCAACAACCAAAATTTAACAATATTCCATACAGAAAAGAAGTATCTCCAAAATAGCAACTTCACAAGGGAGGCTGAAAATCTTATTTACTTTCACCTTATGTTAATAGAAAAGGGGTTTATTCCAAACTAAAATAATGAAGCATGCTGTCCATTGAATATAAATGTATTTATATAATGTAAACGGCAGTCACCGTGCTTAGATGATGATGTAGGGAAAAAAATATATAAAATATATATATTTTTTTCGTGACCACTGAGCCAAACTCTATAAAACCTAAAAATAAAAATATAAAAACTATATAAAACGTATTGCTATCAACACATAAGAAATTTTAGATATTTTTATTTTTATGCAGATGAAAATTTTAATATGCGAAAGCCTTCATTTTATGTTCACCTTGGAAGAGCAAAGCTTTGTTATGCTGCAAAACAGAGAAAGGACAGAACAAGGACAGATGGATTGTGTTAGATTTTTTTTGCATTTTCACCCAAACCATAGATGAGTTCTAATATATTGATATAACTGAAGGAATGGTTAGTAACATAAATCCTGTTCCATTTACTTCCATTCAAGCTTTTTTTTACTCTTTTTGCTGTTATCAAGGAGGGCCAGTACATTTACTTGATTACTGTACTTAAGTAAATTTTTGGAGTATCTTGAGTATGATTTTCTGAAAACTAATCGTTTTGAAAAATACATATTGCACTACATTTCTATGAAGGTTATTGTTACTCATTACTTTGAAGCATATCTTTGAAATCAAAGGATAAACATACTTTTCTAAAATGTGATTGGCCAAATTGTGTTAATCAAGGGGGATAAACCAATCACAGTAAACTCCTCCTACACTGTCAGTCAAGTTTAAAGTGTATGCTGAATTTTTGAACAGTTGAACTTGGTTGGTTATACTGATGTCCATTACTATGGCAGATGAAGATCAAAATAAAGGCTTCTCATGCCCACTCGTGCCCATATCCGTGTTTGATATTTTATAAATGAAGGATTTGTATGGTTTTAAATATTTGCCTTTAAAAAATCACAGACTAATCTGAGAAACTTTTTTTATATACAGTAAACTTTTTAATGAGTTGTCTGAGTTTGTTGTAGTTGCATTGTTTTTGTCATGTTTGGTAAAAAATTTTAATGGATTATACATTTGTCTGTCTAGTTGTTGTACTGGGGAATATATCATGTATCAAACTGGTTCCGGCCTGTGTTCACGCACTGATGTAGTGCTCACTGCTACTATACCATCATATCCACTGCAATACGTATGAGATGCGACTTGAAAATAGTGAGTAATGTGTTTGTGTGTGTGTGATGAATCTGGTGACAGAGAGAGACCACAACTGCAGCTTTTAACACAGTGCATGAATGCATACGGGAAACTGTTCGCTTGGAAACCAGTTTGCTCATAACACCAGGTCCTATATGAATCCACTGCTGATGAGTACCAATAGTTAGCTCACAGAACGTCTCTGTCCCAAGAAAACACCTTTATCCACAATGGAAACTTCAGAGGACCAACAAAACCAGATTTCGAGCATTTCTATTGGTCCGTTTAGTGTAAACAGCAGCTGCTGTGTGAAATAATGCAGGAAAAAATAGACAAATATAAAAAAATACATGTTTTCCTAGGACAGCCATGAAACAGTCTAGGGTAATGTTACTGCCCTAAGTCTTTCAGAACTATATATTTGAGCAGTACTTTTAGTTACATCACACAAAGGAGTATTCGCCAATTGAACTGTGGCAACCTAACCTTCTAAAATGAACCAAGACGAGTTTATTTGACAATGCATTGGCATTAAAAGAAACTTTGTACATTTGAATACTTTACTTTTTAAAACTCAGTACTCCAGTACTGCAACTCCAAAAAACATTTGACTGAACAACTTTGACTTTAGTATTAGAATAATATGGGGCGTCTATACTGTTACTCAAGTAATGGAATCAGTACTTAGTCCCCTTCTACAAGTGACCATTGAGAGAGGTTTTGTTTTGACAGTGATGGTATGCTCTAACAGTCGATGAGGCTGGTTTGTAAAGCGTATTTAAACGAGGGGTAGGTGAGCGTCTCACGCTGTGTAAGGCAAGCATTGCAGAGGCTTTGGACTTGTTGTTCTGTGGCTGTGAAACAGACTTCCGTCCTGCCGTTTCTTCTGTGTCCGCTGAGCCGGTGGAGTAAGCTGCTTTGGGCAGGCATTTACTTGCCGTGGTGACCAGCAGGACATTTCATCTTTTGTTGACCACATGCTGCTGCCATGGAAACTCGTCGAATGGTTCATTTAGAATCTCCATGGGACTCCGCTCTCTACCTGCCGCTCGGGCCAAAGACACCGATAACCTTCCTCCATGGCAGTGGCAGCTGCTCTCTCTCTCCCTCTCTCTCTCTTTTCCTGGTATTCTGTGTTTCCTTCACGCCAGCCAAACTGGTTTCGCGTTTTAATCATTGACTCCCTGCTAAAGCGTTTCAGAAGTGGACCTCTGAAGTTTCACTCTGGTTAAGTATTGCTGTGCAAAAGTCAATCATTCTCTGGAGTGAAATGTTAAGTGGATGAAGTTTCTCTCGCTCTTACTCTTGCTCTCCCGTGCCACCGCTCTTACTTCATCCAGGCCTTGTTGACTTTTTTTTTTCAGGGCCGTGACAAAGCTTCCCTTTCACATGGTTCCGTGGCTGAAACTCATGGGAAAGCGGCCGTGCGTGTGCGCCCATGTATGCATGTGTGTGTGTCGCAAGTGCAGTCCGCCACCATCTGCCACCAGGCTGCGAGCGGATGATAAAGTTAGCATCATTGGCGCTGGCGTCTCTGTCCCACCTCATCCTCCTTCTCTCTGCTGGCCTCTTCCAGGAAGTGTGTGTGAGTCAAGCACCCAGCTGAGAGCCACTGACCGGCCTTACCTCCTCACCGCCCCCTCCAGGAGGCCCCATGGGAGAAGGGGAGTGAGGCAAGCAGAGAGAGGGAGGTTGGGGAAGATGTTGTGGTTGCAGGTGTTTGATTTTTTTCTACCAGGTCTGCGGGGCAGAGGGATGTGTTGTATGTATGTGTGATGTTTTCTTAAAGGGGCCATATTTTCTTGTAGATTATGTTTTTTATGTTTGTTTGTTTGTATGGGATTATGTAGTCTAAGCAGCCATGCTAACTTCTACAGAGACACAGTAGCTGGTCCTTTATCATGTAAATCTTTTTTTTTTTAATTCGAGTTTGGAACACTGTTAATATTTCCCACGTCTGTAGAGTCCATAGAGTCAAATGAAGCCACATTTAATTTTGGGTGTGTCTCAAAACCTAGTGAGTGTCTAAGTAGGCTGTCTAGGTAGCAGCTGTGTAAGTAGCAGTGTTCTCTCCTCATAAAACTGATTACTGAGACGCTCTAGTTAGAGAGAGACTGCGTCACGGCTTGTTCCCGCCCACTTTAGCAACCGGCTAAACCACCGGCCGGCATCCAAAACAATAGCCCGAGGCTTAAAAATCCGCTTGCATAAATGCTAAAGGCTCGAGTATAAAACTACAAAATGTTGAAGGCCTCGTTAGAAAGTTGATAATTAAATACTGTTCTGTATGATTATATGACCAGAAACACATTAAAACACCAGAGAAAATAAAAATAAGACATGGGATTGTCTTAGCGGCTGAGGAAGTGTTCGATGCTTCCTTAAAATCAGGTGTAAATAAGGTTCCTCAGTAGACAGCATGTTTAAGGTATGTAAGAAGGGACAGTCTACATGTCGGGAGCGCATACTATGATGTAAAATGCTGCCTATGTAGGAGCTCACTAGGTTTTGAGACACACCAGTCATTTACATATGCCTGCTTATTTGGCTAATAGCCACTTAGCTCAGCCTCTTTATTCTGAAGTTCTAAGAAGTGTCTCCTGAGAGCCCTGATGTATGTAAATGATGCCTGTTCTGACAGGCCACTCCACTTTTGCCTCTGTCATGGGCTGTCCAGATTGAAACCTTACAACTTCAATGCAAATGTGTAGGACTAAACTGCTATTGGTGGATGTATATTTTGGTATTTATTGCTTCACAAAACTATTGAATTTTAATTAAGCTTTAATTTCAGCTTAATCTTCACATAAGAACCACATGGGGAGTTAACAGTGCTGAAACTGTAGCAATGTTGACTGCAAAAAGTACAGAACTCCATTACAGGAGTATAAGTAAAAATGCTCCTGGTCAAATGTTACTCCAGCACAAGTTGGTCCCTTAAAGTTTTATTTCAGCTACAGTACAGAAGTACTTGATTGAAAAAAAAAAACTAACTTATTCAAAAATACATCTTCACATCTTCTAATGTCAACACATCTTGGCTTATTTTGGAACATTAGGTTCCCACAGTAAAAAACTTAGTGACTCTGAAACAACCTACTGAGTGCACTGCTTTCATATGAAATTACAATTAGTACTGTGTAAAATGAAAACATATATTTCTAATAGTACTTTAGTCAGTAACATTAATTCTGCATTTTTTGCGTTCTAATTATTAGCAGTGGATTCCCACATGACATAGTGTTATGAATAAACTGGTTTCCATGATGACCGGGTCCCGTGCAGTCGTCACAGATTTATAAATATATTAGTAAAGCCATATCTCAGCTCTACTGCAGTAGATTTAAAAAGTAGTTGAGATATGACATTAGTCACACCTCATCAACTAATTGGGCAAATTAAAATCCATAAAATCTCATTTGACCAATCATAGCATGACAACTACAGGTGCAAAGAACTTGGTTTAAAATGTTTACTGGAATTGAACAAATGCTGACAAATGTTTTTAAGGCATTAATTAAATTTGTGTGTAGTAAACATTTAAAATACAATACAAATTTCATCATTTTAAAAATCTTAAACGAGGATTTCAGATGACCTTCTGGTGAGGAACCTCTTTATTATCTTAATAATTTTCATCTTTATCTGCCATAATAGAAATTATTAACCATCAGTTCAACTGTTCATGACTGATTACATTTCAGAAAAGAAAATTCTTCCACTGATTTCAAAGCTATGCTCGAAAGTAGTGAGTGAAATATAGTGAAGTCAAAAGTATAACATTTGTCTTTCTAATGAAATGCAAAAACCATTAGATCAAAAAAGTAATTCTCAAACAAAGTACAGATACTCAAAAACATACTTAAGTATGTTCAATACTTTATCTACTATATTAAGATGTTTAATTCCAAAGGAGGAAATTTGTTTTTCCAATACAGACACTTCAGACTATCACCCAGAAGTACTTTTGTAATTATATGCTAGCTAAAAAGCTCAACAACACTGGATTAAAACCCTTTCTTATAAATAAAATCATGTTAGATTCAAATACTTTAATGATGTCTTGGCATTGAGCAGGTAAAAAATCAGTCGGGACCCTTTTAGAAATAGTCTGACATCATTTCCCTCAAGGGCCACTAGCCATTTAATACATGATTTCATATAATAATAAATTTGTAGAGTTTCTTGATTTATATCTGAATGTGATTATAGACTAATCTTAAACAGTTGCCTCCAAGGCCGAAAACAAATGAGGATTATTAGCTGACCAGATACTTGGGACATATTCCTCGCGTGTGGCATGTGTTGTGACGGCCACTCTTCTCCGATAGCAGGCACTGGGAGCAAGGAAGCATCAGGAGATATTTAATTAAGACAACAGTTCAATTAACAGCTCAATTAGCCGAGGTAATTAGAAGCTCTGTTGGAACAAAAGCCAGCGCACTCAGTGGGTCCCTGCTCAGGACCAGGGTGGCTCTGTTCTGCCGCGGGCCTCATAATCCTAGTTAAGTTCTGGACTGCCATTTTGGCGCTGAGTGCCTGGACAGGAAAACGACATTAAAACCTCCTTAAGTTCAACAGGTTAAAGCCACAGTTTGGAAAAAATCCAAATCTACAGCGTGCTTCGCCAGCCCCGAATATCTGACATCATCCAGGATACGTTTAGTGTCTGAAGTAGAAGCAGCTATGACGTCAATGTGGCTAATAAGCAATGAAAGTCAATGCTTAGCTTATATCTAGCATCATGCAAACTGCATGTGTAAATTAGCATGTATTTGTTTCAAATTGTCTATTAATCTCAAATAGACTTATTTATATTGTTTCTGATGCTGTATGACATATGGATACCTGACAAAGCCAACTTAAAGGGAACCCCGGGTGGTAGCACATGTAAGCCTTAATATGGTGTAATGACTCTAAATTCCTAAGACACGTTAAAAATCACAAAAAGTAACAGATTTATTAGATTTTCTGTAAAATCCCGCTGCACGTAGGTAGTGACGTCAAATGGTTGCAGTAACCGGCGATCGCGTTTGAGCACAGCTAGCTAGCTAAACATAGCTATTGTTCAGCCTTTACAGTTTGAGCTAGAACACAACATTTCTGACATCAGCGGTGACATCACACACCACGTTAGTCAAAATAATGATGAACAGAGAGGGTGGAGGAGAGAGTGGACACAGTGCTGGAGTTGCTTTGAAACTGTGTGTTGGTGTTGACGGAGAAGGAGAGTGTCTGTTAAAGGAGCTCCGCTTTCTAGCAGGAAACATTCACGGTCAGTAAACAGCTAGATACATTGAACGGGAGTGTCTCTTAGCTTCACACTCCTTTATTAGTGAAGTAGTATGTTCACTACTAAGGCTGCACTTTCACGTTTAGGATCTGCAAACGAGGGAGAAGCAGCTGCCGCTAATGCTAAACGTTGTTGGCCGGATGCCAGGAGAGACTCCAGCGCATGTTCACGTTCACAGTTCTTCTCGCGGTTCTCCATAATCTGGGGCTTTTGGACTTCCTGTGTGGGGAAACTGTGGCACTGCATTGTGTTTTAGTCTACGCTTAAAACCAACAGCATCCGTCTACTGAACCACTTAAACTCATCCAGACTGAAGTGAGGAGAGCAGAGCGGGGGTCTTGCGGTAGCTGTGTTGGTCCACACGCTGCTTCACTAACTATTCTCCTTGTTTATGTTTGTGAAGCTGTTTAGACTAATATCAGTCTTCACACTGCCTTTCACTGAAACAACATCAACAACACAGTGTACATGGTTTTCTTTAAGCTAGGTTAGTAACTAACATTCACTCCTTCCAGCCGCAGTCTGCGCTGCAACCGTTTGACGTCATCTACCCAGCAGGCATTGCGCATCAGAAATAATGGCTGTGTTCATATGTTAAATATTTAGAATAAAAGCGCTAATTTATAAATAAATCTGATACTTTTGTGATTTTTTACAACATGTCTTAACAATTTAGAGTCTTTACACCATATTAAGGCTTATAAGTGTTAACAGCTGGGGGTTCCCTTTAATGTTGATCATAATCTTTTTTCTATTATTACTAGTATATGTGCAAAAATCACCTATTCACCAAACTTTGCACAACTGAAGAGCGTAGAATTTAATAGATTACATGTGCATACATGTGCAGATTTGAAAAGACAAATCTGCCACACATTATGTCACAATGAAGCCCTCTCTCAAAGACACATCACAGTCCTGTTTTCCATTGCAGGTCGAAGGTTAAACAAATCTTCAAAATACAACTTTTCATGGAAGCTACGGAAAATGTTTTATTCTGATGTTTGTCGTTGGTGCTGGCCTATGTAAGCCAATAACTCTGCATTGTCTGTCATTACATTTTTTTGTTGAGTGACACTCGTCACCTGGACCATAAATTATTCTTTAGATATTATATACACTAATACATAGTAATTAAACACTTCTTATACAATATTAACACATATAATAGCTGATAAGATGCAATAATAACATGGTTATTACTTAGTTATTACATTAATACACTAAGTCATGCTACAAATGCTCATTTACAATAATCACACACACACACACACACACACACACACTGTCAGACACATCCTCAACATCAGATATCAACAGTCTACCAACACCTTAACAAACACATGGGATAGCATAGCATAACAACTACCTGGAATATAATAGCAACAGCCTAGCAACTCCTTAGCAACTACCTTATAGCATTGGCCCAACATCCCTCATAAATTAAAATAAACATCTGTGTGCATTTAAAATCTATTTGATCAGATTCAAAACTAGTTAGACCATTTATGCAGAACTGTAATCTGGGTGGTCCGAGAGGGGACCAGCAGTGGCAAGCAGTCAGTGGGGTGCCGACTTTATCAAACAAGCAGACAGATATATGCTTGCTATCTAAGATAATGTTGACTACCACTGGGATACCACTGTAGCAGCCTAGCAACACCTTAGCAACCATCTACAAGCAACAGCCTAACAACCTCTTTGCAGCCTCTTGGGATATCATTAACTAGAATACTATAGAAAAGTCAACTTAATGGGGTCTTTAAATAAAAATTGATTCTATGTTGCTATAATAATAGTGGAACCCTTTTTGGTGCTATATAGAACTACAGTATTGTACAAATGTTTTGGGCACTTGGGGACCTAAAACAACCAGACAGGAAGCAAAACACTTTAATTTTTAAACATGCTAACAGTATTAATACAGTAAGTAGTGGTCTTACATATGTCAGTGTGTTGGTTTAAAACTTTTCAATCTTTTCTTGTGGCAACCCAGTATTATCTAATACCTTCTTTGACTTCTCAGTACTTCAATGAGCTAAATCAAGATTTTTGGTGAAGGAATTAAAAAAAACAACATGAAATGTCTGGGGCGTCCAGGAGAAATCAGGAACTAAACTTTGTTCTTCAAACTGTACTTTATTATGTACTTCTTTCAAAATAAGATATTCATATTACTTTATATTGTATTTATGCTTATTTACATCTGCTCTAGTGGTATACGGTGTTCTTACTGATGAAAATACACGTACTGAGAAGATGAATCCTTTTAACCAATGAACAGTAGTTTATATAGAACCATCTACAGCATATTCACCATCAGTCTAAAGGTTCTTCAGACTAGAAAGCATTTTATCAAGCAAGGGTTCTTTGATTATTTATGTTTCTACATATTACCCTATTATTCACCAAAGAACCCCAGAAGAACCATCGTTTTAGGTGTGTATCTGGAATTATGATCCCAGACATAAAAATAATCAACAGTGTTTCACAAGTGTTTTAACTTTTGAAGTTGTAAGTTTGGGCTGTAAGTAAAGGCTTTGTCAAATCACCTTGAACTTTGTTCACAAGCTTTCCATCCAGGGTTGTTTTTGTCTTTTTTTCATAGACAACAGTATCAGCATGTCTTACAGTAATCTAAGCACACCCTGGAAACCAAGCATGCATCGGCTGATCAACCATAATTGTTTTTTTTTTTGCTAAACTATTGTTTTAATTCCCAATACTTTTAGAGCTTACTGGAATACTGCATTCACCAAGGTTACTTATAACCACCCAGCTGACTTCCCCGAACCTCTTAGCACAAACACTGCCACCCCTCTTGGCCGATCGCACTGTGTTTTGACCATCTCTGGTTGTTTACATTCACAACCATTCCTTTGTCTTAGTCTTGGCTGAATATGTATCCAGGGCATCTTGATGTTTTCTCCACCGCAGGCTTCCTGGAAACAGGGCAGAGGTCTCAGGGGGGCGCAGCTGCTCGGTTTAGCCCACTTGGAGCGCACCGTCCCTGGGCGCGACCTCTCCCCCTGAGCCCCGTTCGCTCAATCAGGCCCGGCACATTGCACCAGGTGAGCCTCCTCGTTTGCTGATGTGCATAGGGCCGGCTCTCCTGCGTCGGGGCCCATTAATGGGTGCAGATGCACACCTGATGACACGGCTGTCAAAGCTCGGGCCTGTCTCAGCAGCGGGCCGGGTTGTGACCCCAGGGGCCGCACGGCAGGACGCCTGCCCGTGTAGAAGCTGTCTCTGGGGAACGAGACCATGCTTGGTCCCGGGCCTGTAATGAGATCAGCTTGAGCAGAACCCAGCTGGGCAATTCAGGGCAGGAGACATAGGCAGAGTGGTGACAGACTCTCAGATGAGATGAAAGCATATGTGAAGCCTATTACACCGGGGTTGAGGGTAAGGCCTAGCAGATTGGTGTGAGAGCTATTTTGGTGGTAGGTTACATTCTGTGCACAGCATGCAGAATTTATGACAGCATTAAGATGATGGTTACAAATCCTCGTATGTATTGCAATACATTTTCTTTCTTTAGTTTAGGAAACATGTTAGGAAAAGATTAGATAGTGAGCCAAATTTATTCTTCAACTGGGGCCAAGATAGTCACATGCTCACATGGAAGCTTGTTGTAACTCAACTGCTTACTAAATTAAGCTAAACCACAACGATGGACACAATATAGGCTCTATTGTTTTTAGATATTTTGTCTAAAAATAACTACAATGTAAATTAGTGCGATAAATAAACAAATATAAATTCCTGCGCGTAATAATAATTAGGGATGCACCGATACCACTTTTTCCTTACTGATACCAATACCGATACCAGCTTTTCAGGTATCTGCCGATACCAAGTACCGATACCGATACCAACTCTGACATAAATGCTCGATATATGGCTATAAATCCTGATATTTATAATTTTCACTTTTTATATGTTGTTTTTTGTGTTAGCTTGCTTCTTTGTGCTTGTTTGGATGAAGTCGCTGTGTTCCCTGACGTGGTTTCGCTTTAAATGCTTAATTTAATTTGATGTATTGACGTCTTTGCTGGTCGTGCCACCCCTCGAAATGCTGGCGTTACAAATTTTGCAGTGGGCATTTTTGCTGCTGCCTGTCTCAACCGAGAAATACTCCCACAGCACGGACATGCTGTTGGCTTCAGTCCAGCGCCATTTAATGGTGCGCATGCGCATCAATAAGCTTCATGGTATCGGCTCTCTCTATTGCTGATATCGGTATCAGTGCAACACTAATAATAATAATAATAATAATTTGGATGATATCTGTATGGTAGATCTAAAACAGCTACACATCAAGAAAGCCACATTTATAGAAAATCGTCAAAGGTTTAGATAATTTAGATAATTGCATGCAAAGCTCTCTATGTTATCTTGCAACATTTCAGTTTTATGTGGCTTACAACTGTAGAAGCATAAATAAAAAAGTGGGTTTAGTGGGGCATGAAGATTGCATAGTGGGGCACTAAGGCCTTGTTTAGCCCAAATTAATTTTTTTGGTATATAAGGATTGCCGCCTGGTTGCTCTGGTCACTTGAAATGATTTAAAATACCATTAGTGTCAATGTGTCAAACAATGATGATGTCAAAGTGCTGAGATTTGCTACAAACAACCCATGCAGATAGTTTGGTGACGTCTGAACACACAAATCTGCTATGATAACTTGCGAATAACAGTATGGACTGTAAACATAGCCTAAATAGACTCCTGTTGACAAGCTTAATGCTCATTTTATGTTTTGTTTTCCAGGTTTGATGCACATTCAGTAGTCTGGAGAACAAAGATATGGCACACAATAAACTTGAATAATTAAATTTAGAAAACCTAAGCATATTTTTTAACACATTACTCTCTTTAAAGTTGAAATAGCATAAGTTAACAATTGTTACTTTCAACATTTCCATGCTAGAGTTATTGCATTAACGTTTAGTCACAGTCAGTTTTCATTGGCTAACAATATACTTACTAGTTTAGTTGAACTAGTGGCAAGTTAGGACAACTGTTGAACCCCCTGAAAACCTGACGTTCATTTAAAAATTCTGGAATAAAGTCCGCAGCCCAGGCCCTGTAGCCAGAGCCACTGCATCCGAAGCAGAGCCCCACTAGGCCCCCAAGTCCTGCTAGAGCAGCCAAGTGGCAGCGGAAGTCGCACAGTTGTGGTAAATCTTGCGACAGGATGACTCGCTACTTGTCAGTAACAGTCGAGGGCTGAGGGCTGTTGCCACATTCGGCCCCGCACTTCCTCTATGGTTACTTCATCACACCCCACCAGCTGGCCCTCCTGGCCACTATTTGTCGACCACAGTCTCTTTGCAGACCATGTGACTGCTCCAGCAGCGGTCCAGTGCTGGGCCAGCGCCGACCCCAGACCCAGGCTTCCTGTTTCAGGCCCGCATCACTTCCTACTGTTAGCAGGGGTGGTGCTGTTTTTGTGGAAAGCAGTGGAAAGAGCTCTAGAGGAAAGAAACAGATGACTTACTGCAGACCTTTTTGAAAGAGATTTGAACCCACTGATTAAGGAATACGTGATAAAGCAGGAATACAATGCATGGTATTTTAAAGCACCATTCCAGGTTTTCTCGAGACTTCACTGGAGTTGATTCAGTTGACTCCTCCTAATTGGGTACAAGACCACAGGTACCAAGATGCACGGAGATGAAAGCATCCTAAATGTAGTTTCCCCATTTTTTAGAGCTGCCACTGATCATTGTGATATGATCACAATGTGTGCTTGTATAGAATCAAGCCCAAATAAACAAGTAAAAATTAAGTTGCTTATTAATGTTTAAAAAGGCACAAGTGCAGTAACACATAAGGAGGTGGAGAGCAACTGGGGTGGTCTACATTGGAGAGCAACTGGGGTGGTCTACGGGGTGAAACAATCCAGAGCAATGCACTGAGAAAATCAGTGATCACAGTTATATGACAATATATTCCGAACAACGTAATATCATTATTTACTGGTTACCCAAGTTTAAAGATTGTTTTAGATTTTTAAAAGATTTTTATAAAGATTTTTATAACATACTATGAAAAGGACCATATTAAGGTTTTGCACTGTGCACTGCCTTTTTAAAAAGCAACTAACTATATAAATAATACATTCAATGAAATTCTTACTTTGCTGTTTCTCCATTCACCAATAGATAAGAATAAAAATATATAAAATATATAAAGTATAATAATATAAGTTGAAGTAAATAAAAGTATGTTTTATATATATAGTTAAAAAATAGAAAATAAAAAGTTACATGAGCTTTTATGTGCAAGTATGAAAAGCAGCAGCCATAAAGTGCAAGTTGCAAGTAACAAATGTAAACAATAGTGTTTTTGTGTGAGTAGTGAATGTAAACAGTATACTGACAGCAGCAGTACAGTGAGTGTAAGGTGCAGTTAAAACGAGTTCAAATAGGAAAGGTTGGAGAGGTAGGTACATAATTAATATTCTTTGTTCAAATATAGTTTTTCTAAATTCTAGTCACATGGTTTCTCACCATCTTTTTATAAGCTATATTATCTAGCTGAGCTGTCCTAGACAGATATTGATATTGAACCACTGGGCTGCATGTATATATAGTGATTAATCATAGTATGCATTTATTGCTAAATTATATAAAACACACAGATGCTAAATACACATGATGATTGCTGGGGTTTCTGGGAGACTGCATTGCATTTATATTCTAAAGTCCAGGCCCTTAATAGTGGTTCCAGTGTGAGAGAGTCCAGTGAGGAGTCTGTTATGATGCAGTGCCCCATTGCAGGAGTATGATTGCACTTTTCTGGAGGCTAAATGAATGATGACTTCATCATCTAACCATACAGAACAAAGAGGAGTGAGAGTAAGAGACAGGGAGAGGGAGAAAGAGAGAGAGAGAAAAAAGAGAGAGAGAGCGACAAAAGAGGGAGATGCCTGCAGAGATAGTGAGTCACTTCTAATGGAGTCAGCCAGGGTCGCGCTCACTCAGCCGAGCAATCAGCTTAGTGACTATCCATTGTTTAGCCAAACACACATTCACACACACACACACACACAGAACTATCTATCTATCTATCTATCTATCTATCTATCTATCTATCTATCTATCTATCTATCTATTATTAACCATTGGAACAAACTGCACATCTTGCAAAATTTCTGGGATTGTAAATAGTTAAGCAGGTACAAGATGATCTGATCTCCATAAAGATGAAACATTTCCATAACATTATAATTAAGATTGGTATTGTTATTTCCATCTATTATGGATTCAAAATAACATAAAAAGGAAAAACATGGTTCTTTCATTTCTGGTTTAATGGATTTTTGCCCATCCATTCTCACAAAAAAATGTTTAGGCTGGGAGACTGGGAGAGACATGACAAAGATTTCAGTCTGCACCTCTTAAGTTAGTCCACTATGGATTTTGAAATGTGTTTAGGATCATTGTCCTATAGAATCCAGTCTCTTTTCATTTTCAGCTTTCATTAATTAACCCATACTTCCTTCTACCAGTAAATTATGCCTGTGTTGCAGACTGTGGTGTCCTCTTAAGTTCTTTCTTTACTCCAAAATTGAACAAAAAACAACAGTATATGTTGGCAAAATGTTGAGGAAAACTTTTCACCTTTAACCCTATGCCTTTCAATTTTTCTACTCACTTAACTATTCACAGTAACATAATTTTGATCTGATTATATATATATATATATATATATATATATATATATATATATATATATATATATATATATATATATAGAGAGAGAGAGAGAGAGAGAGAGAGAGAGAGAGAAAGAGAGATAGACTTGTTAGAAAATATGGTATGTTTTACCTTATGCCTTCTATCTATCTATCTATCTATCTATCTATCTATCTATCTATCTATGTAATTAACCATCGGTATTGTGAACAGTTAAGCAGGTACAAGATGATCACATTAACATTATAATCATAACATAGATAACATTATAATCAAGATTGTTATTGTTATTTCCATCTATTATGATTTTAAAATAACAAAAAAAGCAAAAACATGGTTCTTTCATTTCTGGTTTGATGGAAAAATGGGAGAGCCATGACAAAGACTTCAGTCTGCACCTCTTAAGTTAGTCCTTTTTGGATTTTGAAATGTGTTTAGGATCATTGTCCAGTCTCCTTTCATTTTCATCTATCTCTCTATCTATCTATCTATCTATCTATCTATCTATCTATCTATCTATCTATCTATCTATCTATCTATCTATCTATCTATAACATACATTAACTAATTATCTAATACTTTTTCCTACTCCATTACTATTTCAAACATGTAACGACTTATAACGCTAGTCTTTTTGCACATCACATGAGAGAAATCTGAGACGTTATATTACACGTCTCTGGGTAGTTTTTTCACTGTCTCTGTGAGTGTGCATTCAAAGAGCAGCAAAGAGCTGAACCTTGGCATTAGAGAAATAGGTCAACCATTTTACCCTGGGGATACCTGCACAGTTAGCATTTTAATAGCTGATACATGCTCTCTCTTTCTCTCTCTCTCTCTCTCGCTCTCTCTCTCTGGCTCGCTTGCTTTCCTTTTTCAACCTCGCACCCATGGTCTTTCTCATTCCTCTTCCTTTCTTCTTGTGTTTCGTTTTCTGAACAGTATATCGGACATTAATAATAAGAAGATATAAGGCTGTTTAAAAATGAATGGCGTGTCTGGGTCTGGGTGTGTTTGTTTGAGAGGAAAGTGCAGGCTCTGGAAAATTTCAGTGTAGAGTCCTTTAATTGGCCTGAGGTCTTTTCCTCCAGTCGTGTGTTATCTGAATAATGCATGGCCTTTCTTAATGAAGCGTAGTCCTGTTGTTTTACTTCTGTTGGATATAGGGTAAAATTAGCATAGTCCTGCGTCTGCATCTTAATAGAGCTTGATCATCCGGCTTGGTTTTGTTTACTGCTTCCCCTTGGTCCACTGTTCTTGTGTCCCTATGTCCTCTTGAACAGCTCACTGTGGACCTCACATGCGCTTTAGCGTCCTGAAAAGTGATGACTTCTTAGAATCGCTCAGTTCAGCAAAATGCTCCAGGTAGAAGATTCCCTGGGCTCCTTTTTCTTCATCAAATCCTGATCCGTGTAGAATTCTGCATCGTCATACACTCAAAACTCCAGGACTTTTCTCAGGACACTTTCCAAGTAGACCAAAGCATACATAACCTTATATATTTAGGTTTTTATTCAATATTTCTAAACCATTTGAGGGAGATTAATAATAGTGGACTTACAGCCAACACACCTCTGCACCAACTGAAAACTGAAAACATTTGTGACCAACTCAACTAAAAATTACTCAATGGGTGGGGATCATTTTAACTAATGGAGGTACAAATTTCACAAATTACTAGAAAAGCTGATGTAAACACAATTTAATACAGCTCTTTGGTGTTTGAACCAAACAACACACTTTCAAACCTAAGTTTATTTGAATAAAATGCATAAAATATAAATATAAAGCAAGCAAGGGCGTAGGAGTGGGTTTCACATTGGGGGGGACACATTTGCTAATATGAATCAAAGCCCCCTAAAATATTACCTATAAGCTGATTACACTGTAGGTAAGCTAGTAAATCACTGTATGCATGGTGATGTAGAACAACATTTGTGAAATTACAGTAAATTGCAAATAAATATACACAATATTTACAAAATATACACAAATATATACAATATATACAAAACAATATACAACATTATCTGTACTTCTGTTAATTATTAGATAAATCCAATTGAAGCTCACTTTACAAACTAAACTAGATACTCTAAACTAAACTAGGTACTGCGGTCAGAAAACTTAAATTATGCGCAAAATGTCTGGATTATATACATATAGAACTAGCTCTCTCCTGGAGCTAAGCTTTAGGCATTTATACTCAGGTCTATTCTAGAGAGCTAAAATATTTTCTTCTCTCATCATTCACAACCTAGCAGTTTGCAGTTAGGGGTGTGGCCAGAGAGTAACTTTACATTTCAGAGTGCTTTCAGACTAAAGTTAATATAAACGTTAGCTAAACCAAGCCCTCCTAGTCTGTTACCATAACAACACATTATACTAAAGCTGGTTTATTACAGTATATATGGTCATTGTTGCTGTTCACTGCTCTCATCACTGACCTCGCGTTTAAAGCTGGCGTGAGCTAGCCGACACTCCAGCGAGGTGAGAGTTCGGGTCAGTGAAGCTGCTGACTGCAGAATATTTCTAAACAGGCATCTCAACACAAGCCTTAACAAAGACCCAGACCACCTAACAACCAGAGCCAGTTGGTAACAACAAACACAGGGCGTGAATTATGAAGGCTGCCAAAACAGGCTTTTAAAACTGTTTCCGCTTTCCTGTGGTTTAATTTTTTGAGTGGGACAAATATATCTGTTTCTGATATTGGGTGGGACACGTCCCCCCATCCCCCCCGAGTCCTACGGCAATTACAGCAAGTATTAACAAAATAAATTTAAAAAATAAGTTTGCATGACATCTATACTACATTTGTGATTACGTTTAGAGAAAGTAACAGAAATTTGGAAAATGATCTTCCCACAGTGTTTACTTTGGGAGGCCTAAATGTAACACTGGGTTAAAAACTAACCCTGCTGTATGGAGGCTGTACTTTAGCTTGGTTAGCTCTTGTTTATAACTTGTTTATATTCCTCAAAATGGTATTAAATTACAGTTACAGGGAAAATGAAATAGATTTGATTTCTGTGACTTACGCACAAAAAAAACCCAAAAAACACTTAATAAAAATATTTTTTAAGGTTAATCTTAAGAAATATTAAGCAAACAGCAAATGTAAGAATTAGTACTTGTGTAAATTGTAAGTACATAAAAAAGGATTTTATATTTTACCCCACATTTGTTCGTGCCTCACTCTTCCCTATTGTTTGTTCATTCATCCAAACTGTTCACAAAGCTAGGTGAAGCTTTACAGCCAATGTGTAAACAGGCCCTGGAGTGTAGCAACAGCAGTCAGGTGTTATTCTCAGGTACAGATGCTGCCGTTCCTTTCTTAATGAAATACACAGAGCTGTTGGCTTTTTCTCTCACTTAGGTTTCCAGGGAGGATAAGCAGGATGGCATAGCGTTTCAAACCTGGGTTTAACATTGCATTGCAAGTTATTTCTTTAGTATAGGCAATTGTGGTCTAAGTTACCATTAATCATATAAAATGCAAATGAAGATGATGTAGAATGTCCCAGTGGTATGTGTCATATTGATATTTGCATACAGTCTTAAAAATAAAGTTGCCACAGTGAAAAAAACCTTTCAGTCAGTCAAGAGTTCTATAAAGAACACCCATTAAATATGTGAGTGTAAAGAACATTTTCAAGGTTTAAAGAACCTCTGCATTTACATGCAGTTACATCTGTTAACACAATCTCTCCAGTAAACTAGTAATAAATCTATGATACAATCTGTGTAATGAAAATTCAAAGAGTTGTTTCTAAATATATTTCACATGTTAGAAAATAGTTGTTAAAACATGTGAAGACTGTGATCTATGTAGCACTGAATTGTGGAGCTGGAGCCTTAAACTGTTTTTCACTATTTTTGTGCTCAGGATTTTTTGGCTTGAAGACACACTAGTTCCACATTTAGCATGACCTCTCCTCTAATGCTAGAATGTTATAAAATCTAGAGCGCATTGGCATCAGCTATCTCCTTCTCCTGTTATGGCTCCCCGGCCCTGCTCATGTGTGCTACACTAATTTCAGCTAGACTAACTAGACTAGCCTGCTTGTGTCACCTTGTTAAAATGTCTTAACACAGTGCACATTTATAGGTAGCTTAATATCTTTATCAAAAGTAAAATATAAAAAAACACCCGCATTACGAGTACGAGGCTGAAGTTGGCTTCTTTTTCTCCAGCTTCTTGTTTGGAGTTTTCTGTTCCACCTTAAACGGTATAGCAGAGAACAAATGGAAGTGCTGAACCATTTAGAGAGGTAGAGAGGAAATATTCAAACCAGAAGCTAATAAGTATCCTTACAAGACATTAAAATGAAGATACTTTGATAAGATAAATCAGGTTATTGGTAGTAATATTGCAACTGTATCAAATTAACATTAACTCTCTGGGGTCTAAGGTCATTATCTTGATTTTTAAACATATGCTTATATTATTATTTTTTATCCACTTAAGTACAACACACATGCTACTAACTCACAAATTTACCAATGACAAGCAAGAGGCAGATGATAGACACTGAATACCACCAGGTACACACAGTCAGAAGCAGATGTCATGCATCTCAGTCCCTCTTCATAGGCTGATAACTCCAGCTGTGGATTATACACTACTTTGCATTTGGATAGATAGGACAGACTTATTTGACCCCAGAGTATTAAAAACACACTAAAATGTTTAAAACACATGAGTCACTGCGCTATACTACACTAGTCAATACGCTACACTAAAAACATGCACGTGCCCTGTAGGACTACATGATGGACAGGGTCAATTGTCAGAACACATACAGAAAAGGGATTAAATGGGAGAAAAAAATATCCATTCGGTTGATGGCTGTGAAGAGACAGATTCTCAGGTGGGTCAGTGTCCTCTGGCTCCGAATTTGATTCTGGATCTCAAACATGTAGAGCTGTACAAGTACAATAAAGCTGGTAGATGGAGCATCTGTTTTTGAGAGCATTTCCTGCATTGAGTCAAGGTTCCAGTGCCTTGAGCAGACTCACTCCCTACATTTCAGAGCACAGGATACTGCTGAATTTTCATGACTTTAAAACTTAAATTTTATACACTTGCTTATTTTTTAATCATTTAAATTCAGCTGGGTGGACAGAACACATATGTACTACTGCTTTACACAGACTGTAACTTACCATGCATGGAATTTCAATGATCTTTAATGATCTTTCAATGATCTTTAAGCCAGGCGACGGTGAGGACCCTTCATCTTATGTTTGTGGATTTCCAAGTATACTTTGGATCATTGTGCCGTTGTAGTAGCCAGCTTCTTTGCAGTTTCAGTGTTATGACTGGGTCACATTTGCTTATAGATTTGTTAATATTTAGTGAAACCCATTCCCCCATCAACCTGTGCAATGACTCATGTGACATTGAATGCCACAAAATGCTAAAGCATAATAAATCCATTTTTTATCTGTACAGACCTTTGATGACTGTGGCCAAATACATTTTCAATTTATCAGTCCACAAAACTTTGGATTCCATCTTCGTCTAGATGTGATTGTGCATATTGCAAACAGCATAATTTGCATAATTGACTTTTGTGATGAGGTCAAAGATTGTGTTTCTGCAAGCAGTGAATTTTGCACCATTACAAGTAAGCCTTTCTGCGTCTGTGTTGTCACATGAGTGTTTTGCCTTGCACTGCTGGACAGCATACAAGCTGTTCTATCTGAGAGTTTTAAGTCCTGCCATGACTTCCACAGATCCCTTCAACTGACATTTCTTCCAGACTTCCAGATTTTTTCCAGACTTTTATCTTTTTATAGCTTACAATTGTACGTTCTTTTTCTAGAACCACATATTTAACCATGTGAACCATGTATATGTTAACGCCTTTATTTTTGAGAGTGTTAACATATTTAACATGTTCAACTCATTTCACTGATTTCCAGTGCCACATTCGTGCAAAAGATGAATGTTCCTTCAGATTGGATATAGTTTTTTGAAGATTATTAAAGCTTGGAGGCGGACCATTCCAGAGTCATCAAGGCGTGCAAAATGGTTGCTAATCCTACAGTGGAGCCCCTTTCATCTGCTGGCGTCCACTTCAGAGTGCTCTCATCTGGGTCCAGCATGTGCAGATCCTGTGAGGAAGCAGGCAGGTGTGCTAAACCGCTGCATCACCAGCCAAAGCAAGAAGCACTCGTGTGATTTGCCTCCAGAGGTTTATGCTGATAAGGTGCACATGTATGTTTATGTATCACTTGCTATAATGAGTGAATTAGGAATGTCACATTGGGATCAAAGGGGGAAATTCCGACATGTTGTACCTCAGCCACTAGCAAGCGGAATGTATCTTACTTAAAGCCTGATACATTTTCTTTGGCTTTGTGTCCTTTAGGTCTGTAAATCTGCCACCAGAGCAGTTTGTATTGTAGTAGTTAAAAAGGTGGGTACACCTTTAACCAAATGCCTATACCAAGCACATGATTTTATAATACTAGTGGTGTTATTTCATGTTTAACATTTTATATTTAAGTGACATCACATAATGAAATATTTCTCTAAAGATCTAATATGAAATAGTTGCTAAAAATAACCAATAACCTATATCATCTAGATGTACATCCTGTTGCAGCTGCATGTCTGAGAGGGGTCTGGAGAGGCATCAAACTCAGAAAATGTTTAAGCAGAACAGAGTTTACGCTTTTTTAATCTTAATAACTGAGTATGTGAGTAAAAAGTACACTATGGGTGTGTCTTAAAACCTAGTGAGCTCCCTACATAGGCAGCATTTTACATCATAGTATGCGCTCCCGACATACCTTAAACATGCTGTCTACTGAGGAACCTTATTTTGACCTGATTTTAAGGAAGCATCGAACACTTCCTCAGCCGCTAAGACAATCCCATGATGCAACACAGGCAAATCTACGAGCAGTGAAGTGGTTTTAAAATGTGAGTTATTTTGATTCTCTCTGGTGTTTTAATGTGTTTCTGGTCATATAATCACACAAAACAGTATTTTATTATCAACTCTGTAACGAGTCCTTCACCATTTAGCAGTTTTATACTCGAGCCATTAGCATTTATGCTAGCGGATTTTTAAGCCTCGGGCTATTGTTGTGGATGCCGGCCGGTAACTTAGCAACCAGCTAAACCACCAGTAGCAGGTTGTAGTGGGCGGGAACAAGCCGTGACGCAGTCTCTCTCTAACTAGAGCGTCTCAGTAATCTGTTTTATGAGGAGAGATGAGGAGAGAACGCTGCTACTTACACAGCTGCTACCTAGACAGCCTACTTAGACACTCACTAGGGTTTGAGACACACCCTATATGTGGACATCAGACCTGTATGAGCTTGTTGGACATGCCTTTCTATAACCATGAGTATTTTACAATTGGCTGTCATGCTTTTTCCTCCTTTACTTGTTCCAACTGGGTCTACCCAGACTGATCACAGGCTTATCCAATCAAATGAGAGAAGAATATTTTTTATTAATATTTTTATTATGGCCAATCAAATCATACACTCTTCACCAAACTCTGCTTTTTTGTCAGCCTATGTCAACCTATGCTATCCCTCAGTTCAGTCCATAATCAGTGTGTCAGTGTTTAAATTTGAAGTTAAATAAAACATTAAACATTTTTAAGTAAGACGTTTATGTTGATGCATGCTTGGTGGTGAAGGGTGCTGCAGAATAGCTTTCAAACATAAGTTTTGATAAATTTAGTGTATTTAACATGTTTGGTAAAGACACAAGTGAGGCTGAAACTGGCTTCCTATTCGCCAGCTTCTTAATAAAAAGTTTTACCTTCCTCCTTAAATGATGCAGCAATTATAGGCGTCAGTACGGTGGCTGAGAAGACTCAACGCGCTGCAGATTCACAAACACGCTGCAAACAGAAAACACTTTCATCAAATCGGCAACATGAACTCTACATTTAACAAACACGCTGCAGATTCACAAAACAAATGCAAATTTACGAACGTGCTGCAAAAACACAAACACGCTGCAAAACCGTCCACAACACAACGGAAGGGTTTCCGGAGGACACTTAAAGGATGTGGGACCACATACGGTGACACAATCCTTGACCGTATGTTGCATTTCAATCAGTGATTAAGACTATTATTTCTTATTTATTGTAAAGTATCTTTGCAATTTTAAGGCTTTTTCGTTAGCAGCTAAGTAAACATTAATCATTTCGTTAACGTGAAATCGGTCATGTTAACAGGATTTAGCCTCTTTCTATCCTGTCTTCATAAAAGAAACTTTTATCAGAATAATTGACTTTACAGCGAGTATCTGTATATTGGACAATATACGGTGATGCAATGTAAACAGACCCTTGCGGAGTCGCGGTAGTGTCTAATGAGAGGCTATCCAGACTTACTTCTCATTAGACGCTATCGCGGCTCCGTGAAGTTCTGTTTACATTGCGTTGCCATATACTGTCCCACGTCCTTTAAGTGTCCTCTGGAAACACTTACGTTGTGTTGTGGATGGTTTTGCAGCGTGTTTGTTAAATGTAGTGTGCATGTTGGCGGTTTGATGAAAGTGTTTTCTGTTTGCAGCGTGTTTGTGAATTTGCTGCGCGTTGGGTCTTCTCTGCCACCGTACCGTCAGAATGTAACTGCAGCAAAGTTTAAGGTGGAGTGAAAAAATTCTAAACGGAAACTGGTGAAGCAAACTTCAACTTGATTTGGACAGGAACTGCCTTTTCAATGCAATTTTCAAACCGTGACAGAGTTTTGATGGTTCGGTTCTGGCTTTAATGGTTAGGTTTGTGCTGGAATGGATGGCAGTGTGTACCCTTCTTTTTTTGGTTTTAAAGTTTGATGTTTTTGGGGGGCCATGTGTAACTAAATCCCCAGGGCACATGACCACCTTTAGCACCATGAGCAGGTTAAAGCACCCCTGGCCAGGCCAAGATATTCATAGATTTCTCTGAATTTCATTAACTGACTTATGGCAGTGCCAATTTAAAGCCATTAAGCTCTTCAGTACACTCCATCTACTACAAATGTAAGTCTATAGCGATTGCACGGCTATGTGCTTGATTTTATACACCTGTTATCAGTGGGTGGGTGAAACATCTGAAGAGGTGTCCACATAACTATAACATAAGTACTATAATGTAAGCAGTACCACTGAGAATGCATAGGTATGTAAGTGGCATTCCCATGGTTTTACCCCTCTTTGACCGTAGGTTGCATTTCAATCAGTGATTATTGTGAAGTGTCACATTCTTATAGATTATTTTTTCTTATTTATTGTAAAGTATCTTTGCGATTTTTAAGTAAACATGAATCATTCCGTTAGCGTGAAATTGGTCACGTTAACATCTACAAGGGTTTAGCCTCTTTCTATCCTGTCTTCATAAAAGAAAGTTTTATCCGAGTAATTGACTTTACAGCGAGTGTCTCAGAGAGAATGTAGCTGAATGCGTACTCACTCACTGAATTATTTAAGGCAGATCTTGTGATGGCGGAAGATTCAGACAGCTGATTTTGGCAGGCAATGGAATACCTGTCAATTCACACATTCTGTGCTGTCTACCAGGTTTAGACAACTCTGCTTTTTTCTCTATCTTGGCTAGAAACACAGGCTGGCGAAGGACCAAAAAAAAAAAAAAAGAAAGAAAGAAAGAAAAGAAAAAAGAAAAAGAAGTGCAATCACAAGATGTTCCCTCTCCAGGCTTGCTTTGCCAATCTAAAGTTCTTAGAGTGTGACTCTAACTCATGCAGACTTCAGTGCACCAGACAATATTTCTGTATCATCTTTTTAAATCTCGCCTCTCTGTATTCTGCAGACTCTTTTTTCACCTCCAACTTCAATCTCCACTGGACTGATGGGTGATTTATGTGCTTGCCATGGCTTTGGCTCGGACGGAGGAATAACCAGAATACTAAAAATGAAAGAGTGAACGAACAGGTGTGGAAGACTTCAGCCAGTTCTGGGGCCCTCACAGTAATGCTCGAGCGAAAATGCGGCTTGAGATTGGAGCAATTTTGCACCATTGTTAGCGTGAACCCAATCATCTGTCCTGCTAACAGGCTTCATGATTGGTAGTATTAGCTGCCAGTGACTGGACTGCGATGTGGGGGGATGAGGGGTGTTGGGTGCTAGGTCATTTCAGCATGGTTAGTTGGGCATTAGTGATGGACTAGAAATAAAAACTCATTATCTGATTGAAGACCAGTAGCCAGTTTTGCAAAAATGCCTTTGAAAAAAACTCTTTTTTTTAAAGTTAATAAAATAAATATTCTGAAAGTTTGGTTTGCTGTGAAGCACAGAGAAACATACAGAGAGTGGTGGTGAAAGGAACGAAGTGTTATAATTATCTAAATGTGGGTGTATAAGTAATGTATTTTGACCCAATGAGGTCAGTCTTTTGCTAAGTATAACGTAAAAAATGTTGTAGCAGTTTCTAGGCAAGCCATCAATGACAGCAACATACATTTAGCTCTACAACATTAATAGTTTTTAAAAAATATATTATAGACCAACCAGACAACACATTCTTAATCATTTAACAAAGTAAGGTTCTGGGAGGTAGCTTTCAGTTGTGTTAAATGCTTCAGACGTCATTACCACCACTGTAAACAATTCTGACTCTCTAGAACGGCACATCTTACATTAAACCACACAGAAAGACTTTTACCCACTTAATTATTTTTATTTTTTATAGTTTTTATTTAATAATTAATTATTTAATAAAGATTAGTTTTTATTTAATCTTTTTCTTAATCATATGACACCTAAGTAAAATTGTAACTTATAATATATATATATATATATATATATATATATATATATATATATATATATATATATATATATATATATATATATATATATTTCAAATTTAAAATGTATTACATGTTAAGTTTTAGACTTGTATTTGTTTCCCGACTGCAATCAACTGCAATAATAATTAACTGCAATCTTCAATACAGTATGCAGAGATTGTGGTTTTGGAAACACTGTTTTTTGTACCATTCTAGTGCTTTCATCAGCGGCCTCTTACGACATCACACAGCGTGTATTATGCAAATGTATGGTTATTTCTGTATGGTAGGTATCTGGCTTGGCTAACAGAAGACAAATAAAAATTTCAAACCACCCACACTTATGTATCTGCCTCAAAGCACTGTTTTTTTTTTAAGTTCCTCCCACCTCCAAGATACATCATCATAAATGGGTTTTCCAAGACTTTGAATCTGTAAGTCTTACCCTTGGGACTATTGTGGCACCCCATAGCTGAGAGTAGGCATCTATCTATCTGATTTTAGCTCTCCTGATTTACATTTTTGTAGTTTGTGTTTAATAGTAAGTTTACAGTAAGCTGTACATTTTGTTTTTGTGCACTGAACACAGGACAGTGCTGAAGTTATTTAATTTCAAATTTCTACATGAATAACACAATTCTCTATCTCAGTTGACTTATTTCTGACAATATTTTATTCCTGTGCAAATTATGTACACGTTAGATTCGAGGAAGTACCGTACTGTTTTCAGTGCATTTGCATTGCCAGATGACTCAGTACTATATATGTTTTTCTGTCAATCATGCTCTGCTATTTTGCTAATCAAATAATTAAAGACACTTAGCACGTAGCAAAACAGGAGCGAAATGAGCTTTTGCATTTGAATGGATGAGTCTGATCAGTCCTCCAGTCTTTGTCACGCTCAGGAAATCCCCTACTGTTCTGACATCCCCTTCATATAAGAGGCAGCGTGAGGTGACTCAGGCAGAGCGGGGCAACAGGTGCGTTTTAGAAACACTCATGCTGGAATGTCCCCTACTATGTCAATGAACACCACTTACATTATTAACAGTACATTGTTATCAATTACAGTACGGTTCACCCCTTACTGGTTCACTGACTGACCGTATGAACAATTAAAATAGCTAGAAGAGTCAGAGACCACCTCTCATTTGTTTAATTTCCAGTCAAATACATTCATTTTGTGATGAATTTTAAAGTAAATAGAAGATATACATGCATGTTTGCATAGAAAATATGTGAAAATATGGGATTTGTATTTATAGTGAAGAATGCAGTACCACCATCCGATGAACAGTATTTAAAGCTTTCAACACTTTAGATCTGAAAACATCCTCGGGTGTTTGTGTCTATACTTTCATTGTGAGAGGACAAGTCAACACTGTGGAGGGATGTATATCAACAAACCACTACTAAGAAAAGAAAAAAAATGAAAAAAATTAGCTGTTCTCAGAACAATGAACTGACTGCTGACATCACTGAATGTGTTTAAGATCACTTAAACACATAAACAAAATATGTATATCACATCAACACATTATTTTAGTCGTTTAAACACTTTTAAGTTTACTCACTTATGGCCAAAAAGTGATCTAATAGTGATCTAACATATACTATGCATTTAAATTCTATGTCCACATTTGAATCAAACAATGTCAATAAACTTTTTATTCATACAACCTACAAAAATGACTTCATGTGGTAAAAATCACTTGAAGTCATTTTTACTCAACTAAAAATATTAGTTCAATTGAAATTATTTGCTCATTCAAACGTTTTTTTTAGGTCCAATGAAAATAGTTCTATTGCTTGTGACCACATGAAGTTATTGTTTTTAGGTTGTATTAACAAAGCACTATTTACAGTGTAACCTTAAACATTTGTACATTCAAAAATATAACTTGTTTTATGGACCTAATTCAATTATTCAGTCTTTATCTATTCAGTATACACAGATTTTGTTCAAGTTCAAGTTTCAAATTTCAAGTTCATTTGTCATTTGCACATCATGTCAGGACATAACATGCATTGAAATGCTTGGGTGAGGCTCAGATGAAACTCTATAGCAGGGCAGCATTATATATAGTAGTAAAAACAATGCAAACATACAATAAATAGATAATATTGAAGTACAAAATAGGCTAGAACATGTATATTTAGTATTAACTGAAATATATAAAGGACTATACAAAACATACAAAAGATATATACAGTACATAAGATATACAGAAGCACATAATTAAAAGATTTTGTTACTGCAGCATAAAGTTCACCTGTTGATAGAACAAAATGTAAACATTTCAGAGAATTTATTTATTTGAGTTTCACTGGAATTGAATTCTCTTTGGACCAAAAATTAAGAGCGTTCATTCTCTGAAGTGTACTTTTATTTCATTTCTCATTGTTTTGCATAAACCAATTCATTTAAGGTCAACATGTGTTCAGTTTGTACGTCTAAAACACCCCTGCAT
Source organism: Megaleporinus macrocephalus (assembly GCA_021613375.1). Lineage (NCBI taxonomy): Eukaryota > Metazoa > Chordata > Actinopteri > Characiformes > Anostomidae > Megaleporinus > Megaleporinus macrocephalus. Next base: position 40,528,433 of record CM038712.1, read on the forward strand.
GTACATTCCATAATTAAAAGATCAAAAGAAATGCACCAACATTTAACTTTTCAAAAATCTCATTAAACTGCAAGGACATTCATATTCAGAATGATTTTGTCCTTCTCATATAAGGTTATCACTTTGTGTTTTGTTACAATAGTGACAGTGCACACACAAACACACACACACACACACCCCCACACACACATACACACTCACACACACATGCAGGCACACAAACTAAAATTCCACATAAAGTAAAAGGAGGCAAAAGCGGAAAGAAGCCTCAGAGGTTGCCCGGAGCTGTTGATGGATTTAAGAGGAAAACAGTATGATGTGCCAGAATAATTCCTAGAAACATATTCCACAAAACGAGCAGACGGATCTCTTTTAGTTCCTAAAAACAAACAAATTCCAAATGCTTTCACTTCCAGTAGCAGACACAGTAAAAAAAAAAACTCCTAAGCGAACTAAGCTCGTCTTTGTAATGTCTGATGTCTTTGGGGCTAGTAATGAACAGACAATTATCTTAAAGCACATTACTGGGTATTTTCCACTGTAAAAAAAAAGATGACACCCTCAGAACATATTCAGTTTTTCCTCTTAAAGAATACACCCATTTTATTCACCCTTGCAAACTTGGCACAGCAGGCAGATTACATGAATCAACCCCAAATCATCAATGAATTTGGATCCCGACGAACATTAAATTAACTGGGAAGGCAGATGCTCTTTGAGCTGGCACACTTTTGTTGCTTGGTGAAAAACAATGAATAATTCTCTTTATGCCACACATGTGGGCGTGAAACGGGGAGAGAAAGATGGCAAGAGTATTATCTGTTCTGCAGATCAAACAGCCCGCCAGCTTTTTAATAATCACCGAGACTAACAAGGTAGCAGGCACAAAATCACTGGAATGTTTGTTATTGCGAGCCGAACCCTCGTTAGATACTCCGCAACCTCTCGCAAAGGTTGTGCGCGTGTACTTCTTTGGATTCCTGGTAAAAGGTAGCTGTGCCTGACATAAGACTTATAATACTTATTTCTCGTACTGCGTAAACAGGCTCCATCTACGAGCCTCAAGGGCGTTCGTCAATATGTCGGCTTTAATTGAGAATGCAAACTGCTTGCGCTTATGGCCGTGCGTTAAGACCTGCGCCTCACATTGAATTTACACCTGCGGCGAGAAATTTTCATCATCATCAAATGGAGTTGGATGGAGCTTTGCTTAAACACCGTAACATCCCTTCAACTTCTCATCCTCTGCCCTTAAACAGCCCTGTCTCTTCTACTTCTCCTTCTTTTGCCTGAATTCCACCCACAATGCATTTCTCCATTACTTGGATAACAGGTGTATAGAAGGTGTATAATAGGTACCTCGTAGATACACTCGTCGCGCAGATGATCAGGATCACCTTGCATTTATGTGCACACTAAAGATTTGTAATTATTGACTGTAGACCATTTGTGTTTTTCTCATTAAACAGCCCCAAACATGAATATGAATGCTGAGTATCTGCGTGTCATAATCATTATTAAGATAAACAGTACTCATATAATCTGGTAAATCAAACGTAGTGCTTCTTTCAGTAGGACGTTAGTTTCATGCCTAGATGGATCTGTTTCTGATTGTATTTATCTCATTGGATTTGATGATCTATCAGTGATGTGGCATGTGTTCCATTCCGCCATATATATCGTCGCTGTCTAATGATAAACATGTATCTTGAGTTTTCTACATTATTCGAACACGCCAATAGTTGTTTACATTGTTTGAAAATTTCATTATGAATTGACCAACAGAGGTGATCCCAAATAGCTTGGAAAAACATTCTGGTTCCATTGACTTGCATTAAAAGGGAAGTAAGTTTTTGGTTTCTCCTGTAAAGTTCCAATTTTAAAAATACTTATTTTTCATTGGACAGCGACGATATGTTATACTGCAATATCAAGGGGGGCTATTATGCTGTTTTTCTATGTTTTATTATGAGCAGGATCTACTAGAATGAATGCTAATGTTTCGAATTGGTGTGAACTATCAATCAACAACTCATCCCTTACACCCTGCAACCAACAACATTTATGTATAAGAAATACTTTACATTATCAAAATATCATAATAACATCACGAACTGTGATAAAAGGATTAATTATACTGTATACTGTATTTTGATATTGACACATGCCTAATCAGTGATGTTACAGAGGTAGCCAAATGTTGTGATTGTAGTCTTGCCCGAGAACTCCTTCTGGTGGAGTGCAATGTGAATGCCTGAGCAGGTAACTACTACATGGAGAGCATCAGTATTAGTCACACTGTACAAAAAAAACAACAACAAAAAAAGTACAACGGTAATGATGGTAAAAATCTGTAAAATGACAGTGATTTCTTTTCTTAGAAATTCTGACTTTTACTAGTTTCACTTTACTAGTTATTCTGACATATACTTTTACAATATTGACATTAAAACAACATCTGTAAAATAAAGATGATATTATGTTTTTGAGAATGTACATGCTGTTTAAAATATAATAATTATAGGGTTAACAGGATGTAAATGATTTATATTCATTTAAACTTCAGAAGAAAAAAAACAGAACATTTTTTATAGTCCTGTAATAGTAAATTGTTTTTATAGTCCACTACACCAACCTATTATTGATCTGTACTTTTTCTTTTGCCTCTGTAACATTACTGATTAGACATATGTTCATATGAAAATATAGTATCACAATAATGACCAATAATCTATTTAAAATCAATGAACTTATTAAGATTTGTTAATGATAATTTAACCAAGCATTACTGTTTGCATGTTCAAAAAAGGGCAGATGTTGCTTATTGTGTTCATGAGCATAACCTGACATGCTCTAGCCCACTTATCATGGAACCATTCTCAGAACAGCAGTTTACAGTTGGTTTGAGAACAGTCCACCAACTAAACATTTCCAACCAAGAATAGTCTTGTGGTCAGTAGATATGGTATATAACAGATACCCTATAATCGCTATACTAGGGGTACTAACCCTAACCAGGCATGAGGGTCTAATAAAGTTGCCAGTATGTGTACACTGTACATTGATGAATGGGGTAAACTGGGGTAACAAACCTCATATTGGACATAGGTGGACCTCATAATACAGACAACCCGGTATAGACACAAGGTAAACATACTGTCCTCTATAGAGAAAACACTTTTACACATTTGCATATACAATAACTGCTTGTTATTTGAATTTACCATGTGTTGATAAATGGGACATGTGGCCTGTGCAAATGTTATGCACATATTTTATGTTTTATTTTTTTTAAATATGCTAAATTCAGCAAATAAACAGAAATTCGGCATTAAAGTTGCTGAAAAATTGTATATTTAAATCAAAAATAGGTTGGTGTACTGGACTGTAAAAACAATTCACTGTTACAGTACTATAAAATTTAAAGTTCAGTTTTTTCCTAAAGTTTAAATGTTTTATTATGTGCAGGATCTACTAGAATAAATGCTCATGTTTCGAATTGGTGTGAACATTGATAGGGACACCTAACAATCAACAACCCATCTCTTACACCCTGCAACCAACAACATTTATGTATAAGAAATACTTTACATTATGAAAATATCATAATGACATCATGAACTGTGATAAAAGGAATAATTATCGTCATACTGTATTTTGATATTGACTCATGCCAAATCAGTGATGTTACAGAGGTAGCCAAATGTTGTGATTGTAGTCTTGCCTGAGAACTCTTACTGAAGTGTGATGTGAATGCCTGAGCAGGTAACTGAACCCTAACCTACTACATGGTAGGCATCAGTATTAGTTACACTGTAAAAAAAAACAACAACAACAGCAACAAAAAAATAATGATGGTAAAAATCCGTAAAATTACAGTGATTTCTTTTTTTGGGGTAACAAACCTCATGTTGGACATAGGTGGACTTCATAATACCGACAACCTGGTATAGACACAAGGTAAACATACTGTCCTCTATAGAGAAAACACTTCTACACATTTTAATATACAATACTTGCTTGTTATTTGAATTTACCATGTGTTGATAAATGGGACATGTGGCCTGTGCAAATGTTATGCACATATTTTATGTTTTATTTTTTTTAAATATGCTAAATTCAGCAAAAAAATTGAAATTCTGCATTAAAGTTCCTGAAAAATGGCATATTTTAATAAAGGAGGCGTTAACTTGACCGAGGTGTTAACTAAGTAATCTGACCAGGAGTGTTCAAACCCTTGCACATGAAAATGGCAATCAGTGTGCGCTGATATGTTGATTACCTTCATCTTCTTTCACTTAGCATTCTTTGTCATCGACACCACCGCACGAACTAGCATATAACAACTTCTGAAGTAGGAAGAAAAGTGATGGAAGGAAGATGAGATGAAAGTGTGGGCGCTGATCCTCCCGAGAACGTAACCGAACCTCAGCCCCCAAACTCCTTGTGATCGAGGGCCCCTCCGCAGAGAAATGCAATGTAGCAACACGTTATTACCAAACATGCCAGGAGGTGCAGTCACTCAATGAGGGAGTGATGCAGTGCGCGTGTTTACCGTGATTGGGTTTGGAGGAAGAAGAATTCAATAAAGAAGATGAAGAAGGCCAGGCGTAAAGCATCAAGGCGGACTGCCGCGGCAGTGTATTCATATTAGGGAGTGCGGCGCTGGGAGGAGAAGTGATTACTGTCAGTAATTTCACAGGAAATGTTGCATCTTACTGACATTTAGTAATCATTTCAGCAGCTGGGAACAATAAAAAAGTACGATTGTGCAATAATTGGCTCGCCTCACAGGCTTCTGGAAAAAAAAAAGAAAAAAAAGGAAAAGAAAAGCAATAACACGTTAACACCCAACCCCCGTCTATAAGCTTCATCACTTATGAGAAACAAAAGTAGACTCAACGTTTTCCTCTCTAAACCCAAATGGATTATCCCAAAGAAGTTGAGAGTTATTACTCTCGTTTTGCTATACTAATTAAATGGAATTAAATTCATCATTAATTACACCCTATTGTAATGAATTACATTTACTTTTTAAACATGAATTACATTTACTTATTTAAATCTAAATGTTTTATTTGGCAGAAAATAATGTATAGAATGGTATTTCTATCTATCTATCTATCTATCTATCTATCTATCTATCTATCTATCTATCTCTCTATCTCTCTCTCTATCTATCTATCTCTCTCTCTCTATCTATCTATCTATCTATCTATCTATCTATCTATCTATCTCTCTCTCTCTCTCTCTATCTATCTATCTATCTCTCTCTCTCTCTCTCTATCTATCTACCTACCCTTTTTTGGTCTTCCTAAAATCTTAATGATTTCTATGAAATCTGTACTTTTAATATACTAACACTGTGTGTTGTATTTAAATACTGCAAGCATTTCAGTTATTTTGCTGTTGAGTTTAATATAAACACAAAGGTTAAATACTTGAAAACAGCAAACAAAACAGATCCAATCAGGATTTCTTTCTCTGTGGTATCTAGATAACCAGGCCAGCCCTCCCATTTTACAGGAGTTTAGGGGCTGAACTGAAGGCCTAACCTGTGAAGTTATCCTCCTTACCTACTTGGTGATAAAAAAATCAATCAATTTTGAAGGACTGATTTTGTACTAAAATTAATAACTTTAGGCCTTGAAAGTTCTAGATACTAGTCCTGAATACATGTCATTGGCTAAGCAGGTTTCAATCGATTGTTAGAAATAAGAAACAGCAGCAGGAGCAGCTCAATGTCAGGGATCTTTACAGAACAAGTCAAGTTTATTTGTGTAGTACTTTTTACAACAATGTTGTCTCAAAGCAGCTTTACAGAGTTTTGAAAACAGACAGTTACAACATACAAACAACATATATCCCCCAGTGAGCAAGCCAGAGGCAACAGTGGCAAGAGACTCCTTAGACTGGAGGAGGAAACCTTGGGAGGAACCAGACTCACAAGGGGAGACCCATCCTCCTCTGATCAAACAGTATTTACAGTTTAATAAACTAAACACCAAAGAAAAGAGTCTCTGTTTGAAATCTGGATAGCAAAGCTTTAGAACCTGCACAGGTAGAGGCAGTCTCTGACTGAGGCAGTCTCTGACTGAGTCTTTATGTAAAGTAGACAACAAGTAGACAACAGGTAGTAATCAAGTGTTCATCCACTACAGGAACTTGGAACCATGATTTGAGGCTGCAACCAAACAGGCAGGATGGAAAGATTTCTCTCCTTTGTTTTGCTTAAGTAGAATTATCTTTACAGTTATTTGACATATTCTGTGGTCTAATTGTTTACAGTTCAGAGGTGCAGGGGAAGACAAGCAACTGGGGACTGAAATCTTTTTGCCCCTCTGATGGTGTCCAACTTCAACGTCTGGGAACACAAACGCACCAGACAATTCTGGGAGACATAGTCGAGAGCCATTTTTCAAACAAGCTTTGAATTTGACGTTTCATAATGTTGAAACCAGCCTTCGGGAAGCTATGCACCCTGATTAAACCATCTGTAGGGCCAATCATTTCCTGTCATCGGCCACCCGTGCCAACTGATAAGAGAGACTTGCCATCTTGCTGTACGACTTGATACATCATGGTTTATTTGAAAAAACGCTTTTTCATTACTCTTTTTCACATTCAGCTGTAGCAACAAGTCTAACTTTTTTTTACCTAGCATAAAAACTTTTACTATATTTGGTGTTTTTCTTTTGATTTTCAAATTTACATAGAATTGCTGGACAGGAAACCTGCTACTGTAAAACTGCTACAAGATAAAATACATGTTAATATGTCTGCTACATGTTTCAAATAAAAAAAAACATGTAATGTCATTTACAAGCTTTAAATGTCTGGTGATGTCAATTGTACATAATGCTAACATACTATTAAACTCCCATAGGGGTGCTGTTTAGCAGTAATTAGCATGCTTGGAGAGGTGGTAGAGATCTTTGATATTTACTCTGCGTTTCACCTGATTAAAATCACATGTTATTGACCTGCCCTTTACTACAGACTCACTGGAATTCAATATTTAGTTCACTTTCAGGCATATTGCAAGCGCGTGTTGACCACTCTCCAGTCATTGCAATGTTCGGTGTCCTTCCAGCCACTCTCGCCATATCTAAACGCAAATCTAATCTGGTAGCGTTTCTGACTTTTATTGCGAGGCGGCTCATTCTGTTACATTGGGGGAAAAAAAACATACCCTCTTTCCTACACACAGTGGATTAAAGACTGTACTTTAGGAAACTTGAAAAAATGAGCTGTACCCTAAAAGGATCTATAGCTAACTACTACTACTAGAACTACTATAAAACATGGGGACCCTTTTTAACGCATATCGTTGACATAGGAACATCAGGAGCTCCAGGAACATCCAGAAACCAATTAGGTACATTTAATGACATTTAATGTTTCGGGTTTGTTTTGGACTGTTGCCTCCTGCTTTCGTTTGCCTATTTGTATGTACTACTATTATGTGATCTGTAATAGTATGTTTAGTAATTATTATTTTATAATGCCTATTATTTATTTTGTTTTCTATTTTCATTTTTCTACTATTTATTTATTTATTTATTTATTTATTTATTTATTTATTTATCTCTTTCTCTTCTCTTACTGTCTGTGTAGGGTGTGTATACGTATCTTGATTGCTCATCTTAAACCAATAAATATAACAAAAAATTTTAAAAAATCATATGTTATTAAGTAATCATGATTCCAAACACCAATTCATTGACACTTGAACTTTAAACATTATTTCTTCACTTTCTTCCCATGGGCTAAGGGTGAGAGTAATGAATATTTAGAATAATATAATAATATTACACAATGCTTTTGTTGTACCTGCAACTTGAGTTAAAAATGGCAAAGCTATATGAAATTTCAAACGTTATATAAAATCAGATACAGTGTGCGAATTGTGTCCTACAGAACTGTAATTGTTTCAATCTTGATTTATGAGCAGAATTTCTTCTTTCGCAGATTCTAGTTTGTTGGAGAGGGAATATGAGTGTGAATGCACATTTGGCTGTTTATCTCTGCGAACACATTGTGAATATGTCTCCCATAGGTGCACTGGGGACAGCTGAATGTCAGCAAGAGCATCAGGGCATTGCAAGTTTATGTGACTCGAATGCTTGTGAGTGTGTGTGCGAGAGTGTTTGGTAGTCTCTGTATGAGATACGGACGTGTGAATATTAATGATTGATTACCAGTGTCGCCGTGCTGCTGCATAAATATCGTTAGTCAGGGGATCTGAGATGTCCTCTTCTCCACCACAGATAGAAGGCAACATCAATGTTCTCTTCCTAATAACGGCACTAATATTCTACACATGTCCATCAGGCCGGCTACTATTCCTCACAGCACAGCAGCAAAGTTCTTGCGTGTCTATATTAGATTTCAAGAATGCCGGTGAAGGACTGCACTAATAAATCTGAAAGCTACAATCAGTGTAACATCTCATTCTGCAATGCAAATTCACAGTATGTTCATTTGCACTTTTAGAAGTAATAGTGCCAAGGAATGCTTCTTGGAGTGATGCTGTGGAAGAACCACTATAGGTTCAATTAAAAAACGTTGTGTGTGATTTTACAAAAAGAATTGATGACTTCAAAGCAGTTGAGAGTGAAATGCTTTCTTCTCCCTTTACATGCAGTGTGGATAATGCACCCAGTGATGTCCAGCTTGAGCTCATTGATCTACAGTCTGACAATCTACTGGCAGAGCATTTTAGGTAAGTATTATTCTTCTCTCAGAGAAGAAAACTCTCCACACGTAAGGAGGCATGCTCAGAGGATGTTAGTTCTCTTTGGATCTACTGACCTATGTGAATGTGATTCCTCTCATTGAACATTTTTGTGTAAAGCTAATGTGATGCTGGTCTTTGAAAAACTATTTTTTTGCGTAAAGCTAATGTGATGCTGGTCTTTAAAAAACAATTTTTTTGTGTAAAGCTAATATGATGCTTATTTTTGAAAAACTATTTTTTTGCGTAAAGCTAATGTGACGCTGGTCTTTAAAAAACAATTTTTTTGTGTAAAGCTAATGTAATGCTTGTTTTTGAATCACTATTTTTTTGTGTAAAGCTAATATGATGCTTATTTTTGAAAAACTATTTTTTTGTGTAAAGCTAATGTGATGCTGGTCTTTGAAAAACATTTTTTTTGTGTAAAGCTAATGTAATGCTTGTTTTTGAAAAACTATTTTTTTGTGTAAAGCTAATGTGATGCTTATTTTTGAAAAACTATTTTTTTGTGTAAAGCTAATGTGATGCTGGTCTTTGAAAAACTATTTTTTTGTGTAAAGCTAATGTGATGCTGGTCTTTGAAAAACTATTTTTTTGTGTAAAGCTAATGTGATGCTTGTTTTTGAAAAACTATTTTTTTGTGTAAAGTTGTGATGCTAGTTGTTTTAAAATGCTACATATATTAAATAGTGCCATAATTCTGTGCTTCACATTTTCAATGTATTATTGCAATGTTTCATTTACTGTTCTTTATTAAGGTAAAACGATGCTGGTCTTTAAAAAAATTGCTATTGCATGTCAGGATGTGACACTAGTTTTTAAACATTTTAAAAGTTGACAATGTTATATTAAATGTTATGTTATATGTTATATTAAATAATGATATAATTCAGTCCTCCACATTTTCATTGAATCATTGTAATGTTTCATTTACTGTTTTTAATAAAGGGATATTATATGTACTGTATACAGTATATAGGTATTGGGTAGAACGTAAAGTTAAGTATGTTAGTCTGGCCCTCTAAAACCATTCCAAATTCTCATGAGGCCCAATGGGAAAATTAATTGCCCACCCCTGATCTAGAGTCTACTGAAGCACCGTAGAAGGAAAATAGGTACGTTTATAGTACAAGGTATGTGCAAGTGCAAAAAACCTTTTAAAGCTGAAGGAATCTCTAATCGTGTAAAGATTTTTTAAAAGTTTCCTGAACTTACAAGCCAGGGACAATTGGAAAGCTTTGTTTTTGAGAGTGTACATCACAACCTGCCAAACTGTAGCATTTGCATGATGAGACATGGTGTGGTTTCTTCACTGTGGGCAGTAAATGTCACTAGTTATACATTGTTTTTTTGCCATATGACTAAAATATGCTAAAGAAAATCCCACTCAGATTCACTAACACTCCACCTCTGGAAACAACTTCTTCGCATACCTGTAGTTTAGTTGCAACTTGGGCCTGCTTTCGTTTAAAAGAAAAAAAAGGTGATTTCCCTGACTGCGGAGGAATGAAAAGAAAAGAAAAAGTGGAGGAAGAGGAAGGGCTGATAAAAGCAAAAGTTGCGCGGTGGTGCAGCGCGCTCCGGAAGCCTGCTGTGCCAGATATAGCAGGTGAGCGCAGTCTTCCGGGAGAATTTCTCTTTCTCTCCTGTTAGGGCTTTGAAGAGGGCTATCAAAAAGCTGCTCCAACTCGCTTTCATCTCCTCTGGCCCGTGCCTCTGCTGCCCAGGTGTTTTCCCCCCGAGGTCCCTCTCCCTCTAACTCTCTCTTTTTCTCCCTCAATGACTTTGTCACCTCGCCGGCCCACAAACCGCCGTCCTCAATCTACCTCTCGTTGACACTGAAAATGCTGAAGTCATGTCAACGTGCGAGGGAGTTGGTGTTTGTGCATGTGCAAGCCCGCATGCCTCCTCTTGCAGCTATTACGCGGGTGCAGCACTACTGCTGATGGAAGGTTTCATTTTTTTTGGCTGTTTTGAGTCACGCTGTGATGCTGGTCCTTCTTTTCTGTCTCTGGACCCGGTCGAACTCGTTGGCATTTAAAAACTAGCTACTGGTCGTGTCACCTTCTGCGCTAATGGCACTAGCAACAATAACAAATGCCCGAAATGACACGAGAGATGGATGTTTCATGAATAAACCATACCAACGTCCCTGAATGACTATCAGCGGGCCATCAGAGCTGACATTTGAAGCACGATGGAGTGTTATCATTGCCATATGTTGTGTAATGCAGCATGGAAAGTTTCAGTTTCAAGGTCACAGTATGTCTGGAGATCTGATGTGAGCACAATGTCGCTATTCAGCATATGACAATCTCCTTGCAATAAGCATGCTTTGCTATAACAAAGTGATACCAACTGTAACAAGCACACGTTTGCAGCAAATTAGAGATATTTGCACGGAAAAGTGGAGCAGTACTCACTCAATTAAGTATTTGAAATAAAAACCCAGAAAAACTGGAGACAGCAGATTCATGAATAAGTTAGAAAAAACAAAAGTGTTCCCCAGGTCTTCGCTCATTAAATGGACTTGCATGTATCCCATGAATTATCGAAATGAGACCCATTACCGCTGGAAGTAATCGTGTGCCACTGCGACTCCTGAGAGCTGCTTGTGAGCATGTGACCCTGCCGTTCCCTCAGTGATACCTTTAAGAGAAGCATGGTGATATATAAACCACTCTAAATGAGACCGTAGGGAGTGGAGGGGCTTGTTCAGGTGAGCTGCCCCAGTCGCTTACAACAGTGAGATAACAGCGACATCTGAAATGCAGAGGATCAGATGCAGAGTACTTACACGCTATTCTTCTCACAGTGCCTGTCAACATGATTTTAAATGCTTAAAGTTTTGTTTCTGAGAAATTTCCACCATGCCTGTAAAGTACAGAAGGGTTGCTGACTCAGGTTTTGTATTTAGTCTTCTTTTCCAACTCAACAACTGTGTAAGCCCGTACAGAAACTCTTCTGTGTCTGCAATCATTTGCATTGCGTATTGCTTCATTACTTACATAAAATCATACAAAACCTAAATGACCAGGATGCATGCAGTGAAATGGATACACATATTGGGTTTATCAAGTCAAGTTTATTTGTGTAGCGCTTTTTACAATGATGTTGTCTCAAAGCAGCTTTACAGAAGTTCTGAAAACAGACAGTTACAATATATATATATCCCCCAGTGAGCAAGCCAGAGGCAACAGTGGCAAGAACACCTCCCTAGACTGGAGGAAGAAACCTTGGGAGGAACCAAGACTCACAAGGGGAGACCCACCCTCCTCTGGTCAAACAGTATATACAGTTTAATAAACTAAATACCAAAGAAAAGAGTCTCTGTTTGAAATCTGGATGGCAAAGATTTAGAATCTGCACAGGTAGAGGCAGTCTCTGACTGAGGCAGTCTCTGACTGAGTCTTTATGTAAAGTGGGTCTTTATGTAAACTATCACATCAGCCAAATTGTTCTGTATGTTCATTCATTCATCCATCAAAACCACCTGTCTCTTTGTATATCCCAGTGGTCATTGGGCAGGAAACACCCTGGACAGGTCTGCAGTCCATTGCAGGGCAGACACATAGACATACACATTTCAACACACACGCACAGACAAACACACACACACACCTATAGTGATGATTTAGTATCTCCAACTCACCTGGCTGCAGTCTTTGGACTGTGGGAGGAGACCAACACTGTTGGAAGACTGACCATCAGGCCCTCCTCCCCACCCATCACCAGCCACCTCAGTTACATCACTGTGCCATCCAGATGCACCAGCATTGAGATAGAACGGGACTGTTTCAGCTTACGCCCACTTTACATAAAGCCTCAGTCAGAGACTGCCTCAGTCAGAGACTGCCTCAGTCAGAGACTGCCTCTACCTGTGCAGCTTCTAAAGATTTGCTATCCAGATTTCAAACAGAGACTCTTTACTTTGATATTTAGTTTATTACACTGTAAATACTGTTTGATCAGAGGAGGATGGGTCTCCCCTTGTGAGTCTTGGTTCCTCCCAAGGTTTCTTCCTCCAGTCTGAGGGAGTTGTTCCTCGCCACTGTTGCCTCTGGCTTGCTCACTGGGGGATGTATGTTGTAACTGTCTGTTTTCAGAACTTCTGTGAAGCTGCTTTGTGACAACATTGTTGTAAGAAGCGCTATACAAATAAACTTGAATTGAATTGAAACCACAACCCCAGGGAGAACATACAACTCCACACAAAACACCAGAGAATCAAACCCTGGCTCTTCTTGCTGCGAGGCGCCAGAGCCACACGCCACAGTGCCACCACGGCGTATTTGCTTAAATCAAAAACCCACATTTTTTCTCCATATAACCATATATTATGTTGAACCTACGTTGGTGATGAGTAATAACTAACTAATCTTCCCAACTTTGTCTCCATATTGCTTTGTCTAATTACTCCAAAATGTTAAAAAAATATATTTGTTTTGAACCTAAAGCAGAAGAATAAAATACTTTTTTTCTCCTGCAAGATGGAAATGGGCTTTCATACACTCTAAAACAATGTAAAACATAAATGTCTTTATATTGAATGTGTCATATGTAAATTAAACGTGTATTTATTTGCACAGAAGTTCTTAGTAGAAAACTGGCTACACCATTTCCACCAGCACAAAATATGGGACTCTCGCTAAGAAGAGCCTGGTTTAGTAAATCTGGCCATCATTACGCATCTGCTATCTTCTCAAAGTCAGAAGCCATGTCGTTCTATACCACTGGATTCTGTACTTTGGATTTTGGCTGAATGTATTCTGTTTTGGCAAAGTGTTTAGAGTAGTCAACGAGCGCATAAAGATTCACCCGCCACCCTGCGATTAGTGATGACATCACACCTGTGGGACACAAATGCCAAGCCATGACGGTCATCCACGAAAGAATGGCCAATTAAGCTGTGATTTCAGAGCCCTGCAGAGAGGAGGGGAGCGGATGGGTGGGTGGGGGGATCTGTGGGTAGAGGGTGGGGGGCAGAAAGGAGAAGCGTTTGTGCAAAAACGGAGGAGGCAGGCGGCAGCGAGCGAGCGATCGTGAGCGAAAGAGTGGGCGTGTGTGTCTGTCAGCTGTGCTTGGCTCCGTCCTCCTCCCGAGCGGCGCTCTGGCCCGGCCCGCCCGTTTCCAAACAAACTCGCCGGAACATGTTGCCGGCTCGGCCGTCCCCGCAGGCCCCCCTGCTGCGCTCCAAAGCTGCCGGCCACAATGCAAGCAGGTGGCCGAGCCGCCTCGCTCAAAAGGACGGCCATGCCGAGTGGGCGTCAGGCGGCAGCGCTGAAAAAGGAAAAAAATAAATAAAAATCCCAAAAATCCCTACTGACCTCCAGCCTCGGCTGAGCTCGCCAAAAAACGGACCAGTTTTTTTCCTGTCATTTTTCGTGCAAGGAGTTTATTGTGTGACAAGAGCACGAGCTGTCATTTGCTCAGCTTGTTGCAGGAAGAAAGAGAGAGGTGGGCTCTTTCAGTTTTGAAACCCAGAGAAACTGGTGGGCTGGCCAGTGACCTGAATCAGAAACCCTGGTCACACCTGCAGTGTTACCCAGAACAGTTACAGAATCTCACTGGACTGGGTTACACTGGAAAATTGAGACTTGCTCGCCAGCAAAGATGAACTAAATCCCTAAACTTAACTGGAATTAACAAATGAGTCACTAATATTAATGTGAGGTCAAAGCGGTACAGATTTTTACTTTACGCTCAGTATTCAAATTCTTAATTTAATACTGTTTTTAAAGTCAAGAACATTCTTTATGAAAAACGTACACCAAAAAATGTGACTAGACCATAAAAGTTTAAAGTTTAACTGCCTTAAAATAATTGTGATTAATGATATAACTTTTTATCGAAAGACCATTCAAAGACAAAATGCCACAGTTATTTAGCACATATGTTTATGTTTAAGCCCCAGGGAATCTAAATCTTTGTTTTTTTCTTCTAATTAAATTAATCTGGGCCATAAGATACATGACAAAGTATGTCTTAATGAAGATCCTCCCCAATAAAAGTTTTTCATCTCCATGTGAACTGAGAACGGTTTCAGAGTCAGAGAACTTAGTAAGCTGAAGCTAACCCAACAAAACCAAAAGCTAGCAAGTTAGACCTCCTGTCTGTAGCTGTACACAAACGTTATTCATCTGTTTCTTCATTCACATGTTCCTTTATCCATCCATCTGTCTGCAAGTCTGTTTGTCCAGTCCTTAATGCGTTGCTCTGTCTGTCCGTTTGCTCATTCATCCATCCATCCTTCTGTACGTTGGTTTGTCCTTGACTTTTAAGTCCAGTTAGCGTCACATAAAAGCTGGATATTGGATTTAGTTTGGTATGAGGGGCTGAGCAGGCTAGCAGTGTTGGACAGAGAGCTGTCAATCAAGATGCTCATTAACCACACCCACATCTTTCTCAGATAGATCTGATTAGCAGTTTTGAGTTGTCAAATTACATCATATTCCTATGTGTTTTGTATGTCGTCGCTGTTCAATGAAAATAAGGTAGGGACCATAAATCTACTTTACTTTCAATGTAAGTCAATAGAACCAGATTTTTTTCAAAGCTGTTTTGGAGCTCTTCTATTGGTTCACTCATCATGAAATTGTCACAGAGTGTAAATGACCATTGGCGTGTTGAAATGATGTAGAAAACTTAAAATCGACAAAAATGGAGATACATGTTTTTCATTGGACAGTGTTGTGACATCAAAACAGTAGGCTGTCACAATGTAAGTGTGAGCACAGGGTTAGAATTGCTTAAGCTTTTTAATAAATGTGTTTTCTGCTTTATTTTATTTACTTGAACTCTCATACCTCAATCCAAGGAATGATTATTTGTTGTAAGGTAAACGCAGGACTACAGAACTAATACGGTTTCAAATAACTGCAGACGATTATGAACCAATTGTGACGGGCTTAGTTAAAACAACCAAAACAACCCAAACGTTGGGAAACGACTAGCTAACGTCTTTAGCAAACCGATGCTGATTCAAAACAAAGGGTGTGTCCGAAATCGCCTACTTGCCTACTACTCAGTAGGCGAGCGAGGCTAGTATGTCCAAATACCTAGTAGGCATCAAGTAGTAGGTGAACGGTACCCGGATGACCTACTGAATTGGCAGCCATTTTTATGTATGCGACCGCAACCCACTGTGTAATCCCATGATTCACCTGGAGCCGAAAAGCGGTACGTCGGCTGTGTGTACGTAGCTACGGCTAGTGAACTGCCGCTACAGAAGTTAGCGCTACTGCTGAGATAAACAAAGATTAAATTACTCCCGTTTTGTCTTCTCTGAGCCACAGCTCCACACCGTCTGATACATATTCAGACAAAAACTCAGATCAGAGTCACAAAAAGATCTAAATCTGTCAGTAAACGAAGCTTTTAAATGAATAGCAGGACCTTTACGGTGGTGGTCTGACGTCTTGCGTCACAGGACGCTGGCAATATGGCGGACGTAGTACGTCTACTAAAACTCACCTACTGAAATTGTCTACTAGTCTGCCGCTCAAGCAGTACGTACTGACTCTAATCTAGTACCTACTGACTAGAAGGCGATTACTGATGCACCCAAATGGGTTTCCCGCCGCATACGTCTGACGTCACACCCTATTCGTTAGTTGCACTTAACACAGACAGAGGTACGTGTCCACCAGCGGTGCTGGAAACGTTTGCTACGTGGAACGGGCTGAAGATGAGCCTAATACGTAACGCAGAGGCAGCGAGTAGTTCTCACTCTGTTAACTGACTTTTCCTCCCCCGTGGTGGCTGCAGGTGTTGCTCTCCGGGCTGAAGCAGAAAGAGCTGCTCGCAGCAGAGCAGGTGATTTCCGCTCCCCTGAGTCAACGTCTGACTCCGCTCAGATCCTCAGAGCGGCCTTCAGCTGCTCCGATCAACGCGAGACAGTTGGGTGTTTTTTTTCCGCTGCTGAGGCAATTACCACTTTACCACAAAGCTCCGAGGTCTGATTGATGAATCTCAACAATGGAGATGAGTCGAAGGAGTGGGTGACTAGTTAGACGTGCGCGAGCACCTGCTGAGCGCCTCGAGCCGCGAGCTGTAGTATCGCTCACTGCCGAGAAGCGCTGCTCACTTTCAGCTCGGGCTTCTCGCGCCTCTCCGCGGGGTCACGGGAGTCTCGCCGCGCTGGTCCTTGTGTTTGTTTTTCGGGCAGCGCTGGAACTCGGAAACTTGTGAGAAGCGGGCAAAAGACAGTTTGTGGCGGGGTCGTAGTGGTCGTTTTCACACTCCCGTCCCGACAAGCCAAGTGTCGCGCGAGCACTCGGAAAAGAAAGAACAAAAAAAAAAAAAACACTCACAAAACATTGTTCTCGAGCTGATACGAGCGGAGGAGAACAAAACGAGACGGATGGAGATTCGATGTGTTTATTTATTTATTTATTTATTCGAGGTTTTTTTTCCTTGCTTCGGCCGCCCGCGAGCGGGGTCCAAAAATAACAAAGAACAAAGAGGGATAAATGAGCGCGTTTTGAACACAGGCTGCTCGCTTGGCAGTGCACGCGCGCGCGGGGGGTGTGGTGGGGGGGATGAGGAGCGGAGCGCCCGCGCGCACATCTGTCCGCGCAGCACGGGGTTCCAGAGACACCCACCCAAACGGGCTTAACCTTACCTCTCCCCCACCACCTGTTCATTAGCATGAGCCCCCCTGCCGGGCCACAGCCATTTTCGCTCCCTCCTTCTTCTCCTTCTTCTTCTCTCTCTCTCTCTCTCTCTCTCTCTCTCTCTCTCTCTCTCTCAGGGCCTACGGGACCGTGGGTTTTTCAGGGGAACGTAATCTACCATCTGATTCAGGCCACTATGGCTGTTAGGCCAGCACCACAGAGAGTCATGGCCAACTTTATTGGACAGAGTAAAAAAGGGATTGATGAATTGTCTCTAAAAGCGCGTAGCCCCCTGCTTCTCTCTTTCTCTCTCTCTCTCACACATGCACACCACACAATCCCACCCCACCCCACCCACCCCTTGTGAATCCCTTTTCCCCCCCTAAATTGTCAGGAAGTTTTTAATTCTCCATCACGGCTCTCAGCATCAATCAGCGTTGGCCCATTTTAATCTCTGCACGCGTTCATTAGAAAGAGGAAAAAGACGAGTATTAATCTCATTGTTCTGTGCCAGAGAATGTCCTTGAAAACAGGCTTAAAGCAGCCCACCGCTCTGCTGCTGAACTGCACATGCTGGTGTTCATAGTAGGCCCAGTGTAGTATGCCCTACATTATTTTTTGTTTTTAATCCTTAACATCCACAAATAAACCCAAGAAGATCTGTTACCTCCTTTTAATATATATATATATATATATATATATATATATATATATATATATATATATATATATATATATATATATATATATATATATATATATATATATATATATATACACACACACACACACACACACACACACACACACAATAAGGACAGGCCTATTCTCAGCATCGCGACAGCACGCGGCCAAATGACATTGATTTGCCGAGAAAATGAATAGGCAGGTCTACCCATTAAGCTTACAACCAAATTTAAGCAAACGCAACGTGTTAATGATTCCAATCTGTCACCTCCAGCCCCAATTACTCTGCACCCCCACTAATAGCCATGCCCCCCCATCGGTCGGAAGTCGTCCTGCCTCGCTCGGATTGCAGCAAACCCCCTGCTTCCCCCTCCCAACCTCGTCATCCTCCCTGCTTCTTTAATTGCTTTTCCTCCGTGCCCGGGCGATGATAGGGACAACTAGGTGACAACATCTCAATTCCTCTCCCCACCCAGAGCTTTCCATTTCAATTATCCCTGATGGTGTTTTTTTTTTCTCTCTCTCTCTTTCCCCTCCGTGCTCGCCCCCATATGAAATTTCATTTCCTGAGTGCCTGCCAAGTTTGTGGATCAGATGCCGTGTCGCTTGATTCTCCAAGCAGGCTGAGGCGCAGGGAGAGGAGGAGAGTGAGAGAGAGAGAGAGAGAGAGAGAGAGAGCGTTTACGTGCTTGGTGGGCAGCGGTGTACTGAGAGGCAAATTGCCTTATTGTAAAAAGTTGGGGGCTACTCACATAGCCAGTGGAGCGCACGCTCTGAAAGTGATGGGCTGTAATAGCTCAGGTTAATTTTTCACCAATGACAGATTTGTATCATCGGCATCATCACCGACTATACAAGAATGTGGGACCTTTGGTGTAAATGCGTGCTAGATTCAACATGCCGGTGATAATAATAGGGCTTATACCAGGAGCATAAAACTCAGTTTCTGTAAAATAGTCTTTATATTAGGTGTAAATAGTATAATTTAAATATTTGTGTATTTACTGTTGTTCTCCTAGAGCTTAAAAGTCCACAATAATTCAATAATTCACCACTAACCAAAGACTTAATGCCACCAAACTCCATTCACTGGACACAAAACACTCAACAACCCACATCCCAAACACAAAATAGCATAACCCCATACACACACATAACAAAAACCAACAACATTAACAACAAACAACATCAAGAAGCCTATTAGCATCTGCGCACATGGCCAGTAGCAGAATGCAATGTGACTCATCTTACTCAACTGACACATCTATTTTTTTTTTGCAACTTCAAATCTTACATCTTATAGTGTGTCTCTTTAAAGCTTCTGTTATATCAGTGACAATGTGCATATGTATACATATGTATAAATACATATTTCGTATTGCCTGTAGACAGTGATTAAATGGAACCACTCTCTTTTCTTTAGTGTAAGATAAAATTACAGATGTGGGTCATGTGGGTCATTATTCCATCTAATCATCACACCAGTGTCATGACAAAATGTTTAATACGTTTGTGCTTGGCCTGAGAATGTTTCATTTCCATTTCCTGACTGTAGAAGAAGCGAAGTTTGGGCAAAACTCTGTACTACACTTAACAGAAATTGGGGTCTTCAAGAATTCTTTAGTGCTGCCACTGTGACTTTCTTAAACGTACCATCATAGAGAAGAAGAGTTTAACTATTGTTTATGCATTCAAATAGTCTTTGAATTATCATGCTTCATGTTTTCAATGGCTTAAGTTGTATACAAAACCTTGACAACACAAAGAACCCTTGAAATGTTAAGAGGAGCAATTTGTAAGATGATACAACATGTCAAATTCATACTCCAAACAATAGGGGCTGCATATTACCAGAAAATGGTGTTGTCACTCCTCACGTAAGCAACTAAGAAAAGTACCTCTCTTCACTTCTTATCAGTCCAGCATTAAACTTCATCCTTTTACTCATAAAGAGTGTCTCCACTGATGGAAAGCAACACCAGTTTGTTGTTGATTGTGGTTTCTTGATGAGAGTAGGTGGTGGCAGTCATTTGCCAAAACCATCGGTCATTATTGTGTTTACTTTTCCTTTCATTGGCTGTCTGTCTTTAAACAATCTAACTTGGAGGACTACCTTCAACTCGATTGATAACAGATTAGAATAAGCCATCAAGGCAGAGCTACTTCTATATCCTCTAATGTTAAACTGATGGCTTAATGCTACAGTGGTTCACTATTGTCTCTTGAGGTTCTTTGAAAGTAGTATTTTGAGACAGGATGGGTTGGGGCTAGCTGGTTACCATGCTAACCTCAGCAAAAACAATAAATTTAATTCATTTAAAAATCTTTTTAAAAATCTTCAAAATGTCCTTCTATTAATTGTAAAAAGCTTCTTCTGAATGTCAAAATACTGTGTGTGGAACTTTTACCAATTATCCTATAAAGTACCTAAAAGGGTTCCACTATTACAGGAACTACAAAGAACCCATTTTTGCTGAATATAGATGTTTCTATAGTAGAAATACTTTTGATTGCTCCACATATCTTTCAGTGGATGGTTCTTTGGAGTAATGATTTTGAAAATGAACTTCTTAAATTATATTTGCTGAGGTTAGCATGGTAACCAGCTAGCCCCAACCCATCCTGTCTCAAAATGCTACTTTCACAGAACCTCAAGAGACAATAGTAAACCACCGTAGCATCGAGAACCTGAACATGAATAACTTTTTTAGAAATTAAGGAACCCCTACATAATAAAAGTTATAGGTGGACCCTTCAACTGGTATAGAACTTACATAATACAAGCCTTTAAAAAGTTCAAACTTGGTTCTTTGGGGAACAACGAGTGGTTCCAGCATGGTATTGCTCTAAGAACCCTGTCTGGCAATGTAGGAACATTAGACTTGGGAAATAATTGAAAAGCTAAAGTGACTTCATGAAGATTACTAACCTACATCAAGCTTTGGCACGAAATCCAGGATATGCAGAGTCCTGTTTGCCCTTCAAAACAAATTTATATCACCTGATTGTAGTAAATCTGATACAGAAGCAGATATATCTTAGCTCCATGTTTGACAAGATGACACATAAACCTTCAGATCATAAACCTTTGAGATCTGCTCATGGCAGATTTCAAAACTAGAGACAAGATTACAGCAAGCATTGCTTCCCAGCAGTCTGAAGCACAATCTTTAGGTAAAAGTAACAGCAGGGTGGTGCCACTGCAATCACCCCATCCATAAACACACGATCCAGAGAATATACCGCTCTCTGCACACACAACAATAAACATGTGAACCTTTGAAATGCATAGCTGAGTAGATAAGATAGCCCATTTTACAGGATGTTATTCTAGAAGGTTCCCACAGCCTCGGCTGTTCAAAGGTCCAACCTTATACACACACAGAGAGCTTCATAAAGAAATGAATCGGGCGGGATCTGTGGATGGATGTACGACTATGGGTTTTCCTACCGGCCAATAATTTCTGTCGATTATTTTATTTCCCATTCATCACCGCTTTGGTATTTGCTGTACTTTGCTCAGGGTTACTGTTTAACCAGGCTTCCCACGGTCAGCACTGACGACGTGTGAAGCCACGTAAGGACACCATAGACTTTTTAACGTTTAACAGCAATCCAAGTCAAGTGCTAATTTCTGACCAAGCTTGTAGGAAACTTTATGCTAATGATAACGATGTGTTAGTTAACCCAGTGAGATCGGGAGCTATGCTATGCATTGAACCCCCCTCATTAGCTTGAAGCATGTTAACGAGTTCAGGCCTTTGCCCGTGAACGGTCTCTATGGCGATACCTCATAATTGTGAGAAAATCCACATTGCGGCTGAGAGGCTGTCATAAAGTGTTCGGTGAGGTCTTTCATATGTGGACCTTGGGAGATATGTGGTGTATCAGAGTGTTCGCTTTCTCTTGAAGTAGAGAGTTATCTTATTGACAAAAGCCGAAGCTCTGAAGAGAATAATCAATAGGGCTAGAGATAAAGATAAAGCTGCCTTCCCCCACTTCTTCTCACATCCCAAAGCCAATGAAAATACCACGGCTGGAATGATGCAATGCTTATTTACAAGTTGTAGACTAATTAAACTCTCATTAAGACCCCCCCACCCCCACCCTTTTAACACCATGGCAGTCATGTCAAGGCATACACTGTTCAAACAGCATGGCTGAAATCTTAGAATATATAGAAGTTAAATGTTTATAAAACCCCAGCTTGGTAGCAGAAACTCATCTAGCTTTAACTCATCTGCACACTTAATTATAAAATATCAGTTCAAATTTGTTAAAGACCTAGATCAGTTGGTTTTATGAAGCTAGTTCCAATCCAGTAATGTCTAATTTAACATTAATCCTGATGCTACATGCCAGTTACAGGTCAATTGCACACCCTTGACCCCTACGCTACTCTCAAAGACTGAGTAGCTGAATTAAAATTTTTAATGTCTCTTCAATTTATTAAATAATATTCAGCTCCGTTGGTTTTTAAAACGTTTCAGTGCAGTCACATATCAAAGCTAATCCTGATGCTACAAGCCCAATTCCAAAATGGAGATTTGGTGGTATGTTGCTTCCACTTTCTATAATCATAATCTTAATGTGCATTTCAAGATGCAGTAACAGATTTATTCTTTTACTGAGAAGAGTATTCTGAAGTATTTTCAGGCCCATGTGGTTCTATTCATTACAGAAGCATGCTGGTTTTAATGCAGTGTTGTCTGAGGGATCGAAGGTCAGGGGCATTTGGTACTGGGTTTTAGCCTAAACATTTATGTACAAGTACTTCTCTGAATGTTCTACATCAGGGGTCACTAATAGGCGGACCGCGGTCCAGAACCAGATGTTGTCCAATGTGGACCCAAACTGATAATCTATTGAGAATGATTTAATGTTGACAGTGTTTATTTTAAGCAGTGGAGCTTTTCTTGTCTTTACGGTATACAGGCTTTGCGGCGCAGTAACCTCACAGACCAATCACATGTGTTGAAAGATCACCAAACATGCTCCTCAGCCAATCAGATCTGTGCAGATTCGGAACTGCGGCACCCACACAGGCGAGAACCAGCAGTCAGAGAATAAAGCGAGTCAGACAGCGTGCTCTTAAAAAAGAACGGCGAAAAACAACTTTTCAACCAGGAGTGGTCCGAGACAGATATACACTCCACACAGAACGTTCTGGATATCTCATATGTGTGTGAGAATGGTCCTAATTCAGCCCAGATTTAAAGTCCTGGCTGGACAACCACTTCTCTCACTAAACAAGAGAAAGTGTGGAGGAATACAAGAGAGACATAAACTGTTAAGATGTGAAGCTCAGTAAACAAGACTAAACATTTTATTTACTTTTTTATTATAAATAAACACTTTATGATGCACTTTAAAAAAAACATTTTAAATGTAGCTCTTGTTTTTACTTAAATGATGAAAACGCATTTATTAAGTTCAGGATTTCAGTTCAGCATTTAAACAGTAAACATACTGAAATATACTGAACGGTATGTGTGGTGTGTTGGTGTTTCAGTAGCTGATGGTATAAGATGCTGATACTAGGCTACTTCATTATACAGGATACGCCACTGAATCAACTAGTTAGAAATGATGGCGGCCCAGGCCTTTTCTTACGTGCTCCTTTTATATCCAAGCATGACTGCATAATCTGCTTGTTGATATATATTTACATATTAAGCCTGACTTCACATTCCAGTTTAGGGTCAGCCTCACAATTCCTACATCCCTCCACTTGGCTCTGCCTAATCTAATTTCTTCCTGCCTGACTCACCACTTTTCTTATTGCCACACACTGTTGCGGCACAACAATTTATTAATTACCAGTTGCAGTCATCGTTTAATTACACATGTATCTCATTAGTATCCTCAACTGTCACCTAAGCCATCCCCAGTCCCTGTTCTCCCCCCCCCCCCCCTGCACTAGCTTTCAGAAGGCCTCCGTACTCAGCCTAGACCTTTACACTCCACCTGTGCCTCATGACTCCAATAAACTTGTTATCAGCTCATGAATGTGATGGCAAACAGGTGAGCGCGGGTGTCTCGATAAGTCAGAGGCCGAGATTAACAGCGTTTCTCGGTGGTAAGAGGGCTCCCACCACGGTGCCAGCTCCCTGTCTGCATTTTTTTTTTTTTTTACTGCACTCCAAAATCATTATTGGCAATTAGCGTTCGTCAGGGAAGACAGCAGCTGGATGTAATTACAGGTAGCCCCTCATTACTCCTGCATGTACTGCGGAGGATGAGAAAAAAAGTGTTGGGAAAGCTGCTGTTTACCCTTATTTATTTATTTTTACAGCTAAATGTTGTGCTATGTACAGTACAGCTATTGTGGAGCAATTACTGCAGGTGCATGGAGGAAATGAGAATTGTGGTATTTTGTACGGAATAAGTTTTGACATTCTAATATAGTGTTTACAGCTATGGAAGCGTTCCTAGGCAGATGGACTGTAGACTGCAGATGGATTTGTTGCCTTCACGCTAGTTTCATGTCAGGCTGGAAGCTGTTTTACCTTTCAGCAGAATTGTTCAACAACTGTTTGAGATCAGCACTGCTGATTAGCACTATATGCTGTCAATCTGGTCTTCCTAATTATGTTCATTGAGAAAACGTGACCGACAGAAAGGTGAGGTCAACGTGACCCAACACACCAAAACATTGAAGGCAACATAAAAGGATGCATATTTAAGAATCCAGGTACATGTCTTTCCCCTTCAAATGGAGATATCCCACTTATCACATCTGACCCCCTTAAGACATTCCATCCTAATCACCTCACCAGCGTATATCTGGCAGTGGAGAACTGTGCTGCGATCTCAAGGTGATCCAACTCATTAAGTTTAGCATTTCTTCAGCATTACAGCCTCCTTTCCAAATAGCTCCATCAAAAGCAAGCATTAGCTGACTCATGCTAAATATATTAACAACAGTTCAATCAATTCAGAGGACTGTACTGCTGGGGAATATGTTTTTGGCTGATTCCTGTTTAAAATATCATCGCTTAAATTGGCAGCCGAAGAAGTCGAGCGCTCAGAATGTTTGAACGGCATTCTAGGTAGTTTGAATAGCCAAGTGCTTTTCTTTTACTGTGTTTTAACAAAGCTCACGGACCTTGAGTTGCTGAACATGAGGACTCTTTTCCAAAAGCGTACACAATGAGGGCTAGACATGTGAAAGAACATGCCGTAACGGTGACATGGCCTCGTTCCAATTTGTAAAGAGTACACTCTGGATTAAATAGCCAATTAATAACATATGAATGTGATGTTTACTTTGGCAGTGGGAGGGTTGTTAAAACGCCGCTGACATTGCCCTAGGCCATGGGCTAATGGTTGGACCCAGAAGTCTGAGGCAATCCCTTCGTACCCTCAGAGAGCATGTTCCTGTAGAGCACTTCCCTTACAGAAAATAAGTATACTTAAAGTTCATTTTATTAAGTATACTTTAGGCAGTTACTATACTAATGTCATTGAACTAGTAGTACACGTGTATATGTACTATTTTAATACTTCTTGGGACTAAATTGGGCCACTTTTTAGTTTTTAAAAGTATACTTTTAAGTACACTTTAATTGTAAGAGTAGTAAACCAAGTATACAACTAGTTTACATCTTTTGTACTGCAAAAAAAAAAAAATCTTTTCTACTTAAAATAGAACTTAACAATGTTTACTTACTCACCAGTGGAAAATAAACAAGACACACTCAGATTAAGAAACATAAATAAATAAATATTGTACTGGATGTGTTTTTGTGCAGAACAAGAGTACTTACTTCTACTATCTCAATCAAAAGATTAAGTACAAGTAAAGGCCAAATATACTTAGACTGTTCTATAGTTGTCAGTATAACCCAAGCATACTTAAGTATAACTGTGTTTAGTATATCACTAAGAAGTACATCAAAAGTAAACTAAAAGCATACTCACTTCCTTTTGGTTTAAAAGAAGTAAACTAATGGTACACTTGAATAAACTTCTTTTTTGTAAGGGTTACCTTAAGAAGATACAAGGGTCAGCATGCTGTTTACGACATAAAGGTCGAGTGCTAGGCTAATAACTGCTTCCTGTTTGCTTCTATGCACCCAGGATTAGCCCCTTAGCCATTACCTTGCAGGTCAAACCATAAAAACTTTATTTCTTGCCAATACTGCTTCTTGTCGTGTTGAGGTCCAGCCTTCTTGTAGTAATTCATGGCTGTAAGAAACATGCTAACAATGCTAGTCACTTCGTTTCACACAATAACGCATAACTACCGAATAATTCTCACTTTGTCACACTTACTTTGTTATAATCTCCCAAAACAAGATGTTACAATTTCAGCAATTATCCATAAACATCTACTTGCAAAATGCTAAGTGTCCCCAGAGTAGCAGATACGATACTGGACTTGAAGAAACTATCTTGTAAATATTGTTTCACTCCTCCTCCCTGATGAATTTCCTCTCTCTCTGGCCATCCCAAAAGCCCTGATGTTGTCTCACTGAAGAGAAGAGCGCTCACTCTTTCTAGACGCTCTTTCTATATCTACCCAGCAGTCTGGCCGGGAGACCGTTCTTCATTTCTATCACATTTCTCAGTTCCACTGTAGCCTGGCCAACACAAACACAAAGGACAACTGTCACGTTAAAAAAATGTGGGAAAAAAAGACTGCTGGACTTTTTTTTTTGATTCATCTAGTTTGTCCCATCTTCCTTTTTATATCTTGCCATGAAAAGTTGGAACTGAATAAGAAATGGCACTTTAGAGGAAAGATCAAGTGTGTAACAATTTAACAGATGGATTGCTGACTAAATGAGCAGCTGATACATGGATAGTATTTATACATCATTGGCAGTTAGTTACAGTGTCTTTGGTTATTTGATATATGATGGGTGTATTTTTTTTTTTTTTGGAGATTCATTTTTTTTCTTTGTTTAAAAAAGCTAAATGCACCATTGTTACTGTATCTCTTTCCTTACACAGGGATCTTGTTAATAAAGCCTAATTATTATTTGTAAGTTTTGGTGTGCTAATGCATTTTTCAAATTTTTCCTTTCATTTTTCATTTTTGAAAGGTGTGAACTCCTCATTAGAAAGTATGCAAATGCTTGCTATTTTGCACGGTTTATAACACTAATTAGGAATTTACCTCAAGAATATGAGTTTATAATAATAAGTTTATATATAAAAAACTTTTCACAATATGCTTAAATGCAACGTACAACAATTTTTTAGGAGGTCTTTCTATGGGACATACGTATGATTTACTGAACTGCAAGGGAACTGGATTTTCATCTTCATAGATGTGAGGGATGCATTGGTGTAGATACTCCACTCATTTACTCATACTCATATCGTTGCTGTTCAATGAAAAAGAAGAAGCTCCAAAATTGCAACTTTACAGGAGAGACCAAAAAACATACCTTACTTTCAATGTAAGTCAATGGAACAAGCTATTTTGGAGCACTTCTATTGGTCCATTAGTCATAAAATTTTCATACAATATAAATGACAATCGGTGTGTTAAAATTATGAAGAAAATTCAAAATCGCCTAAAATGGAGATTTTTCATTGAATAGCGACGATATTCATGAACATACACCTATGGTAACATACTGATACTACTTGATACCATGTGATATAAGCTCCACATACACTGCTTCACTAATCAAATTATTCAAGGTATGCTCACACAGAGAAGGGTTACTGATGAACTCCAGAGTCATTAAAATAGTATTCAAGTAAATATTCAAGTTAGGGGGTCTGCAGAAAGAGACTACTACAGATCAATAGCAAATATCATTTTAATGTATGAGTAGCAGCAGCAGCAGCAGCAGCATCATTTTCCTATGATGCAATTCTTTTGAAAAATTCTGAAAAAGAAATTGACCTGGTAACAATGCTTGGCTTTAATACATCCCACCCATGTTGTGGGAGCTGTCGTGGTGACGTTCTAGCGCATACTGTTACATTTCATACTGATTGCTCATGCTACAGCAGGCTCTAAGGCTCAACCTGAATTATATCCTTGTTTCACATATCAGCCATGTCCGTCAGGGGAAGAGTCATAAATAAGACACGAGCAGTTACAGATGCCTAACGCTGATCCAGAGAGCTGATATCATGTACTGAATGACTTGTCTTTAATATTCTTCTTCTGCAGAATGTAAAAACTAAAATAGTGATGTGCACACCTCATAGAAAAGTGACATGAAGGGAATATTCTAGTGTTGTTCAACCTAATTTCGAGATGCAGCATCTGCATTGCACTGTCAGCTACCACAGACAACAATCTTGATGTTTTTCCTATACATAGAAAAAACCCAGAAAACCTGTTAACTCAAAACTTACAATCCAATATGTTTGACAGTCAGAAAACAGACATGACAGGATGTCTTACTAAAGCTGTTATCATAACATTTTATCCAATGAAACCAAAAAGAGATACGCCTGTTAAGACTAATTAATCTACACGTCTGGGTCCAAGCCTCTGCTGCCTTGGCGTAGGTCCTTGTTGTTTGAATAGAGGTTATTCTTTCATTTTCTTGCAGTGAGAAAGAGAGGATGAAATGGCTGCACCAGCTAATGTTAGCACCCACTGACAAAAGACAAACTGGCCTGCAGATATAGGCTTCCAAGAAACCCACATATTCGACTGTCAGCAGGCTTGTCGCTCAGACAAGGGCTGACCAAATTGGCTGAAGCCCATAGGAACACATGATAAAATATATTTGATTTGTTTGTATAATATTAAACGTAGATGCTATGTCCTTAATAGAAAGATGATTGTGATTCACTATTGGCCCACTAATAGCAAAGCTCGCAGTCCATTGAATTTCTGCTCAGTGATTTCTGGGTTGGCCCACCAGTGGTTACGGAGAGTATTACAAGAAAATGATAGTTTTTTATGCACGTTTGCCACTCACAGTCCAATTTACAGATTTTTCATTCATTTCTTATTTTAGTTGTCATTTAAAATCTGTTTGAGGAATCTAGTTTGACCTTGTAGGCCATAATCCCAGTGGTTGGAGGGTGGACCAGCTGAGGGGGGTCGACCTTATCAAGCCAGCGAACTGATATATCTAGGGTTAACATTCAGCAAAGTTTAAATGAAAAAAAGGTGATAAAATATCATAAAACACTCCTTAAAAATAAGAAAATGACTCTCTCACCCTTTACTGACTTGCCCTCCATCACTGATGAACAAGATTCACCACAAAAGCTTTAGTGAAAGTTCTGCCAGGAAGACTCCAATGATACGTCACTCTTCCATTCATTACTCAAACCAATCGCAGTCTGTCTTTAAAAGGATTCAACTTACACTCCCTGCACTCTCTGCTGCATTCAGGTGCTAACATTTCAACGCACTCTGTCCTCCTCCACACCATCACCAGTTGGGTCCCCGTTCTGTTTCGGAGGCAGCTTCGCCCCTACTGTCCATATCCATAGGGTCTGCGCGTTTAAAGACTTAGGACTGGGCCTATGCCAAAGACTTTCTTCATGACCTACAACAACTAACCTTTCAATTGTACACTTATCAGAGATTAAACATCATCAATACATTCATCTACTCCTGGAGTCTTTTTGGCAGAACTGTGTTTTCTTTATATTATATTATATAACACACTGTTTTGGACATCAGTTTCCACTGACATACAATAAATGTACAAAAGCACAAAAACAGCAGGTGATCACACGTTACCTCCACAGCTCATGCACAAGCTTTTTTGTTTATGTTGCTGTGGCAACACACACAGCCTTGAGGCAGGAGAAGTAGCATTTGCTAGTGAGTCTCCAGCTCATATGTCACATAATGTGCTAAAGTTTTGGAAACTTGGAAACATTACATTTAAAAAGCTATTTTTCCAGACAGGAAGCTTTTCCTTGTGGCAACCCAGTATGATAGCAATTATTATCTAATACCTTCTGTACAAGCACAGAATGCTGGAATATTGTTAGCTGGGTGAATGAACCTCAGACGTACCAAACACACATTGAGATAGATAGATAGAAAGATAGATAGATGACTAAGATGGTTAGCTTTAGCTTTAGTTTATCCAGCATCCAGCAGCATCCAGGCCAGAACAACCCGGCTACTAATCAGCTTCTACCCACATGCTGTCAGGCTTCTGAAAGGCTGAAAGACCCCAATACCGTTCACTCGGTCACTGCTATATTATATTATATTATATTATATTATATTATTACATTATTTATTCTGATATCGCTGCTATAGACAATATCACTAAGTCTTTAAATAGATTAAATATATTTAAATAGATTAATCATCTAAGATAACCTGCCTATACAAAAGTTTCTACATATGTCCTCCTGTATATCTTATGTATATATCTTGTGTATGTTTTGTATATTCCCTAATATATTTCAGTTATTACTAAATGTATATATTCTAGCAAATTTTTTACTTCATTATTGTATATTTATTGTGTGTTTGCACTGTTTTTACTATATATATATATATATATATATATATATATATATATATATATATATATATATATATATATATATATATATATATAATGCTGTCCTGCTGTAGAGTTATTATCTGAGTCTCACCCCAAGCATTTCAATGCATGTTATATCCTGACATGATGTCCAAATGACAAATAAACTTGAGACTTGAGGTTGCTCAGACTCTATGAGTTCTATGTTAGCCTTGTGATTGGTTAGGAAAAGCTGATGGCAGGACCATCCATTTTGCATTGTAAGGGGGCCAATAATAGTGAAACACAGCAGACATTTCCAAGACTTGGGGAAGATTTTCATAAGACATACTTGTGCATACTGAGGGCTGGAAGAACCCGATTCACTTTATTAAAAAAATATTCAAGATTTAGTTTCCCAGGGGTTTAAGTGGGTAGCACAGACATTCGGATAACAACTAAAACACAAATATGATACACACAAATAAAAGAGACTATGTAACAGAAATAATAATAAAAATAACACAAACGCTTGATCACAAATGCACACCATTTCTGCTGTGGTTGCATATCCCTCAGAAGAGCTGAGCAACCCACAACCTTTTGGCATGCGACATGAGTTTGTTTATGGGAGTCCCCTGCTCCATCAACCTGTCAGATCCATCACCGCTTGGTCTAACAGGAACCCATTTTCAAATGTTGTGTTCTTTTTAAAGTATAGACAGACATACAGACATACAACAGCATGATACTTTAGTTTTATGCTACCGACCAACACAGACATCACTACTTGTGTACATAGACTTTATAATGTTATATTTTAGCGTAGGAAATACGTTAGTGTGGAGCGCTGTTTATTTGTTCTCTGCGTTTCTGTTGTGTGTTTGTGTGTGTATGTATTCTCACAGGCTCTATTCAGTGTTATTATATGGAGTCAGCAGGCTTTATAACCGCGGCTGCTGTGCCTGAGACTTCACCTTCATCTGGCAGCGCAGCCTTGCAGCTGTGCCTTCACTCCTTTACCCCATGCTGACACAATATACAGTGTGCAGGTGTGCCGCGGCTTCACTCTTCACTCTCCCTTATTCACAACTCACAAATGCAACAAGATACACGTTTCTGCACATATAAACACACCCTGCTCCACAGGAACCACACAGAAAAAGTACATCAGCATATAGACACTGCAAGGGCCTCTATGTGGCTCCATATTTCCCTTCCTCACTCTCATAACTCTCATAACCCACTGCTTCAGGACCTGCCCATAGCCTTCTATTGTAAGTACATGTGGAGCCACTGGGTTTTGTTCTTTTTGGTAAATACCTGGAAGTTTTGGAGCATATTCTCAGTAATCAGAAATATGCTAGGGCTCTGGCAGGCAGAGATTAGCCTGAAAAAATGCTGCAATATTCCTTTAACATTAAGCATTGAACGTTCTTTGATCATGGTTGAATTCAGTACTTACTTAGCTTGCTGTTTAGGCAAGTAGTACCCTCTGCTAATAACTAGCACAGCTCAGGCAGGTTCTCATAGTCTAGAGAAACAGTCAAGCAGGATAATGTTGTGTTTATATGTTCCTCTTGAAAATGAGAAAATGAGAATTGCGCTGTGTCTCATTGTGGAATTGCTGTAACACAATGACAGTATGTGACCGGTAACCGTGTAAACATTGTCATTGGTGCAAGCTGCCACCAAAAACTGGTTATCATCTAGGGAGAGCTTTAGCTGCCATATATAAGGTGGTAAAATATTGCACAAGAACTCAACACCTTTGGGTTCATTTTTTTAAGCAGTTATAAACTGGGGGGGTATGGTGGGGTATGGCATCCAATAGCTCCTTCTAGAGAACTACTTTTAATAGATAGTTTATTCTTAATATTGAATATAAAGGTGTCCAGCAAACCCAACTAAAGACCAGAATCCTACATTACTTTACTATTGCTCATTTGAGGTTCTGTATGGATGGTTAATTAAAAACAGGCCTACAGTGAATTTAGATTGCCAATTCTGGCCAGCCTTTACAGATAAATGTTGAAAAAATAAGATTATTTTCTGTTAGGAAGTGTAATAATAAAAAATAATCTTAATACCTTCATAGTTAAGTCGGTAAGACATAAATAGCCCAGATTGTTCACAATCGTTTTGATGTCCAGAATCTTTAATAACTCTAAAACCTGACTCACATAACTGTTTTTACATTAAATTGTCACAAGTTTCAAATTTATTTGTCATTTGCACATCATGTCAGGACATAACATGCATTGAAATGCTTGGGGTGAGGCTCAGATAATAACTCTACAGCAGGGCAGCATTATATATATATGTAGTAAAAACAGTGAAAACATACAATAAATAGACAATAATGAAGTAAAAAATAAGCTAGAACATATACATATAATAATAACTGAAATATATAAGGAAATATGAAACACATACACAAGATATATACATAAGATATACAGAAGGACATATGTAGAAACTTATCTAAGAAGATAAATCTATTTAAAGTGACTTAGTGATATTGTCTATAGCAGTGATATCAGAATAATCATATAATATAATATAATATAATATAATATAATATAATATAATATAATATAATATAATATAATATAATATAATATAACATAATATAATATAGCAGTGGCTGAGTGAACGGTATTGGGGTCTTTCAGCCTCAAAGTTTGTTCAGAAAAACAAGTACATTGGTGGATGCCCAAGACGTTGTAATACAACAGTTCTGTGGGTTGTTCCCTAAATGCTGTTTTTTTTAATGCTTTCATTTACTGTGTAGACAAATTTAGTGTGTTGTAAGGCAGAAGAGTTCCCAAACAAATCCTATTTTTTAGGTACCTGACTAGTCGACTATTATCAACATTACACAGAAAACTATGGATACGGGTTGACTGGTTGTTTTGGGTGGTACCATTGTTATTTGGCTGTAGACAGTGTTGCGCCTGGTTCCTATCGCCCCCACTGTAAATAAATCACAGTTAGTACATTTCTTTGCAATGAACCGTTTCACATCCAAACCCCCCGACTGCCTTTGTTTAGATTTCAACCATTGAATTATGCAAATATTTAGAAAAATGGTTGGAGTGCCCCTTTAAAGCCTTTCAAAAATGTTGCAGTAAAGCCAGGGATGCAGACAAGGCAGAGTGACACATTAATTTCCTGAATATTTGTAGATCCTGAGGCAGCAGGCATGACAGAGCCACACGCACACACTCTCTCACACACACACACACATAAAGAGGAAGGCCTATTCAAGTTGAAAACAGAAATAGAACGAGGAAAGCAGTGGTGAAAGAAAAAGGCACAGAGATACTGGGAGGTAAGCAAGTAAAAGAGCAACAGACAATAAGAGGTGGAGAGAGAAGGGAAGTGCAATAGAGAGAGTGCAGAGAAAGCAGGAGAAAGAGAAAGGAGAGGGAGAGTAGCCGAGGCTGAATCTCAATGGGCGGTAAAGGCTGATCATTTATAAAAGGTAAATGCTGTCAGCACGTGGGGCGTTTAAGAAGCGCCCAGCCTCAGGTGTGATTTATGAGCGCACTGCGGGGGTTATAAATCACCATGCAGCCGCCGCCTCACCCTCACACACTCGCACACTGCATCACAAAACACACACCCGTACGCCACGGCTGGAGATGGATGGTGCAGAGGGTGAGTGAAAGCGAGAGAGACGAAGAGAAAGAGAGAGAGTCCTTTTAGATCTAGTCTATCAATATGATTGCGCAGACTGGGCAGAATAAATAGGCCTCTCTCTCTTTCTCTCTCAGCACTGTACCTGAGTCGCACAGTCCATCTGACAGAAGCTGGAGGGGCTTCTTCAGATGAGACGGAAAATGAGGTCTGTCATTAGCTCATTATTTTCAGCAGCCAAAGTCACTGTGTAATTTCATCCCAGCAACAAACAAGCAGCAGCGCAGATCTATTATGTCACTGTCACTGTGATTTCACACTAAAGGCTGACAGTGGACCTACAGTGCTGTGAAAAAGTACATGCTTCTCACCTGAATTTATTCTATTTTTGCTAATTTGTCACATTTGAATGTTTCAGATCATCCAACAAATTTTAAAATAAGATAAAGACAACATAAGTAATAACAAAACACAGCTTTTAAAATTATCCTTCCATTTATTGAACAGGATTGAAGGCTTTATTCAAGGCCTTTATCACACATGTGAAAAACTACCAGTCCCCAAACCTCATAGCTGGTTATGCTACTTACTGCAGTAAAAACTACAATCAAATGTTTGTGATAAATTGCTGTAGAGGAATACCATTGCTGTGGAGGAATTTCAGCCCACTCTTCTTTGTAGATTTGTAGAATTGCTTCTACATTGGAGGGGTTTCAAGCATGAACTGCCTGTTTAAGGGCAGTGGAATTGTATATGGTGGAATTCTATACATTGGCCTTAACTAAAGCTAGTAAGGCATGCAGTTCTGTAGATGTTTGTCTTTGTGACTTCCTGGATCCTGTACTTTTGGTGATGTTTTGGTAGGCGGGACACTCCTGGGAAGTTTCACCACTGTTTTTTCCATTTTCCCTGTGGTTCACTAAAGTCCCAAAGCCTTAGCAGGGGCTCTGTAATCCTTTCCAGGCTGACAGAATTCCATAACTTTGATTTGCATCTGTATTTGTATCTCCTTACAACATGACATCATGTGCTGGCTTTTGAGACCTTCACATTGATAGTCTTTTTTCTGATGTTTACATTCCACAAATCCAACAGTAATCGTGTCTGGGTCTGAACCCAATAGTCAGTTGAATTTGGTAAACTTGTTGAATTAGTAGCTAAGGGAGTGATTATTTTTTTCAGACAGGACCAAAAAAGTTTAATTACTTACACAGTCACTAAATGAAAGTGCCCAATTGTCCATAATTAAATAAATGTCAAACCATCGAGTTACAATTAATAAATAATAAAAACTGCTGCTAACTGAGAGGCGCTAGTTAGCATTGACCAAGCTAGTACGCTTCCAGCTCTTCTTACCATGGACAGGTTTAATATAGGTTTTCTTTCCTCTGACACTAGTCACTCAAAATTGCTTCCTCAGATTTGAGGCATTATCATCAAAGCTTGCATTAGCTTCTGTCAGTCAGAATTTAACCTCATCATGGTGAGCAGGTAGCATACTAGCTAAGCCAAGCTGGTAACCTAACTGGTTCCTCTAGCCAAGCTAGCATATGTAGTGGCCTACAGAATAAAACACCACAGGACAGCTAGATTCTGTCTGCCCTGCTGTATACAATAATTATATGGTTTTTTTTTTTTCCTTGAGCTGAAATTTGCTGGGCTAGGCTATTACTAGTGTAAAGTTAGTTAGCAGGTTAAAGGTTTTACAGACTGAGGTCCGGCTAATTGTTTCTCAAATAGTTCACAATAAAAGAAAAATAAGTGCAAAATCAAGTGACTGGTGTTGGAGTAATGTTTTTTTTTGTTGGGTAAATATTTAATATTGCTCGTTTGCTAGCTTTTGATTCAACTTGACATTATAAATTATACTCTTAACAAAGACGATAACCTTATTAAATTAAAATTAAAACCAAATCTTCATAAATAGTTAATATTCTGCTTCAAAATGTAAACATAAAAGATGCCAAAATTTAGGAAAAAGCAGACAAGCAGCATTAAACACAAAACTCAATTTTTCAGTCAAAACCAGGACCTTATCAAAAATAACGCATCATGCATCGGGAAGGAGTAGCTACCAGCTCTAAAGCTCTAACCAACAATGTTATGATTTGAAATGAACCGTGTAGCTGGGCTCCCCAAAAACAACCTGCCCAGAGTGCCCAGACAAATGACCTAACAGCCTCAACCTAACGTTTTTAGAGGAGGCCAGTTAGGAAGTTCTAGAAACGACCACCTTGTTACCAGAAATCTACAGCACAACATGTAGAAGGGGTTTAATCAAGCCCACCAATCAGGCCCACTAGGGGGTTAATTAGGCTCACCAGGCCCACCATTAATGTCCTTGCTTTTAGAGAACTACTTTTCTCAAAAGACTAGTTTTTCCCCCATTTTTAAGATTTTTAAGTAAAATACCTGAAACCTTTTTTGGCCCCTTCATCTTTTCATCACTCAGCGGACCTTCGGATTATCTTTCATTGGGCTCATTAAATGGTTTATTTGGGATCTGATACAGGAATAATACTGAGTGCACAGGTATACTGTCCAGCATACCCAAATAAGGACCAGAAATCTATATTACATTACTTTATTTCTATTTGCTCCATTCTCTAACATTAGATGGTCTATTAAAAATAGGCCTGAGACGGAGTCAGACTGCCATTTTTGGCCAGCCTTGACATGGTTAATTGCGTTCAATGGAATACACATTTCTCTCATAAACTCTAGCCTCAATAGTTTCCTTCTCCTGGCGTCAGCAGGGGTCTATTTTCTATTCTCCCAAGAACCCTTGCAAAACACATCAGACGAAGACACGGCCTGCGTTGCGAGTGTGTGCGTGGGAGTGTGTGCGTCACTGCCAGGTCACTCGTCCCTTGTGATGCAGATGACGGACGCATTGTTGGCATTCTGAGACTCTAGTGATGAACGGTTTCTCTTCTCTCCTTGAGCGTCTGCTGGTAGGATCACTCTTTCACATAATAGCTGATGCTGGGATGGAGAAATGGGGTGCGTGTGAGCCCTCCCCACCCACTTTTCATGCCTGTCATAGCTGGGGTGTGACAGGGTCTTTGGGGTGAGTCGATGGACACGAGGGCCTAATAGACAGCCCATTGTTTCCTTCATTAGAACATAGAGTATGATTTTTCTGCTGAGCTCAACCCAAAGGGCTGCGTCACTGAGCTTTTCCTGGTCAGACTAACCACTGAAAGTGGTGCTCCACTGCAGTATGGCTTTGTGAACAGAGAGGATATTGTTCAGTAAAGCTATGTAGAGAAGAAGGTCAGAGCATGATTGGGGAGCTATGGTGGTTTGGGCTTTAATAGAGAAAATCAGAAATGGAGAAATCACCCTTGTGTTAGACTCTGGAGATCTGCACAGTATTCAAGTCTGATGAACAGGCCATTACAGGCCATTAGAATCAAACTGAAAACAACAGGAACAATTGTGCCAGTGATGACGCACTGTATTTCCCATAGATGGATTCTTACTGATTCAGTTCCTCCCCAAAATACTTTTCTTTTCTCGCTGACTTTCTTTTTCCTTCTCAAATGTTGTATTTGCATCATACCTGGATAACACAAGGGCTCATTTCTCTGAGGAAATTTGGGGTATGGCAAGTAAAATGGAACTTGAACACTTGCAAACCACTCAGGGCAGATTGTTGACACTGCACTAGCTAACTAGCAGAGCACTCTACTATCGGTTAGCTAGCATCTAATTTTAGTGTCAAAAAATTGTGGTTTACTGAAGCCACTTGCAGTCAGCATGCACAGTCTATGATAAAATATGATAAAAACCACACATTGCTATCTGACATTGGGTAATGAATGTGAATATTTTTCACACCTTTGCACACCTATGCAATGCAGGGGTTACAGAGTCATCTCAGATCCACCCAGTGTTGATGTGGGTAATTTGACAACGCTTTGTTTGTGTATGTGCGTAGCTGGAGTAAAAGATGAACTGGCCCATGTAACTGTCCCACTGCGGCTCTGGGTTCGCTCACTGTTAGGAAGTTAGCTAGCAAAGTCCTGAAGTAAACATTTTCAATCACTTACACTTTAAGGAGATGATCTGATGATTTCAAAGGATTCACATTCATTACTCAGGTAGAAGTATAGATACTAGGGTTTAAAAATACTTATGTAGAAGTTGAAGTATCAACTTAAGCTTTTTACTCCAGTAAAAGTGTAAAAGTACTGCTTTCAAAACTACTTAAAGTATAAAAGTAAAAGTAATGTAAGGTGAAAAAAATGCCATTAACGACAAATGCTTAGGCCGCACCACAGGGGTCTATAGTGCACTAGCCCACCTCCCCAAAAACCGTCTTTCTTCTAAAAGCCATAATGACTATGAAAATAAATGTATTTTAGTACAATGTAAATATATTAAAGAAGCATATCTGTGTATGATATGATATGATGACTATAAGTTGTCTATAGTATTGTAATGGTGCACAAAGTCAAACTTCAAAGGCACATTATCAATAACCTTTACTGGAATATAAATGTACATGAATGAAAACAAGCTGAAATGAAAT
This sequence comes from Megaleporinus macrocephalus, assembly GCA_021613375.1. Taxonomy (NCBI): domain Eukaryota; kingdom Metazoa; phylum Chordata; class Actinopteri; order Characiformes; family Anostomidae; genus Megaleporinus; species Megaleporinus macrocephalus. The sequence goes on from CM038712.1 coordinate 40,567,073, forward strand.
AGGAGTAAAATATAAGGAGTAGAAAGTACAGATAATGGTGTGTCAATGAAAGTAGTATAAATAAAAAGTTATTTGAAATAGAATTTCTCCAGTAAAGTATAAATAACCAAGATTTCTACTTAAGTAAGGTAACAAAGTATTTGCACTTAATTACTTGACACCTTTGGATGATTTAAATGAGCTATAGATAATGAAGCAGCCTGCATCTTGTTGTGTCAACATATATTGTGGGTTTAAAACCTTCTTTTGACCCTTTTTAGGAATGTTCTTCAAGATGGTGGCAGGGTTTGTGGAGAGGAAGTGGCACTATATTTATTTTGAGTTTACAAAAATAATTGAGCACCGCTAACAAATTCTGCACTCTAGTTGATAAAACCTGTGATAAGCCTATAAAGTCTGACCTGACCTCATGATCACTTTCCTATGGCCACATAGTAGACATGTATCCAGTCTGGCACCATGTGTGAAGTTAGCTCAAATTTCATTTGAAGAGATTAGTCTGTAGACCACATTTAGGGAAAAAAATCTGATTTGTGCCCCTTTAACCCCTCCATAGAGGCAGATCTGGCTCAGTTATTGTTAATACTGATAATAGGCTTTTTCAGTTCACTGCAAATCAAGCATTTACCAGGTTGTTAAACTATTCAGTCTAACACATTTACACATAATCCTATCAGACGTGAGTTTGATCGTACAGATACGTGTGTCAGATGTGTGTTTATGGTCATGTTTACATATGTCTGTATGGGGGAGGCTGGATAGCCCCCCCCTTATGTTTAATAAGGGGGTCTCTTTTGAAGAAAACAGTCCTGTTCCCCGTGCCATCACTCCTCCAGATGAAACGATCCTTTTAAGTGCTGGACCAAGGTCAGCCTGCACATGGGTGTCGGCTGACCTGCAGCTCCTCGGCCCCGGGGCACTCCCGAGTCGTGTCACATTGATTTGTGCCAAGAGATTATCTCATGTAGGGAGAGTGTTAGTACGTCAGTGTTTAGTCAATGTGATATAGAGTACATTTCGAGGCAGTTGCCTAGAAGTTGTTAAAGTTTGTGGGGCATTGGTTATCGTGGTAATGAATATGTTGATTTTCTTATACACACGCATAAATCATGCACTGCAGCTGAGTAAGAACATTCATGGTTAATACGGGGCAGAAACTGCACTGTCTGACATCCAATCAACTGGCCTTTTTATCTTGTAGTGAGAAAAAAAAGGATATTTCCCACAGCCCTTTCAACACTCACATAATATTACCATGCAGGGGTTGTACACAGTGTGAATAAGTGTTGGGCTGCAAATAGAGCTGTAACACAGGGTCTGACCTGAATTGCTGCTGATATGTTGATTTCCCCCAGGAGCTCCTCTCTGCCCCCACTACACTGTTTTAGATTCCAGAGGGAGGTCGTTAATGCATGGCCCAGCCAGTGGGATCCATATGTATGACTGAACCCTCTCAGCTCTTGGAAATTGGCTTTTTTGGAAATATTTTTCCCTGTGGAGGGCGACAGCAGTGAGGACACCAGTTAATCTACACACACACACACTTGCGATTGTCCATTATTTAGTACAGCAATGTAGCTTTTCATATTAGGTAGATCTTTTAATAGTAAAACTTGCTATTATACTATTTGCTTAAACTAGTGTCCACTTCATATTTAGAATATTACATGTGAAATATTCCTATATTAAATACAGATAGATAGATAGATAGATAGATAGATAGATAGATAGATAGATAGACATCTTGTTTAGTGTGTAGAGTGACATTTAACTGGATTTATCTAATAATAAACAGAAGTACAGATAATTTACCGTAATTTTACAAATGTTCTACGCCACTGTAAATACAGTGATTTACCTACAGTGGAGTCAGCTTATAGCAAATATTTTAGGAGATAGGGTGGGCTTTAATTCATATTAGCAAATGTGTCTCCCTTCAATGTCAAACCCACTCTTATGCCCTTGGATGGATGGATGGATGGATGGATGGATAGATAGATCCGTCTGCTAAGACCATTCTTGTTTTTCCAAGTAGATGCACTGCAATGCGGAAATCAGGAGTACCAACTCCACGGGCAGAACGCTTTTCAGCCACTCGGACTGTGTGATTGTAAGTGTATAATATGTATATGTATAATATAATATAATGCGTATAATATTACACAACATATTACAGTGGATTGTAATGTCTAGGTTAGGTTAGACTATTCTCAGACCTTATCTGTTATACCATGTAACCCAGAACTAAGAAGCTCATGGCTATATCTGACTTTACTGCATGTGCACGATAATCATCTCCTAATCTAAAGTAATGCCTCTCTCGCCTCTGAGCCTTGTCTGCTGCTGCTGCAGACTTGTCACAGCTTTTTGTCGGCGTTCTGGAAATGAGCATTTGACGTGAACCTGCCGCGCTTGGATCTCCCATCTGCGACGTTTGGCACCTGTCCGTTCAGTCAGGTAGAGCAGGAGAGGAGGAGAGTGCACAGAGAGAGAGAGAGAGAGAGAGAGAGAGTAGGAGAGGGAGAGGCAGAGGGAGCGGGAGGAATAGAGAGAAAGAGAGACAGAGAAACAACCATGTTCTGCTGTTCTGTCTGCATGCTCGCTCTCCGGCCCTGCTAATTGCCGCCTATATTAGCACGCTCACCGCCGTCTAGACACTGCAATTAGCAGATAAATCTCCAAAAGGGACACAATCGCTGGTTAGCCCTAGAGGAGGCTCAAGGCCAGTAGCTCTGCTAGATCACAAGCTAGGCCTGCAGCCTCAAGGCCCTCTCTATCTCTCACTCACTCTTCATTGTCCAACCACAGCATTTAAGTGCTCATGCTAATGGCCAACTCTTAACTTACTGTAACTGCCTGACCCTTGTAAGTCAAACTAACTGTTCTATAGTAATGAATACTGCATGTGATATCTTGTAATATCAATGATGTTGTCTGAGGCACATATTTCAGTGCATATTAGGTTTCAGCAACAGAACATGCGAGGAAGTGAGTTAGCGTGAATAGCATCATGGCTGTAAAGACAACCATTGTGCAAATTAAAGAAAAAAGTAAAGCAAAGACGCCCAAAACCTCGCATTAAATGTGTTAATGTTTGTGAATCCCTTCATTAAAAAAGCTTTGGCTATATAGATGGAGCCATAATAATGTTACAATATCAGGTTCAGCTTAATTTTTTTATTATGTATCAGATTAACCTGAATGCTGTTGGTTCCAGTCAGTCTGCAAAGCAATTCTTAGACCAAAATGTTTTCTAAATCGTATTCTGTTCATTTCAGACTAATTCTAATTTTGCTGTCACAGTTGTCGATCGAAAGGCTTACAACAGGTTCAGGGTCTGATGTAGGCCTGCAGTCACACTCTTCTTGAAATATTAGGTCAAATATTTATGGAAGATAACTAAAGTATTCATGTTCTGGTTTTGTATGTGCTTAAGATGTAACAGTTAGCTTCAGTGTAAGGTGAGTTACTATGAACTGGTGTTGACATAATTGTGTGTATCTATGGGGTCTGTCTCAAAACCTAGTGAGTGTGTAAGTAGGCTGTCTAGGTAGCAGCTGTGTAAGTAGCAGCGTTCTGTCCTCATCTCTCCTCATAAAACTGATTACTGAGACGCTCTAGTTAGAGAGAGACTGCGTCACGGCTTGTTCCCGCCCACTGCAGCACGCCACCGGTGGTTTAGCTGGTTGCTTAGCTACCGGCCGGCATCCAAAACAATAGCCCGAGGCTTAAAAATCCGCTAGCATAAATGCTAATGGCTCAAATATAAAACTGCTAAATGGTGAAGGACTCGTTACAGAGTTGATAATAAAATACTGTTTTGTGTGATTATATCACATTACACATTAAAACTCCAGAGAGAATCAAAATAACTCACATTTTAAAACAACTTCACTGCTCATAGATTAGCCTGTGTTGCATCATGGGATTGTCTTAGCGGCTGAGGAAGTGTTTGATGCTTCCTTAAAATCAGGTCTAAATAAGGTTCCTCAGTAGACACCATGTTTAAGGTATGTGAGAATTGGGACAGTCTACATGTCGGGAGCGCATACTATGATGTAAAATGCTGCCTATGTAGGAGCTCACTAGGTTTGAGACACACCCATCATTTACATATGCCTCCTTATTTGGCTAATAGCCACTGCTGTACGTAAATGATGTCTGTTAAGATTGACCACCCCACTTGTGCCTCTGTCATGGGCTGTCCAGACTAAAAACTTACAACTTCAATGTAAATAGGAAGGACTAAGCTGCTATAGGTGAATATATATTTTGGTATTTATTGCTTCACAAAACTACTGAATTTTAATCAAGCTGTAATTGCAGCTTAATCTCCACATAAGAACCACATGAGAAGTTAACAGTACTGAAACTGTAGCAATGTTGCGCATACTATGATGTAAAATGCTATCTATGTAGACCCTCATAGGTTTTGAGACACACCCTATGTGTCTGCCCTGTGATAGACAGACAGTCTGTCCTTCTGCCCATGGAGCAATGAGAATGGCCCCGACCCCCAGGATAGTGAATAAATTAATGAATTTGTGTACACCAGTTCCACATGAATAAAATACAAACAACTTTCCTCTCAGTTTATTTGCTAAGAATTGTGTTGAGGTACCCATGTGTACATATACATCAAGTAATGTCAGCATGCTATTTTTTTCGCTGGAGGACCAGAACAGAGTAAAGTAATCTGTGTACAGCCATTCACAGGGAAATGGCTGTACGAGGAAATTAAACATGCTTTGGATTTTAACTTGAACCTTGCACTGAATTTAACTGAAATAGATTATCTACATGGGTTGAAGCTCTTTTGCACCATTTACATTCCTGTACATAACACTATCAACCAGATATAATTAAAGCAATGAATAAAATTTGATTACAATTTCACCTTCCAGTATTTCCTCTCGCACAGAATTGCACTGCTTGTTTCAGTGGAAGTGAGACATAATCGAGGAAATTAAACATGCTTTGGATTTCTACTTGAGCCTTGCACTGAATTTAACTGACATAGATCATCTACATGGGTTGAGGCTCTTTTGCACCATTTACATTCCTGTACATAACATTTTCTGCCTCATACTATCTTTTCCTGCACATGTATTATATTAAATGTTCTAGTTTTGCCCTGTGTTTACGTATTGTACTGTAATTGTAACATCCTATCTTGTTTAGTCTTTGTGTATCAGGCTTTTGTTCTGCATAGTTCTGGTCCGGCTGCAGTGGAATTGTAAAAACATTTAATGGGATGGTGGATTCATATGGTTGGGTGGCTGTGAGTGTACTCCAAATACATATTTAGTAATATCACAAAACACCATTAATCCACTGGGGAGGGGATGTCAGATGAGGGGATGGCACCCCTTTGCATCCCCCCTCAAACTGAGCCCTGGGACCAGTGAACATTGGCTATGTTTCGTTCATTGCTGGAGGAATATTATTATATTCCACTGTATACTTGAATATGGACAGTGTGATAATAAAGTACTTCTTGACTGTTGACTCTTCTCCTGCCACTCTTAGCCTCATCATCACACCAGAAATTCTCAATCCACCGCGGCGTTCCTCTCACGGAATTCTCTTGGAATCTTTCATCAGCTGCACTTATTTAGAGCAAATTTTCTTCCTTCTTTTTCTTCTTGGCTCGCTCCGATATTAAGTATTCATCCGGCGGGCAGATAAAGCCACGGCAACAGCCAGCGCTGCTGTGGGCTGGAGATAGCGGCGTCCCACGGCCCCCCGGTTCCCCTAGCCCCCCTCACCACCACCACCCTCATTGTTTCGGGTTAGGATGACTGCATGGCGCTTAAAGTCATTTTTTTCCGGAACAAATTAAGGGATCTAAATCTGCGTCACAATATATCTGTCACATGAGGGTCACGTGATGGGAGCGGGCCAGTCGGAGGAGGGAAGAAGAGGAGGAGGAGGAGGAGAGCTTCCTGGAGATCAGGTCAGCAGCTCTCATCTTCAAACCAAGCAGAAAATTTAATTAATGCCTCTGCTTTAGGGGTTGGGGCTGGGATGGGGGAGGGGAAGGACACTGCCTTTCATGTAAACAAGAAGGCCATCCTGGGGGTGGTGGGCGGCGGGTATAGCTGAAGATGAGCTAATTGAAGAGATTGCTAAAAACAGTGTTCTTTAAATGTCACGTTCACTGCTGGAGCAGATGAGGTCTGAGATGAGGCTGGGGAGGATACGCCTTGGTTGAACTGGTTTTGTTAGTTGTTTTTTTTTATAGAAAAGCATCCTTTTGGTCTTTTTTAGAAGAAATTTTTAGAAGGAATTCCAATAACAAGGCTTTTTCACCTCAGAATGGGGACCGCAGCACTTTGAAGCTTGCACAAGGGAAGTGAATCAATAAGGATGCTGTTTTCCAGACAGAAATTAATTACATAAAAAAAAAATCTTTGAGACACGGTGGATGGATGAGATCGATTCAGCTTTTGAAAATCTCGCTCTGAAACCCTCCTGTCTCCCGATTGTTTTGAAGTGCTATCGACTGCCTGCGCTGAAACGGAGGTTGCTGAAGAGGTAGAAAGGTCTATCTTGGAATAAGATGGGACGCTGAGAAAGCTTGAACTGGGTCCTTCTTTACTTCTTCTATGAAGCCAAAGTTTTAGCTGCCTTTTCATCCGCCTTCAAATAAATTCTTGGGCTTTAGACAACTCCTGAGATCTAATTAGCAAACAGAGGCATATTTCTGGATGGGGGATGGGGGATGGGGGGGGGGGTGGCTGGTACAGCAAATGGCCTCCTCTTCCTCCTACCTAATTTCATCTGTAGACGTTTTTTCGGTGATGGAGCAGCCCCACGGATATTAACGTCACGCTAAAGAATACGATCCCTGCACGCTCCAATTTAGCGCATAATGACAGTCTCTCGAATGAAAGGGGGGATGCGGTTAAGGTGCTTCTCTTCCCTGCCTGGCGGCCCCTGGTGTGTGAATATGACAGCTCAGTATTAATGATGTCTATCAGGCGGAGAGGGCTAAGCTCTGCTTCTGTAGAACTCTGTAGTGCGCTGGGAGCTTCGCTAGGCCTCCGTCTTCTTCCGCGCCCTGGTTCCTGCTGCCGCCCCCTAAACTGGCCCTTTAAATGCAGTGCTGCTCAGTGGGAGCCATCATCTCCACTTAAAACAAAGGGGATTCATCAGACCTGTCTGTCCACCCCCCCGAACACTCGCCGCTGCACCATTCCTGGAGACTAAATTACGCCCCGAGTGCCTGGCTGGAGGTGCCGAAAATAAATGGGCCTGGATATAATGGCTGGAGCCCATGGGTAATAGTCCTGGGAGAGGATGGGAAGGGAGCAGGAAAAAGAGAGAGAGTGGAAAAGGCCATATTGAATATGGTTGTACTGGCAGGGCATTGTAATGCGTCCTTTAATGGAAAAAATTATCTTGTGGCCTGTGAAGTCATCCTAAATCTAGTCAGTACATCAAAATAGAGCGAGAATTATTTCTTGAAACAAGCAAAATGAGATACAAATACTTTATAACTGATCTAGATATTTCAAACTATGTATTAATATTGTAACGAAAACAGAGCATTAAGCTGTGATGACATAATAAACTATGTGAACCTATGCATTGTTGATATTTTACTATTGGTTATGGTACAAATGCATCTTGTTTGGGATGTAATCACAGTAATGCATAGAGTTTAACTGCTTGCTTTAATAAAACTAGAAAAAATACAATATAATACAAACGTTCAATATACAACTAAAGTTAAATAATCACAATAAATAATTCTTCCATTAAGTAGATGTAGTTAGCTGAGAGAATATTATTGTAGCCGAACAACTTTGGACAACTTTTAGTAGTGTCATTGTATGCTGCTGTCATTTTATTTTTTATTTTTTTAAATACTTGTGCAATATTGTAATACAACAGTGTTTTATGAAAACTTACGCTTTTTTTTATCTCATTTAAGTACCACACCAACAATAATGCTAGCTTGCATTAGCGCTTCCATGCTATTTCCTATGATTTCCTGTTTTTTTTTGCTAATCTGTTAGCATCACTTTAAGACATCTGTTTTACTTCTTGCAGATCTCACCAAAAACATTGACATTTGAAGCATCTAAGATATATAAATATTTTTTATTCCTTTTTATAAGGCCTAACGGTGAATATTAATAGACAAGCATTTTAGCTTGTTAGCGAGTTTTTGACTTAATTGCTAACAAGACAAGTTGTCAGCTCCTTATTTTAAAACACATAAAAAATATATTACAAATATTTGTATGATCCTAAAGTGTTACATTAAACATCTTTAATGCAGCTTGATTGACAGCTCTCTGTTCAACTCTCCTAGCCAGCTTCACCACACATACAGCTTTTATATAACAGCAAATGGACGAAGAGGAGGTCACAGATGAACAGATGAACAGCTGGATAAAGCAACGTAAAAAGAACAGATAACCAGATGTGCGTATGGACGGATGGACAAACAAACAGATGGACGGATGGACATGTGAAAGGGGGACAAATGGACGAATTAACAATTTTGCTGTATGGATAAACGAATGAATGGGTGATGGGCAGCAACAGACAGGTGGTCTAAAATGCTAACATACTATAAGGGTTACACTGGGTTAGCTTTAGCATTGCTATGTTTCTCTGGCTCTGACGTCAGCCTTGTGATGGTATAGGAAGTGTCTATGGAAGCAGTCCCAAAACTAGGAGCTCACAGTTTAGATGGAGAGGAGAACAATATGGTGAAACACAGCAGACATTTATTAGGAAGGTATTCATAAGACATACTTTGGGCGTGTATTTTGTGGTCCAGAGGAACAAGACTAACTTTATTAATATCTATATACTCTATTAAAGTCTGCAAACAAAATTAGGGTCTACCAATAGTATGTGAACATAACAGTCCATTCTCAGCACAACGATTTGTTATAGCATTAGTATAGAACTCTATACTCTAATAGGGTCACTAATAGGCGGACCGCGGTCCGAGTACGAATCAAGACGTCGTCCAGAGCGGACCCAAACCGATAAACTATTAAGAACTAAATTTTGACAGTGTTTATTTTAGGCGGCAGAGCTTATTATTGTCTTTACGGTATACGGGCTCTCAGACCAATCGCGTGTGTTGTAAGATCATCAGAGGCGCTCCTCAGCCAATCAGATCTGTGTAGATTTACGAGTGCGGTGCACACACAGTCAAGGTACATAGCTAGAAGCAGCAGTCGGAGAGTAAAGCAGGAAAAAAGAAAAGTAGATGGTAAAAACCGACTTTATAACCAGGAATGGAGATACATATATGTTTATTCTTCCCACAGGAAGCTCCAAACCAGCAGGTCAAGATGTGAAACTGAATTAACGAGAAGAGGCATGTTTTATTTACTTTTATATAAATAAACACTTTAAAATGCACTTTTTTTTCAAAGCATTCTGTTTATTTAATGTAAACCTTGTATTGTCATATAAAATATTATTTCAGTTCAGCATTTCAAACAGTAAATATAGTTAAAATATACTAAAAGTTATTTGTAATTTGGTTTGTCTTTCAGTTGCTGATGACATAAAATGCTAATAGAACTACTAGGCTACGTCAGTATACAGGATATGGTACTGAATCTTAACACAACTTATGGTCATAATACAAACACGGTCCGGACCTTGGTCTGAGGAAATTTCCTCGGACTGGATCTTACTGAATGCTAATAAAATACCTCTGCTCGATTGAGTATTGAACAAGGCTAGTCAAACAGATTTTACAACCTGAACTGAATCTGTTTGGTTGATATAATATTAAATTTGGAGCAGATTTGAGGTGATCACTTGCCGTGACGTCCTTCTTTGTCTTTTTTTGGTTGCCTAACTGTCTCTTTTCCCTCCATCCTTCCCGTCCTTATTCTATCCGAGCTTGAACCTTTACACCTCTCTGTGGTACAGATGGTTTCATTCTGGACGAGATAAAACCGTGTTTGGTGGAACTGATTAAACAGAGAACAACATCCCCATCTGCCATTTAGGCCCATATAAAATTGCATGGGCAGATGCTGACATCTTTGGAGATGATTGATTCACCTCTGACTGGAGGGGAGGAGGGGAGAGGGGTGTTCTCGCAGGATTCCAGCTGCCCATTCCGCACACACAAATGCAGCCGCGCACATGGTCACTTCACCAGCGCAATCACCGGCTGCCTTGATTGGACGCGGGGCAGGTGAGTGAGGGACACTTTAATCATGATCAGCTCTCGGCCTGATAATTCCGCCTTTGTCGCAGAGAGCATGCGCGTGAGGCCGGACTGCGTAAACATTATAATAATATTTCGTAATCTTTGCCTTAAGTACTTTCTCACATTCAGGTGAAGAGTTCAGAAACCTCCGTGTGTTTTCACATTTCGTTGTACGTCGTTTGAAAAGGACTGTCCTTTATATTGTTTGACCAAATCCAGATGAATGGCTTGTGCCAGTGAGGGGTATGTTGAGGTATAGAGATGTCTTCATAATAAAATTGTAATACTAATGTAAAATGCAAAAATCTCTGTTGTTAATCGTTTACAGAAAACAGTACTTATAAAATTAAAGCTTTAGTGAAAGTTCTGCCAGGAAGACTCCAATCACAGGCTGCCACCTGTCTTTAAAAGGATTCAACTTATCGTCACTGTCCAATTTAAAAAAAAAAGCAACTCCAAAATTGCAACTTTACAGGAGAGACCAAAAACTTACGTTATTAAAACTTAAGTCAGTGGAACCAGAATTTTTTCCAAGCTGTTTTAGAGCACCTGTATTGGTCCATTCAGCATGAAATTGTAGCACAGTGTTGTAAACAGCCATTGGCTTGTTCAAATGATGTAGAAAACTTAAAATCGACAAAAATAGAGATCATATTTTTATTGGACAGCAATGCTATGCTCCCTCTTTGCCTTCAGGTGCTGACGTTTCTACGCGCTCCACCCTACTTCCCAACACTACCAGTTGGGTCCCAGTCCTGCCATCCTGGGAGGTGGCTTCACCCCTGCTGTTCATATTCCATATCCAGGACAGTTTCTTCATGTCCTACAATAACTAACCGTCCAATTGTACACCTTATTAATGATTAAACTTTGTTTTACATTGCGCTACTCTTTGAGTATTTTTGGCAGAAATAAAGTTCAGGACTAGCAGGAGGAGTAAAATACTGTTGTGGTGTTTGCTGTGTTGTAATGTAATCCCCGCTAGTGATCATCTACATGTAATGCCTTATTTCTTATTTCTTACTGCCTTATTTCTGTAACTGTAAGAGATGACAGCTATCCTTTTGTATCCTTATTACATAACAATGTATTCCATTCAGAGGTGTCAGGTAACAAAGTACAAATACTTAGTTACCTTACTTTACACTTCATTATCAGTACTTTCTACTCCTAACATTTATACTCCATTATCAGTACTTTCTACTCCTTACATTTATACTCCATTATCAGTACTTTCTGCTCCTTACATTTACACTCCATTATCAGTACTTTCTACTCCTTACATTTACACTCCGTTATCAGTACTTTCTACTCCTTACATTTAAACTCCTTTATCAGTACTTTCTACTCCTTACATTTACACTCCATTATCTGTACTTTCTACTCCTTACATTTACACTCCATTATCAGTACTTTCTACTCCTTACATTTACACTCCATTATCAGTACTTTCTACTCCTTACATTTACTTGTAAGGAGCTTGTTTTCATTCATGTACATTTACATTCCAGTAAAGATTATTGATAACATGACTTTGAAGTTTGACTTCATTACAATACTTATAGACAACTAGTCATCATATCTTCTGCTCCATGAAACACATGTTAATGCTCAGTGGTACACAGATATGCTTCTGTATTTACATTGTATTAAACTACATTCATTATTAATGGGTGTATATGCAGCTGAAACAGGAAGCCTAGCGCATCCCAAATTTATCAACATTAACATTTTAATATAACATTATAGTCATTATGACTTTTAGAAGAATGTTTTTTTTGGGGAGGTGGGCTAGTGCACTATAGACCCCTCTGATGCGGCCTAAGCTTTTGTCCTTAATGGCATTCCCTTACATTACTTTTACTTTTATACTTTAAGTAGTTTTGAAAGCAGTACTTACACTTTAACTGGAGTAAAAACTTTAAGTTGATACTTCAATTTCTACAGAAGTATTTTCAAATCTAGTATCTATACTTCTACCTGAGTAATGAATATGAATACTTCTGACACCTTTGATTCCGTTACTACCCAGCCCTGCTTGTTAGGTACATAAGCCTCATAGCAGCCGAGCTAAACAAGCAGATATCAGACACTAAATCCGTCTCAATTGATCGACTGCATCTGAGATCAAAGAAGAATTGTGTTCATTTTAGCTGAAATGTTAGTTTCATTTATTTCAAACTAGAAGTATCCAGCGCAGTGCCATCTCTCGAACGTGCCTCCGCATCCTTGCAGCAGCCCGCTCGTTTTATTACCACACTGACACTCGTTTGCTCCCTTTTTATGGCGTCCTCCTTGAGGAGAGGCCGTCTCCTTCATTGAATCCACTCCCAATAATTACTCGTAAACACTGGAGCATTTTAAGATGCAAACTTTAAAAAGCAGCAGCGCCAATCAAAGGCAGCCACGTGTGAGCGCTCGAGAGCGAATCTTGTAAAACTGCTGAGTTAGTGGGCACCGAGCAATCAAGACGGCGGTCTCAGCTCATATACTCTTCCGATGAAGGTGGAATATCATTAGAGGGGGTGGAGGGGAAAGAGAAATTGAGTCGAAGCTGTAGCGAGGCTGGCCAGGACGTTCGCAGGAAAAGCAGGCCTACAAGCTAGACTGACCGCTCCCTGGGGACACGGATCAATCAGGCTCAGACTGGATCTCATCTTTCTTCATCCCTCCCTTGCTTCCCCCTCTCTCTCTCTCTCTCTCACCCTTTTTGTAAATGGCACAAAAGGACAGCGCGAGAAAGAATCGATGGATATTCCTTTAAAATTGGTTTTATGTAGATCCAGATGACTGATGCTAAATCAAAGAGAGTCAGCTAAATGCGGCATCACTTTGCATTCCGCTGCCGGAGAAGGCCTGAAGGCGGAAGCGCTTTCGGCTGCGCTGGTCTTTCGCTAGGCTGCCACTCGTTAATTTGACATTGTGTGGGTGTCTATTAAAAGAAGCAGCCCTAAACAACCTTATCTCTGTTCAGGGTTATTTGTTAAGGCGCCAGCGCATCAAGTCAGGTGAATTTGCATATTAATTGAATCTGGAGCTGCTGCAGGACGCTGACAGTCTTAAGTGTAGATGTCTGCAGGCAGCTCACCTGCACACAAAAGCTAGGTGATTTTTTTTCCCCTCTTTTCGCAGGAAATTGTTTTAACTTGGGAGAGAATAATCATATTCAAACCCACACATCTCCTTACATAAGCCCACAAGGCTCTTTCTCTCTCTCTCTCACTCTCTCTCTCTTTAGAAAGAAAGAAAACAGAGAAAGAGAGAGAATTAGAGAGACCAATCTATTTTACTAAAATTGTAACCCAAGCCTCCAATCCCTGCTTTTTTTTAAATATCAGTCTAACATTACACCATTCGCCCCTCCCTATTCCTTTCCTCTGGCTACGACAGATCTCACAGTTTTCACGTGTCCGATCTCATCTAATCCACTGCAAACAGAGCAGAGCAGCTAGACGAGGTAGGCTATTCCCCACGGAGCTGCATGTATTTAATAAGCAAATGCTGTGTGGAATAGCTGTAAAAGAGCCTTGCTTTGTTGATATATAATACAGCATAAACACTGTTTACATAATGCATAAACAAAGCGTATGCTATGGTTTTCAAAACCAGCATGTTACATCACATCTACATTTAATCCTTCATAATGTGCTATCCTTTTTGTTTACTTAGCAGTAAAAACTGTTTATTAGTCACATTTTACTAATGCTGGTGTTACAAAGCTGTAAACAGTCTTGCTTTGTTATCATACAGCATAAACAGTGTTTATATAATACATAAACTAAGCTCATATTTATATCATATATCATTACATCTATGTTAGTTGTGGGTAATGCGAATTCAACAAACTCTATTTCTAAAAATAAAGTGGGGGCATTTTGTAAGTCCTCATTCCGCACATGCTGGCGTGGCTTTGTTTACCCAGACTGCGTGTGCTTGACTGGCCTGCCTGCAGTCCAGATCTGTCTCATACTGAAAATCACAGACTGCAGAGCAGCTTTAGTCTTGTATCAAGGCAGGAATAGGTCAATTTAAGTTCCCAAATGATTAAACTGTGTAATTAAAGAAAAAGATTATGTAACATAGTTGTGTTGTTTATATTTACAAAAAAACTCTTTAGTTGGCGAGTAAAAACACTGAAAGTCTTTGTGTTTTTATAGTTAATTGAAGGTTTAAGAGAAATACCCAATCACAGATTCTGGTAACATCGTCCAAGAATCTTGGTTCTGCCTTTCAGATGCTAGAGTACTCAAGATGCTTTGTCTTTTTGGATAACTTATTGTTTTTTTTCTGGTTTATATATAGGGCTGGGCGATAAAATGATAACGATATTTATCGCGAAACAACGTTTCCTCAATAGAACTATAAGACGTAGTCGATTGTTTTGAGAGACAACACGAAAAGCCAATGAGAATAAGAATAGCACTGCGCCAAACCAATCAGGTTGTTGTTCCATGTTTTGTTAAAGAACACAGCACAGAGTGTAGGTGTAGCGGCAGCTTAACCCACGTCCTAGTAGTTTGGTTACTGCAGGCGTCACAGTCGAGCGGCTGGAACAAAATAAGAGAAAAATATGACAGAAAACATTAACTACTACTGAAAGAAACATGTTACATGTGTTAATAGTTCTTTCCTCAGCCCAAACTTAAAGGGCCAGCAACAGCCTGCTTAACACAGTATCTGTGTGTAAATACAGAAACTGTGTTAAGCAGGCTGTGAATATAAATATATATATATATGTGTGTGTGTATGTATGTGTGTGTGTAGTTTATTTGAAAAACAGTTGTGTAATGTTCTGTAGTACATTTGTCTATCTTCTGATAGAGAATAAATCAGAGGATAAAAAAATCAACATTTTCAAAATTTTGATATCTTCACTTTTCAGTTAAAATAAAAAGGCAATAATGATTTGATTTATACCATATATGTATATATATATATATATATATATATATATTGACTGATATGAAAAAAAATATCATGATAAGATTTTTTTCCATATCGCCCAGCCCTAGGTATATATAAAATGTATTCTCAGACTGTACTTGTGTAGTTGAAGTTTTATGTATAGAAACCCAAATGATCTCGTTTACACATCTAGGTGAATTGCTCACCGTTCTTGACTCCCTCTGTGCCAAATGTGTGCATGTGTACTCGTGAGTAGGCTCGCTAAGACAACCTGAAACATTTTCAGCTGTGGCAATTTTTGATGGTCTTGTTTGAAACTTAATGTGCTGTTGTATAAAATTAGAATTTGCCCTGGTGCTTTTTGCACAGCGTGGGTCAGCGGGGTGAGGTTCTCGTGTTGCCTCCATCAATAAATGTGTTATGTTTTAGCTGAAGTTATATGGCTGGACAAATTTTACAGAAAGTTTACAAAAATCCAATTCACTTCCATAATAACTGTAGTGTTATGAAGTGTTGTGTTTCCAGTGAAGTGCTACACTACTGTGCTGTTGTAGCTAACCATTTCCAGGCAGGTGGAAAAAAGACAACAAATGTTCTACCATGCTAGCTGTACACATAATTGTCTAATCACATTTTTTTAAATGTCGCTCAATGATTTAAGCTGATTGTGACTATTTTTCAGGTCAAATGTTCACAATGTGAACTGGGTGGATTTTTTTTATTGCCTCAGGGCAAGGGCTTGAAAATAAAAGAAAGCAGGAAGGCATTTATTGAGACATGCCATGGGTCTAGGCAGTGTGTGAAATACCCCCTGGGTACTCATTGTGTCCTATGCTGGCTAGCTACTCTATAGCAGCACTGATGGTACGTTCAGTGACTGGTTTACAAATTCTTGTTCTGGAAATGCTCTTTATTAGTTTGGTAATGGTGTCTAAATGAGATCTTACACATCCCCTCTTTTTTTCTATATTGTCTTTAAATCAGTATCACTCTTCACCACCAAATCAAGCACATTTTTAGACCTTCAAATATGTTTCGGCACACTGCAAAGCTTTTCAGATGGACCCAGGTATGGTTACAGTTACTAGGCTATAGAGGATCGACTGGGTGAGCTATTCAGCTACAGCACTGACCTGAGGCAGGCCAATACGGCATGTCTAGTTAGTCAAGAATATCAAAGCTTGGCAGCTGAAGGTTGAACAATAAAGTACCTCCACTTCTACATACAAACACAAACACGGTATGGATTTCTTTCTTTGTATTTAACACCCACTCTGAATAAACGCAACTAACATTTAATCTAAAGGAATGCAGGTTCAATGACATTCAATCACATTTACATAAAACAGACCTACTGGATAAACAAATGTCTGGTTTAGCTTTTTCAGTCATGACAGCTGTATCAGGCCCAGTAAACTTGACCAGATACTTCTGTGACTGAATGCTTCCATTACTTTTGATTTTACAGGATTATAATGGTAGACAATTTAGACTTCTTATTGGGGTTGACCAATATTTAAACTTAAAATCCATTTACAAAATAGCAGCAGATCATTACAAAGTCTGTTTAAACAAGCAACAGGAAAAAAACTATGAACTTAAGATGGATGTGGTTAGAGGTTATGACTCTCCGTGATTGATCACAGTGAATAGTTTAATGGATTTTACAAAGATTTAATATTTTGTGTTTTACATTCACATAAAGTGAAAGCACCAGATCTCATCTGTGAAACTGAGACAAACTAAAGACAGTAAATCTCCAGTTCACTCTCAACTCCTGAGGTGTTTGAGTTTTAGGAAAATCTAAAGAAAGAAAATCTATTTTTTAATGTCAGTTGGACTAAGTTAAGTACAAATACAACCAAGTCCAAGATCTGACTGAAGTACTACAGCCCTACATGGGTCTAAAGAAAACAACAACTTTAACTACTGACTTTTATATGGCAGTGGGGAGTATTGTTTGTTTATCTGAGCCCCAGTTGTGTCTGTTACCTGTTTGGAGCTACAAATTATTGACAGCTGGGAGATTAGATAATAAGCCTATTAGCTCATTCCACACACATTAGGCTTGTACTAACATTGGCATGCAATGAACAAACAACAACAAAAAAAACAGTTACATTCTTAATCGCAACTATTTTTATTGTTATATATCAATCTTTACCAATTTTATTAATATAAACAATATCTGTGTATTTTTTTGGCTAAAGATGATTCGTTTTTAGTTATTATGCTTTTTCAGCTCATTTTGTAATACAAAATTTAGTATAAATCCAGCTATGAGCAATATATTAGAAAAACTTTTCGTAATAATTCTGGGGTCCATATCTCTGGCTCCCTGGAGGTTAGCTATGCGATCCAGGGTTGGCATCAACTCAACTTTCATCTCATGTCTGGTTGTGCAATCCCTAGTGTGGATGCCAACTGTATAAACACTCAGAAGTATACATATTTCTGTTGAATGTTTGACATTTTCATGATTACAGTTAAAAAAAAGACTATTATAGATTAAATGCATCCAAGAATCTGAAAAATGGTTGACACAACCAAAACTTTAGCTTCTAATTGGTGCAAAAACAGAAAGTAAATAACTTTTTTACAGCGTTAATCACTTTTGAAGATGAGGTGATTCGACTTCTTGTCATGGTGATGCTGTGTCTGTGTGTGATTGATGCTGTTTTAGCTTTCCTGGCCAGTAGGTAGGTTTAATTGGACAGGGCACCTCTAACACCTCACCACCCCATGGGCCAGTCCTGCAGGAGTGTGTATGCAATAAAAGCTGGTGCTGGTGTCTCACTGTCCATTTCGATTGAACCATCTAAGACTTGCCTGAATGTCTGAGGCTCCTCAATCAATTCTGTGGAAGATAATAAGTGAGAAAAGTACAGGAATAGACCTCTCTCTCTTGCTCTCTCTCTCTTTCTTTCTTTCTCTTCTCCACTCTCTCGCTTTCTCATTATCCTGTCAGCTGCAGTGTCTCTCTCAGTCACTCTGGGAGAAGCCCATAGGCTCCTGCCATCCTAACAGCCTTTACTATCTTTTAGGCAGATGATCAACCTGTCATTCTCTCACACCTTCTTAGCCTGCATGCTACAAGACCGTGCTTAGAAGTGACAGGCCTGCATATGTGTGTATGTATGTGTGTGTGTGTGTGTGTGTGTGTGTGTGTGTGTGTGTGTGTGTGTGTGTGTGTGTGTGTGTGTGTGTGTGTGTGTGTGTGTGACGGGAGCTGAGAGAGGGCAGGCAGGGACGTGACCAAACATGGCAAAAGAGCTTCTTCTGTAGATGCAATTAGACTAAATGGGATTAAGCCTATCACATTGCAGCCGGGCCTGGCCCCATGGCCACCTGGGACAGGAGAGCTGCGGCGAGGCAGCACCAAAGAGGAAATGAGCATCTGAATACAACCTTCAAGTGAACTCCCGTCTACTGTCACCTTTCAGCAGAAATATTTCACCTTTTCACAGAAGATTCAGCTGCTTACATGGGAAAAGTGGCTATTTTACTGGAAAATTACTGGAAAATGTAAAAGATTTTCAAAGAAAAAAGGTTAAATGTAAATGAATTATATGCAAGGGTGTAGAATTAGCATGGACAGCGGTGTCCCCAGCAATATTCAGTGATTATTGAATTGTCCCCACCAACAATTTGATCCCTTCGGAAAAAAAACCCAGATTTGTCAACGTCTCATTAACCTACAGGTGCTGAAAGGGTTAAAACATGTTAAACCATACCTCCTGGTAACACATATGGCCAGTGTGATTGGCTGTCCCTTCCCCTGTTGTCATGTGAGACTCTGTAGCTACTTTTGGTTGTTAGCAGCACCAAAACTGGAAGGAAAACTTTTTAGTCATATGTAAGACTCACTGTGCACACATAGGTGTGAAAAGTGAGTGAAGATGGCAGCAAAAAGAAGAAGTTGGACCTACTTTTCAAAGAAACGTGTAAGTTATCATAATAATAACATTAATGGCGATGCTAGGCTTTAGGGCACAGCATACAGCAGGCTAACATGGTCTGTAGCTGTGAATAACATGGTTTGGAAATTAACTGACAACATACGGACAACTGTCAGTTCTCTTACAGTCTCCCAGAGTAGCATGTCCAACTTCAGTTTAAAACTCTATTAGAGATCCCCACCAATCTCAATAGCAAATCTACACCCTTGGGCATACGTATACCATATGTTAACTCTGCAGTGACACTTTGACCTACACTACCGCTCAAAAGTTTAGGATAAGTTTCATTACATGCGATTTTCATGCAATTCACAAACAATGTTGTCCATTTCACAATTAATGTAAGTGTATCAAATTTTTTTTTTGAAAGAATATAAATGTTTGTATTAAAGTCTATTTTTGTAGTTTAGAGGCTTATTTTGCATATAGTCCTATTATCAGCAATTCTCAGTCCTCTGTCTAAATCTCCTGGTACGGCCGCCAATCCAAGTTAAGGATGTTATTGGACTAATTGGTTGTTAGGACACTCTTGCTCAATTGTGATGCACAGCTGAAAAACATTCTACTAATAAGTGAGTATAAAAGGGAGAACAACATTCTAGGTTAGTTTGGTATCTGAAGCATCAGCAGTTGATGGCTTGCTGACCGACTCAAAATGACCAGAAAGAAACAACTTTCTTTAGAGACCCGTCAGTCCATTGTTGTGTTAAGGAAGGAAGATACTCCATTGAAAACAAGAACATTTCACTGTGATCCCAAACTTTTGAGCGGTAGTGTACATTGAAAATTAAGGATGTTTGTGCACCTTCCTGCAAAGTTACTCGTATGGAGATGCATGTTTCTCTTTGTTTCTACAGTCACTGGTCATTTTATCAGAAACACCTACCATGCAGGCGCACCCTGTGGTTTTAAAAGTACTGTCCCGCTAACAGTGGTTTGGTGGTGAGAAAATAATTACTGATGAAGTGCTAGAGAAGTGTCACTGTCCTGTGTGTTGTAGTGTTCTCGCTGCTCTAGTATATCCTATTCATCTTGGAAAGGGGGGCGGGAAGCATGTTCAGTGGTTGCATGAGGTGCGATGGGAGCAGGAGAAACTCTATATACTCAATATATGTGAGTCTGTGGGCCTGAATTGGGAACCACTGGGCTGCAGGATGACTAACACTAACTGAAGTTGTTTAAGGACTAGTTTGCAGTCAGTTGGGTAAAATTCACATTCAGTGGAACTGTAACTGTTATTACAGAACATCTGATACTTGCTTCACGAAGCACTTGCAATAGATCAGCTAAGCCTAGGCAACATTGTATAGCGCTCATTTTGTAGATAAATGATAACAGTGTTGTTTTCGTCTTGGGACGGTTTCGCTCTGATGGTTTTCTTTCTCCTTATGGTAAATGTCAATGTAAACAAAGAAGCAGGCGAGAGAGGGGTGGCATTTTCACACTGTGCGAGTTTCATCAGATTGTCACACATCCTTTTCCCTGCCTCTGGGCTGAGATGGAGACGGAATGAGAGAAATAGAAAAAAGGGGAGAGGGGGGAAAAAAAGAACACGGTGTCTGATGAAACAGAACTAATGGCGTGCTGGAATGGCCTTTCTTAGATGAGACTCTACCCAACTGTGACGTTCTCATCTACAGAATACATTTATTTCACTCCTTTTATTCGAAACCTCGCACAAGTACGGATTCGATATCGCATCATACGACAATGGTGCATGTGCACTAAGCGGAACACTCATTCACACGCATCTTATCAGGAATGGTGTGGATGGCACGGTGCCGCTTAATCCAACTTCGCTCTCTCTCTCTTTCTTTCTCTGTTTCACTCTCTCTCTTAGTAGACAGGCTTTGTCAGAAAGCATGCCTACACTCACTAGAGTGCATTATATTGTGCCAGCAGAGAATGAAAAAAGCAATGCATTTATTTTATTTAATCATTTTAACATTAAGAAAATATTTTTAAATGTTATTTAGTATGTTTGGCTCAAACAAATTAATCTAATTTGCACATTTTTTTAGTGCACTGATTATGTGACCATGTACCATAGCAAATAAGTAATCCCCCTACATTGTTTGTAAATGTATTTATTTAGTTTTTAGTTAAAACAGCCACTAAAGTGTCTTAATTACATCTAAACACGTTATACCTGATAAATAATAATGAACTATTGCTGAAAACGTGGAAACTGAAAACTGGCATTAGTGGTGTTACTACATCTAATACAACCCACTATAACCTACTACATCTAATACAACCTACTACATCTAATGCAACCTACTATAACCTACTACATCTAATACAACCTAATACAACCTACTACATCTAATACAACCTACTATAACCTACTACATCTAATACAACCTAATACAACCTACTACATCTAATACAACCTACTACATCTAATACAACCTACTATAACCTACTACATCTAATACAACCTACTACATCTAATACAACCTACTATAACCTACTACATCTAATACAACCTACTACATCTAATGCAACCTACTATAACCTACTACATCTAATACAACCTAATACAACCTACTACATCTAATACAACCTACTATAACCTACTACATCTAATACAACCTAATACAACCTACTACATCTAATACAACCTACTATAACCTACTACATCTAATACAACCTACTACATCTAATACAACCTACTATAACCTACTACATCTAATACAACCTAATACAACCTACTACATCTAATACAACCAACTATAACCTACTACATCTAATACAACCTAATACAACCTACTACATCTAATACAACCTACTATAACCTACTACATCTAATACAACCTAATACAACCTACTACATCTAATACAACCTACTATAACCTACTACATCTAATACAACCTACTATAACCTACTACATCTAATACAACCTAATACAACCTACTACATCTAATACAACCTACTATAACCTACTACATCTCATACAACCTAATACAACCTACTACATCTAATACAACCTACTACATCTAATACAACCTACTATAACCTACTACATCTAATACAACCTACTACATCTAATACAACCTACTATAACCTACTACATCTAATACAACCTACTACATCTAATACAACCTACTATAACCTGCTACATCTAATACAACCTACTACATCTAATACAACCTACAATAACCTACTACATCTAATACAACCTACTATAACCTACTACATCTAATACAACCTACTACATCTAATACAACCTACTATAACCTACTACATCTAATACAACCTAATACAACCTACTACATCTAATAAAACCTACTATAACCTACTACATCTAATACAATCTACTATAACCTACTACATCTAATACAACCTACTACATCTAATACAACCTACTACATCTAATACAACCTACTATAACCTACTACATCTAATACAACCTACTACATCTAATACAACCTACTATAACCTACTACATCTAATACAACCTAATACAACCTACTACATCTAATACAACCTACTACATCTAATACAACCTACTATAACCTACTACATCTAATACAACCTAATACAACCTACTACATCTAATACAACCTACTATAACCTACTACATCTAATACAACCTACTACATCTAATACAACCTACTATAACCTACTACATCTAATACAACCTACTATAACCTACTACATCTAATACAACCTACTACATCTAATACAACCTACTATAACCTACTACATCTAATACAACCTAATACAACCTACTACATCTAATACAACCTACTATAACCTACTACATCTAATACAACCTAATACAACCTACTACATCTAATACAACCTACTATAACCTACTACATCTAATACAACCTACTATAACCTACTACATCTAATACAACCTACTATAACCTACTACATCTAATACAACCTACTATAACCTACTACATCTAATACAACCTACTACATCTAATACAACCTACTATAACCTACTACATCTAATACAACCTACTATAACCTACTACATCTAATACAACCTACTACATCTAATACAACCTACTATAACCTACTACATCTAATACAACCTAATACAACCTACTACATCTAATACAACCTACTATAACCTACTACATCTAATACAACCTAATACAACCTACTACATCTAATACAACCTACTACATCTAATACAACCTAATACAACCTACTACATCTAATACAACCTAATACAACCTACTACATCTAATACAACCTACTATAACCTACTACATCTAATACAACCTAATACAACCTACTACATCTAATACAACCTACTATAACCTACTACATCTAATACAACCTAATACAACCTACTACATCTAATACAACCTACTATAACCTACTACATCTAATACAACCTAATACAACCTACTACATCTAATACAACCTACTACATCTAATACAACCTACTATAACCTACTACATCTAATACAACCTACTACATCTAATACAACCTACTATAACCTACTACATCTAATACAACCTACTACATCTAATACAACCTACTACATCTAATACAACCTACTATAACCTGCTACATCTAATACAACCTACTACATCTAATACAACCTACTATAACCTGCTACATCTAATACAACCTACTACATCTAATACAACCTACTATAACCTACTACATCTAATACAACCTACTATAACCTACTACATCTAATACAACCTACTACATCTAATACAACCTACTACAATCTACTACATCTAATACAATCTACTACAACCTACTACATCTAATACAACCTACTACATCTAATACAACCTACGTGAGTTACTACATCTAATATAACCTACTACAACCTACTACATCTAATACAACCTACGTGAGTTACTACATCTAATACAACCTATTACAACCTACTACATTTAATACAACCTACTACATCTAATACAACCTACGTGAGTTACTACATCTAATACAACCTACTACATCTAATAAAACCTACTACAACCTACTACATCTAATATAACCTACTACAACCTACTACATCTAATACAACCTATGTGAGTTACTACATCCAATACAACCTACTACATCCTACTACATCTAATACAACCTACAGTTTGCTGGCAAGCTACTGTTTTGCCGATGCCAGAATTATCAGAATAGCTTGCCTTAGTGCTGTAGGCCAGCCTGCCCTATTTGAGCCCCTTCTGCTCAGGGCCCAGTTACTCTGAGAAATGGAGAGCCATCCACAGAGTTTAGCTGCACTGTGAGCGTCGGCCCCAGTTGCAGTATTAAGGTGCTGTCAGCTAGCCGGCCTACTCAAGTCCTTTCAGGTGGTTTGAGCTAGTGTCCAGTGCATTCGCATGTTTTTTCATGATTTTAAATACAATTATTTAATAATTCAAATTTGTTAATAATTCAAACTCTTCTAGGTGATTAATAACATATTTTTCTTTGGTGTGACAAACACAGAACAAAATTTAATTGAAAGCAAATCTTTCCCAGCAGATGTTTCTAAGTAGACTGTACTTTGTAGGTGTGGACAAATCTTTTTGAGATTTTTGAGAAAGCAAGTCTCCTCAAAAGAGGAGTTCTGTGAAGTTCCCTGTTAATCCGTTAACCGTTTGGGCTGGAAATGAAATAAATGAAAGATGGTCCCTGACTTTTGCATAGTACTGTATATGGTAGGTATATCTGCTAAAATATCCAATAATAAACCTAATAAACTGGCAACCCTGGTTACAGTGCTTCTGCTTCTCCAGTGTAAGTAACCGTGATGATGTACCGTTTCTAACACAGCTACACACTCTCACACTCCCACGCTCACGCATACATTAATCAAAAGAACTGGTCCATCTTTTCTCGGCTCACCTCTCCGCTGCTGACCGGTAGCAGCTGTATTGAGACAGGCTCTGGGAGACTGCAGTAGCCGCCATTGTTCTCTCGGCCGGGTAAACACAGGCCTCCTCCAGCTGTTCAAATGCTACCCAAACTTCCCTATGTGTTTAGGGCCCAGCAGCATTCACCTCTCAGTGCTCTCTCAAACAAGGCCATGTGAAAGAACCGCTGCTGCATTTTCTGCCTTTTTTCCCCTTTCTCTCTCTCTCTCTCTCTCTCTCTCTCTCTCTCTCTCTCTCTCTCTCTCTCTCTCGTTTAGACATTCAGATGCATAAGGCTACATCTGTGCTTATATTAACAGGCCTCTTTTTTTAGGACAAAAAAGAGACAGCGCATTAGTCTAAATAACACCTTCACAGTTGGGGTGGTGATATATTACATTTAAGGCTAGTCCTTTTTTTTCCTCCATCACCATGTCTGCGCTGGACTATAGGCAATTATCTATCTCAGCAGCTTCAAGAGGTCTTTTTACCCCGCGGGACAGATGATTTAAAACAGTAAGCGCGGGGGGGATGTGAGAAAGAGAGCGTGAACCGGAGAAGGCGCTACTTTGTCATGGCGAGCAAATAAATGTCACATAAGATCAAGTGAACGTCCCTTAATGATGAGGAATTAAAAAAAAAAGAAAAAGACGGCAAAGAAGAAGGAGGCACCCATGGACTGCACCGAGGACGCAATATGGTTTCTGCGATGGAGAGGGCCGGCCGACTGGCCTTGGCTGAGCTGCAGCGCGATATGGCCCATTAATTATTGAATCCGCTGACGCTATGACAAATGGCTATGTCCTAGCCCTCATCCCGTTGACTTCCACACGGACCGCCGCGCCCAAACTCAGCACGTCAGAGCAAACTGCCGCAGCAGGGGTTTCTGCCACCATGCAGCAGTTTCACAGTTTTGTCCAGTAATGTTGTCACTATGTATATATATATATATATATATATATATATATATATATATATATATATATATATATATATATATACACTACCGCTCAAAAGTTTAGGATCACTTTAGAATATCATTTTATGCAATTGTCATGCAATTCACAAACAATAGTGTCCATTTCACAATTAATGTAAGTGTATCAGATGATTTTTAAAGAATAAAAATGCTTGTATTAAAGCCTATTTTTGTATAGAGGCTTATTTTGCATATAGTCTATTATCAGCAATTCTCAGTCCTCTGTCTAAATCTCCTGGTACGACCACCAATCCAAGTTAAGGATGTTATTGGACTAATTGGTTGTTAGGACACTCTTGATCAATTGTGATGCACAGCTGAAAAACATTCTACTAATAAGTGAGTATAAAAGGGAGAACAACATTCTAGGTTAGTTTAGTATCTGAAGCATCAGCAGTTGATGGCTTGCTGACCGGCTCAAAATGACCAGAAAGAAACACTTTCTTTAGAGACCCGTCAGTCCATTGTTGTGTTAAGGAAGGAAGATACTCCATTGAAAACAAGAACATGTCACTGTGATCCCAAACTTTTGAGCGGTAGTGTGTGGATATATATATATATATATATATATATATATATATATATATATATGGCTTGTTTACAAATGACATCATGTCACTGCATTGCTGTAGAGCGAACTGCATATGGTGGGCCGAAAGAGATGTTCTCCATAACTTGGAAGACTTCTGATAGTATTGAACTCAAACAGGATGTTAGAGATGACATGGTAAGTATGTAGTTCGCTATGAGCATCATCATATTAACGTCAGATTTAGAACATCAACAGACAGGTTAGGAGTTCATGTGAGAATTGGCAGTAAAGAAGCTAATTACGAATCATGACAGTTGGAAGTTCCATGCTCGACTAATCAATAAAACCTCTGGAGCATCCAGGTGAGGCTTTTCATCGGCACAGAAGCGTGAATGGCACATGCAACCATCCAAAGAAGTAGGTCCAAAGCACAGGAGGAACCACAGCAGAAATACTACATCAGTTTAATGTTTAATAGAGTTG
The DNA here is from genome assembly GCA_021613375.1 of Megaleporinus macrocephalus. Taxonomy (NCBI): domain Eukaryota; kingdom Metazoa; phylum Chordata; class Actinopteri; order Characiformes; family Anostomidae; genus Megaleporinus; species Megaleporinus macrocephalus. The sequence goes on from CM038712.1 coordinate 40,593,968, forward strand.
AGCATGAGCTCGGCCCAATAAAGAGCCTAACCCTACAGAGGGTTAGGTATGTTTGGAGCACATGATAATTAACATAGGGTCCATCATGCAAATAGAAACTCTAGCAATGAGCTAAAAGACCAACATCAGAGCCTATCACGGCAGGCTGACAGCACCAACATCCCAGGAAACATTAAACCTGTGCCGTAATGCAACGTAGGTTCCCAAAACTCCGAATAAAGATTGCAGTGGTGATGGATTCATACTGTGGAACAATACTTTCGAGGAAGACCATTAATAACTTCAATAAGTTCAGTAGTAGTGTTTTTCAATCCATGAAGGATGTTACTGGAAGCCAATGTAGTGTAAATAAAACAGGGCTCATATGAACAAACATTCTGATTTTAATAGGGACTGGCTGCTGCAATCTGGACTAATTGAAGCTTGTTTACGCACTTACTGGAACTTCCAGTAAAGCAAAGCTTTCCAGCAAAGCACAACAGTAGTTGAAAACAGAGGTAAAAAAAACTCCTTTCAGTTTAAAATATATTTCTTAACTTCAGTAAAGTACAGAAATGCTACCTAGATGTGAACCAGCAGTCACAATTTAAGAAGACAATGAGATTTACCTTATTGACAGCCTTTATGGACTGCCTTTGCAGTCAATAAAAGTTCTTTGTATTGCCTAAATGAAGGAGGCAGAAGTTACTCTAGATCTACACTCTTTAATAGTTGTATTTCATAAAGTTCTCCTTATTGCCATCTAATTTGTTTGACAAGTGGAGCTGTTTTCCATCAGCATGACAATGAAAGCTAATGTTATATCGTAACAGGTGCTGTACCTAGTAGCACCATGCATACAATAATTAGCAGTGGTCCTAGAATAGAGCCTTATGGCACACCAAACTGTACTTCTATATGTACAGAAATATCATTGTATTTATAAACAGATAACTGTCAGGTTGCAAGGATCTGTCCAATAAAACATTATGATACGATGACAGATGCCACGCCAAGATCCAGTAGCGCAAGCAAGAAGAAGCAGCGGTAACGGATAAGTTACTACATACAATGTGGTTGTTTTTGTAATCTGTTATAATTTATAATGTTAAAAGAGGTCAGATTATTTCTGGTCATCAAAAAAACTGTTTGTCCTAGCCTCTTAAATGAACCTTTCAAAACATGTTAGATCCCAATAATGGACTTCTTATAATAGAATAGGAAAATAAGCAGTAGTGACTAAGGGGCAGTTTCCTAACAGAAGGCTAGTTAGCTGAATGCGGCTTGTGAAGAAAGAGACAGTGTGTAGAGGAAGCGTGGGGTGGCACTGAAGGCAGCTGCTGACGTTTATGTGGTCAGCTAAGGCTTTAGGGAGAACACTGTGGGAAGACTATGCTTGGATGTCTGCAACACCTGCACCTTCTCAAATGAGCTCCCGAGCCTCCGACCGGGATGCTCAGAGGACTAGGAAAAATGGTTTTATTTCTCCCACCTGTGAGGCGGTCAAAATATTTACTACGGATTCCCTGAAATAGTTTCTGGTTAAGCCAACCTCCTGCACAGTCCTCCTGCTATTTGCACGGGATTTGCTTCCATCTGTGGTAGAAGCCATACAGAGGTGACAGTTTTATGCCTTTACTCACTTTTTATGTGTGCATGTGTTACAGTGTGTTACCACTAATTGGTCAAACGTGTACTGCAAATTACCTTCCACGATGTCAACTTTACAAGGGGCTGGGAAAGGGATAGAGTTGGATCCTGGTGGCCTGTATAGAGTTATTATTCTAAATGAACAATACAGGTTTGCAAATGTTAGATATAAAAAACATTGTGTGTACATTCATAAAAAATGAATTCTCAATCACGACAGTTCGTATAAATAGAGGGAGCCAGCAGGAAGTTTTTGAGCATTGTTCTCCAGGGATCTCCATGCTGTCCTGTTAATCTCCTTGGTTTTATGCCTTTTGTACATTGTATTATTGCAAATGTTCGAGTCATGAATGTATAAAACGCTAATGCTAAGCGCTAATGCTAATGCTAGCTTGCTTATGTGCACTTTACCTTCTCAGAAGGAGATTTCATTTGCCTCGTGTGTGTGGGCTGGGGAATGTGAATGCAACTCGGAAGGTCTAGAGTAGCTTGGTCATCTACAATATACTCCTAATCCTTATTTTCTTTGGGGCCTCAACCCATTCCAACGACTAGCTCCATTAAGCAGAAAGGACGACTACAACCACTCATGGTGAGGGTTATCTATATCTTTTATCACCACTTATATCGGACCTGGACAAAGCCAGTCCCACTGGCCATATGTGTTAGAGAACTGATTTAACCTGACCCCTAGGTTTATCAGACATTGGACAATCAGGGTTTTTTTGGTGGGGACAGTTCAATAATCAGTGGATATTAGTAGGGGCGCATGACTTCTAGCCATGCTAATTCTATACCATTGGTTCTGCCAGATGTTGTTTTTCAAATTATATCAAAGCTGTGGTGGAGATCTTCTTGAGGCATGAACATAGATTACAAATGATTCCTCATTGAAATCCAGAAGTCAAGAAGAGATCCAGATGGTCAAATTGTTTGTATCAGGATTTTTACAACAAACAAAATCTAAGATACTTGGACATTAAAACTTACTTTTCAATTTTTTTTTCTACCCAGTCTTCTGCCCAATCTGGTCATTGACAATTACAGCCGCTCACTAGATCTCCTCAAATCACAGGATGCTACCAAGCTGGGATGATAAAGGCTAGCATGTGCTTCCTCTTAGACATGTGATGTGCCCCCGCTACGGCGACGTCATTGGACAGCTCTTGGAGGAGACAGCTAATTGCTAACTGTGTCGTGTTAGCCAACAGGCCACCTAGAGATCTTCCAAATAACTCTTCTTGGCACCTTTACATTTAAGGGAGCTTTTCTTTTCCCAAACTGAATCTCATTCTCAGAGCCAGTGACCATCACACTGTGCCTCTTTGACCGCACCCTCCTATGCTGGGCGACCAGGTTCGATTAGATTACAGTAAGCGAAAGTGCCAAGCCAAGTTTGTCAACATCTTTTTATTAGACGTCTGCACCTCGGCGGCTCGGTTTTCCCCTCAGGAGAGGTCAGTATGGATTTAAGAGCTAATTAAGATGACTTCTATTATTTGTTTCTGCATAAATGACTGGTCCCTTAGGTGTGCTGTAACAAAGCACAGCTTAAATGCTTTCATTTTTTATTCGCTCTTCCTCTGGCGAGGCTAAATAATGGACCCGCTTTGCGCAAGTCAAACGGCGGGTTGAGAGTCAAAAGAGTGTATTCTTAATAGCTCCCTCACACACATCCGCATATGGGGACGCATGAAGGCTACATGCAGATTTTCTTAACTGTTCCCTCTTTGGATCACGCAAAGGTGTGCAGAACGTGGCGAGGGCCATGCTTCATTTCGAAGTAATGACAGTCCCTGCAGATCTAAGCAAATGCCAGCTGCCGCACTGGCTGCTGTAAAAGATGGTAGCAATTAGACCTTGCTCTTAAAACAAGGTGAGTCAGGACCTCTTAATGGTGCGCTGTTCCTTAGCTCCCACACATGTGGCTGCTAACGTTTCCAGCGCCAGAAAACGCCAAGGCCTGCGCATGAATATGGAGCTGCTCACTTTTTACATGATTTATGCAGCTATTAATCCGTGTTAAAATTCAAGAGTTGCCTTCAGTTCAATTTTGCTTTAATGGTATTATGCACAGTGACATTTTGTTTAGTTTTTTTAATTAAACAATGCCTAGAATTAATTACTCATCGCACTACACGCCAGTCCACTAACACAGACGATTTCTGAAATATATCATGGGGAAGAAAAGAGGTTAGGATTCTTGCTGTATGGATTTGTTCTGATCTCAGACCTTGGGGCTGATAGAATAAATAGCCTATGTTTAGACTACTGAATGTTTCTCAGTCCCTGAGATTTTAGCCTTGAGCAGTGTGTGGACTGTTGGCTCCACACAGAGCTTTGAGTGATGCTCATATGCTTGGAAGAAGGTCAATGATAACATCATCGAGGTGGCCTTGAAAACACCATATGCTGGAAACGCAGCTGAAGCCTTTTTTTGTTATAAATATTCTACTGTTGTGTTGACAATTAGATAAAAAGGTAGATAGGAGAAGAAAATTACAATGAGATGAATGCTGTTATTCATTTGGTTTTATATAACATAAAATATATATATATATATCTCTTGAGGAGCACAGATTTTTTTGGGACCCCTCTTCTTGCTTCATAGTGTAAAATTGGACCACAAGCTGTCTAAACCATATACATTTATAACAGACTAACTTTGCATTGGTAATGAGTGTAACTTATAGATAATCTTCTCAGCATTCTTGATCCAGGGCTCTATCTCATGCCTCAGTATTTCTTTTTTGCTTTTTGTAATATTTCTTTGTCCTTCTTTGATGAGTTCTCCTCATATTTCAACCGACTGGCTGTTTGTTATTATGGCTGTTTGTTATTAATGTCCTGGTTTCAGGTGCATGCCCATGAGGTTTAATCACATATAAACCTGTATCTTAACCTAAGATAACAAAGTTGTTGATCTCTGGTGTAATACAAGTTAACCATGTCTGTTTGTTAGGTTTCTGAAGATGAAAGTTAAACCTGTTGTGTTAGACAAAGTCCAGATCTGCTATATCTTGTGGTCCAATCACAGTGTTGTACAACATACAACACTCCTTTATCTTTCAATGTATCTTTATCTTTCAGCTTCTTCTTCACTCAAGTGTCTTAAACAACATAATGGTATACTAATATCCCAGAAGTTTTGGGGTGTGTCTCAAAACCTAGTGAGCTGCCTACATAGACAGCATTTTACGCCATAGTATGCGCTCCCGACATGTAGACACAATATTGTCATCTTCAGTGCACAAATGCTTCAATGCATCATGCCTGATCTCTAACCAATTAAGACTAGGGTGTTGATTTTCTATTCTTCTGCTCGGCAGAGAACAAAATGAACGTTATATGTAAATGACGGGTGTGTCTCAAAACCTAGGAAGTTTCTACATAGGCAGCATTTTATATCATAGTATGCACTCGTGACATGTAGACTGTTCCAATTCTTACATACCTTAAACATACTGTCTCCTGAGGAACCTTATTTAGACCTGATTTTAAGGAAGCATTGAACTTCCTCAGCTGCTAAGACAATCCCATGATGCAGCGCAGGCTAATCTACGAGCAGTGAAGTTGTTTTAAAATGTGATATTTTGTTTCTCTGGAGTTTTAATGTGTTTCTGGTCATATAATCACACAAAACAGTATTTTATTATCAACTCTGTAACGAGTCCTTCACCATTTTGCAGTTTTATTCTCGAGCCATTAGCATTTATGCTAGCGGATTTTTAAGCCTTGTGCTATTGTTTTGGATGCCGGTCGGTAGCTTAGCAACCAGCTAAACCACCAGTCGCGTGGTGCAGTGGGCGGAAACAAGCCGTGACGCAGTCTCTCTCTAACTAGAGCGTCTCAGTAATCTTTTTTATGAGGAGAGATGAGGAGAGAACGCTGTTACTTAAACAGCTGCTACCTAGACAGCCTACTGAGACACTCACTAGGGTTTGAGACAGACCCATAGTAACGGCAGGGCGGTAAGCAGCTGCTTTTTATGTACAGCCGGCACTGAGGGAAACTTTCAGAGTGTAGAGCGCAGAGTCTGATCCAGACCAGTCCAAATTCCAGCCTTATATCTGGCTATATCCATTGTTTGAAAGCCAGTACAAATAGGGTAACCCTTGTTTGGCCCTTTACCTTTAGCAAGTCCCCCAATTAAAATGGAGCAAGAAGACAATTACCTGATTGATACACTCCATTAGTGATAATTCATGTTGCTGTTAGCACTTAAGTACATAATGTCCAAATATATAAAAAAGAGAACTGCCCTTTCCTTCTCAGTGAAACAGCTAATTGTTTCATGGTGAAACCATTAAGCGTGTTTAAAGGAGGTGATTACCATTTGCGTCATCAGTAAATACGTGCCCACCCTTTCATTCTGTTTCGGAATTGTGCTGTTTTTATAATGTGCTTGCAAATCAAACCACACCTAACCACCACAGCTCAGTAGATGTATATGTTGTATATCTTGCTGTTATTGCTACACTTTCTTCAGAAAACTAACGTGAGCAAGGCAAAGCAGTGGGGAACCACCATGGCCCTCTACGCACTCTCAGAGGGCCTAAAATATTCACACACACACACACACACACCCACACACACACACACACACACACACACACACACACACATACACACACACACATATATATATATATATATATATATATATATATATATATATATATATATATATATATATACTTACAGTTTGACAATCCACATCTAAACAGTTACAAAAATATAGGCAAATAAATTATTCAAAATTTATTTAATCTGTGTTGGAGTGTGAGGGGTTAAGTGGAAGCCTGTGAATCTGTGTCTCCCCCTATAAGGACTGTGATGCCTTCGCAGAATGTTGGTGATTGGTGGTCCCGCTGTTTATGTACAGAGGGGGCCAGGCAGTTATAATTCAGTGCCATACCAATTTTAAATGACAGTAAAACTGACCAATCATATCTTCCCTCTAAGTGGGCGGACTTAACTGTATGATCATTTCCGGAGCTGGAGAAACAGCTAGCTAGTGCTAGGCTACCACCGCTAGCTAGTTAGCGGAGTCACGATGGAAACCCATGTCCCCCCCAAACTGTCAAAACCCCCCCCTTCTGAAATCTCGAGCACAAATATTTCTCTTGACGGTACTGCACTTCACGCTCGAGGAAAAATATTAAATCACGACAGAAAAAAAGCATTAAAGGAGGAAAAAAATTGTTTGAGCGTGTTTATGAAAATAGCGCGTGCGGTTCCTCTTTCTGTAATGCAAGTTTCACATTTATGTTCATGAGTGAACCATTCACGTGTGTGAAATGTTAAAACTTGCAGGTTTATATTTTTCACCGAGGCTTAAGTGTCACAGTTCGCTACTGGCGCAAAGACTCTCTCTCTCTCTCTCTCTCTCTATATATATATATATATATATATATATATATATATAAATATATATATATATATATATATATATATATATATATATATATATATATATATATATATATATATATACATATATATAATTGTCCAAAAGGTCTTCTGCTACAACGCTTGATGGTATTGAAGAACACGGAGAAGGGAGTCTGTCTCTCAAGATCCTCCAGCGTCCTAGGTGGACTCTCCTCTTCACTCAGCAGGCTTTTAAGAAAAGGCTTTCTCCTGACACGCCTTCCAAACAGGTTTCTGGCATGAGGGCTGTATGTAATTGTAATTTTTGAAGATCCCGAATGCTGAAATCTTCTACAAAACTCCAGGCATGACCTGTTCCTGAACACTGAGGTGTAAAAAATAAAAATGGCATCTTGCTTTAGTTACATTTATAAGTTACATTCATGAGAATTTAATTAACTCCTTTATTTATTGATTTTTTTCCAACAGATATAATTTGCTATAAAGGTCACACTTTGCGTCAGTTATTAAAATAAGGATTTATAAATATGTATGTAGGGTTCTATCAGCTGTCATCCCAAGCTAATATAATTGTCATGTAGCCCTGTGCAAAGAATTATACAGTAACGTGTTTCTCATGTTCCTCATATTTCAAGGTAAACTTTAAACTACAAAGATATTTCGTGCTGCCTATTATTATGCATATGATTATGAGTGTATATGCTTGATTCTAATTTAAGCCTTTCTGATTTTTCTAGTTTTTAGTATGAACATTTATTAACAAAAATATATATTTTCATTTCAGTAGTTTTATTATATTTTGATATTGTGGAAGTCACTTTGAGGAAATATCATGCTATCCATAGATCACATCTGTACTCCCTTATTAGCAGCCTAGTCTACAACGTATAGAAAACCCTGGTATTGCACATCTGTGGTGTTTTTTGCCTACAATTCTAAACTGTTGTTTCTTGGTTAAGTATCCCCTGATTTTTTATTTATTTCATTTACTTTTTGCTTATTATTTCATGCACTTTTTTGCAATTCTACCAGTGAACATCACCTTTCTCGTTTTTTACTTGTTATTTTATGCTCTGCTTTTACAATGAACCAAGTTCAAGTTCTTCAAGTTACTGTAAAGTTGAGTTGTCATTCATCGTTTCAATTTAAGATCTCTCAGATCTAATATCAAATCATCAAAAAGATTAGGACTGAAAAGCAAACATGTGCAGATGTGAAGACACAATATTGTCATCTTCAATGCACAAATACTTCAATGCATCATGCCTGATCTCTAACCAATTAAGGCTAGGGTGTTGATTTTCTATTCTTCTGCTCGGCAGAGAACAAAAAGAACAATATATGTTTGCTTAACTGCTGACATAATTACTTCCAGAATACGGAATAGCAGACCTCTTGACCCAACAGTGATTCACATGGAGCACTGCATGTAGTACCACTAGAATATGTGCACGCATTTGGTGTGGATCACTGAGCCCAAGAAGCCACCATGCGTCAAAAATAAAGGTCATCATCGGCTTGCTCTCTGGGAGATCTCTTGGAGTCGTTCCAGATCCCTTATTTGAATAAGCAATGTTCCGATTATAGGAGGCAACCTTCAGGGCTTTGGGGTGAGCTGCTTTGATAATGCTTCATCCCAAAGCAGGAGAACATCATACATGCATTAGGGTGGAAACGTTCATCTGGAGTTCATGCACGTGGCAGCAGATTTAAGGAAGATTTAACAAAACCCGCTGTTTCTGGCTCCTTAAAAAAGAATTAAATAAAGAGATGTGGGGTCTAGAGTGGTAGATGCTTCAAATATCCAGAGACAAGACAGATGTTTTGTATTTGGGGGTCTGTTAATATGACCTGAAGAGTATTATCATGTAAACTAGGAGGAATGTGAAGAGTATGCGATGCTCAGCAAGGCCATGTAGCTGAATAGAATGACCTTCCTGCTCTTTCTGAGTTAGTACGTGTGTGTGCGTTCTTTCTGAGTTTAAAATGGCTGCCACGCTGAGCACCATTAGTCCAGGGCTGCTAGCTCATGCCTGTAACCGTGGAGACGAAGAAGTGAGCTGGGTCACAAAAGGCCGTGGCTTTTTAACCTTACAATGAAAAAAAAATAGGGCCCAGAACATCTCTGCGCTCAGCTTTGCCCTCGCAGACAGAGCGTCAGCACGTGCCCAGTATAGATTAAGCCCCGAGCTGTCACAGCTAATTGAAAGTAATAGAGCCTGCAGTTATTGGATTAGTGTGTCAGACATTGATACTTTAGGGGTGGAAACAGTTGGTCCGGAGATTGAATGATATTAGAATTGGCAGTGGCTGTTTCCAAAAGAGGACTGTGAAAATGTTTGCAGGGTATTAGTGTATGAGGTGCTTAAATCCTTTTTATTATAGGGTTGGTATCCAGAGCTGCAAGCTGAAGTGACGGTAGACCCCAGGGTGGTCTAGGAGTGTCTGATCCACTTGTACCAGCACAACACACATTAACATGCTACCACCAAGTGTCACTGCAGCACAGGGCTGAAGTGAGCCCTAGTTTCATGCCCAAATCTGGCCCACTTTTTCCATGGAGGAGGAATCTGAGGTATCAGTTCAGGTATATGTTGGTAAGTTAACAGAAAACACTTCACTCAAACATGTTTAATAAAAAAAAACAATTAAAAAGCATCTTTATTCCCTACAGAGAGGTGCTATATTGTTAGATTTACACTAAACTCTTAAGTAGCTTCACTACACAAATGTTTAGCAGCTACCTACAGCATCAAAAGCCTCCTAAGCAGTGCACTGGCTTCTCAACCTTATTAATAACATTGTCTATAGACATGAGAAGTTCCTTCTCTGTGTACATTAACATTAACACAATTTAACATATACCACGTCTATTATCTATGTTATATTTTACATCACAAATAAATATCTTAGTTATTATACAGAGTTTAAAAAACTCAGTTAGACTATCCTCTACCTGTCTCTTCAGTAGTCATGGAGTTCGGCTATTAATGTACTACACTTCTAAATGATGTTTATTATTTTCAGTTTGAAACTGGATATTTGTGATTAATGGTGTGAATGGGGCTCTACAGAATAAACTACACTAAGTTCATTGCAACTGTTGAGCAATAGCCTGACAATACAACACTGACAATACAAACTTATCTCCGTATCTCTGTTTACCACTGTCCTGTCGATTAGTCCTACCTTGTCGAAACGTCCTACCGTGGTGCAGATCTGTCGACCTGTGCTACCTTGGTGGAAAATAATACTGCAAGTGCATTAAAACCATAGGTAGATTATTTGATAGTGCAAATATGGTCATAAAACAGCGCCCCCTGCTATTTTGTCAATGATTATGAGCTGCCACGAACGCTTTTGGAACACTGAAGCAGACAGTAACATTAGGCTAAATTTAGATAACAAGCTTAAAGACAACAATTAACATTAAGTTAAAACATTATAAACAACAAGGATAACATTATGCACGTACGCGCCAACCATCGAAATCTTGATGTAATCGTCAATAAGCCTAGGTAGGACCGATCGATGGGTAGGATGAAACGATAGAACACCGGCTACAACTGGGGTCTGTCTTCTGGAAAACAGGTCTGTTCATTTTGCATATTTAGCAGCATTTTCCTCCAACGCCTTTCTTTATTTAACCTGCCCTTTCCACCTGCACCTGGCCTCTTTCTGCCCTCCATCACCACCAACTGACGCTCGGCGCTATTCTGTTGCTATGTTTCATTTTACCGCTTTAGATAAGATGACCCGTGGGCGCAACCAACTTAAACACTTAGGAGGGAAGAATTCCTTCAGATGGTAGAACCCACCTAATCTACTGTGATGTAGGGGCTGTGCTGTCAGATGAATGGAGAATGAATGCAAGAAGAAAATTAGATGAGTAACAGATAAGTGTCAACATTATTTTTCCCACCCAACCGGCCCCGAGACTGACATGGGCCGTCCCATCAGGAATCCTCCCGAATCTTCGAGTTAGCCACTCCGGGCCTGCTGCAGCTGAGAATGATCCATCACCTAAATAATAACTGCTCTGTGGGGGTCTTGACATTAAAAAGACGGCACCTAAGGGCGTTTTCACACCAGCACTAGTTGATCCGGTCAAAGCAGACTCTGGTTTGTTTGGTACGGTTCGTTTGGGCAGGTGTAAAAACAGTAATCGCACTCGGGTGCGGACCAAAACAACCGCACCGAGACCCTCAAGAGAGGAGGTGGTCTCTGTCCGGTTCCAAACAAACTCCGGAGCGGTTCATTTGTGGTGAGAACATGATCCAACCTCGATCCGACCCAAGTATTAGGTGTACTCCTCCTTTAGTTTGATCTAAAGTTTGATCTCCTGCAGCCAGGTGTGCTTTGCATTATGGGATGCAGCAGATGGCGTAAACAGAGAACTGGAGAACTGTAGCAGCTAACAGGGCGAGGACAATGAAGCGAGGTCTCTCTTGGGCTAGCAAGGTACGTTGCCTACTTGATATTTGAAGCTCTCTATGCACGGTTCCCTGAATGCCACATGAAGTTTGGAGGTCTGTAGCGACTGACTCTGCAGAAAGTTGACGACCTCTGTGCACTATGCGCCTCTGCATCCGCTGAGCCCGCTCTGTCATTTTACCTAGCTACCACTTCTTGGATGAGTTGCTGTCGTTCCCAATCGCTTTATAATACCACCAACAGATAGAAGTGATTGGAACACCTGAATTCAGTGATTTGGATGCATGAGTAAATGCTTTTGGTAATGTAGTGTACTTTCACTTAAAAAAATCAACAAATCATGTCATTACACTGGGGCACCCAAACTTTTGCACATGCCTTCGCATGTAAATGATGTCTGTTCTAAATCACTGCCCTGTTTTGCACATCATTCAAAAGGTTAACTAAACCAACTTATAACATAAATAGGTGGAGCTAAAGGAGTGTAAACAGAACAAGGAAATACATCATCGCTGCCTATGGAAAAGTATGTATTAGTTTTTTGATGATTTTTATTTCTCTTCATCATTTGAACACAGCTGTTCTTTACATTGTGTGGCAATTTAATGATGAGTGGACACATAGAAATACCCCAAATCACTTGAAATAAAACCTTTTGTATATTAACTTGCAGTAAAAGTTCAGAAGGTTTTTGTCATCTCCTGCAAAGAGATTCATGTTTTTCTTCGGTGAGCAGCGATGTGCAAATGTGTGACATTAAATAACAACAAATTTAAAATGGGCATTTTTAAAATTCGTTTTCATATCGTTGCTAGCCAATAAAAAAATTATCTTAAATTTTGTCAATTTTAGGTTTTCCAATCATTTGAAAACGAAGGTGGTCGTTTACAGTGTGTGAATATTTTATGACTAATGGACCAATAGAAATGCTCCAAAATAGCTTGAAAAAGAAATCTGGTTCCGTTGACCTACATTGAAAGTAAAGTATGTTTTTGTTCTCTCCTGTAAAGATGCAATTTTGGTCTTGTTTTTCATTGGACAGTGGCGATTTTTGTATTATATGATTGAAAGTGAATGTTAACATACTACACCAATCTTAAATATATCTTAAAAGCAAGGAGAATTTGCAAATGTTTCCATTATTTGGGCCTTTTAATCAAGAAAAAAGGCTATGTCTGAATTTAAGGTGCTAAATTCTAAGAAATAATATTTAACTTGCAGTCTTTTTCTTTCTCTGACATTCAGTTATTCAGTGACTGAACAAATTTGTCTATGCCGGCACCATTTGCACCTCCTATAATAGGTCTGTGATGTCCATTGTGTTACATATTGAGTTCAGCAGATATGCATCTCTTCAGTTGAATTAGCTATTTAGTGCATTTGGTCACATGTTTGGTCAAAAGGGTCAACTGTAAGTGTAAGTGCATCAGAAAACATGGATGCAAAAACATCAGAAAGCTTCCAAAACGATCTCTTAATTGCTGATTTAATTCCATCTTTTTTAGTGAGTTTAGCGCATGGGCTGAGCTGGACATGTTTTACTGGAGAAACCTTTTTGTTTGAAACTGTGCCAGTGCCAGCGGGTAAATGTGTGAATATAGTTCAGTCTGCAGTCTAAATTTTACATTTACATTTACATTTACGGCATTTAGCAGACGCTCTTATCCAGAGCGACTTACAAAAGTGCTTAGTGTTCAGTTAGAGTATGTATCTCTATCTAGTACAAACAGGTTTAAGTCCAAACCACTCTTATACTCAAACACTGCCATAAACACAGGGCCAGTGCTGATACCTAGAAAAAAGACAACGCAATACCTAGCAAGACAGGAACACCTACAGAGAAGAGAACAAATACAAGACTACATATAATATATATAATATATATAATAAAAATAATATAATATAGGAGAATGTTCTTTTGTCAGGAGCTGAAGCATTGCCTGGTTTCTCTTAAAAACTTGAGTTGTCATCCTTTTTTTTGGTAAAGATTAAAAAACATTTGATTGATTGTTGCAAATAAATCAGTTTAATCACAACAAAAACCCAGTTGGAGTAGGTGATTTATTGTAGGAACAATTATATTTCTTGAAATACGATTACATCCTCATAGCAACTAATTAATCAAGTGCTGTGATGACATGAAAAATAAAAAATCATTGTCTGTGGAAGCCAAAGGACTATAGAAAGCACATCCAAACATTTCATTCAGACCGAAAATAATTGGGTGGTCTACCTGCCTGTCGACCTTCCTACCTCTAGACGGCTCTGCACATGTACTCATTTGAACACATTCAGGGTCAGAAAGATAGCAAGCTAGCTTCAAAAGAATATAAGAGAGTATCAGAGAGAGTTACACAGGACCCCTACAACAGCTTATAAGCTAAAGAAAGAAAGAAAAGTGATGTAAGGAGTGAACATCAGTGTGGCTTCTTAATAGCGGTGAAAGCTGAGGGAGCTGAAAGGCCTGGGAAGCCACGCCAGGTTTGCTGGTTTTCTGTTCAGCAGGTAAGTTTGTTTTGTTTATGGGGGGGTTATTTTCCTGAATGATGTATCCAGCATAGCCTGCTACCTATATATCCTGCTTAGATATACAGCTAAGCTGTAGGTGTAACCTAGCCAGATCAGTTTGTGTGTGTATATAGTTTCGTTTGATACTCTTTTGGTGACGGCATGCAGAATTATGTTCAGGTCTGGCTGTACTAGGTTCACTTTTAGAAGACCTTATATGTTGACAAACCTACATTTAGGTTTTCCAAGAGAGAAGAGGGTTTTGTGTTTAGTTTATAGCGAGGGGAGTGTTTTAGCCTAGCCAGCTAAGAGTTTGAGGAGTGAGTGCGCACCTGTTTTGAGTTTGGATATAAAGTTGAGCATAGGCCAGCGCCTTGATTCAGCTAAGTTTCTTAATGAAGTAGAACGTGTTTATCTTATGTTAGTCTATATTGGCTTTGAATGTGAACAATCTAACAAATGAGGTGATGTAGCTAGCTGGCTTATTTGTGTTCATTTGTAGTTAACTTCTGTGATACTTTGTGCACCTCCCTCCAGCGGTGTCTGTTGTGGCTAGTCAGGCCACGTGCATCCATGTGTTTTGGGGGCGTTGCTCTGAAAGAAGGGCTAAAAGTTTGGGCATGAGATTTTATTTGGTTGGACTTTCAAAAACTAACGTACATTTCCTGGTCTCGACAAAATCCTCCAGCTAAGGCAAAACTACTTCATTTGGTGTATTAAAGGAAATGTATTATGCTTTTCTTGTTTTTCCTTTCCTTTAATGTGTTATGTAGCTTATGCATATAAAGGATCTGCAAAATTGCAAAGCCCAAAGTACACACCAGGAAGAGAAACAGCCCACCTTTGGGAGGTTCAGCCCACTGTAACATGGTGATGTCATCTCATGAAATTCCCAGCCAATAGACAAACTTGGCACTACCTCACATAATGAACATCAACAACTAATATTTTTTATAGAATTCAAGGTTTTTTTTAAAAAAAAACCCTTGTCTTAACTAAAAACTTTGTGAATATCCATATTTATTAAAAGTATACTGTATATTCCAAACAGAGACAGAATATGTTTAAATGGAGACTGGGTGGGCGGAGACTGGGTGGGCGGAATCTGCTGCGTTTCAACTTTCCATTGGCTATAGGACATTAGGTGCACTCACACCCGCTTCGGTTTATGCACATACTTTACAAATAGTGTAAAACTTCTTTTTCTTATTCAAATAATTGCCTAAAATCTGAGCAGTAACACCGGTCCATCCCGAGTTTCAGTCCCAGAACGTTCTAGTATGTTCCGCACATTACCACCCCTGGCTTAGAGGTATAGCTGAGAGTATAGAGGGCAACACTGGGAAACAGATAACAGACAGAGTCATTTGAATTTGGTGTTAGCAGTGTATTAAAATGATAAACGATGGCCCATTTTGTTCGGGCGACATTGCTTGAGGAAACGTTCAATGACGCCCAGGGGAGCCGCGAGTCATCCATCACAGGGCAGTACAGAGGCCAGCATGTTTCCACCCATTTTCCAATAAACCTTGCCCCGTCCGCTCCAATTATCAAGTTCTGTCTGGTGATAGGCCACAAGAGTACTAGCCAATCCCAGCATAGGATACTGGAGCTCACTAACAAATATTAGCACAGCAGCCCTGACACCGCTAGCCTATCCTAGCAGAGGAGGCGGAGCGTGACAGAATATGGGTGGGACGAAATTAACTCCAGTCGGCCAGCTAGTAGAGATACAGAAAGCAAAAGCCCCCCTCAGGAGGAGACCAAGCAGGCGCCTGATATGAAAACAGAGCAGGAGAGGGGATCAAGGTTTGTTTTCTCCCCTGCGTGTTTGAGGGAGTGGGGGGCAGGGGGTTTGGTGGGAGGGAGGGAGGGAGGGAGGGGTGCTATTATTTATTCTGCCCGAGCAGGGGGAAATATCAGCGTCCTTGGGCAGCAGGATCTCCTTCTCTGCAATTGACAGATCTCATTATGAGATAAAAGTGACAAAGATAGCTCAGGATGCTTCAGAGAAATGTAAAACCATTAGCGGGTCATTGTCATAGTTATAATGTGTCCTTTTAAGCAGCTTAGTGAACTGGTGGTGAAGTGCGATATAGGGATTAACCTATGAGGGAGTTTTGCTGAGCGGGGTTGAGCTGCCATTGATGTCGCTTTTTTCAGGGCTCCGCTGAGGAGTGACAGAGCTCCAGAGAAGGCCGGAGAGAGATGGGTTTGGGGGGATGTTTGGAGGGGGCCAAGGAAACAGAAATCAGGAGCTGTATGCAAAGAGGCACTTCAACTGGATGCCTTTGGAAGGCAAGCGACAGGGCCTAATTGGTGTGAGCAACGTGGTCCTAAGAGTTCATCACATTTTCTAAGGCCGAGGCCAGTTTGTCATGAGAAGAGGATCAGCGTGCAAAACCTGTTAACTGTTTTTTTTTTTATTATTATTTCAGTCTGTTACCCAACGTAAGCATGACAGATCCCAACAGAACATCAGGTTTTAGGTTTTCTTTTTAATGCACAACATCAAGATTGGTTTGTTTTCTAATGAAGTGATTGTTGTATTTGAAGGAATACACCTACATTTTATAGAAACTCACTCATTTACTCTTAAACTATCTCTGCTTCTTTAACGTGGCCTAGTAAACTTTAGTTAGGTAACGTAACTGTTACATATTTTACCGCAGTTCTATTTTTTGAGTTGCACTGACTCCTCTTGCCCTGTCTTGACTACAGGCACTGGAGGCACAATTATTCTGCTTCATTTGGCTTTCATTAGACCATGGGTGCCTGGGTATATTTACATTGCGTGTGCCTTGATAAAAAATGTACCTGCCCAGTACCCATTTTTCTGAGTGTGCCCAACAGTTGGTCTTACTAATTGTTTGCCATAGACAAAATAATAAAGAAAGCTTGCTAAACCAAATGAGTCATGGACATCTTCATTGTGGGAACATTTTAACCTGTCACAATGCACAGGAGTGACTGTGATTTATTGTAAACATATTGAGGTCCAGGCTTTTTGTATTTGGCTTGAGGCTTAAAAGTGCCGCACCAGGCTGCCAGTTAGTTGTGGTTGTGATGTCAAAGAAAATGGGTGTTTGGACCAAGGGCGTAGGAGCGGGTTTGACATTGGGGGGGACACATTTGCTAATATGAATCAAATCCCACCCTATCCCCTAAATATTACCTATAAGCTGATTCCACTGTAGGTAAGGTAGTAAATCACTGTATGTATCGTGACGTAGAACAACATTTGTGGAAATTACAAGTAAATAAACAAAATACAACATTATCTGTTTGCTGTTTATTATTAGATTAATCCAATTAAAGATCACTTTACAAACTAAACAAGATACTTCACATTACATGGTACTGTTGTCAGAAATCAGTATAAACAGTAAACAGACCACCTACAGCATTAGCCTGCTAAATTAAATAAACTGTCAGTCACTCCTAGCTAACAATAACAGAATAAAGAGTGATTGATCAGAAATATGGATTAGGGTTCGAGCTAGGCTGATAATGTCTGCAATGTGTTGGTTTTGAGTGATAAAGTATAAAAAATATTTCTTTGCAAAACTTACTAGACACACGACACCAGTCAAATAAAGCACTGACACCGTGTGAGCGCGCGATGTGAAAAGAAAAGCTGGATCAAACCATTTTGCAAGGCGGGGGGGCTGCTGTATTTTTGTTGTTAAAATAATTGGTTTAACCATATACTGTCTATGGTTTTACCATTTCCAGCTTGTCAGACACAAATTACATTAAAAGAAAAAAAAATGTTTTTTGGGAATTAATTAATGGGAATCAATTTAAATCTAAACTAGGGCTAGCTACGCCCCTGGTCTGCAGTTTGGGACGTGGCCAGAAAGTATTGTAACTTTACTTTAGTGCTTTCTGACAAAAGTTAATATAAACGTTAGCTAACCCAACCCCTCCTAGTCTGTTACCATAACAGCACATTATATTTAAACCGTTTTATTGCAGTATATTTTGCTATTCACTGCTCTCATCACTGACCTCGCGTTTAAAGCTGGCGTGAGCTACCTGACGCTCCAACGAGGCGAGAGCTCCAGTCAGTGAATCTCCCGACTGCAGGATATTTCTGAACAGGCATCTCAACACAAGCCTTAACAAAGTGAAAGACCACCTAACAACCAGAGTCTGTTGCTTTCAACAAACACAGCACATGAATTGCGACGGCTGCCAAAACGCTCTTTATAAAAATAAAATAAAGTGTTTTTTAACAGTTTCCGCTTTTTCTGTGGTTTAATGTTTGGGTGGGACAAATCTACCTGTTTCTGATATTGGGTGGGACACGGTTTTGGTTGAATCAAATTACTCCACTCAATAATGTTGTTATAATGATAGCGTGTAATAATGTAGAGTATAAGTAACTGCAGCTTTTGCGAATGAAAACGATTCATTTTTCAGCCCTGCTAGCCGTGTACAGTGTATAGCTTGGAATAGTATTTTGGGTTATACAGTAAGAAGAGACGGTGTCCCTTCAGCGACATGTTTAATGTGGGTGCAGCCGTTTCTCAACAGCAGAGCACTCAAAGCCTTAATCCCTCTCTGTTAGTATGTGCAAGTGAGTTTGGGTTGGC
Source organism: Megaleporinus macrocephalus (assembly GCA_021613375.1). NCBI lineage: Eukaryota > Metazoa > Chordata > Actinopteri > Characiformes > Anostomidae > Megaleporinus > Megaleporinus macrocephalus. The sequence continues at coordinate 40,612,531 of CM038712.1, forward strand.
TTCAGGTTTCAAGTTTAGTTTTGCACAGACCCCTATACTCTGGTTGTCTTGTTGTGGGTTAGTGAGATCTTTAGTGACACACTTACACCTTGCACTGGGGTCAACATAATGAGTCACGTTGTGCAGCACAAGGAAGGAATGAGTTCATGTTTGATTGCATAATAACTCTGATGTCAGTATCTAATTTCATAATGGGGTCAAGGTAATCCTGCCATTTCATGTAACTCTAGTGATTTAGTCTCAACGTGGAGCCTCATTTCAGCAACCACACTTGCCTAATTGTGCATTGGCAGCCTTGCTTTCTGTGCATATGCCCTTCTGAACAGTAGAAGCAAACATACAATCCTTTGTAATGTCTTTGGAACTGCAGCTGATATCGAATTAATATCACTCGGCGTGCAAAGCGGCCTACGTATATGCTTGTGTGGCAGATGATAAGTAACTGAGCAGCAAATAAGAAGGCTTTTCTAAACAGAGAGTACATCAAAATGACTCCCAATTGTTTCATTAGTATATATTTTGGCACAGGCAGTGAACGGTAACAAACACTAGAGTAAATGGAAGGAGTGTATTACCGTTCCTGTTTGGAGTGTCTGCTTTGCAGCAGCAAGTTATTACCCAACCCTATCAATCATCCTATTAACTCTGGGCATGCCTTTGACACCACATTAGTGAACGTAACTCATTATCTGGGGGGAAATTAGAGTGGTGAGGATTCAGCCATGCGCTATGCTTCTCTGCCCCCACAGTAGCTGCAGAACACAGAGTTGTTTGATTGCTATAGCTGCTAGAATTGATGTTGATTAAGTAATGACAGATACTCTATCTGCGGTTGCACTCAAAACTAATTTATCATTAGTGGCAGCATCGCAGGTCGGTAATCTTACGCAGCCGAGTGAGGCTCCCGGAAAGCTGTGACTTTTTCACACGTTCAACGCGAGTAGCATCCAAAATATCAAACTTCACAGATACGCGGGCCAAATCGCACAATAGCGAAATTAGCGAACGCCCAAGCATACTGTTGAGTTGTGAAGAAAATTGTGAACTTGTTTAGGAGAAATATCCCTGGTTGAGGGGGAGAGAGGGAGAAGAGCTCCTGCTAGCTAAATCTGTTTCGCAAGCTGCCGCAGAGGATGGAGAATCTAATCAGAATCAAGTGAGCTAGCATCCTAGCCTAACCTGTCTTTTTAAAACTACTACACTGTCATTCAAAAACAGCCCCTTCGGCCACAAGGTAAATGAGTGAGCGCTCATCATCCTGCCTGAGCAGACAGATCATATCCCGAGCCCTTTTGATTGCATTCATAAGACCATGACCTTGCAGTGGTGTAATAATAATCAATACAGTGGTCATTAGCATCCAAGTAATTGCCACAGAAATAATTATCTAACAGCCTCCCAGTCTTCTCCCCCATTTGTTTAGCAAGCAGATGGAGGAACCTAAAGAGCTCGTAGAGGAAGATGGATTCGATAAATTAAAACCCAAGATGCAAATTTAGATTTCTGTAATTACACTAGCTGATCATAACGATTTTTTCCCCCAGAGCAGACGCCTTGCCGCCTCATCCTTGCTAGTGGTTTTGTCCTTAAGAAATTACTATGAACACATGTTTGCTGGAAGTGGTGCGGAATTTGGTTTCATCATCTTCAAGAGTGACCTTCTCAGTCTGAGGCTGCGAAGAACAAAACTCGTATTTGTTTTAATGAGGAAATGGAGGTCATTTGCATGCAGTCATGGCGAATACGGAACCGTGGAATAATCAGCAAGCGCCCTTCATTTATTTAATTCACAGTCAAAACAGCCATCGAGTGCACATTCTTCATTTTTCAGGAGATTACATAGAAAATGCTCTCCTTGCATAAGGAAGAAAATAAGTGGACAAAACAGAAGTTTCCAAACCTGGAGAGTCAAAATTCAGAGTAAATGGAACTCCTAACAAGCGTGCAAGCTCTGGTAGCAGGGACGAAGGAAAGTGAGGGTGCCCAAAATTTTAAACACCATATACATGACATAAAAGATGCTGTCATGCACAATGATTTGCCTTTTTGGTTTGATTTGTTCAAAAATTCAGAATATGTTAATGTACTTAGACAAGGGATGGAAATACAGACATGCAACGAGCGCATCAAACTGCTAATTCAGACCTTCTTTCTCGTTGAAACTTGGCAAACTTTATGCAAATGAACTGAGCGACCAATCAAACTGACCATATGTGGCACGGAGTTACAGCCACACGGTGAGATTCAACACTGGAAGTGGATAAAAAAGTCATTATCCAGGTTTTTTGGGTTGCTTTGGGGTCAGCATAGACATAGATTTGACTTGCTTTAATGATAACCTAAAACATGATTTATTATTATTATTATTATTATTATTATTATTATTATTATTATGCTGCAGCATCCGCAGCACCCCTTCATTCTGCTTTTATACCTAATAGACCCCCAAACTGTCAACATCAAATAAATAACACTTTCATCTTTCACGGTGGCGTACTGGTCAGCACTGTCGCCTCACAGCTAGACGATCCGGCTTGAATTCCCGGTCCGGGTGGTTCTGTGTGGAGTGTGTATGTTCTCTCCGTGCTTGAGTGGGTTTCCTCCGGGTACTCCGGTTTCCTCCCACAGTCCAAACACATGCATGTTAGGTTGATTGGTCACTCTAAATTAGGAGTAAGTGAGTGAGTGAGTGTTGGCCATGCGATGGACTGGCGAACTGTCCATGGTGACCCCGCCTTTGCCCAATGATGCTGGGATTGGCTCCAGCCCCTGCACCAACCGTGGCACCGACTATCGGGATTAAGTGGCAGATAATGGATGGATGGATGGATGGATCTTTAAGAGGAAGGAGAAAATTGGGCTCCGCTCTTACTTTATATCTGAAAAATCTTCAGATGATTCTGTTCATCCTTCCACTATGAGAGAAAAAACAACAAAGGGTCTAAAGGGATGTCAAGGAGCCCTAACTAAGAAAAGGAAATAAACACAAAACGAGTCTAGAGCTCAACATAAGTGAATGTGAAAAACCAACACTAAAACTAAGTAACAAGTAATAAGGTAAAGAATAAACACAATAAGTACTAAAAAAGTGGTTTGGCTTTATTTATTTATTTATTTATTTATTTATTTATTTATTTATTTATTTATTGTCAAATTGTTAAATAGTGATTTCTGACTTTATAGTGATTTCTGACACATTCCTAGTAACTAGATTACATCAAAGCAATATACACTCTTCTCCTATTTCTATGTAAAAAGAAAATCTAATTTGCAGAACGATTCCAAAGCATAATTCTATGCTTGACTAAATCTAGTTATTAGAGATCATGAGACTATTATTATTATAATAATAACACAGTCTTAATTACATGGAGAATCTTCAGTGTGTCCAGCTATATTATATCCACATACAAAAAGAGGGTGAGATTTGATTATGTTAATGAGCTATCTACTCTCATATATGGTAATGGAGGCAAGTTCAAAGTCATTAGTGCCATGAAAAATATCCATTTAGACCTTTTAGTCAAATGTAGGATGGGAAATGTGCACATTGTTTAATGGCATTGATCAAGCTCTAGTGAGTTCTTGGGCCTTTTCCCATTAAAGCCTTTTATTCATGGTTTCTTGGGTAATGATGCCCATAGACCAATTACTGCCGGTCTGATGTGTTTTATTTAAAGTAGAAACAATGCACTGACGAAAGGAACCAAATAATGTATTGAGGCCGGGAGAGCACGCTGAATGGAACCAGTGAAATGGACTGTGCATTAGTCTGAGATGTGCTATTTCGTCGAAACACTGAAAACAACGGTCCGAGTTACCGATGCCATTCTTATCTCTCTCTCTCTCTCTCTCTCCTTCCTTCTCTGTCTGTCTCTCGCTCACACACGAATTAGGACAACAGGAGAGTGCATGGAGAGTGCACAGGCAGTCGAGTGCTTCGAGATGTATTCTCCACTACAAATCTGCAACAGCTGGAGTGGCGCTGAATGCATGTAAACTTTGTATATATAATTTGGTGACAAGCAGGCTTAATAATGCTCCAGTCTGACTGAGTGGAGGAGAGGATGAGGGAGAGGCATATGGGCTCTAACAGTCAAATGAGCAGGCTAGGCCAGCCCTGCTGATGAGCATTAGCATGCAGGCTAGCAGAAGCAATCTCCGGCTTGCTCCTGCTGAGTGAGCTGGGCTACTGTGGCTGCCTGCAGGGATGTGGGTAGTGTCACAAATACTGCAGTTCTTGTTTTTTTTTTTCCTGTGGCCCTATGTTCAACTCTTTATTAAGATACATCGAGGGACAATACGACACATGAAGAGGACCTGCGAAAGAGGTAAGCCTAGAAATGGGTGAAGTCTTCTCATGACAATCATGCAACAACTAAAATAACATGGGGAATGTCTGATACGCTGTCTAGCCAAAACAAAGTTGCACACTCATATATTCCGCTGGGCCGCCTTAAGCTTTGAGTATATGCATTCACTATAACACTGGTTTAAGAAGCTTATGCAACAACATGTATTTCCATCCAGAGTTGCATCAGTTTTTGGCTGAGATTTGATAGGGACTATTTAATTAGTCAGTTCATTTCAGTTGATAGCCACATAGTATTGCTGAGCCTAGACCTGAATATCATAACAATGCCTCCCGAAGCTTGTACAGTGGGCACTATGCATGATGCTTCATGCACTTCCCCTATTTCCATGAAGAGCCCATCACTCTAGAACAGGATAAATCTGGACTCATCAGACAACATGACCTTTTTCATTGTTCCATTTTATTTAAGCTTGCTAGCAAATTGAAGCATTTTTCCTGATTTCTTCTTCCCACATGCCATCACACTCATGAACAGCTGAACATTACAATACTACTTTCTGGATACAGTCTACTACATACATACATCCATATCCAGATGTTCTCTCACTCTTCTTTCTCTGTACAGTCTACTACATACATACATCCATATCCAGATGTTCTCTCATTCTTCTTTCTCTGTACAGTCTACTACATACATATATCTATATCCAGATGTTCTCTCACTTTTCTTTCTTTGTACAGTCTACTACATACATACATCCATATCCAGATGTTCTCTCACTCTTCTTTCTCTGTACAGTCTACTGCATACATACATCCATATCCAAATGTTCTCTCACTCTTCTTTCTCTGTACAGTCTACTACATACATACATCCATATCCAGATGTTCTCTCACTCTTCTTTCTCTGTACAGTCTACTACATACATACATCCATATCCAGATGTTCTCTCACTCTTCTTTCTCTGTACTGCACTTTTATTTATCTGATAGTGTCTCAGAGCACTCTGTACCACCCTCTCTACCAGTGACTCTTCTGTTCTCCATATTTATATCTATTTAATTTAGTCTGCACTGTCCTTCACTGTTGCACTTTACTTAAATATACAACTCTGCACATGTAAAGTTTACAGGTATGTCTGTGCGTGTATGTCATTGTGTGTGTGTGTGTGTGTGTGTGTAGGAGGATGGCTAGGTTGGGTGTGTTTGTTCTGATTAGCCTTGAAAAGCCCCATCCTGTCCGTTCTTGCGACAGCATGTGTGGAAGTAAAGAACTTTTTAGTATTATACATAGTAATGTGTCCAACTGTCAATTTGTATTCTTATCTTAGCTTCTTCTTAGTTGTTTTCAGGTGCTTCACTTGACCACAGAAAAGTTTCTTGGTACTTCCCATGACCACAGCATACATCCCACAAGGTTGTTTTAGAAATGAGAAGCTACACACTGCGTCAGTTAGGGTTAAATAAATTGTTGCCAGCTGACAAACACGGTCATCACTGCAGTAATGATACAATAAAAGGTTCTAGTATTTATTTATTTAAATACAAACAGCAACATTTCTTTGGCCAGGCAGCGTATATAGACTAGATTTAAGATCACTTTACTGGCCAAGTTCTTCTTTTTTTGCAGCATGAGCCTACGCTCTTAAAAAAAATAAATGTGCTGAAAAGGGTTATTTGGAGCAATGTCATCGCATAACCACTCATGTTTTAAAGATGTAGAGTTATTTAGGAATAATATTTGTGTGATTGTAAATAATGTTTTAAAATTAAAACACAATGCAGAGTTTATATAACCACACCACCCATGCGTAATGCAACAGATACTCCATTAATACAGTCCAAGTATATTATTCTTTTAATAAGATATAAACTTTCTTTCTGACTAACGTCTTGCAAATCCTGTAGACATAATAAAAACATTGCAAGAAAGATGCATGGAAGCAATCTCCTGCTCCCTCTTGCTGAGTGAGCTGGGCTACTGGGGATGCCCACAGGGATATATGCAGCATCATAAATAGTGTGATTCTTCCTGTAAGGGTAGTTCGTGTTCACAGGAGCCTGTGCTCCAAGGATACTATGTTCAGCTCGTTGTTTGACACATCATACATTAACGTGATACATTATAGGTGCCATGGAGCGAAAAAACTATTTACATTGGCACAGTTGAATAGGGAGAGTTCAGTACATAGTACTGACACACCGTGAACCTCAAACACTGTTGTTCCAATTCCTGCATTTGCCAGAACAAGGCAATTCCAAAATCATAGACTGTTACATAACAGTTTGGACTAATTAATATTTACACCGCCCACCAGCTTACTGGCTAGCCCAATGAAACAGCGCCAATGGAGAAACAGCGTGCAACATGCAGAAATGTACCTTTCCAGGCTGTGAAGGGGGTGACACCCCTATTCTTACCCTTCACCAGGAACTGTGAACTTGATTGGTTGATGTTAATTTTTAAATCTAGGTCTAAGGTTGGTTTCCTGTTCACCAGCTTCTTAACTGAATGTTGCGTTTTACCTTAAATGCTACAGTTTGTACAGATGCCAGAATGTAACCGTTGCAACAATTAAAGTAGGACAGAAAGTCTGCAAAACAAACTGGCCAATAGGAAGCCAATTTTTAGCTCCTACATCTGTAACAAGATCCTGGACAGCTTTCCTTCACACTTGCTGTGAGATTAATTCCAGATCATCTTAAGTCAGATCATGTTAAACAGAAACTTTCATAGTGATTAACAACTTTAATTTACTTAGTGTCAGTTTGGAGACTGAAAGCAAGTAACTAGCATGGGTAACATTACCTACTAGCAAGCTCCAAGTAAGTATCAAGTTATTAACTGAATAATTTGACAACCTAGCTTATTACACAGAGGTTTATTTCATTTTCCTGTCTGTGTCAAAAGGTGTCAAAAGTATTCACATTCATTACTCAGGTAGAAGTATAGATACTATGGTTTAAAAATACTTCTGTAGAAGTTGAAGTATCAACTCAAGCTTTTTACTCTGGTAAAAGTGTAAAAGTGCTGATTTTAAAACTACTTAAAATATAAAAGTAAAAGTAATGTAAGGGAAAAAATGCCATTAAGGGCAAAAGCTTAGGCCATACCACAGGGGTCTATAGTGCACTAGCCCACCTCTCCCAAAGAATCATTCTTCCAAAAGTCATAATGACTATAATGTTATATTAAAATTTTAATGTTGATAAATTTGGGATGCGCTAGGCTTCCTGTTTCAGCCCCATATACACCCATTGAAAATTAATGTAGTTTAGTACAATGTAAATATATTAAAGAAGCATATCTGTGTACTACTGAACATTAACATGTGTTTCATGGAGCAGAAGATGTGATGACTAGTTGTCTATAAGTATTGTAATGGTACACAAAGTCACTTCAAAGACATGTTATCAATAATCTTTACTGGAATGTAAATGTACATGAATGAAAACAAGCTGAAATGAAACAGGAGTAACAAGACTATGTTTAAAATGTAAGGAGTAGAAAGTACTGATAATGGAGTGTAAATGTAAGGAGTAGAAAGTACTGATAATGTAAGGAGTAGAAAGTACTGATAATGGAGTGTAAATGTAAGGAGTAGAAAGTACTGATAATGGAGTGTAAATGTAAGGAGTAGAAAGTACAGATAATGGAGTGTAAATGTAAGGAGTAGAAAGTACAGATAATGGAGTGTAAATGTAAGGAGTAGAAAGTACTGATAATGGAGTGTAAATGTAAGGAGTAGAAAGTACTGATAATGGAGTGTAAATGTAAGGAGTAGAAAGTACAGATAATGGAGTGTAAATGTAAGGAGTAGAAAGTACAGATAATGGAGTGTTAATGTAAGGAGTAGAAAGTACTGATAATGGAGTGTAAATGTAAGGAGTAGAAAGTACAGATAATGGAGTGTAAATGTAAGGAGTAGAAAGTACTGATAATGGAGTGTAAATGTAAGGAGTAGAAAGTACTGATAATGGAGTGTAAATGTAAGTAGTAGAAAGTACAGATAATGGAGTGTAAATGTAAGGAGTAGAAAGTACTGATAATGGAGTGAAAATGTAAGGAGTAGATATTACAGATAATGGAGTGTAAATGTAAGGAGTAGAAAGTACTGATAATGGAGTGTAAATGTAAGGAGTAGAAAGTACTGATAATGGAGTGTAAATGTAAGTAGTAGAAAGTACAGATAATGGAGTGTAAATGTAAGGAGTATAAAGTACTGATAATGGAGTGTAAATGTAAGGAGTAGAAAGTACTGATAATGGAGTGTAAATGTAAGGAGTAGAAAGTACAGATAATGGAGTGTAAATGTAAGGAGTATAAAGTACTGATAATGGAGTGTAAATGTAAGGAGTAGAAAGTACTGAAAATGGAGTGTAAATGTAAGGAGTAGAAGTAAAAAGTCAGCTGAAAAATAGTTACTCCAGTAAAGTATAAATAACCAAAATTTCTACTTAAGTAAGGTAACGAAGTATTTGTACGGTGTCAAGTACGTTCCTTGACACCTCTGATGTTTTGGCCTGTTGCTTCTGTGTGATCCATGTCTCAGTGTAAACCAGCAAATCAAATTATTCCTTAAAAGGACAATAACATGTTTCATAAACAGTTTCTGTCATTCTACAGTCAAATAATAAGGTTTTAAATGGATATGTGAAACTGCATCTAGGCATTTATTAATAATCAGGGAACTGTGTTGGACTGTAGGACATTGGAGTGTAAACAATTAAACAATTGCTTTGTCTGATTGAACTGTGGTACCTCCTTTTTTCTTGTTGCTAGTTGTGTAGCCACTAGATTTGTTATTAGCATGTGAGTAGAATAAAGAAACAAACAAACAGTGGTGAGATTAAGTTTAAATAAAAAGTACAGAAATGGAAGGTAAACGTTGTCATTAAACACGTGCTCCATCAACGTCAGTATGAGCGTCAGCATGTTCTCAGCAAAGGAGCCCCCTTCGCTAGTGTTTACCTCAAACACAACCTGCCTCTGTCTTCCGAAGAGCTGAATTCGGGAGCTGCATTCAGCACATATGGACCACAAATGGCCTGCGCAGATAATTAGACGATATGACAGCGGACGTTTTGCTGACTACCCTGGCCCTCTGGCAGGTGCTTCGCTAACTTTTTCAAAGCGGACATGCTGCCGCAGTCTGGTTGCGTACGCGAGTGTCCTCAGTCTCAGACCAGTGTGAGGCTGATTGCTGGCGTAGGAGCTGTGTGCGTTGGAGAGAGCTCTGAGTCACAGGTCCAGCTGGTCCTGTCTCCACTCACATCTGCATAGAGGGAGAGATGCGGCTCCGAGGCACACACAAGAGCCGCTTGTTTACCGAGCAGCCGGCTGATATATAGTTTCTTACAGGGCAGTCACTACGGGACAAGGTGGTCTTAGCCTCTTGTCTTTGACCATCTTGAAATCTTACTAAACATCACTGACCAGTTTCTCTAATTATGAAGCAAAATATTACATTCTGGCACAAAAGCATTTTAAATGTAGGCAACAGAGCTAATATTTGTTGTTTTATGAGGTTGTTGTGTAAATATTAAAGTATTACTCAACTAATTTTTGAAGTTACTAAATTTCAAAAAAGAAATTATTTTATCCAAAGAAATTGTTTTAGTCTCTCTTGAAACAAGCACAATTATCTGCCAATGGAAAAGCTTAAAAAAGCTTTACTAGCTTAAATTGCATATCTGCATAAAACTATAAATGTTAGATATCGTTTCTGTACAAAAATAAACATCTCCATTTTTTGTTCCGTTTTATTTATTCATTATTTAAATTTCATTATGAATGAACCAATAGAAATGATTCAAAATAGCTAGGACAAAATTTTGGTTCTACTGTCTTACATCAAAAGAAAAGAAGGTTTTTGGTCTCTTCTGTAAAGTTGCTTTTTTGGAGACATGTTTTTCTTGGGACAGTGACGATATGTTGGATAGATTAAAAAAAGGCCAGTTTAAAAAAAATGGCTCTTTGTAGTGCCCTAGAAGAACCACTTTTTGATGGAAAGTTTTTTAATAAATTGTTCTACTGTGTGAAATCTTTAAACATGTTTAATCTAAAGGTCCTACAAAAAAATCTAGATTTTCCTACAATCATGCATCCAAGCGAGTATAAAAACCCATATATACAACAATTGATACACGTGATTTCATGACTATCATCCTCAAAATAGGATGAAAGTATTCTTGCTGAGTAAGACCTGGGGATTTTGCAAGTAAAGACATTTGTCATTATCTTGAGGACCAAATTCTGTCACTACTGAGAAGAGATGTCAAGTAACAAAGAACAAATACTTTTTTACCTTACTTAAGTAGACATTTTTAAATTTATTTATACTTTTCTGGAGTAATTCTTTCTCAGATTACTTTTTATCTCTACTCCTTACATTTTCACATTATCTGTACTTTGTACTCCTTACATTTTAAACATAGTCTCGTTACTCCTATTTCATTTCAGCTTGTTTTCATTCATGTATATTTACATTCCAGTAAAGATTATTGATAACATGTCTTTGAAGTTTGACTGCACCATTATAATACTTATAGACAACTGGTCATCATATCTTCCTCTCCATGAAACACATGTTAATGTTCAGTAGTAACAGATATGCTTCTTTAATATATTTACATTGTACTAAACTACATTAATGTTCAATGGGTGTATATGCGGCTGAAACAGGAAGCCTAGCGCATCCCAAATTTATCAACATTAACATTTTAATATAAAATTATAGTCATTATGGCTTTTAGAAGAATGGGGGTTTTTGGGGAGGTGGGCGAGTGCACTATAGACCCCTGTGGTGCGGCCTAAGCTTTTGTCCTTAATGGCATTTTTTTCTTACATTACTTTTACTTTTATACTTTAAGTAGTTCTGAAAGCAGTACTTTTACACTACTACTCGAGTAAAAAGCTTGAGTTGATACTTCAACTTCTACAGAAGTATTTTTAAACCATAGTATCTATACTTCTACCTGAGTAATAAATGTGAATACTTTTGACACCTTTGCTACTGAGTAATGTTTACCTCCATGATAAATCAAGCCTCCTTGGGAATAAGTGACCCACACAACATACAAGACGTGGCCTTGCACCAAAGCCGCTCCTGTGACAAAGTGCTGCTTTCTAGCACTTTGAGAAGACATGTTTCATCTAGATGTTACCTAAACCAATGAATTACCAACCTGGAAAAGGGTAAGGACGCAAGGGTTCCGCAAAATCTGACCAAGTATGACCTTCTCAAAGCAGCTGAGCCACTGAGATGAATGTTCATATCAGAGGCGGACTAAACAGGAAGAAGTGGCGATGTGTATGTGCATGTTTGCCCTCTTTTCTTTGTCTCTCTGTTGTCGTGATACATTCTAGTTCCTCCCCAGGAACACATGGCAAGGTATTTACCAAGCCATCTGCTCCGAACTGCCACGCTAACTCTATCTGCTGCTCAGTTGCTAAGCAATGAATGCTTTTTAAAATGGGTGAGTCAGTAGTATTACTCACCTGTGAAAGTTAAGGTCTCTTTGTTTTTCTTCATCTGTTTGGGCGAGATGTTAAAGGTTAGCTTGTGGTACCACAGCACATAACTGCATTCTGGGATGTACTGTAGCACTTGTTTTTTTTGGGGTTTTTTTGTCTGCACAGAATCTGCAACATGGACTTTGGAGACTCTGGGATACTCCTTCCATCGTTGAGGCCTTGTATTACTATTTATCTATACAGTTATCTCATATTGGTATGTAACTCTAGAAGAGTAGAATGATCATTGTTGTTTTGCTCTGTCATTTAAATGTAATAACAGAGTTAATTACATTGGTTATGTAATGAATTACATTTAAATTTCATTTTGTTATGGTTATGGTAGGAGTTTGTCTGTTCGATTGTTAAAGTGTTAATGAATGTTTCTTAAATACATCTTTTTCAACTCCTTAATATCAAACCATTTTGTTTTTGATCCTGGGCTGTGTTTTGATTGGCTGTCCTGTATTTGTGCTTCATTCAGAAAGCTGTCCACTACTTGTAACTTATATTAATGTAAGCTAAACTGCTGTAGGCCTAGGGTATATATATATATATACACCCTATATATATATATATATATATTTTTTTTTTTTTTTTTTTTTTTTTTTTTTTTGTATATGTATATATGTATGTATATTTTTGGGTGCTTCTGCTTAAAAGATCCTCTACAGAGAAAACACTTCTATACATTTTTTAATGCAGATTTTATTTTGTGTATTTTATTTTTCCAGAAAATATATAGAAACTGTTCCCTAAAAATGAAAGAAACATGCCTTAAAGTTAGTAATCTGTATAGAATGCGTTTCTATAGTTCATATAGAAAACTAACAAGACATGTCAGTTCACTTGGGGTCAAATTCAGACATTTTTATTTAAACTATATGTTTAATATACAGTGCACTCAGTATGTTTAGAAACTAAAAAAATATCAGTAGAATACACTTTTTTCTTTTAAAACAAGAATGTATGCACAACAAGTTTTTTGATCAAATTCTGTGCATAAAATATCCACTCTGCTGCTTACAAACACAAATATTGTATCAATTGAACATTTAGAATTTCTTTTTTTTAAGCTATATATGAGTAATAATTAATATAAATATGAAATTCAACATGCTTTTGTTGCCCCATGCAATAATAGAGCTCATTTTAAGAGCTAATGCATTTGATTAGATTGACCAAGTCTGCAATAATAAAGTGCTAAGTTGAATATTCTGTGGGTAAAAGAAATCGAAATTGAGCAGTTTTGCATAAACAGAGAGACAAATAGTCGTTCAACACACGAAGCACGTAAAATAGGAGTCAAATACAAATTTTTGAAAAGTGAAGGTCTACAGCATAAACCAGGTCAGCAGTAAATTCCAGAAGCCATATTAAATGTCACTGTTCATTTACTTTCATCTGGCAGGCAGAAACACCGCATGTGAACTGCAAGCAGCTCTCTAGAATATATTATAATGCAAACGAGGTGTATGATTGTGACTAAAGACTCTGGATTCATGTCAAATAGCCCTGAAAAAGTACACGGTAAAGATGATACGCAGGAAAAGCAAGTGATTCTTTATTAAAAGCATGCATATGGATTTTAATATATCACATGCTAAGCAGTGCCAGGTTCTAGCTCATTAAAAAAGGAGCATATGAAATATTTACAGTCCAGTGTACCCAATTAAGGAAAAAAAAAAAAAAAACGGTGGGTATTTTTATGAGATTACAGTTCAGTGATGCTGTCCAGAGCAGTGACGAGCTCCAGAATATATGGCTTTGAGCCGGGTTATGACCCCAGGACAGGAGCTTTGTCATTTTCAGCTGGGCCTGTCCCTGCACAGGTGACACAAATAAGAGGTCAGCGCGGGGGCACTGCGTTTGGTCATAAATCACCAGGAGGAACATGGGACATGGTGTCCTTTGCTCCTGGCCTGTCCTCTCTGGGCCTTGTCCTAGATACAGAGAGAGGCTATGAAATCATATCAACGCAGGAAGTGTCCTACTGTCACATTAAAAGCAATTAGGAAATAGAGGGAAGGTCAAGAAGAAGTTTGAAAGGGGAAAAGAAAGTTTGCACCTCACCACGTCTGGAGATTTGAAATGAAATGTATTAGTATGCAGAGTTAAAGTCAACCTGAAATCTTTTTTTTTCCATTGTTAGTTCATGCCCCTGGACAGTTTATCTCACTCTACAGGTTAAAAGACAAATTTTCCCCTAATATTTGATATTTTTGGAGTTTGTCATAGTGTGCCAGTAGGCGGCAAATGTAATATTAACCAATAATTTATATAAATAACATGTTTCACTGAGAAGTATGTGGAAGGAAATTATATTATGATTTCTGATTCACACTGACTTCTGAGTTCTGTGGATGTACGTAGCTGTTTTTACACTCTTCTTTTCTGGACGAAGGAATACTTGCTTGGCCAGGTTGGTACGTAAGTGTAAAAGCACTTGTCAAGCCCAGGAGCGGTTGATAATCTGTGGTCCTGCTGAAATCGGTGGTCTGGGCCTGGCTTGTTGCAAACTCTGGTGCGGTCAGCTGCGCATGTGAAAGCAGTTCTTTTCTCTTGTAACATGACTGAAATATTAATTATCAAAGTTTGTAGTTTTGTTATGTCTTTACATAATGTCACATACACAAGCTCACAACAAAGGTCTGGCTTGAAACTGATACAGTCTCAAATGTAAAATCAACTTTATGTGATGAAGACGTGATGATGTTACACATTTCCACATGAGAGGTACCCACAACACACATTATACAGTAAGGTATATAATACAGTAAGGTCCACCTAGAGGCGATTTCCTCAGACCGGTCTGGACCATCATCATTCCTAACGTGTGTTCTGATTCAGTGATGTATTCTGTTTACTGAAGTAGTCTAGTATCAGCATCTTATACCATGAGCTACTGAAACACCAACACATCACACATACTGTTCAGTATATTTCAGTATATTTACTGTTTAAATACTGAACTGAAATGCTGAAGTTAATAAATGCTTTTTTCATCAAGTAAAAACAAGGGCTACATTTACAATGTTTTTTAAAAAACGTGCATCATTAAGTGTTTATTTATAATAAAAAAGTAAATAACAAGTTTAGTCTTGTTAACTGTTTCACATCTTAACAGTTTATCTCCCTCTTGTATTCCTCCACACTTTCTCTTGTTTAGTGAGAGAAGTGAGCTCTTAGTTGTCCAGCCAGGACTTTAAATCTGGGCTGAAACTGTGTTAGGATTATTCTCACACACATGAGATATCCGGGCTGTTCTGTGTGGAGTGTGTATGTTCTCCCCGTGCTTGAGTGGGTTTCCTCCGGGTACTCCGGTTTCCTCCCACAGTCCAAACACATGCATGTTAGGTTGATCGGTCACTGTAGGTGTGTGTGTGTTTGCCATGCGATGGACTGGCAGCCTGTCCATGGAGTACTCCGCCTTCGCCTGATACGGCTGTGATTGGCTATTAGTGACCTCTGGCATAGATTAAATCTGACAATATAATCACTCGTCTGATAGTCTCCTGGCTTGTTAACCACATTGGATAGATACTTAAGATTAAAGGTGTCTTTAAAATATACGGGGGACAAAAGGAGTTCTTTGGAACAATGACCAACCCAATTTGTCACAATTGGTCAAAATTTGATGTAAATGAGTTGTGCAAGTGTAAAAATGTTTCTAAAATTTGAAAGGTATAAACATAATGATTTTTTTTTTCCAACTGTACATCCAAACCAACAACTATTTAGCAACCCTTATTTGTAGGAATGTATGGTCATATATTTCACAGTTCATATCAAAGCTTTGTTGATGATGCTAATGATGTTTGTCCTTTGCTACAGTAAATGGCTCTATACTTTTGGTAAGATCTTACTCTAGATGTTGGAACATTGCTAATTTTATAGCATGCAGCCCCAAGACCACTAATGAGGTCAGCTACTGGTGTTGGATGATTTGTTTAGGATTACAAATACAACTCATCACCTCAAGTCATCACTGGATGGATGCTCCACAGCCCAATTCTGGGAGACTTTAAACCCCACTAGCCAACCACTGGTATCGCAATTTGAGAGCTTATGTGCGGCTGCTCCAGAGCATCGATTCAACACCTGTGTGAGTAGTGGGTGCCCCTTAATGTAGTGGAATTCAATATTTGCAAAGGGTGTCTGGATACTTTCTGGACTTACAGCGTATATATCAAATGAACAGCTGGTGTTATAATATATGGCAATTATATATGGCAACTTCAGTCTTAACTTTGGACATGTACGTACACAAGCCAGAGGTATCATGCCAGGCAACCCATCTCTCACCAGCCCACCTTTCGGAACCTGAGCATGCTTTCAACTCAGAGCAGAAAGCAAACTTAAATAATACACTCTCACAAGCACAAAGGACCATCTTCATTTCCCCCACAGAATACATTAGCTCTAAGTGGCACCATGGTTATTGCATGGGTCTGAATCTGCAGCGGACACCTGGGATTCTCCAAACTGTTTGATCTGGCCCTTTCAAGCACTGCGATCATCCTGCTAAATTGCGCCTAATGGACGGTGCCTGCCACTCGGAAGCCGAGACAAGGGGAGAGGGGGGGACAATTTAGTGCGCGTACACACCTGTCCTTTGTAGTTCAGAGACCACATTGTGAGCACCGGCAACATTAGCCTCGATTCGCAAACAGCACTCTCTGGAGCTACAGAGCGCAGACTCCATTTAGGGACCTTGAATAGCCGTGGGATGCTATTAGCCTTGGTACCTGGGTATGCTCGCCGGTTCCCCATCAGAACAATGCGGAGTGAAGGAGGGAGGACATGAGAGAGAGAGAGATACAGAGACAGAGAGAGAAAGAGAGAGAGAGATACATCACTGCACCTGTCCCTTCAATGGCATCCCCACATGTGCAGGCTGAAGTGATATATGGGAGCTAGTTAGCCACACACAATAGGCCTAGCTAGCTCATGAATAATATGCCAGTCCGACTCTGAGGAAAACAGGAGCTTTCCTGAAAAACACAGCGCAAGTACTTTCCCATTGTCGATAAAGAACTTCCTATTGTTCTGTGATTGACCAAGTAGTTCTATTATGAGAAGATTTACTCAAACGCTTTTCAATGGAGAACACTGCAAACCTTCGCTACTCGCAGCTGCTGTTTTGTCACTCTCTTTTTGTGATGCTAAGTCAGATGCTAAGTCCAAGACAATGCAACTTTCAATCTCTTGCGCGTCATTCTGTGCGAGAATTACAGAAGAGAGGTACGTGCCTTGGCATTTCAGTTAATGGAAAACTCCTTTCACCCAGCACAACCTTTGCGGAGGCTAGCAACTGTTAGCATGTGCTTGTCCTAGATAATGCCTGGAGAACGACATGCTCCACATTTCTTTGTGTCAGTGCTACACACTCAACAGGAAAGGACGCATAGATGGAGTTCGCAGTCCAGTAACGAGCAGCTACTGCTGTCCTCAAATTGCAACGCGCTCGTGGTGCAGTTGGAGTTAGAGGGAGAATGTTATTTTGCAAGCGCACCAGGAGATTTTTTGTTTTTGTGGGGAAGACAATTACAATTCCGCTGCTGCCAATGCATCTACTGAGCAGGTGGCTTGAGTGGGATACAGAACATATTATCTCTCTCTCTCTCTCTCTCTCTCTCTCTCTCTCATTCTCTCTCTCTCTCTCTCTCACCCCCCTCAATTCACACTGCTGTCCTTGCTAAATGTTTGCTTTTAGCATGTCATCTCAAACAGTATTTGCGCAGAAGGATTCTCATAGACTTTTATCTAAGTATGAAAATATAAAACTAGGAAAACTGGCATACACAAACAACTTATTCTTCACTGCATGTGTCAGATAAAGTGGCAAGGGTGTCCAGTTGTCCCTGAGTGTTTGCTCATAATGATGAAACCGCATACATTATTGATGGGGGTGACCAGGTTATCTGACAAGGATCTGTTAAGATGTCAGTCACTGTAAAAAGTGAGTGTAACTGGCAGTCGTCACAGACACACACACACGCACACACACACACACACACACACACAGGAAATAGGAGCTTAGTAGGTCATACCTCTGAATTAGATATGACAAGAACTATTGTTTCAGCCATGCAGATAGGATGACCAAGCAGTAACCATCACATCTGTTTATACCTATAAAGGTTTGATGCTACTCGTTGCTTATGTTGTTTCTATCAAAGGGGAATTTTCTCAACATTTCTGAATAACTCATTTGCTCAAAAGTCATTCAGTGGTTGGTGTGAAGTGGTTCTTAGTTGAGACGTGTGCCAACTTGGACTTCTCCACAGTGGTGGTGATGGGAAGCAGGGAGCATAATGTTTTCTGTGCAACTGTTTTATCATCCAAAATGACCATGCTGCAGAAAATGTTTTGATGTTTTCTCTTAAAAAAAGTAAACTCTTTAAAATGTCATTGAACTTCTTTGAACTAAGTTCATTGAACTCCTAATATTAAGTTAATGGAAGAGTAATCTGTGCCTTACATTGTTTTGGGAGTTGAACTTACAGTGCACTGAACCCACATGTCTTCTGAATTTTCATACTTGCCAATGAAGGTCATGCAAGAAACACAGCACTCTAAGCAAATAGCAAATTTTACTTTTAACACAGCAGCAGGGTGAGGCCACTGCTCAGTGTTACTGAATGGCTGGGACAGCGTTATTAACAGCCACTGTCCCTGATGGTTGGCACCAGCGCTTCACCGCTTCACCACTACACCATAGCCCATTAAGCACATATATACAGCTTTAGTCCCAACATTGTACGTGTTTCAGTCTCTCATGTAAACCATTGTGAATGATGCAGATATTGACCTTAAAAGGAAATAACTTCATTAACTTGAAATGTTGAGTTCATTGATCTTGTAATATTAACAGATGAATAATCTGTGTTTTATATTTATTATTTTTTTATTAAATGGTTTATCAAAGTTACTAACTTTAAAAAAAGTTGTTTTTCAGTGTTGCATAACAATGTCTCAGGCCTCAAGCAACTTGCTTCCAATCACCCCCACTTGTTGCCACATCTTACTTGCCATGTTTCTTTAAAACACTGCATTTTGTATGGAACCACCTGGAATTGCACTGTTCACATCTTAATGATTGAATTATACAAAAACTTTTTTTAGTTATCTCTTTGCATATGTGTATATCGCTATATTTCACTTAAACTTAACTGAAAATAGCAAAATGAAATTTATTAGGAAGTCTTTTTTTATGTTTTAACATTTTATGTTTAAATATTTGTATATTTTCTTTAAATCTATCTTCTTTCTATTTATGTAAAGCATTTTGAGTTGCCACTATGTGTGAAAGGTGCTACACAAATAATCATGCCTTGCCTAGCCTTTTTTTTAATTGCCTTTTCCACCTATGTGACAGCTATGATGTAGGCTTTTTAACTTTCTCTTCTATGGACATTAAACTTTAGCTTGTATTTAAGTTTAAGTACTGTAATATTTCTACGTTGCTACGTTTTAATCAATTCCTTAATTGCTGTGTCACATGCCAGTTCCATGCAGTTGACCTCGTGTAAGAGGCACCTGTCTCCATTCAAGACCTTATTAAGCATGACCTGCTATGAGGTACATTCTTAATACATATGCGCTGTATGCATGGCTAATCTGTTGAAACAGTGTAAAGTTTCCTGTTCATTCAGGTGGTCAGCTGTGGAATGGCTCTGTTACAGTATGTTCTCGTTGCTGTATGGTATAATAGTGTCTAATTCCATCGCTTTCCAGGTGATGGTGCGTCAGAAGCAAGCAGCACAGCAGCTGGTCCGTTATCTACAGTAGTTCTCAGCACCACCATCGTGCATCCAGATGTGGACATTTTCTTCATGCGCAAAGGTTGTTCCATTATCTGCTAAAGCATGTCATTTAAAGAATGCAGGTATAAAGGAACGTGCTAAGGAATGCAAGGACGGTGCACCAGATAAATGGAATACCTCAGGCTGTATAATGTAGCCCAGTCATGAATAATCAATGCCGTGAGGGGGTGGGTTCACGGAAGGTTAGCGACACAGATCCGAGATCAGCCAGGGTAAGGTTCCACGGCTTTGTAAGAAGAGAATGAGTTACCAAAGCAGCCCCTGCTTCATTCAGCTCGTGTGCTAAGCCCACATCTGCCTCGGGGCAACTCTGCATTTACGACAGCCTTAAAGTATGCAAATACCCCAGTTATTAAGGCTTCATTTGAATACCGGTTTTCCTATTAAAATATTGATGGTGTTTTAACTGGGGCCCAGTCTCGTTTCCTCATTACAGACTCGGATACGAATCGGGCCCCTCTGTACTGTAGCCTCATGAATCCAAAACCATCGCTCGCGAACGTGTAATTAGTTTTGTAGATCAAGGCTGGAGTTTTTGTGCCTTTTTTCGTTTTGGCACAAGAATCAGGGCTCGACGCGAGCGCAACAAATTCGAGCAGTTGTGGTGCAAAGCTTTCGACACACTAAAGGACGAAGAGGGAAAGAAAAAAAGTTGACATATTTGAAATGGAGTTGCAGCTTTTTTATTTTTTTTAATCATCTGTGAGAAGACATCGCTGCCAAATGAAGTGAAAGTTGTCATGCTTTGACTACTGTATCTATATTTGAAAGGGTTTCGGGGTTTTTTTGTTTTTTTGATGAGGAATTCTGGCGGCCGCCAGCGTTCCTCTGATTAGGACAGATTTTTCAAGCCGAATTGAAATATTTTTCAAAGCGACGGGCTCAAGAAAAACACTTATAAAACTTTGAATTGTTATGGCAGCCTCAGAAAAAGAAGAAGAGGAAGGGGGGGGGGGCATTGCTTTTGTCCAAATACGAGTAAACATTCCAGCGTTCAAAACAGGACGGCTTTACAGTGGTTCAGCTCAGGCCTACATGCATTTGATCTCCTTTGGAATGAAACTGCATTGCGGTGAGTGCTGTTTTGCAGCAAAAAGCCTGTCATCGCTGTGAGTACAGCAAAAGAAGACGTATCCTGTTTCCTCTACAGTCGGGCAAACCAAACCCTGAATTCCAGGAACAGACGTATCTGCCTGTCTATCTGCTCAAGCTGTGTGATTCATAAAAGATTGTTTTCTGTGACACAAAGTAAATGTTACGGTTTTCCACGTACTAGGCCAAAAAAGCAGGCTAAAACAGAGTTAACGAAAGGTCAGGCCTTGGGCACGTGTTACATGTCACGAAACGAGACTGCAATTGAGAGATACCGAATGCGCAGGTGTCCTTCTGTGTGTACTGTATGCCCAGTTGGGAGCGAGATTCAGGAGGCTGTCTTCCATCTTGGCAGTGCTGCCGTGCCACTGGGACGCCAGCAGTGTGTGCAGTGATAATTGTGTGAATTGAGCTGTAAGGGGGAACTGCCCATTGACCAGCGCGCTGGGCCTGTACACTGTGGCAGGTGTGGGGAGGGGGGAAATCGAGAGAAAGCGAGAGAGAGAGAGAGAGAGAGAGAGAGAGAGAGAGAGAGGCAGAATCTTTCTCTCCAGCAGGCAGGCCACAGCTGTTAGTACAGGGCCTCCATTAGCCAAAGCCTGCCTATTGATTCACTCTGTGGGACGTTTCCTCTCTCTCTCACTCACTCACTCACTCACTCTCTGCCTGTGCCGCTCTGCTTTCGTGCCGAGTGCATTTGCATGGTGTACTCTGTAGCCAGAGGTGTTCCGGCCATCCAATTCCAACGGGCCCCAACGTTCGATCGGTAGAGACTGCCTCCACCGGGGGCTGTGTGCTTCCTATAATTAGACACTATGTTAATGGCCATGCATCCATAAAGCGCACCTCAGCCTGCTAATATAATTAGTTGACCGTATGCTTAAAAAAAGAGAAACAGAACAAATGGGAGGGTGTCAATAGGATTAATGAAACAAGGTCGGCTTTAATTTCCTCAAAGCATGAAGGAAGCTACTTCTGTTTCATCCAGTCAGGTCAGACCTCTGAATGACAAAGAGAGAAAGCAACAGCAGAGAAGCCAATATTGAATTATATATATATATATATATATATATATATATATATATATATATATATATATATATATATATATATATAATTATATATATATAATTATATATATATATATATATATATATATATATATATATATATATATATATATATATATATATATATTAGGGCTGTGTATTGGAAAGAACCTGGCGATACAATACGTATTGTAATACAGCGGTCACGATTCAATATATTGTGATATACAGCGATACTGCAAGCAACATGATATATTGTGATTTTTCAAATCGTACTATTTAAACATACCACTGTATGAACAGGTTTGTCAATGCTTACAATAGCATTGCGCCCTTGTGCTGCTTGTTAATGTTGGAGTGGAGCTGAAAATGGATTACAACACTGCCATCTAGTGGTCAGAGGTTTAAACACAACACACAATGATTGACTGTCTGCCAGGAATCTGTGTATCGATACTGTGTATTTGAGAATCGATACAGTATCACGAAACATAATATCCCGATATTGGATATTTTCGATATTTTTTTCACCCCTAACATATATATATGGTCAAAACAAAGCCTGATATCTGTGAAAAGATCATTTTGTACTGAGAAACAAAAAGTTTTTAACTTTAACGTTGCACTATGTACAGTTTTTGTTTATTAAATTTCAAAGAAGTATGATTACATGTCAAAATACGGTGTCCATGCACTGCTGGGCCTATACACTGTATGGCCAAAGGTATTTGGACACACCTTCTAATTATTGAATTCAGGTGTTTCAGCCACACTCATTACTAACAGGTATATAAACCATGCCACCTCCGCTACAGGTTTGTGAAATAGCTGCTGTGCTAGTGCTATGGCGCAAGTGCATCAGTCAATCTCTGCTAGCAATGTGTTCTCTGTTCAACCCCACTGAACACGTTTGGGATGATCTGGAACTAAACTGAATGGAGCCTTCCCGTCCAAGTGCCTGAACTCTCGAATGTTTGACAGAATGGGCACAATATTCCATGCTTCGCAATCTCATGGATGCTGTATAGCCACACAGGGGGAGGCAACTCCATATTATTGTCTATGGTTTTGGATGTTCTTTAAGCTAACGTGGATGCAATGGTCAGGTGACCACATATTTTTGGCCATATCGTGTCATTTTGAAAGAGGTGTTCATGGCAGTTTTTCAGACCAGGTTATATGTCACACTCACAGGCTCAAAAAAGAGGGTCTGACTCAATATTTAGGTCTCAGCTGCAAAATCTTGCTTGTAATATTGCAAAATTATGCTGATGAAGACACGATAATAATAATAATAATAATAATAATAATAATAATAATGAGCCCAAAAACACATATAAATTGTATTAGTAGAAGATGCTAATTTTAATTAATCCAAATAAAAATATAAGTTTTTAATGCTTTTTTAAAAGCACTGAGCTTGACTGTCTAATAGAAGTGTAATAAGTGAAAGAAGTCTATCTATGTTTTCTGTATTTTACAGAAGGTGTATGCTGAAGGTCAGCAGACTATTTAGAACTTCTATTCTGACCTATTCTAAAGAATCAAGTGAGTTGTAGGAGAGGGACTGTTTTTAGGAACCCCAGTAAGAAACTCAGTAATCAATTTCTCTGTGATGCTCTGAAAACATTAATCTTTAGCAATATTTTTCAAATGATGAAAAGCTACTCACCTGTCCTGTCTCTTAAAACCACTTTGTTAGTCAGTCACTGTAGCGTTGAGTCTACATTTAGTCCCTGCAGAAGAGCATGAAGAAGAAGTGTAACCACTCTTGGTAAGAAAATGCTTCCTAAAGAAAAGAGAGACAAACACAAAAGCAAAATAACAGCTCTGTTTTCCACCGCTGGAGAGGCTCCTGGAGAGTAAAGGGATGAAGTTTGATGCAGCGACTGTTTTAACTGGTAAGTGACCAGAGGGATGAGAGAGGAGGGAGGAGGAGGGACTGCGTGGAGAACGAATTAATACATCATCTTACATATTGTTCATTTTTTGTTGGTTCCCCCAGTCCATATGGTCATGATAAGGTGTTATAACACTGTTTAAGACTGTTTTTTTTGATGTCACAAAAACAAACATATGTTTACTTAAGATTCAAGAGTTTTATTGTCATATGTACAGCAGAACAGACAGTTACACTGTACAATGAAATTCTTACTTTGCTGCTCCTCCATTCACCAATAGATAAAGATAACAAATAAAAGAAATAATAAAAAATATATACAAAATATACAAAGTATAGCAATATAAGTTGAAGTAGATAAAAGTATTTTTATAGTTAAAGAATAAAAAATGTGTGTTACGTGTGCTTTTATGTGCAAGTATGAAGAGCAGCAGCCATAAAGTGCAAGTTGCAAGTAACAAATGTAAACAATAATGTTGGTGTGAGTAGTGAATGTAAACAGTATTGTATGTAAGCAGCACTACAGTGAGTGTAAGGTGCAGTTAAAATCAGACCAGTTAAAACCAGTTCAGATAGGAAGGGTTGGAAAGGTTGGAGAGGTAGTGCGTGAGGTGTTCACAAGCCTGATGGACTGTGAGTAGAAACTGTTTGTCAGTCTTGTGGTCCTGGACTTCACACTCCTGTAACGTCTGCCTGAAGGTAAACGTGTGAAGAGTGTGTGCTGGGGGTGTGTACTGTCCCTGATTATGTTGTGGGCCCTCCTATTCAGCCAACAACAGCTTAGACCCGCCCACTCACGTTTAAGTGAGTTTAAGGGAGTTCAACCTGAAGTTTTTTTTTTTTGTTTAATAAAGTAGAATACGGAACAGCCAGTCAAAAATGATGGCATTTAAATATACCAGCCTTAAAAGCCCTTTAAGCAAGGGTGTAAAATTAGCATAAACTGAAGTGACAGTCCCCACCAATATCCAGCGATTATAGAACTGTCCCCACCAATAATTTGATGCCCTCCAAAAAAAAAAAAACCCTGATCGGTCAACATCTCATTAACCTGGAGGTACCTAGAGGGTTAAAACACGTTAAACCATACCTCCCAGTAACACATATGGCCAGTGTGATTGTCTGTGTCTTTCCCTGCTGTCACGTGAGACTCTGTAGCTACGTTTGGTTGCTAGCAGCGCCAAAACTGGAAGGAAAACTTTCCAGTCATATGTGAGACTCACTGTGCCCGACTCAGGTGAAATGTGGGTGACACATGGGTGTGAAAAGCGAGTGAGGATGGCAGCAAAAAAGAAGAAGGTGGACATAAGGAGCTGTTTTTCAAAGAAAGTCCATCATAATAGCGCTAATGCGATGCTAGGCTTTGGCGCACAGCATACAGTAGGCTAACATCGTCTGTAACTGTGAATAACATGGTTTGGAAATGAACTGACAAGCAACTGCCACATGTCAATTCTCTTACAGTCTCCCAGAGAAGCATGTCTAACTTCGAAAGGGGGATTTATAGGACCCCCCAATGTCAAGAGCAAATCTACACCCTTGCCTTAAAAGCAAAAGTAGCCTGCTTAACTTTAAGGGATCATCTGAGGTGGGTAAGTGGTCATGTACTCCATTCATCATTAACATGTTGTACAATATAAAAGGAGAATGTTATTTTTAGGATGTTTTGATATGTTTACATTTTACTGTTCATTTGTTCTGTTCGACCCGATTACCCAGAACCCCCTAAACTACAGACTAAATATTCAGCAACTACTATGAAACTACAATGTCAGTAATAGAAGTGCAGAAATGAAGTCCTAGCCCACACACAGGCCTCTGACATGCATAAGAAATTAGTTAAAAATATGATTGCATACATTTGAATAAAAGCAAAAAAGCCCTCTTGATTATTTACCTAGAAAATAAAGTTATGAATATTTATAGCTGCAGCATATTCCAGGCTCATGAAAGTAATAAACAAATAATCTTGTTAATGAGTGAAAGAATGGCCACTAAATGCTAATATGGCCAATAAATTCCGTGCGTGCTTCGCAGTGCCTCATAATCAGACGCGCTATTTACTTGAGCATATGTAGCTTTCTCTTTTGCATACTTATTATATCAGCTTGAAGCAGACGTTTATGTAAACATATGAATGCACGTGGACTGCTTTGTATGTTTTCAGCAGTGCTGAGAAAAAGCTGAGTAAATAAGGAGTAATGGGAGTTCCGTAATCCCATGGAGAAAACATGCTTTCATATGAAAATCTCCAGGTTTTATCGTGCCGGCTGTGTATTGTAAATCAAAAATATTAAAGATTGGAGGAAATGCCCCTATAAGCTTATCTTAATCTGTGCCCCCCCCCCCCCCCCCCCCCCCTCTTCCTGACTGGGGCATGTCGGCCTGCATCTGTTAAGCACTACACTCCTTCAGCATTAAAAAAAAAAAAAACAAAAAAACAGGTTTCTTTAAACACCCTTGTAATATTATATTTCTTATTCTTTTCTTTGCACCAGATTAATGTCTATTTGGAGAGTAGGTAAGTGTGGTTGGCTTCAGCATTTCCAATTTGGAAATTATAGTGATTATGGTTGTCTGTAGAGAATGCCATTTCTGAGCTGGAGACCTCTGTCTGCGGGTGTGTCTTTGCAGTCGGCGGTGGTGTTGTTTTGTGGCAGACAGAAGGAAGGAATAAGAGAGAGAGGGAGAGAGAATTGAGTGGTAACAAACATGTCAGTAGTAACTGTTGACAGATTTCCCTTTTAGGCAAATTGGCCGATTTTAAACTAAAGCTTTGTACATTTTGCTGCAATTAGTTAGTGACCACATCTAAAGTGCCATGTGAGGCCACCAAAACGTGTAATACCGTGAAAACCATGAAATTACAAGTAATTCATTTTTCAGGAGACATTCATGAGAATTGTATTTATAAAATCAATATACATAAGAAAGGAAAAGTCAAAGGAATATAAGAAATGACCAAAAATGGAATTTTAAAGTTAAAGAGATGATGAGACTCCAAACAACCACCTAAGACTGACTACCACAACTGTCACCATCCGGTAAACAGTATTTAAGCTTTCATCTTTGTAAGAAAATAAACACATTTACACACACATTTACATCAGCCAATAGCAGGCCCCACTTAATCACACCAACGTTATGTGTGGTTTGGTGTAATGCTGACCATGAGGCTTGTTTTATTAAAACACATGATTAAACATTGCATTTAGTAACTTCCAGTATAATAACTATTATGATAGGATGGTCCATATCAGCCTGTTTAATTCTAAGGGATAAAGTTGCAAAATAAATTATGAATTATGATTTTTGTTCAGTGGTATAACAGCATCATCACAACATTACTGGCGATTGTCAAGACAAATGACATATTGTTGGATGTGATAACAGTTTATGTCGCCCAGTCGTTTTTGCTAAGTGTACTCTAGTCAGCCATCATGATGTCAAACATTATGACATCTGTCAGGAGCATTACTGCTGGAGGTAACATAACACTGTTATATCACTCGACATACAGTTGTATTTAACATTGCATACTCACATTGCGTTTTCACATATTTTCATAAAATCTACAAAAATGTCATCAGTAGGGATGCCCAAACTGCATACAACTGTAATCTGCTATTATAGGTCATGTACCAGGTTAAAGTATTACTGAAGTATAAAAAAAGAAATTGTGTAATGTAATAAAATAAATTAGCATTATTTGTATTCACTATTTATTATGAATAAAACAAACTCCCTCGTATTTAAATGAACTCATATATTCAAAACTCCAGCCCTTTTGCAAATGTATTCATGTTTTAAAAAGAATAGACCAATAGAAATAGTCGAAAAACTTGGAATTATATCTAAACACATTAGATTTGGGGGGTTTTCACACCAGCACTAGTTAGTCTGGTTAAAACGGACTCTGGGTCATCTGCTCTCTCGTTGCGGTTCTTTTTGGCAGGTGTGAAAACAGTAATCACACTCGGGTGCGGACCAAAACAACCGCACCAAGAGCCTTGAGAGGAGACCCTTGGTCCGGTTCCAAATGAACTCCGGAGCGGTTTGTTCGTGGTGAGAACGTGATCCGACCTCGATCCAACCCAAGTACTAGATGTACTCCTCAAGTTTGATCTAAACATCTCCTGCAGCCAGGTGTGCTTTGCATTATGGGATGCGGCAGATGGCGTAAACAGAGAACTGGAGAACTGTAGCAGCTAACAGGGCGAGGACAATGAAGCGAGGTCTCTCTTGGACTAGCAGTGAGGGACGTTGTCTACTTGATGTTTGGAGTGAGCTGGGTGGTCTGCAGGTGGACTGTAGTTTGGTATATTATCAGATTATTATTACAGCTATGAACAGATGCTGTCTCTGACGCTGCTCCGTGATATGCTCTACAAGAAATGTGCAGTAGTTTGGGAAAACCGTATCTTCTCCCTGTGTTTACTTTCTTGCTCACACGCCAGGTAGCTCTGACCAATTAGAGGAGACAACATGCTCACGTGGTTTGTTGGGGCTCATTTTGGTGCGTTGAGGTTTTTGCCTGTGTGAAAACAAACCAAACTGAGGAGGAAACGCTCCAAGTAAACAAACTAATTAACTGATCCAGACCAGTAAAACGAATTACAGGTGTGAAAACGCCTTTAGAGTTCAGAAAGTTAAGATTTTGTTTGTTTGCAAATGACCATTTTGGATATACAAGCTGGTTGGTGACAACTATTCTCTTCATTTCTGGCATTACACTGACATAAAAATACATTCACAGACAAACAGCAGGTTTAGACTGGTCAAAGAAATGCTAGCATCTCTCTCTCTCTTTCTCTCTCTCTCTCTCTTTCTCTCTCTCTCTCTCTAAAAGCCTGGGAACAAGGGAGTATGGTCAATCCTTAGGCTCTTGGTACTCTCTGCTGCTGCTCTAAATGGGGACCGCACAGATGATAGCAAACAGATGTTGCCCAGATTACCAGTAACACGGAGTGACCTTTCCTCAGCTGCCCTGGACGCACACACACAGACAGCAACAAAAACGAAGGCAGGGACTTATTCTTTATTCTTTATCTCCTCCTCCAATCCAGAGTGCCGACTGTGTTCTACTGGACACTCTGTGGGAACTGCTCATGGCCAGACTGTGTTTTCTCAGTGAAAGGAGGTGTTGAAGGAATAGTTCATTGCAAAATCAAACGTACATAGTTTTACTGTTATCCCAAATGTAGTTGATCAGACAAGGTTTGATTGCTGTCTAAAGTTTGCCTCAGTAGGTTTAGACTGGACTTAAGATGCTAGTGTAGCTGATGGAGGCCTACAACCACCAGTTAGAATGTTTGTGTACAAAACAAAGAAACATACTCTTCAATGTTAACATTAACAGCTGTCTATTTACCAGTCTAGAAAATAATTTAGCTGGAGTTTAGCTTGAAACTCTCTCTCTAGCAGTGGAGAATAACACCAATGTTAACTCTTGTTTTGCTTTTTTCTATATAACTTTTTTTTCTTTACATGCTGATTGTTGTTTCTTGCCAAAAGTGCGTGGCCACAGTCGCTGGCCAAGAGCTTCATTTTATTGGCTATCCATCTTTAAATGAAATAACTGGGAGCAGGATCTTTAACATGTTTGGTCTAGCTGGTTAGCATTTTAGTAAAAACTTGTGCGAGACAACTCAATCACCTAAATACCATCCAAACGTATTATTAATATTTCTGGATACATTCACAACAATATTAGAAAGGAAGGGAAAGTCAAAGGAAAATAAATCTTAAACTGAATTTTTTTTACATTTTAAAGTTATAGAGATGATGGGACTCCAAACAACCACCTGAGACAAACTACCACAACTGCCAGCATCAGGTAAACAGAATTTAAATAAAATCTCCTTTTTAAATCTTTTTAAATAAAGCTCCACTTTTCCTTCAGATCTGAAAAAAAATTATAGTTGTTTCTGTCTAGCCTCCCACTGTGAGAAGACATCTCAATGCTATGGGTCTGAAAAAAATGTTTGGTTGTAATATGGGAATATATATTTTAAACATAGGAAAATACAAAAAAACAAAATTGGAAAAAAACTGATTGACCACCCCAGAGTCCAAAGCTCAACACAATTAAAAGTGTTAGAGACTCCACCATAGGTGCTGTAAATGTATAAGCTAGCATGTTATCTAAGAGCTCAACTGTTCTATTTATTGACAGTACACCAAATACTGTGCTCAATTACATTGTTGTGGTTGACCAGTTGAATTTGGAAAATTGTATGAATTAGGTTTTTGTTTTAAGGCTTTAAAAAGTGTTGCTAGTCATGTGAGCCCTACACTGTCCCAGTGAAGGCTTAGATCGAACATAACATCCTGTCAGTCATAGGACTGACCAATCATGTTCTTGAATAGAACAAGAGACTTAAATACTCATTTTCCACCCTGGTGGGATGGGATGGTTGAGAGATGCTTGTACAGCAGCATGGAGGAGTGCCGGCCCAGAGCCTGGCCAGAGACAGAGTGGCCAAGCTCTGTCCAGCCGGCCAGACGACCACGACAGCAGCCTCTGCCTTATCAGCAATGCCAGCGTCGCATCCTCGCATGCCTAATCTGCCCACCGAGGCCCACACAGCCATTCAGGAGTGAATGGGGCATCACTGTGCACACACACAGTGCCAACACGCAGCTGCCTGAAACCCACGCCAGCCTGGCTTTATAGAGAGATTCAGAGAGAATGACTGAGAGAAAAAAAAGAGAGAGCGAAATCCTTCCCTATACCTGTAAACTATCTATTCTCCGCAATGGAGGCCTGCGCGGAGGATTTCAACACAGGCTCATTTGAGGAGCATTATAGCAGTCTAAGCTCAGCACAGAAGGACTAAGAATACTCCCCGCTCAAATCTGGAGGGTATTCAGCCACAGGCTGGGCTCATTTGAATGTGAATGATAATGGATTGTAAGAGTACATATGAGGGGATTTAGCAAATCCTGCTTGCGTTGAGCTGGATCCTATGTATCCTCCTCAAAGGTAAACAGTGGCCCTGAGAAACTTTAGAGACTTTGGCTTAGCACAGAGAGCAGCACTGTGGGGTATTTAGCGTTCCGTTCTTTCCGCTGGAACATTCTGAGCACCTTGACTCGCATGGACACACTGACCTGAGAGTATGTAACAAGAGGTACCACTGAGGGGAAATTGTTCTCATATAAAACTCATTACACCAGCAAACTTATCTAGCAAATGAAGAAGAAATAGAAAGAGCTTTTATCTCTCCTGATTGATTCACTGGTTCATGTTATCTGAGCTCATTTGTTGTTTCGTGGTATCTAATGCAGGATCTATCTTCCGAGCACACTGGAGAGATCGTTTATAGGATAAAACGCAATAACTGCTCATTTCTCTAGCTTAGTAATGGTTTTGGTAGCTCTACTAAACCTCACAAACAACATTTGCTTCAGGTTGTGCCAACCAGGTAAACACCACATGTCCAGAGATGAGCAATGGTTCCAATTAGTATGTTTGGAAACAGTTGTATGGTGTTCTATGAAGGCTTAGCTTGAAAACATCTACACTCTGCGGTGGGTCATAGAAACTAGAGGTTTCCATTTTGCCACGAACCTTAACTTCAAGAGTCCATGCCTTTAGTGCAGCAGTGGCTGGCTCTCTGCACGGAGAACTGACCAATATATGCTCACATGTCCTACATTACACAGGCAGGAGAAAAAGCCACAGCAGGTCAATGCCCCTTGCATGAACTACCAGAGCCAAGCGATGGAGAGCCACTTTTGTAATGAGCATCTATTGATCTCAGCAGACATCCAATCCAATTCAATCATACCTCTAAAAGCCTTTCATCATTCAGCTGGCTTGACCATGAAGACCAGATCGCCACTGACTACCTATCGAGGCCTGTGACCTTAGTAACATATTATTTATAGCACTGCAAGCATGCTACTTTCTAGACACAACAGTTCTGACTTAGAACACTCTCATTATTTAGATGGCAGCAATATAACGCTAAAAGCTGTTCTTTAAAAACAAATGAAAAACAGCAGCTGAAGTAATTGAAAATAGCTCAAACTAGCTGCAGCAGCTATCTTGAGGCCTGTAGCGGTTTTATAAATATAGATGCATTCCAGTGACATCTCTTTCAGATTACTTAATAACAGACACAGCTTGATTTAGACACAAGGCTAACTGGTCCACCATTATTTGTTAGCTACATTAGCCTCATTTGCCTCACTGCTAAAGAAGCCTTTCATGGATCAGCTTGACTCTGAAGACCAGATCCACATACGACTGCATGTCAAGTAGGAAACTTTAGCAGCGTATATGTAGAAGTGTCCCACAACATGAAAATCAATAGATGTGAGAGTAAGAAATGGAAGTGGTTATGTAAAATATAAATGGACAATAGTGCAAAATCAATGGATAGCATCTCCACCTTGAAACCTGAAATTCTTCCAAAGCATTTTTAGAAATAACACAAAATCATAGAGAAAAATCACAAAAGCAGAAACCACAAAAGTGAGTCTGAGATTACTCAACAATTCAACATTTTTTGAGGCAACTGATTGATAATTCCCAGATAACAAGAGTTGGTCAGATCTCTGACTGTCTGTTGGCAAACATTTATTTTGGAAAATAAACAAACAGACAATAGATATTACAAACTACTGAAAGAAAAAAAAATAGTGACTAAGCTTAATAGAAAATGTTATTGTTGACACTGTTCTAGATTGGTTACTGCTGTGCCAATTTTATTTATGAAATTGCTGTTAAAATGTTTTACTAAACTAAATAAATAAAAAATAAGTAAACTGGACAGTGAGAGGAAAGTGAGCGATTAAAGTGGCATTTTGTCTTACAATCTGCTCAATCACCAGTAGGTCGTGTGCAAAGCCCTAAGAAAAAAGCCACTGGCCTGCTAGCTTTACCATTAGCAAGCCCACCGTCTTTTGGCTGTCTGGGTTAACATATGCTTCCAATTTGTTAGCCACACTAACTCCATTGTAAACAAACATTTAGGCACAACTCTGGTGGCTACAAGCTTCCATTCCATATAGCTTTACTGCAAAGATGCCTTTAGTTCCACTGCAAGTCTTTCAGGATTCATCTGTCTTCACTGTGAAGACCAGATCCACACCTGGACTAACCCTGTTACCTCAGTAGTATATATTTAGCATAGTTAGCTTGCTACCTTCAGTACAGTACTCTTGTAGCATCTCTCAAAAAACTGGAAACTAAGTTTTAGGATGGGCCACCAATGTAACCAACAAGTTATGGAGGCTGTTCTGTTAAAAAGAAAAAAAAGTAGCTAAAGGGCTTTGCTAAAAACAGTGCTAGCAGCTTGAAGCTTGAATTTTTTCCACAGCAGACAGTCATAGAGTGCCAGAAACCAAGTTAGCTGAGACATTTATATAATTTGTTAGCAGCGTTAGCCTTGTAGCTAAACCAGAGTAAAACTAAAACACAAAACAAACCGTTTATTCACAGTACAGACTGGTGGCTATAAAGTTCCATTACGTTAGCTCCATTCGCCTCATAGCTCCAAAGCAAAAACACCCTTTTATGATTCAGCTGTCCTGACCAAGAAGAGCGCCATGCTTAGACCAGCACAAATTCTAAGTTTATACTGGTCTGGTGCTGGTTTTGGTCACCCAAGATGGTCATGCTGGTTGAACAGCAAAGCAGCATCCAAAACACAACACATGCTGGTTTTGGTGACAGTCAGCATAACAACTTTCATTGCTGCTCACCTGCAGAGCAACATCCACAACACAACCTATGTTTTGCTGGTGACCAGCTATGCTGGTTTTTCTAGTAGCACAGAGCCACAACATGCACATGAGTGTCAAGCTGTGACCTCAGTAGCACATATTTATGACTGTTAGCATGCTATTTCCAGACAGATGCTCCTGCAGTATGACTCAAGACCTGGAAACTAATCATTTCAATGAACCGGCAACACAAGAACACTAGAAACACTCCATGGGTCGGTTAGTCAGTCGCAGGGCCTAGTTAGGCGGCCCCGGTGTCATCCTCGGCGGCAGAAAGGAGCCTTCATTAGTGTGGGGGTGCACATCCTCGTGCTCACCTGTTTGTAAACAGTCCATTAGTCGCAAGCTCCAAGGTAAACATGTTTACCGGTGGCTGAAGGCACTGCCAGGCTGACTCCTCCTCTGGTAGCAGCGAGGCAGCATCACACAGGGGGAAATTAATGTGCCATTCAGGATGACTGCTTTTCTTTCCCCATTGACAAGATCCCAGGCAGAGGCTGGAGGCAAGGGGAGATTTACACACAGTCCTACAGAAATAAGGACGAGGGGTGGAAAGATGACATTACAAAAGCACATTTATTTTCCAATATAAGATAGACTTCTAGGAATATCATTGCCAAACAGGTTCTTTAAAGCGATATGGAACCACATTTGGACCTACAAAGTCTTTCAGTGGATGGTTCTTTAAAAAAGAATCTTCCGTAATGGGGTTTGTCAAGGTTTAATGAACTTCCACAGTATTTGAAGGTTCTATAACAACAATGGTAGTTTTGTCTTGGAACTATACACCATTATTTCACTTTGTGCATTTGGGGTCTTGTCACTTGTCACATAGACAATAATTAAAACCACTAAAGTCACTTCTTTTTGGCTCCTCCTTTAACCACTGAGCTTCAGTCATCTTTTCAAGTCGCGCTCGCCCTTGAAAAGGTCACAGCAGAGCGTTTTCAGCTGAGGTGACAGCTGTGGATCACATTCGCGAGAGATGCTGTCATAGATATTAATACCTCTTTGTTTATGCTGCTGGTGCGCTCCACCTGAGGAGCAGGTGCTGAGCTGTGATAACATCATAACGGAGAGGGCACAGGTGTGAGCAAACAGGAAGGAGTGAACACGCTCACTGGTTTTGGATGTCACCGTGGATAGCATTTCCCTTTTGTGTGTCTCCCTGAGAAAATACTGTGTGTTGTAAACATAATATGACAGCAGCGCACGAGGAAATAGTTTCATGAAGAGTTAAATGAAGTTGTCATGAACAGAGGCCGTAAGAACAATGCAAATCGTCGCTGTCCAATAAAAAACTTCTTTTTTTTCTCTATTTTTTAAAAGAATTTTTGTTTTCTACATAACTACAGGAAACTCTACAGTTTCCTTCATTTGGTCTTAGCTTTATAATAATTGAATGCTCTCCTTTCCCCTATATATATATATATATATATATATATATATATATATATATATATATATATATATATATATATATATATATATATACATAAAGAAAGTTGTTTCTTTCTGGTCATTTTGAGTCTGTCAGCAAGCCATCAACTGCTGATGCTTCAGATACTAAACTAACCTAGAATGTTGTTCTCCCTTTTATACTCACTTTTTGACAATTGCATCACAATTGAGCAAGAGTGTCCTAACAACCAATTAGCCCAATGACATCCTTAACTTGGATCGGCGACCGTACCAGGAGATTTAGACAGAGGACTGAGAATTGCTGATAATAGGACTATATACAATATATATATATATATATATATATATATATGTAAAGAGGTTATAACAAAAGTGATGTTGGGGTACTTCTTTTGGTCCATTCGTTATTAAAACATTTACAGGATATCAGCTGTGGTGTTCAAATCATATAAAATAAATAAATAAAAACATAACCAATATGGAGAAAAAATTATTTGGACAGCGACAGCCAACATATTAATAAAAAAGGTAATTTAGTTAAATAAAATTCTTAATAAAATCATTTGATTTTATGTTTGAAATATTTTAAACAAAAACCAGGTTACAAAATAATGTAACTCTAAATAAAACTGCTAAAAACCTACAACTGTTTGCTATAGAATCTCTAGTGGTTGTAAAGCCAGACTGTTGTTGCTGTGTTGGACTGTATTTCTAAGGTGTTTCTAGGCCATTGCTATTGTATCTCAGCTAAGGTGTATCTAGACAAATGTTATGGTGTTCCAGGTGGTTGCATACACCCGCCAGCCCTTTCATTACATACATCTCTTTTTATCTATACTCATCGTCCGTTGTATCAGCTGCACTTACCATATAGTAACAGTTTGTAGTTTTACAATTACAGACTGTAGTTCATCTGTTACTCGGCATATCTGTTACTTGGCCTCCTTTTACCCTGCTTTTCAGTGGTCAAAACTTCTGCTGGAGCTTTTAGACACAGTGTCCATTCACTGTTTACTCTATTAGACACGCCTACCTTGCTGGTCCACTTTGTAGAGGTAAAGTCAGAGTTGATAGTTGCTACACAGTTTGTGTTGACATCACTTGTGGCAGTTAACAGACATTTTCAATTAAGGAAAAATGTGCTGTGCAAAGATGTACTTGTAAAAAAGGGTAGAATAACAAAACAAGTGGATCTCATCAGGCCAACTATGTGACAAAAAGAATTATGTTTACCTTTTTAATTTACACTCTGCATCAACAAACATCATACTTGATGAAATCCTGTTTAGATGCGTCTCATATTTAATAACACAAATTAAGTATCAGCTGAAAGTTTAGACAACAGCTTGCTTCTAGTAGCTGCTGAGGGTTTTTTATATATATATATATATATATATATATATATATATATATATATATATATATATATATATATAAAAGGGTGACTCAGTGCTGTGATATTACACTGTACTGTATTAGGCTGAAATGCAGACCATGCAGGGCGGTATGCAGGTCACGATGGGTCGTGGGTGCTCGGCCATGTGACAGAAACCAATAACAGGCCTGACTGAGTTCACCAAAGCTGTGGGAACCAAGTGAATCTGGGACTGAAAATGCAGATGCATCGTAAGCTCTCACCACTGTTTATTCTATGAATGACAGATTCATTAGAGTGGTCTATAGGGTCTAATGAACAGCATTTCTGTGGTTATGGGTGCTGGCCATCGGGCAATAATTCTGTATGCTTCTTTGAAAAAATGTGTTGAGTGATGCGACGTAATTAATTCTTGTTTACATGTTGAATACAAATCGACATATGCCTGTGTAAAGTAGGCTGAAGACAATTATACAGGGATTACAGATGTACTGTAAATATAGAGAGTAAAAATATCTCATGAACAGATCCACATCTGGCTACATGATACTTAAGCAAATCTAATTACGGTTGATTATTTGTGTTATATAAGTGTGTTTACTTTTGTAGGCACATGCACACTGTTCATACTTTTCACTCAGCATACTTTTTGTGCATGGCCGTAATTATAATGGTATGTTCCTTGATTTCATTCTCACATTTAATCAATATTGTTGACAAGGATAAAAATCAGAGACTAAAATTATTATAGGACTAAAATGATTTTAGTCAGCGTTATGTAACAGCAGCAAAAAACATATGTCCAGGGGGGTAATGCAGTATAAGTGGGTCTGCGTTGGTATAACAGGAATTTGTAATAATGTTGTGGCCGATTTTTGATACACCTTGTTTGTGTCTCAAAACCTAGTGAGTGTGTAAGTGGGCTGTCTAGGTAGCAGCTGTTTAAGTAGCAGTGTTCTCTCCTCATCTCTCCTCATGAAACAGATTACTGAGACGCTCTAGTTAGAGAGAGACTGCGTCACGACCTGTTTCCACCCACTGCAGCACGCGACCGGTGGTTTAGCTGGTTGCTAAGCTGCCGGCCGGCATTCAAAACAATAGCCAGAGGCTTAAAAATAGCATAAATGCTAATGGATCGATTATGAAACTGCAAAATGATCAACGACTCGTTACAGAGTTGATAATAAAATACTGTTTTGTGTGATTATATGACCAGAAACACATTAAAACTCCAGAGAGAATTAAAATGACTCATTTTAAAACCACTTCACTGCTCGTAGACTTGCCTGCGTTGCATCATGGGATTGCCTTAGCAGCTGAGGAAGCGTTCGATGCTTCCTTAAAATCAGGTCTAAATAAGGTTCCTCAGTAGACAGCATGTTTAAGGTATATAAGAATTGGGACAGCCTACATGTCGGGAGCACGCATACTATGACAAACAATGCTGCCTATGTAGGCAGCTCACTAGGTTTTGAGACACACCCCTTGTTTAAGATACTGGAACTGTAAAAACTGCAGTCAAAGAAGCTACATGGCTTGCTGGTTAACTGAAAGGGGGCCTTTTATGTTTACGGTCTACTACAATAGATTTACATAGATTTCAGTTATCCTAAAACAATATGTCTCTCATACTGTACATCTGCATTCACTGATCCGTCTAAAGCACTAAGATCTATCTAAAGAACTCTGCTTAAGCTCTTGTGTCTTTAAGCCCTGTCTCCTGATGAGCTAAGTGTGCTCCAATTGGTCAGGTCGCCCACCATGTTGCGACTGGTCAAGTGTACCCTGCTAGAAGTTCTGCTGTGGCTATTCTTACAATAGTATCGGTTCAGCCATATTTGTTTGAGGCAGATCCTAAAAGTCAGGTAGAACAAGTTTGTAAATTGATCCATGCTTGCTAGACTGGAGCAGAATGTTTCAGAGTAGTAAGTTTGTATTTTTTTAGCTCTCTGTGCACACTGCACATTGATAGATGATGATGTCATCTTGTAACGGAGAAAAGGGCTGAAATTCAGGCTTTTCAGGCAGCTGAGAAAAGTGGTTTTCTCGGTCTGGCTTTTTTGTAAATTTTTTGTAAATTTTTTACATACACAAAACTACAACATATTACCACACTAAGGGAAAGGGAAAAAATTAAAAAATACAGTAGATCTCCATACTGATTTCTGTAAATACTATGAATAAATAACAATAAACTGTGAGTAAATAAGTACATATGTAGAACCAGTCTGAAAATATGAGCAGGAATGCTAGTGGGGTTAGCTTCCTACCTTTCCCAAGCATCTTACTGTCACCTTAGGTAAAGCTAAACATGTTAATAAAGTAATAAATGAAAACAATAATTAAAAACAGCAATAAGCACATGATATACTGTTCTAGGTTACAAGCCAGTGAACTCACTGTGTGTGTAATAGTACTTGTTGGCTTTGTCATGCCTGGAAGAATTGTTATATATACACATTTATGACACTATATGTACATTTACTGGAAATAATTCTACTGATAGCAGCTTCACCTGCATATGAAAGCTGGAAAATAGGAAGATCCAATAAAAGATTCCAACACAGCAATTGCCAGTGGCTATACTGTTTATATTTACTGTTGCTTAAAAGGAACTGCTTCCATGCTGGCTAGATATACATTATCCAACCGTAAGGTTTACAAACATTTTGATTTGTTCTACGGAGTCCAAACCTTTGTTCTGCATCCATTTCTGTTGTTATAACGGCTGCCTATCATAAAGACATGTTACATGAACCGTATTATTATATGGACTTAATCACCACAGTAATGGACAAATGCCGCATGTGAGCAGACAGCGTGGTAGAGTTTCATTAGTCTTGAGTCTGCTCCTGAGTGACTACAGTCTCATCTGCTGCACCATCAAGTGGAGGGAAAAAGTACAGCATTGACTTGGTTGTGTTGGTAGCCGACTTGAGCCAGAGTGACTTTCCTTTATCATTTCACAATCTGCCATCGCTGCAGTGTTCTATTTAAAGTGCTGGTTTTTCGCTCAGGAAATGATCTTCCTGCAGTGATATCTATTCAGAGATCAACTTTACAGAGTGTTATTAAATGGAAATCGAGAGGAAACTGCACACAAAAGTTCTAGATATTTGTGTAAGACTTTAAAAATAGCACAGCTCATAGCAGTGGAAGAATATGACATCACCATCCCGCTTTGATCAACCAACCTGATCTAACAACTGAAAGTGTACTGCAGAGTTGATGATGTGACATAAAGATAAGCATCTTCTCCGTCGTGCTTAGAAAAGTTGCCCACAGACAGAAATGTTCTCTGCCTCTATCATCATGGTGTATGGTTTGAATCTGATTGTGTAACTGTAGGATTTACAGCTTGTAGAAGAACATTGCCAATAGAATGGCATTCTCTGGAGCTGCCACACATAAAAACCCATTGCCCAATGCTAAACGTCTAATAGAAAGGTATAAAGCTCTCCAACACTGGGTTCTCTGGAGTGAAGGATCCCCATGAAGTACCTTTGGCATGAGTTGCAATTGCATTCATGAACCAGAAATCATCATCTAACATCAGTACCAGACCTTATTAATCCTCACAGCAACGTTACACCTCTAGTGTAAAACCATCCCAGAGAAGTAGAGGCTGTTACTGAAGCAAAGCAGAGACAAACTCCTTATTAATACCCTTGAGTCCATAAGAAACATTGGATGAGCAGGTGTCTACAAACTTTTTGCATGCTTTTTCTTGATAAATTAGTGCTAGACTTGCATGATTACAGTGGTATTTACTGTCTGCCAAAAATAAAGAACACATGTCCACCACAGATGCTCATCAGCTAGTACACTAGCTCCCCAGACTCAAAGTAACCAGAAAGGAATTTAGAAACAACAAGAAATAGGCAGCATGGTGTGAATGACAACAGACTTCAAATCCATGTCAGGACAGACAGAAAGTGGACCCTGTTACGTGGGAAGCGAAGTCCGCCCGAGGTGCAGGGCTGAGGGTTCGAGTATCTTATCAGAACTGTCACTGAGTCAGCACGGGCCCCCAGCTGCCTGTGTGTGGATTTAAAAATGTCCCGCAGTGCACGGCTATTCGGGTGAGCGAGGGGTCCCGTGTAAACAAACAAAAGCATGGAGCCCTCTTGGCAGTCACAACAGTAAACCAGCTTCAACCGCTTATCACTTCAGCCCTCCACCCTACCTGTATCTTCCTCATATAGCAACGGGCTAAGAAAACGCATTTCAGCAGCTGCTGCTTATCTTCCCTAATGCTCGCTGAACTCTGAAAAACAGAGGGGGTGGGTGGCTGGGAGGGACAGACAGTTGGGTTTTGGGTGGTGTTGAAAAAAAACTGGCATATGTGATCTTCTTCGTGAGAGTCAAGCTGAGACAAAATGGTGGAAACGGATTGCGGCAATTTTGTCAAAACAAACAAGGACCTGATTTGTGTTGCTTTGCTTGCAAACTACAATGAAAAAAGATCCTATCCAG
Source organism: Megaleporinus macrocephalus (assembly GCA_021613375.1). Lineage (NCBI taxonomy): Eukaryota > Metazoa > Chordata > Actinopteri > Characiformes > Anostomidae > Megaleporinus > Megaleporinus macrocephalus. Next base: position 40,653,240 of record CM038712.1, read on the forward strand.
CAGATGGATAGGAGGTTCTCTTTGGCGTGTTTCTCCTCCGTCGCGTCTGTTTTTTAGAGTTGTGTTCCCCTTTGGGTTCTTAACTCTTGGAACTCTTAGTAAATTACATTTACAATGAATGTATGATCTGCATCAACAGCTGAATCAAATATGTTTTTTTGCAAAACAAGAGCGTGAATGTTTAAATAATTCAAATTTTAAGAAAAATTTTAGCATCTGACAAACATGGACTTGATTGAAGACTTAGATTTCATACTCATACTCATGGCCAATTGTAGTCTTAGAGGTTTAGGGGTGCTGAGCAGAGAATAGCTCATTAAAAAAGCTACATTTTAAAGTCACCAAAGACACCAACAAATCTTTAAAAAAACTTCACAAAGCTTAGTTTACAAATGTATTAAGACATTTTATTAAAAGTAAAATATAATAAAGGATAAACTGTATATACACATTTTTCTTATTGAATATTGAGCTTCTGTGGGCTAGGATGAGGAGATGAGAATGAGAGAAATTCAGGGCATGAATTCAGGACTTAATCAAGATCATGTTGGCCTTACTCAAATATAAAAATCGAATATCTATAGCTGACTTCCTGACCACACACACACACAGAGTTACGTTATAGTATTATCTCTTCATATCTTATCATTCTGTAATATTAATTAGCTAATACACATACAGACATCACTACTCTAACACCTTAGCTTTAATAACACACAGACTAACCAGACCACCTGCAGCATTAGCCTGCTACATTAAACATAAACCGTCAGATAGTCACTCCTGGCTAACAATAATAGAATAAAGAGTGATCAGAAATATAGGTTAGGGTTTGAGCTAGGCTGATAATGACTGGAAGCTGGATCGTACCATTTTGCAAGGCTAGCTACGCAAGGCTAGCTACGCCCCAGCTTATGACAGAATTTTACAGCTCATAGACCATCAAAGACACTATGTAGTCAGTGTCCTGTCAATTTTAGAAACTAAGCTGGTTTATTAAAAACTAAATTCGTTTTATCTTTCATACATTTCAAGTGGATATCACTGGATCCTCTGAATTATGAGGTTTTGCTGCTAACACTGCTAGTAACACCATAAAACAGGCAATTACACTAAAATACCCCAAGTAGTGTACATTGGGAGTAGCTGATGTTATTATGAAACAGTGTTGGAGTTCAACAGTAGACTTATTTTTATGCAGTGCCTTTTCAGTGTGCAGGCGTAACAGCACAGATTAGCACAGATGTGGCAATGTTCCTACTTTTTCTTCTAAATAACCTCAATTTAGAGAATCCACTGACATTCAGAGGAGGAATTTATGAGGCAAAACGTATCAGGTTTGGAACCTTTTTGTGTATCACCACAAAGGTCCCATTCACTTCTGCCCTTGAAAAAATGTAGTTTAAAAGATACTACTACAGGCATGATGCTGACTACTAGCTCAGTGGTATATTTTAACAAGCTTCAGGTGAGCAATAACAGCAAACTGCTTTAGTATCTCCAGCAATAACTGCAACTCCTAAGGGTTAAACGTGCAGATTACTAAAGTGGAGGGGAGCAGAGCGGCAGTGTTGAAGGCTGGAGGCCGCGTCTCTGCTGATATCCATTCCAGATGCTGGCTAGACTCGGCGGAGCCAGGCCCGTGGTACCGGGGTTGGATTTAGTTGTCTTTTTCTCCAGGTGTGATGCCTCATGCTGATTCCTCCACATGTTCGGCCGGCCTTATCCAAACACGCCGGGCCCTCCCCTCCCCTCTCTGGAAGCCCACCCACAGTAGCAAGGTCTGTTACCCAGTGCTGCTTGAGAACACCAACCTACCGCCTACTCGGCCCTGCCTGTCGCTAGCATCGCACTACAGACTGTCAGTCAAACACCTTCAGGGAATGATCAACCTGAGAGGGGAAAAAAACACACTGAGTGGCTTTTTCATGTGTTTAATCTCCCCCGAGGCCTCTCTTCAAACCGCTACCTCCTTGCATTAGCCCCTGATCACATCTGTAACAGCAGTGTTATGGTTGACCTTCTTGTAGGTCATCTGAGCTATGGGCTTGTCAGGATAATTATTGCTTTTGCAATACGAGCCTGGTCAACACTGTTGCAGAGCATATTAAATCTGTCAGATTTCATGTGGGTTTTAAAAAAAAGCACCATTAGGTAATGTAGGGGAACCTGAATTTGGACCAGTACTGCAGCTTGTCAAAGTCTTTTTATTAAAATCATGTCCTACCAAACGTCATGCTAATAGTACAACATGACTGAAGTAAGTGGTGTCACAGTGACAGCGCAGTGTTTGTTTGGATACGATGATGCAATTCTCCCAAAGGACGCTTACGTTGAAGGAAATAAAGCATCAGATAAAATGTCTGTGAGGTTCTTCAATGTTCTTCCTGTAGGAGCTGCTATTAATGTTGAATAAAGCTTCTTACAAATCTAAGAAATCGCTTTACATGCCACCCGGCTCAAACAAAGGAATGTTTGCTACATAATCTTTCTTACATAATTCCGGTCATGCCTCATGGATGAATGGAATTTAGATATTAGAATCTGCTCAAATCTGTTTTTTAAGCTTGTTTGCTTGGACATATATCATGAAATGTTTCTACAAGATGAGAAATGCATGGACGTGCAAACAGACCATGATATAGAGGAGGGTGGGGTGCAACCTAACCTACTTTGGTTTTTGCTACATAAGGGGAAATATATTTGAGCAAGCTACTTCGCTGCTAGAAGTGAAAATGTGAACTTAGTTTCTAGAACCTAGCATTTGTCCACACTTTAGCTGAAAGGGGCATCAGCGTAGATGTTGATAGGTAAGGTTGACTGCAACAGACTAAGGTACTGGGTAGTCACTAGCACAGCTGGATAAATTTGCACTAACTCAATCAATTTACATGCTGAGCTTTCCAACCTTAATATATGAAATAGATTAAAATATTACAATAAAAGTAATCAAGGTGAAAGATTTAATTAAGATTAGCAAATTAGAAAGATTTAAAAAATATTAAATTGTACATCTTTCACGAATCTGTGAATGTTCTGAATTTATCTGAGAAAGTATACCTCTACGCTAATTTTGCGAAGCTTATTTGTAACGCTGTGTTTTAACATGAAGGCCGTATTTATTATGTATATTATTACAGTATTATTTACATTTTCCAAAACAGTGCTATATTACAGACAGCAGAGACTGACTGAAGCCAGCTATAGAAGACTTATACATACAACTCAGTTACAAATGGCTTGATATAATTTTTTCATGTCTGGTTTTCATGTCTTGTTCTCTTAAACAACTAATAATACATTACTCTAGATGCACTTTGGGTAAGCAGCCATCGAAATAGTATCATACTCAAACTGTGAAACAAATATTCTACTCACCTAAAAGAAATACATAGCCCACAACATGACTCAGCAATGCAATACTGCTTTTTCTTTTTTTTAAACCTTTTCACATACAGAATTCGTAGCAGCTGAAAATGAAATCTTTTAGTTAAGCCTTTAGATCATAGTTTAGACTAATGGGTCATATTGGATTATAATTTTTTTCTTTCTATATCTGAACAATTGAATTCGGTCAATATCGGATCAGTACTGATGGGTATCTTATCAGTGCACCCATTGACTCCTTAATTTACAAAGACATCATAAATCTTGAGGACCATCCATCAAGTTGCAGTGAAAATTCATAGATCAGGTTGCAATGGAATAAAATATATCCAATAAACCATTTTACCTGCTAAACTATTTCAGTAGTATCAACGACTCATATTATTATAACTTTTTAATATGCGAACCCCACTGTGGTAAGAATAAGCACTGCAGCTGAGAGGAACTAAGCAAAGAGAGCACAAGCAATTAGGAAAGTGAAATTGATTGACTTTACACATGGATGTACAATAGCGCACAAAAAAATATGAACCACTCGAATACTTCCATTTACTTCACAAATTCTCTGTAGGTGGCTGTTGGAGTCCAATCTCCTCTGGCTTGTGTATCATTGTTTTATTAGAGCGGTAGTGTTCCCTTTTTACGAAGCACAACTTGGTGAGGACTATTTCCATCAATGCAGCAAAGGTCTGATTCAATAAATGTCATTTGTTTCTTTTTATTTTACTTGTTATTCCCACATTTTGTAGACCTACTTTCCGACTACTGAGCAAACATTTTAGTGCTGCTCCCCTCCAACTCTGGACATATGTTAATAATTCAGGAAGGGGAAAAAAGAGCCTTGAGTACTGGGAAAAGAAGCTAGAGATAATTATATGTTGAATTATCAAGATCCCGCTCTAAGTAAATGTTATTGTTCAGAGCTCATTGCAAACAAGAGGGCAAGGGATTATCATAAGAGCTTTCAGATGGCACCAAAGAAGAGACAAGCCCCGAAGAGACACATGGCATCGGAGACACGTTCCGAACAGTTCTGACTGCACTATGTCGCTCGCGAACGGCCCAAGTATGGAGACCAAAACCGTCAGCATCATTTCCCGTCAGTGCTGCGGACCTAGGGAGCGTCTAGCTGGGGCTATGAGGCAAAAAAAAAAAAAAAAGGAACCTGGACCCTTCTAGGGCCTCGTGGCTGGTATTAATTTCTGGTGCCTATTGGCTTGCATTCCCTGGCACTCCTCAAGACTCTGAAGGAGTGTTACTGGAAAGCTGGCTATATAGGGATCTGGACTTGATAATCGTTCCTGTCCAGATCTGCCAGCATCTGTACCAGATCTTACAGGAGATTTGGACTGTTGCGCTTCTGAGTGGGGAGAATGAAAGCAAGGAATCTTCTGGAATCATTCATCATCACCACTTGAAAACGAGGGAAGACTAACAGTGCATTGCTTTCTGCCATGACTACAGACTAATACCGCAATCTCGAATATCTTTCAGAAGTTTCAGAGCACTTTGTCTTTGTCAAAAATGGCTGGTTCAGACTGTTTAAAGGAGAGGAACAGAAAGCAATTATCCGATAATAAACTTAGATTGGAATGCCATGTGCTCTTAAAAATATAGGTGCTGAAAAAAAAAAGATTCTTTGGGATGCCAGAAAAGAATCACTTTCAGTTCACAAATGATTTTCTGAAGAACAAGGCAGTGTGTGTGTACGTGTGAGTATGAATGTTGGAAGAACAAGACAGTGTGGGAGTGTAATTATGTGTGAGAATGAGTACATGAAGAACAAGGGAGTGTGTGAGTATGTGTGAGTATGAACACTGGCAAAACAAGGAGTGTGTGAGTATGTGTAAGTATGAACACATGAAGAACAAGGGAGTGTGCGAGAATGTGCGAGAATGAACACATGAAGGGAATGTGTGTAAGTATGTGTGAGTATGAATGTTGGAAGAACAAGGCAGTGGGTGAGTATGTGTGAGTACGAACACTGGAAGAACAAGGAGAGTGTGAGTATGTGTGAGCACGAACACATGAATAAGGAGAGTGTGTGAGTATGAGTATGTGTGAAAATGAACACATGAAAAACAAAGGAGTGTGTGAGTATGAACACAAAGAACAAGACAGTGTGTGAGTATGTGTGAGTATGAACACATGAAAAACAAGCAAGTGTGTGAGTATGTGTGAGTATGAACACTGGCAAAACAAGGAGTGTGTGAGTATGTGTGAGTATGAACACATGAAAAACAAGCAAGTGTGTGAGTATGTGTGAGTATGAACACTGGCAAAACAAGGAGTGTGTGAGTATGTGTGAGTATGAGTACATGAAGAACAAGGGAGTGTGTGAGTATGTGTGAGTATGAGTACATGAAGAACAAGGGAGTGTGTGAGGATGTGTGAGTATGAACACTGGCAAAACAAGGAGTGTGTGAGTATGTGTAAGTATGAACACATGAAGAACAAGGGAGTGTGTGAGTATGTGTGAGCATGAGTACATGAAGAACAAGGGAGTGTGTGAGTATGTGTGAGTATGAACACTGGCAAAACAAGGAGTGTGTGAGTATGTGTGAGTATGAGTACATGAAGAACAAGGGAGTGTGTGAGTATGTGTGAGTATGAGTACATGAAGAACAAGGGAGTGTGTGAGTATGTGTGAGTATGAGTACATGAAGAACAAGGGAGTGTGTGAGTATGTGTGAGTATGAGTACATGAAGAACAAGGGAGTGTGTGAGTATGTGTGAGTATGAACACTGGCAAAACAAGGAGTGTGTGAGTATGAACACATGAAGAACAAGGGAGTGTGTGAGGATGTGTGAGTATGAACACTGGCAAAACAAGGAGTGTGTGAGTATGTGTAAGTATGAACACATGAAGAACAAGGGAGTGTGTGAGTATGTGTGAGTATGAGTACATGAAGAACAAGGGAGTGTATGAGTATGTGTGAGTATGAACACTGGCAAAACAAGGAGTGTGTGAGTATGAACACATGAAGAACAAGGGAATGTGCGAGTATGTGCGAGAATGAACACATGAAGGGAATGTGTGTAAGTGTGAGTATGAATGTTGGAAGAACAAGGCAGTGGGTGAGTATGTGTGAGTACGAACACTGGAAGAACAAGGAGAGTGTGGGTATGTGTGAGCACGAACACATGAATAAGTGTGTGAGTATGAGTATGTGTGAAAATGAGCACATGAAAAACAAAGGAGTGTGTGAGTATGAACACAAAGAACAAGACAATGTGTGAGTATGTGTGAGTATGAACACTGGAAGAACAAGGGAGTGTGTATGTGCGAGAATGAACACATGAAAAACAAGCGAGTGTGTGAGTATGTGTGAGTATGAACACTGGAAGAACAAGGGCATGTGTGAGTATGAACACATGAATAACAAGGGAGTTTTTGAGTATGTGTGAGTATGAACACATGAAGAATAAGGAAATGTGTGAGTATGAAAGCATGAACAAGGGAGTGTGTGAGTATGAACACATGAAGAATAAGAAAATGTGTAAGTATGAAGGCATAAAGAACAAGGGAGTGTGTGAATATGTGAGTATGAACGCATGAAGAACAAGGGAGTGTGTATGGGAGCTGGAACCAAAGAATAGGAGGTTCAGTTGTGGAGGCAACAATGGCAAAGAGTGTGCAACGGTTTGCTGAAGACTTTCTTTGTCTTCTTATCACTTACAGTTTATCTATGCTTGCTTTCTGGATCACAACAAACATATGTAATAACAGCACACATGCTCACAGGTACTCTATGTGCCCCGCCATCCTGGTGCTTACTACCGCTGTGCAGCGCCCTCTGTTGATGACGAAACCTTTGACAATCCTTGGTTCCAATAAAAACTGGTCCAAACAGAGGCTGGTTCCCTGAATAGCACCAAAGTTCCTACTCAAGAAGCCTGAACAGAACCAGTTCAAGAACCAGGACTCTTTTGTTTGAAAAGGACCATCAAAGAACCCCACATGGAACCTTCTTTTTTATGTATTTTTATGTATGTGCTTAAAAATCAATACCCCACAGTTTTCTGGAGAGAGTGATGGTGTAGAAGAAGAACGTTCAGCAGAACAAGAGCCGTCTATACCTGATAGTTCTTTACAAAAACAGAAGATGACGTGAATGGTTCTAGATGACAACAGATTCCTACCATGACTTAAACATAAAGCTGCCAACAAGGGTTCTTTTGTGTGTTACTATAGAAGAACCATTTTTGGTGGAGGGACCTTTCAATTAAATGGTTTCAATTATGTTTTTCTAAAGAAGTGAAGTATCAGTTCAAAGGTTCCTCTTCCACAACAAAAGCGGTTCCTCAACGGCCTCACTTCTATAGCAAAGAACCCTTTTCAGAGGCCGATGGCTGCTCAGATTCTCAGATTCATTCACCAACCAAGCGTCCTCCGTATTTATATAATCATAATCGTACGGCGCACTAAAGAACTTCGCCGCTCCCTGAAGCCTAGTTGGATTTTCCTCGCCTTTCCACCTCTAACTGCTCTAGTGCTGTGTGAACCCCCCTTCCTCAGGCTAATGTGTTTCTATTTAGGCAGATAGAAGAAGCAGAGCAAAATGACTCACGCCACAGAGGCTATACATCATAATACAGCTCTCTGGAGACAGCGAACAGTTCCAGCAACAATCGCTACAGCGCTATGAAAGAGTGTCGGCTTCAGCGGGAGTGTGTAGCTCTGCTGCTCCCGCTCCAGAGTCCACAGAGGAATAATGTGGCTTGGAAATTCCAGAGGTTTGGGAAGCCACAGTTTCTAGGCAATAAGGAAATGCTACTAATGAATCAACATGAGGAAATATATTCCCTGTTTGTGATGCCAAGTGATTTTCAGCCCATCAAAAGCTCCGTTGTGTTAAGGCGTTTAGAAAGAAAGTGGAAATGTTTGCGGGAGTGCTTTGTGTAATGGCACAAAGAGGCTTCATAGATATTTTATAACAAATAGCATGATTTATCTTTTCCTTTTTAACATGGAAAATGGCAGTTATTAATCTATTCAAGTATTAATTTGAACAGATCAGCGCTACAAATGAATTGGTAACTGGCTTTAAATTAATAAGTAATAAATCTGTGTAGGTTTAGGAAAATAAAAGAAAAACATGTAGCTTTGAAATATCTTTTCTGTAAAATCTCTTTTAATGTAATGTAGTGTCCTTCCATCCATTCTGATGCATATCTATTGGTCCATTCACACAAAATAAGATGTAGAGCCGCCATGCTCAAATAAACAATGACAAAAAAAAGGTAAACATGTTTTTGTTTATTGTTATTATTTATTTATTTATTTATTTATTGGGGGAGCAACTATTTGTAGTGTCCTACTACAGGCTAGTTGTGCCTCTCATGTTATGGAATAACAGTCATAAGGAATTGAAGTGTGCACTATTAAGTAGGGCTTCTGCATTTTAAGGGATAATATGTCATTACTCATATGAAAATCATAGACTTCCAAATATTATTTTTCTTTTTAACCTAGCAGCTTTCGTTTACCTTGTGTGACCAAAGAGATTTGGGATAAAATCCCATTACGTTGCCTTTCACGGAAACATTTTGTCTTCACCCACAAAGCAAAGATATGCTCGGTTCATACATTTATCTACAGTCCATAGCACCAGGAGCCTGTATCACAAAACAGCATCATGTGCTAAGCCAAGTAACTTCAAATGTACTTCAATCTGAACCTGACTTTTCTGTTTGATGGTAACAGTGACTGTTTTCACCGATGACTGCATGGATATAATTCAGAATTTCCACTCATAAACAGCTCTTGGGTAAATCAGTATGAGCCGATGGTAGACTCCTATGATACTCTTTTAGTCATGATTTTGTGGTGTCATCAACAAAAAAATGCTGTTATTCAGAATAATACATGCACTTATGATAGGTTTTCTTTTTCTTTAAAAAAAAAATACACCACTTGAATCATTATGTTTTATGCAATTGGCTCCTTTTCACAATTCTTACGTTTTCATGTGCATGAGGGTTCATCATAGTGTGAGCTAAAACAAATGAAGTTTAGTTAAATCTGTCAGGTTTTGTGAAGCTGAAACTTATTTACGAGCCATGTCTAAGTGGAACTTGCTTCAGGATTGGCGAACAATGACTATAAGGCTAGGCCTTCAATTTGAGCCATAAATCAAAACACGTTCAAAACATCCCTATAAGTAGTTTGTTGGAATTAGCGTTGAGTTGGGTTTTTCCTCATATTTTGAAGACCTAGTCATCGTTCGCCCATGCTCATCTTTTTTAGGGGTGGCGAATGATGATTATTAACTAGACCTTTAAAAAATTGGGCCGTAAATGTCAAATCTAGGTCTAAACATGATTAATTTGACTCATTGGAAATCGCAACATGATTGGTTGATTCCTCTGGCAAGTCATAATTACACTGATCTTTCACGTCTTGAGCTCTTGAAGGCCCAACCAGTGGGAGAGCTTGCTTAGTTTTATCTATCACTAAACAGTTCCTGATTGATTTTTCACTGTTCAGCTCTAATGTTTGCATTAATATACAAGAGTAATGTTATAACAGTGCAGAGTTTAAATGCAAGATCTAATAGAAGAAAATCAACTAAAATTATACACACCCATTTCCCAGAAATCATTAGGAATCTGAAGGCCTTTGAAGAGCCTAAGGGTCCCCCTCTGTTAGAAATTGTCTTTTAAAAACAGGCATCCACATTTTTTTTACTTCATTTGAAAAGTACAACTGTCCTTTACACCATGAGAAAATTATAAAGTGAACAGATCAATATCAATTCTTTGTATGGTTTTGTTATGACAGCAATGATATGGTTAACCCCACACATCCTTGTTAGTACTAGTTAGCATGTCTAAAGTCTCATTGTCTCGCCTGCTGCCTTTTCCCGTTCACTGTGAGGAACTGTTGAGCTTTCTACTCGAGTGAAGGTGACCCAGAATTCCCCGGGACTTCGCGGCTGCCCGTTCCGCTGGTGCGATGCTAACACCGATCAGTCTGTACAGCTCCCTAATGCACCGTCCCTGAGAGCTCCTTCTCATTTGTCATGATGCCGAGACAGACGACCCTATTCCCGCACCCAGATGAAGGTGACCCACCCGCCCGAGACTAACACTGGAGGCGGGGGGCCACCGTGAGTTGTCCTAGGTTTATCGCACTTGACTGTTTTATGGTTATTTTTTGCTGTTTCTCGCTAGAATCATGGGAAGTGTTAGGAGAATAAAGACTAACACCCAAGTGGTGTTCATTAATAAATAATTTACAGTGTTCTGAGACAGCTTCTGAATTCAAAATAAAATCTTGTATCTCTAAATTGCCACCTCGGTAGAAGACTTAAACCTGAAACACAGTGGTGGCAGTATCACAGTTTGAGGCTGTGTTGCTTCTATTGGACATGGACCTGGACCTGACCCATAGTTGCTGGACCTGACCCATAGTTGCTGGAACTATGAAACTGTATAAAGGAGTCTTGCAGAAGAAAATTACACCATCTATCCATGAATTGAACCACAACAACCTTAAAAACACCAGTTCTTCTACACAGAATGATTGAAGCTGAAGAAAATTGGCAAAATGGTATAATTATTGTAGGAATTGTTTGGTTGAAATAATTTCTGCTTAAGGAGGTCACGCTAGTTACTGTGAGCAGAGGTTCACACACTTTTGCTGACAAAGACATTTAATGTTAGATTATTTAGTTCAATAAATGAACGAAAAACTACAGACATTTTGTAATTTTATTATTGTTAAATTATTGTTAAATTGTATTCTCTTTATCTATGTTTATGAGTTACATGAAGATCTGATCATATTTTAGGTTACACTTATGTAGAAATTCACAAAATAATAAAGTATACACCAACTTTAATGTAGCACTGTATACATTTGTATACAAATAAATGCAAAACTTTGACTACATTTGGTCAAATTACATGTCTTGTTTTAAGTTCAAGATCACACATCTGCACAATGGTAATGCACACTCTCTATATATTTGCAAGCTGACCCATCATAACATATTGGGGTAAAATAAAAAATTGAATATAAAATTATTTTTGCACAAAACAGTTTTCATATATGACTTTTTACCCAATATATTAAATTCTGTATATTTATATTAGTGCAGAAGTGTGTTCTTTGTATAGGACATGTTAACTTATTTTCACTTAAAGCAACAAAAACGTAACTTGAGCAAGGGCACCCAAACTTTGCACATTGCTGGATATAGACTAATATTTGCTATTTAACTTCTGTTTACAGAAGCCAATAAATTTGGATTTTAGGCTGGACATCCCCCAGTTCAGCCTCCAATTTGCATATTTTTTATTCCAATTTTGGTTTAAATATTGTGTGTACAAACTATTTGATTTAGTTATCAATACAAAAATCTACACAAAGGGGTAATTAAGGGGGTCATTGGCTACAGCATTAGTTGTTCAAGTGCCTACTTGAGTGTAATTTAGCCTACTTCAACCTACTAACTCTTCTTCCAGTGTATAACGTAATGGGCAGCTGTCGTTTTCAGATATGAAAGAGGAGTTATGAGACAAACGACAGAACCCACAGGATGTTCGGGGCCCAGCAGTGTTACAAGACCCTGGATTAACGATAATGACTAACAAGGTGGCGTTCCATCTGAGCATGTGTTCGCTGAACAGAGAAAGCACAAAAAACGCAAACTTCCATACTGCGGCAGCCTCTGAACCAAGACCCCCAAGATGATGCCCTCTTCGGCGACACGAGAGGTTGTGAATCATCAATAAAGCAGGGACTTCTCTCCTCCAGAGGCTCGGAGGCATGTTGTTGAAGCCTTGCTGAGGTGGCTAGTGTATGGAGGGAGAGAGAGGGAGCCGTGCGAGGCGGCGGATGGGGGTCAGTGACGCGGGAGCACGTGGCAGTGCCTCCGCACATGGCTCTGGGATCGAGGGACCCTGACAGATGGCACCTGGTGGGTGACAAACAATTAACAAACCTACAAGAATAGCTGGCACGACACTGTTCACGTAGGCTCCGGAGAAAGAGAAAGGACTCATCTGAACGCTGACTGAGAGCTGATGTCGCTTCAGGAAAGTAATTTTATCTGTTTTTTTTTTCTCCCTGTTTGCAATGAAACAAAGTTCTCGCTGCCTGTCTGTTTTTATCACGCGCTGAATCGCCAGCTCTTCGCGTGCGTCACCTTCCTCTGTAATAAGGGCAGACATGTAATGACATGTAATTGACTTGATCGTGAAGTGTATCAAAACAATAATTAAGGATTCCGCAGCGCACAATTAACATCAATCAATGTTGCATTGTTCTTCAGTGTGTGTTTTTTTTGTTCGCATTTCAAGCTAGGGAAGAAATGCAGTGCCCAGCTGCAAACTGTCAGAAGAGTCTGAGCGCCAGCAGATTTGCCTCTCTCCGTCCCTTGTGAGCTTTAAACAGACTTGTCTCGTCTGCTAAGTTGCCGTCATCTCGATGAGATACTGGCTCTGGACCATGGCTGTGTGTGCATGTGAGAGTGTGTATGGCCACATCTGGAGTCTAGACTCTGTGGCTCTGTGGGCAGGGCCATATCTGCATCAGGCCCACAGCTCGGCGCTGTTTACATAGGTGGCACCAGCCATCATCTGTTTCAACATTCAGATGTACAGTGATCTGGAGTCTCTGACTCCACACTGACCAACTAACAGTGTTTGTTTGTAGAAATTGAATGGATTTTAGTATTAACATCTTTTTACTTACCGGTCTAGAAGTAATGCTGTGATTCAGCATCAAACTTCAACCCTTTGGTGGCCAAAAGTATCTCCAGCAGTGGAAAGCAGCACCAGTGTTGTATCTTGCTTTGCAATTCCTTTGTTTGCAGTAGAACATGGTTGAGCGGTGATAATGGTCCTTACCAAGAGCTTCCGCCATCATTGTATTTAGCTTTTTTTTCATTAACTTCCTAACTTTAGGACCTTCAACATGATTGACCACCACCAGACAAAGCTACTTCTTCATCCTTTCTGATTGGACTGATGGCAAACTTGATGCTACACTGACTTACTATCGCCTCCTGAAGTACAAAAGTAGTATTATGAGATAGAGAGGGAGGGCTTGGGCTGTCTGGTTACCATGCTAAACAAACAATGAAACATGTATAAGCCTTCACTGTTACAAGAAGGAGTGACAGAAAATAATAAAAATAATAACACTTTATAGTTTTGTTTTTAAATGAAACCCATTCAGCTCTTAGCTTCAGTACAAACACGCTCATATATCATCAGTATTTAGTTAGAGGTCATATGTCTTATTAAAATTTAATAAAACCCATCAAAAAGTCAGCTCTAATCAGAAAGCAGATGCATATCAGAACCAGTGCAACACAGCAGGAAAGCATTTTTATTATTTTGTTCCTACTTCTAGTGGATCAAAAATCAAAAGTAGTAGCAAAAGGCACGACCCTACCGTCGATAACCGCGATATGGATGACTGATCTTGCTGCAGCCTGTATGGGAACCCACACCAATACTGCAGGAGTGCTTTGCGAACGTCAGTGGTGCAGAAACAAAGTGGTTCCTACTTTAGATCTACAACAGGGCTAATTTAGCTTTGCTCTGGAGGAAAGGAGCATTTAATCATTTAGAAGAAAGCAATATGTACTCACTGGTATAGCTTCAGTTCATGATCCATTTGTCCCGACACTGTTAAAATCCACAGTTTAATGTAACACAGTACACATACTGCAGTACTGAACAATGTAAGGCAGTACATATATTGCAATACTGGACAGAAAGCATGTCTGCTGTTATTCCATCTTGATTTGCACAACACATTAAAGAGTTTTAGGGAACATTTCCTGTAGTATTTCTACTGTGTTCTGAAGACCTGATTCGGTCAGTTAATCTAACATTTGTTGTAGGATCTGCTTTTAGGAGAAAAAGATCTGATTTAGGGCAAAGGACATTTTGCTACGTAGGGTTTTTTCTATTGAAAGATTTGATTCGGTCATTTGACATTTTGTTTTTGTTTTGTTAATTGTCGTAGGGTTGAGAAGACCTAAAGTCTAGTCTTAGTTGTGTTTGTGCTCTTTGTTTGCCCTCAAGGAGACTAGTTTTGTTTAGTGTTCTTAAACCACCCACATTTAAGGTGTGTTTTATGACTGCCTATGCCACACTATGAATTAAAAACTTTGTTTTTAGTCTTTTCACTTTGTAGTATTAGTTACTGTGATTGGAGTTATTGAGTGCCCTTATTGATGTTTTGATTGCAAAATTTGTGCAAATTTTTTTTGCCTCTTGCATACTTTGTTATTAAAACATTTTGGATGTTTTTTCTTAAGGGTGAGGGTGTTTTGACCCCTGGTCATAAAAGCCATTTCTTATATGTCTGTTGGCGGCCATGTTGTTTGTGTTTTTTCTAAGTGACATTGTGTGCAGGTCCGTGATTAACCACTAGAGTTCGCCTTCATGAATAAAGGATTGTCAAGCGATCATCTTGGGAAACGTTCAGGGTTCTCTCCTTTGACCTGACCTGGAACAACTCCTGTCCAGACCAGCCCGGCACTCTCCACTACATTAGTACATTTAGCTACAGCTTTGTTAGATTCTGTAAAATCTCTGATGCTTCTGTTTCATCTGCTGTGACCAGTTGTCTCTGTTTATCTGCATTCGGGACTGGTTTACCCACCATGGAGCTTTTTGCTGTCTATTGTTTTGTAAAAAGCTTCACCTGCATGCTACTGGCAAGTACAAAGATTCTGTTTGCTTACTCCTTTCTTCTGCTACTTTACAAAACACTGTGCTGGTTCTCGCTGCCACTCTCAACAGTTTTCTTACTTTTTCACTAGATTCATTGATGCATATAGTTGTACATTTTATTCTTATCGTATTTGTACTTGTTTTGCTATCCAGTGTCGACCAGAGGAGGATATGTTTCCCTTTTTGAGTCTGACTCCTCTTGAGGTTTCTTTTTTTTTGCTCTGAGGGAGTTTTTGGCTTGCTCCTTGAGGTCTGGACCCGGATTGTCTCTAAAGCTTCTGTGTGACAACATCTATTGATAATAAAATGAACCTGTAAGCACTTCCTCCCAGTGCCTACAGAGGTCACAGTCTCCGGAGTACTAGGTAACACACACACACACACACCCCTCCTGCACACGCTCACTCATCCATTCATTACACATACCTGACAGTCATTACCGCTAACAGCAGTAGCTCGTTAGCACCCCCCATATAACCCAGCCACGCACGGCAGTAAGTTTGTAAAGTAAAGCATTGTTTGTGACAACACCCTACCTGTTCCATGGTCACAGACCAGCATCTGACAAGCCTCCAAGTAGGTCCAGCCTAACCACTCATCTCCACAGCAGGGTCCTGCCGTTCCCCCTGGAGCCCTTGAGGCCTACGGACTCGCCGACCTGCCTGAGCACTCACCTCCTGTCGTCTGAACTCACCCCCTGGCGTCTCTACCCCCCGGGTCTTTGAGGTTGGTGTGACCACTGGACTTTGTATTTGGGCGAGCGTTCTCCCCAGCTCCTGCCGGTCCTCAAGTGACTTTTAAAACAAGTGAATATAAACTGTGTTCTTACTTCTTCTGGGAAAAGAGGGAGTGGTATAAACCCTCACAGGGATCCTCTCCTGGTGAGCTTTGGAACGATGCAAACCTTTGTTTTGTTTGAACTGTTCAGACAGGGCCTAGCTTCTGGTTTTCTCTCCAGCATTCAGGGAGCTATCCTGTCTTCCACTGCTGGAGAACCACTCCTGGGGTCCTCGAGTCTCAGTGGCCAACAACAGCGGCTACCGCTACACCTACTATCCTACCTGCTCCAGTAGCCGCTTCCCCAGGCTGCCTCTGATGCCAGCTCACCTAGTCTCCCGGTCTTGCATATGGATTGTTATATCATGTCCCAGTCTGATTCATTACAAAACTTGACTAGTACACTTCGAACAGTACAAAGAACCTGAAACCACGACACAATTTATTTTACACTACCTTTTTAAACACTCAGCTGATCTTTACATTGTGTGGTTAATGGAGCAATAGAAATGGTCCAAAATTAAAAATGACTGAATTTGATAGTGTTGACTAAACTTGCGTGTTGGTCCAATATATCTTACCAGAGTTAGTTTAAACATGGTCAATTTAGAATCATGTTAAACAATAAAGAGTACTGCAGTGCATTTCACAACCAACAATAACAAAGCTACTCCATTAACCAAAGTGGAAAACTAGGCATACACCCCAGTAGGAAAAACAACAGAGATGCTAAGTAAATCAAGGGGAAAAACATGCTCATTATATAAATAGATTAAATTTAATCAGCTTTGTCAATGCCTAGCAGCTATATTTCACACTGCAAGCCCTGGCTGCCATTATGACTTGCTGGCCCTCCTCAAACAGTGCCTGCTTTGCTAACCTGCTAGGCTAATGGTACTTTACATAGCCAAGCCTAACCAGACTCACACGAGGTGAGACCGTTGTGTCTCTGGGCAATACAATAGCCTGAACAACTAACAGAACAAAGCTATCAGGCTTAGGCTAATGCCTCGCTGCGCCTTGCATAAACAGAAAAAATTAACATTCTGTTACAGGCTGAGAGGATCGAGGGTGATTCTTGGGTAGGTCAGTGTCTTCTGGCTCTGAATTAGATTCTGGCTCAAACACGTATGGCTGTGGGAGTCTAATAAATCTGCTAGATGAAGCACTCATTTTTCATGTCATAGAGGTGTTTGACACTTGACAGAGGACACTTGACCTTCAATGGGCACGTTCCCAACATTTCAGAGCAGAGAACACTACTTATTTTTTACATGACTTTAAAAACTAATTTAATGTTCCTAGCACTTTTTGAATCATTATTTTTTTCTGTGGCTTAACATAAGAATAGCACATGTATATTACTGCTATACATGGACTTTATTAATTTGTGTATGTCTCATGATTCCATGTCCTTTTGCTTGACTTAATTATTGGGACAATAATTTTCTCTCATACTTCTCAATCTCTGTTTAAAGGAGACTGTGGGGGTCTGACTGTAGCTGAGATTGGGGGGGACACATTTGCTAATATGAATCAAAGCTCACCCTTTCCCCTAAATATTACCTATAAGCTGATTCCACTGTAGGTAAGGTAGTAAATCTATGTTTAGTGACGTAGAGCAACATTTGTGGAATTACAGCAAATTTCAAATAAATAAACAAAATACAAAATTATCTGTACGTCTGTTTATTATTAGATAAATCCAATTAAAGATCACTTTACAAACTTTTCGTTGTTAAAATAATTGGTTTCACCATATGGTTTATGTCTATGGTTTTAACATTTCCAGCTTGTCAGAGACAAGTTAACGTTAAAAGAAAAAAGACGTTTTTTTAATATAATCTTTAGGGGTGCTGGGACTCAATTTAAATCTAAACTAGGGCTAGCTACGCCCCTCGTCTGCAGTTTGGGACGTGGCCAGTAACTTTATGTTTCAGTGTGCTTTCTGACTAAAGTTAATATAAACTTTAGCTAACCCAAACCCTCCTCGTCTGTTACCATAACAACACATTATACTAAAGCCATTTTATTGCAATATATTTTGCTGTTCATTGCTCTCATCGCTGACCTCATGTCAGTGGAATGAGCTAGCCGACGCTCCAGCGAGGCGAGAGCTGCGGTAGCAGGATCCTGCCGACAGCAGGATATTTCTGAACAGGCATCTCAACGCAAGCACTAACAAAGTTAAAGACCACCCAACAACCAGAGTCTGTTGCTAATAACAAACACAGCACGGGATTTGTGAAGGCTGTCAAAACACGCTTTCAAAATAAAGTGTTTTTAAACAGTTTCCGCTTTTTCTATGGTTAATTTTTTGGTGGGACAAATCTACCTGTTTCTGATATTGGGGGGGACGTCCCGCCCGGTTCCTACGCCAATGGCTGCCACAGTTATATACAAAATGCCAATGCTGATTTTGAGAAGTCCCTCTGTAAATATCAGAAAGCAGCTGTTTTTACAGCCAATGTACAAAGAAGTGTTGAGATGTAGTGGTGGTACAAACCAATACATGCTTTATTGTGCATATGCATTTGTCTGTTCACATGTATTTGTGTGACGTAGAGCTTATGAACAGACCATGAACACGAGAGCCTAATGAATTTCATCAGGAAGAGTTATGGTCAATCACGGAAATGGCCTTTTCGGTGAAGTGGGCCGGGCTGTGCTGGTGGGCTTGCTTGGAGTATGCCCTAAAAAAGCTCTAGGCTCTTGCAGTTGCTTTATTGGGCTTCTCTAGAGGGCTGCCAGGTTTAATTTACATCTGTACGCAGAGCAGACTCAGTATACACACTGCTCAAAATTATTGCAGCAATATTTCTCGGGGAGTTAAAATATTGGGCTGTATTGTTAATAGAATAAAGCAGATCTTTCTCCTTGATTATGTGAATGGAATGCCATGCCCAAACTTTTACGTATCAATAAATTAAACATTTATAACACCTAGAAATTAAATATACTCTCTGAGATATAATTACCCACAGAGCTACAAAGCATTTTCCACTACAAATCTGTTTTAAGAGTAAGGCTGGCTGTTATCAAGCAGCATGGAGTATACACTCCTTCATTAAATATCTATAAAATATCACTTCCAAAACAGTCCATATCATTTAAACTGAGATTGACAGAGGATGGATTGAATCAATACATACAAGATCTAAGCTGAGTGGAAATTAGAGGAAAAGAACATATGCCTGGATTCTTTTGAATGAGATCTACACTGGGCTGCTCTTGCTCTTCATATCACATTGCTACTTCAGGAGAACTGTGGAAATCAATAGGAGAGAAATTGGGTTGCATATTGATCCAATAAAGCGACTGCACACGTACAGAGCAGAGGCTGTGTTTCCACGTGTCAGTTGAAGTAGTGTGTGCAAGCATATGTGTGTGTATATATTCTCTCAGTAAGGGGGAGTGCAGCAGGGTACCGTCCTTGGCCCACCAAAGATGACAGCCATAAAAGCTTTCACAGAGATTCACTGTGAACCTGAGAATGACATTACCTTTTTTTTCGTAAATCCATAACAAGATGAAACCCAAGCACTCTAAAGTAAAGTGAAGTGTAACGTTCCATTAAGCGTAATAGCGAATCATTAAAAGAATTACAAGTTTACATCTTCACTTTCTTTAGAAGCCATATATGGTGCTTTAGCAGCAGCAGCATTTTCAAATGCTGGCAGGTATGTTAACAACGTTTCAGTTACAGCTATGTTTCCACCCTGGGCATAAATGTAGGGAAAAATATAGCACCAATAAATGAAGTTTAGTTTGTTTCCCCGCTACTTTATTTAGCTTTTAATTATAAAATGTGAAAGCAGTTTAGCAATTAAGGATTTGACTACATTCCATTTCAGTGACTGGTACAACAGTGCTGAGGTCAGTCCTACCTCTGAGTTACATCTACATTTGGCAAGTGTCTACAAGTGTCACCATTAGAACTAGAAGTAAAGTAACTAGAAGTAAGTAAAAAAAACACACCTATGAGAATACAAATTTTTGCTAGTGCCCCATGTGATTTAGTAGTGTCGTTGTAGATGTTTGAAGTTTGTAAAAGATGTTATATCTGAGCATTGTAACAGATATATGAACACGTTTTACCCTGTAGCTGCTTCACAGTGACTCTTTTAGAGCCCTGACATAGAGCTCATGCGGTTTTCCCCCTGGCTTAAACACTTTGGTCAGGCTACCAGTCTTACTCACAGTTATTGATGTATCCAGAACTTTCAGAAGAACCAGAACTTTCACATAAAATAATGAAGATTGAACAACTTTCTGTTTTTTTTTTTATTTCCAATTAATTTGTTTCAGATTGATCAAAATATACACTACCGCTCAAAAGTTTGGGATCACAGTGAAATGTTCTTGTTTTCAATGGAGTATCTTCCTTCCTAAACACAACAATGGACTGACGGGTCTCTAAAGAAAGTTGTTTCTTTCTGGTCATTGAGAGTCGGTCAGCAAGCCATCAACTGCTGATACTTCAGATACTAAACTAACCTAGAATGTTGTTCTCCCTTTTATACTCACTTATTAGTAGAATGTTTTTCAGCTGTGCATCACAATTGAGCAAGAGTGTCCTAACAACCAATTAGTCCAATAACATCCTTAACTTGGATTGGCGGCCGTACCAGGAGATTTAGACAGAGGACTGAGAATAGCTGATAACAGGACTATATACAAAATAAGCCTCTATACCAAAATAGGCTTTAATACAAACATTTATATTCTTTAAATATCATCTGATACACTTACATTAATTGTCAAATGGACAATATTGTTTGGGAATTGCATGAAAATTGCATGAAATGAAATTCTAAAGTGATCCTAAACTTTTGAGCAGTAGTGTGTGTATATATATATATATATATATATATATATATATATACATATATATATATATATATATATATATATATATATATATATATATATATATATATATATATATATATATATATATGCGTCCATCCATTAGCTTCCGCTTTATCCGCTTTAGTCGTGTGTCATGGGGCGGGGCTGAACATGTTGCCAGTTCATCGCATGGCCAACACACCTACGAGCAATTACAGTGACTGATCAACCTAACATGAATGTGTTTGGACTGTGGGAGGAAACCGGAGTACCCAGAGGAAACCCACACAAGCACAGGGAGAACATGCAAACCATGTAGAATTGATCATCATGCTGTGAGGCGACAGTGCTAACCACTACACCACCATGCCACCTTTATATAAGGTGGCAAGGTTGCATGGTGGATATATATATATCCATGTTATCTATTTCACAATCTGATCATAAGTGGACAGTGAGCTGTACAGGCATGTATACCTGCCATTTCTGTGGGTTCAGTTATTAATTATAATTGATTTCATGACTGGAAGGAGGGTGCTATGCCCATTTACTATTGCAGCTTCTCTGTATTGGTTGTCACACAATAATGTAATATGTGTTTTAGGTTTTATACGTGTAGGGCTGTTTCAAATGCTTGGACCATATGGATTCCTAATATAACTTGCAAACCAATATGACATAAGATCAAATAAGAAGCTACGCAGCTGCATTTGTCTCTGTTCAATGATGCAGGGGTAGTGTAAGGGGGGAGGTGGAGTAAAATAATTCCAAGGGCCAAGTACAAATGATTGTACCCTTGTTTTTTTATTATGACATTTAGATTTAGAAACTCAAACATTTGGGGAGATGTTGGTGTATGAAGAAAATTAGAAAGCTGGATCTTCATGATTGCTCCTGTTATGCTGGCGAGGATGATACTCAAACCTTTGGGAGTGGACATGCATCACTGGCAGTCATGACTCTGGGTGAGTGCACCACATGAAGCAAGTCAAGTCAAGTCAAGTGGTTTTTATTATCATTCCTCAATATAACTTGTACACTTTGGAATTAAATGTTTTTCTTTAGGCCTCATGGTGCAACACACAACAGCAGCACAGTGGACAGGACTCCACAGATTGCAGATACACAGTAATGTAAAACAGTGTACAACAACAGTAAGTACTGTTCTATTGCACATGTGGGTCAGTTTAAGGTGTGAGCTGTTCAAACTAACATCAGATAAAGATCAACGCACAATGCATCTTGCATTCTGTGGCCCCTCCTGTGGGCAACTCTGGGTAAAAGTTTAGTGATTTAGTTCAGTCACGACTGAATGTTTCATTTGTAACCCAAATAAATGTGCTATCAAAGAAAAACAACACAATTTTAAAAAGGTCAGGAAAGATGAGCAATGCTAAGAAACTTGCCAGAGATAAAGGTGTGTTATTGAGATAAGATCTGAGTTTGGATAAGTCACAAGTGTGTAACATGCCTGTTAACTTAAAGCACATCTTGGGCTGTGTTACCTGCAGCCGTTAAATGGAAATTATGGAATGGCACTGCCCAAACAAACCAAAGAAAAAAATCTATTCATAGTGTAACATTCCATGACTTTTTGTTAAGATGAATACCACTGAAATGGTGAAGTTAAATGTGGTGCAGCGTCTTTGATGTGTGCTAAGGGCACTGATGCTCTGTGGTCAGATTGCTTATATTTAGGTCCCAATCTGGGTGTCCACAGCAGCATGGTGGTGTAGTGGTTAGTATGGTGTAGTGGTTATTACGGTGGTGTAGTGGTTATTACAGTGGTGTAGTGGTTAGTATGGTGGTGTAGTGGTTAGTATGGTGGTGTAGTGGTTAGTACGGTGATGTAGTGGTTAGTACAGGGGTATAGTGGTTATTAGAGTGGTGTAATGGTTAGTACGGTGATGTAGTGGTTATTACGGTGGTGTAGTGGTTAGTACGGTGGTATAGTGGTTATTAGAGTGGTGTAATGGTTAGTACGGTGATGTAGTGGTTATTACGGTGGTGTAGTGGTTAGTATGGTGATGTAATGGTTAGTACGGTGGTGTAGTGGTTAGTATGGTGGTGTAGTGGTCAGCACTCTCGCCTCTCAGCAAGATGATCCGGGTTGGATTCCTGGTCCGGGCCATTCTGTGTGCATGTTCTCTCCATGCTTGAGTGAGTGGGTTTCCTCCGGGTACTCCGGTTTCCTCCCACAGTCCAAACACAAGCATGTTAGGTTGATTGGTCACTCTAAACTGCCTGTATGTGTGAGTGTGTGAGTGAGTGTTGGCCATGCAATGGACTGGCGAACTGTCCATGGTGTACCCCGCCTTCGCCCGATGACGCTGGCTCCAGCCCCCCTGTGACCCCGACTAGCAGGATTAAGTGGCAGATAATGGATGGATGGATCAGGGTGTCATTTGATGGGGTAATACCCCACTATGCAATCTTCATGCCCTACTAAACCTACTAAACTAAAGGTTTATACAGGTTTCTATAGCGACATGTAGCAAAAAAAAGTGAAACCAGAGTTTTTGTGCAATGCTGTTTTTTTTTTGTGTGCATTTCTTTTTATTGTTATTTTTTTTTTGTGTGTGCATTACTGATATGATGGGCTATTCGTATGCATCATTCTGTAGTAGCTTTGCTTTTTAAGGGTGCAATATGATATGTACTCACACCGCTTCTGAATATATTGCTCTGTGTTAGTGTATTTATGTTCACTGCAGCTTATCACGCAAACTGTGTGTCTACCTACAACTTACATGATCTGTAAGGTTTAAAAGGCATAGTGAAATAATGGAGCTTGAGACCGAAAAGAAAATGTTCAACAAAAAAGTCCAGTGATGGATAGATTGCAGTGTTAATAAGAAAAGTTCTTTCCCACCAAAACGTTCTACAGGGCTCAAAATAGAGAGTGTGAAATAGCACAGTCTGCGCACAAGTAGTGGCTGCATCATGACATACTTCATGATCGCTGTCCAAAGAAAAACATGTAAACATGTATGCTTTAATTTTTCTATATCATTTGAACACTGCAGCACTTCAATGCATGCTTTTTTTTTTACTACCTTAGTGGCACCCCACACTCAGTGGCCCACCAGACCTCACGGGTTCATCCCTGAGCTGTGTCTGCTCTCATTCTTTCAACAACCTTCATGATCCTATTACAAATTTATGGCTTATTTTAAAAGGTGGAGGCAAACTAGTAGGTTATAACTATGTAATTAAATAGTACTTACATGATTACATGTGTGTAATTAAGCAAAAGCAAACAGAACACAGCACACAGTAAGAGTCTCATTCGAACCATCGGTGCAAGTAAACTTCTAATAAGCACTGTATGTGCCTTATATTCACAGATAAGTTGGTGCCAAGAACAAGCGTGTTATTTACAGCAGGTCCTGATTGTGGCTTTAAATCCCCACTCACCTGGACCCTGTGTTTTGGATGCCCTTCTCTTGTTGCCTCCACCTGCCTGCCTCCCCTGCCCCATCTAGCTAACAATAACAAGAGTCATTTAACAAGCCCAATCACAGGGAGCCGAGCCAAGGTGTGTTCCGCGGCGCGCCGTCCTTTCCCTCCTGCCTAGGCCCCTGCTCTCTGCAGTGCTGCCCTGACACACACTGCACAAAACCCCATTGTAGTGCCGGGAGATAAGGATGGCCCGTTTGGTCTGCAGGCCGTCTCCAGAGGCGCCACGACTATCTCCTCTATCTCTCCCTCTCTACAAGCAGCATTCCAGCCCAGCATTCGCCCACACCATACAGCCTAAAGATTTATGTTACTGTAACTTAATAGTCCCTCATTCACACACATGCACACAATTTGTTTTTATACAGAGTCATATACATCATCACTGCCAGGACAGAATCTTTTATCTCCATTTTTATCTTTTTATTCTCATTTAATGCTCCACTGGAATAATAATAATAATGAAAAAGCGAAGATCTATTTTGTAGATTGTTGATTGATTAAGATTTTTGGTATCTTTTTATTTCAAGGATTTTGGAGGTTCATTAAGGTGTTGTGTAAGTTTTATTTATTATGACATATCACATGACTGGAGAGCTCATTTATGCCATTCATTAATAATGTGATTGCTTGCAATACTGCATACTTTAAGACAATGTTATGAATGTTATTATTGTTTATGAATTACCTTCTAAACTCACCTATTTGCCTGCCTATCAAGTTTATAATTGGCAGCATCTCCTTACCCTTTGCCTAAACTTAATCTTAACCAGAACTACTACAAGCCTAACCATAAAACAAACCTTATTGTTTCGCTAACCTAGCCAGAACTACTACTAGCCCAACCTTAACCCTAACCTTAACTTTAACCTTACTTTAATCTTTACCGTGACCAAAACCACTACTAGCATATCCTTAACCTATCCTTTTTCTAACCCTTGCCAAAGCTTTAACAATCCTAACCTTTAACCTTAACCCTAGCCTTAACCATAACCCTAATCTTACCCTTACCCTAATCCTAGCCTTATCCAGAACGACTACTAGCATAATCTAACCCTATTCTTTCTCACACTTAACCAGAACTACTCTTAGCCGAGCCCTAACCCCAACTTTAATCAGAACTACTACTAGCCCAGCCCTAACCCCAACTTTAACCAGAACTACTACTAGCCGAGCCCTAACCCCAACTTTAATCAGAACTACTACTAGCCCAACCCTAACCCCAACTTTAACCAGGACTACTACTAGCCCAGCCTTAACCCCAACTTTAACCAGAACTACTACTAGCCCAACGATAACCCCAACTTTAACCAGAACTACTACTAGCCCAACGCTAACCCCAACTTTAACCAGGACTACTACTAGCCCTGCCTTAACCCCAACTTTAATCAGAACTACTACTAGCCCAGCCCTAACCCCAACTTTAACCAGAACTACTACTAGCCCAGCCCTAACCCCAACTTTAACCAGAACTACTACTAGCCCAACCCTAACCCCAACTTTAACCAGAACTACTACTAGCCCAGCCCTAACCCCAACTTTAACCAGAACTACTACTAGCCAACCCTAACCCCAACTTTAACTAGAACTACTACTAGCCCAACGCTAACCCTAACTTTAACCAGAACTACTACTAGCCCAACCCTAACCCCAACTTTAACCAGAACTACTACTAGCCCAACGCTAACCCCAACTTTAACCAGAACTACTACTAGCCAACCCTAACTCAAACTTTAATCAGAACTACTACTAGCCAACCCTAACTCGAACTTTAATCAGAACTACTACTACCCCAACAATAACCCCAACTTTAACCAGAACTACTACTAGCCCAACCCTAACCCCAACTTTAACTAGAACTACTACTAGCCAACCCTAACTCGAACTTTAATCAGAACTACTACTACCCCAACAATAACCCCAACTTTAACCAGAACTACTACTACCCCAACAATAACCCCAACTTTCACCAGAACTACTACTAGCCCAACGCTAACCCCAACTTTAAACAGAACTACTACTAGCCCAACACTAACCCCAACTTTAACCAAAACTACTACAAGCCTAACCCTAGGTTTTATCCCAACTTTAACCTTAACCCTAAACTTAACCTTAACTATACTCTAATCCTAACCTCATCTAAAACTACTAGTAGCATAGCCTTAACCTTAACCTTAACCCTTACTCTAATCCTAACCTTAACCAAAACAACTTTTAGCAGAACCTTAGCCTTAACTGAATGACTTACATTGAGCAGCTTTTGATTCCAAGGATGAAAGGTCCCTACAACACACACCAGCCATGCTGGTGAACGTTTTTATTGTTTTCATTCTGTGAGAGGCTGTTTAAGGTGGATACACCATTTCCAGCCTCTCTGTCTCTCTCTGTCTCTCTCTGTTGTCTGTATTTGATGTGTGGCATTCAGAAGAAGTGTGTGTGGGTGTGTAGGTCGAATGGTGTGTCTGGAGAAAACAGAAAAGGGAGACGATGTTTACAGATGAGGCTGAAAGCCACTTAGCACACTTTTTACAGGCACTCGTGTGCGCGCACACACACACACACCAAACACAGAGCCAATGGTGGAAAACACTTAAGTAAATATACTTCTGCTTCTTTTATGCTTAAGTATACATTTAAAAGATCTATGCTTTATTTAAGTGTATGAGCAAATGGTAATTTGTCTTTGTGTGAGGATTAGCACCACCCATTATTTGCAGCACCACACAACATTGCATCATGCACCAGCACTCAGAGAAGATGTTTTTCACTTTACCTGTTAACTTTGTTTTTACCTGTACATACTTTAGAACTTTGAAATGTATGATTAAATCCTTTCTTTACACTTTCAAGAATATTTTCTCTCCATACTTCCACCTGTATTTGAGTAAGATTGTAAGAGAGTATTCATATTTTCACATATGCATATTTTCTCTGTACTTTTTTAAGCCATCCGTTTTTCAGGGTCACTATTTAAATTATTTATTAAGTAAAACAGTCCACAAATTTGCTTAGTTGAATCAACAGCATTTCTTTCTTTGAAGATGACCTCAAAAGTTTTGTCTACAAGCTGAAAACCACAAAATGTTTCCTATGTAGGTGGTTTGTGGGTCATGTTTCATTCTAGCAGCATACAGCAGCAGAACATGCGATGCAGGGTTTCATCACTCGCACACACATGACAGAATAAAACATTTATATGCAACATGTAAGACCTTGCAATTAAAGCCATGCACATGAGCACCATCACAGCTGCAGTAATATATAATCTCCCCTGGTATTAACCCTGTAAATCCTGAGGGTCTGTATGCATACTTGTTGTTCAGTTACTCACTCTCATATCTATGTAACATGCATATTCATTTTAAAGTGATTTCCAAATCATTTACAGTCGATACAGATTAAGAAGTTTTAAGATTAGTGAATGAATACTAATCGATGTCAGTTTCTTTATAAGTTAATTCTCAACGCGGTACAGATTTCTCAATTACCATGAAATGACTTATAAGTGAAAATGTTAAAAACTTAGAAATTAAACTGTAGAATCACTTTATTCTTTAATCATTTTATTTTAGTTCCTCAAAGAAGTTGGTTTATATGAATGAAATTAGTGACCCCAAACTTTTTGCGCAGCAGTTAACTTTTTGGGTGGTGGTAGGATAAAATTTCATTGTAAACACACACTCATTGTTTTCAGCTCATTGCAATTTGCAGTCTGTTTATGGATTCTTGTATAATGTGCTTTGGAGTAATGTTAGAAACAAACATGTAAAAAATGTATGAATGCAGGCTTTCTAGAAACTGAGATTTCCTTGTTTTGAATAGAGAAAAGAGACAGAATTTTAAGAATGGGCCTCTGCATTTCAGAGTGAGACACATTAAAAGCCAAAATGTTAATTAACCAGTAATATGCAGTGCTTCGATGGTCCATTACATTGGACTAATTACTTCTCTCAAACTGTAATAGGATTGCTTCCTGACAAAAAGAAATATATTCTCTATGTACTTCTATGTTCTACTTCTAATCAGAACAATATTTTATTTAGGAAGAAATAGATCACAGTAAATGTCACTTTCAGACATTACAGCTAGCCTTTTCATTTAAAAGCATAGAAAGTTTGCTTTTGGCTTTGGGATGAAGTTCTTAATCACCAAAATCTTACTCCGGTTTTAGGGTGAGGTTGGGCCATTTTTAGTACATGGATCATTATCCATCAGCTTTATAATATGATTGGAGATTTCGATAGATTGTTTGTTAAGTTTACAGCACTTCCTGTGCTCATGCCGTGCTGCTCACATTCACAAAGTTCAACAATCAGCTAACAAAGGCGCACAAATAGCATACAAGAACAATCCATACAGAGGAAGTTAAGACTAGTAATTAAAGTCAGGTAATTAATATTGCTCCAATTAAAATAAAGCTAGAATTCTACATGCAGGTACACTGAACTATGGCCAAAGTGGACACGCAGACATTGTGGATCTAATGAATGCAATAAGTTGTCAATGTCTCTGACCGCTGCTGACATGTGAAAAAGACAGGGCGGCTGCAAAATGACTCTTTAAATGGTGTTTAATCTTATTTGGACATGTTTGGTAGACTCGTATCTCCTCGTCGAGCTTTCATCTGACACCGCGACTGTGGCAGAGCTGAACGCAAGCGGGAAAGAGTGTACGTCGTAAAAAACTTCAGATGAAAGAAAAAAAAAAGACTGGCGCACACATGGCACACTTCGACTCAAGCTGTCGAGAGTTGTCAAAGCGCAACTATCTATAGCCCGTCTATCGCACCCACGTCTTCGCGGCATCTTCTGAACATGTGTGGACCCCTAGGAGGGCTCTCTCTCTCCCCTCCCCTCCGCACTGATCAAACAGGGAGAGCCGAGCAGGCCTGGCGGCGGCTCTGTGTGTGAGCTTCACACTCTGGGAGGTGGTAGAGGAAGGGGAAACAGCAGGACGGGGCCCATTCGGAACACGGGGCCAGCGGGGGGACAGTGGCCCACCTCTGGGGAGACGTCGGGGAAGCGAGGGCCTGGGGCTGAGCCGATAATGAAGATGAAAGCAGGAGCATCAGGGAGGCCTGTTCGCGCTCCGCCTGAGTCTTACACACACAGCCATCCAGCCAGCGCAGAGCCGTGGACCCGCTTATTAGCCTAACATACTAGACTAGACGTACTAGACAGACTAGAAAGCAGTGTTCTGTTCGCTGGGGTGGAGAAGTGGTGGGGCATTTGGTGGGTTGTTGGGTGGTGGGGAAAGGTTTTGGGAAGATGACAAGATCTTTCTTCATATTTATTGAACTTATCTGAATATTTGAATTGTTAAAAAGCAGTTTTTGACATGACTGCTTATCACAAATCCATCCATCCATCCATTATCTGACGCTTAAGCCAATCCCAGCATCATCGGGCGAAGGCGGGGTACACCATGGACACCATGGTACACCACCATACTGACCACTACACCACCGTGCTGACCACCACACCAGTGTGCTAACCCCTACACCACTGTGATAACCACTAGACCCCTGTGATAAACACTACACCACTGTGCTAACCACTTCACGACTGTGATAACCACTACACCACCATGCCGCCCTTATCACAAATCAATATGTTTTCTATTGAAGGAGCATGAGATTTCTGAAGCATAGAAATGCCACTGCAACCGGCTAAAGGCTTCCATGAATGTAAATTCTATACCATTCAAGGTGCAATGGAAATATGTGAAGGTGGCAAAGGAGGAGCTACTGCAGCTGTGTTATTTAAAGGAGCAATTTTTAAGTTGATAAAACCTGTGGAATTAATATTTCAAACAATAGGGGGCAACATATAATGGTATCAACCACTATAGTAAGAAATGCACAGTCCCTCCTGCTCAATGTTAGCATTGACAGCTGTTTACTTACAATTCTAGAAGAAATGCTACAAATTCAAACTTCATCTCTTTACTTTACAAAAGTGTCTCCAGCTGCGGAAAGCAGTGCCAACTTTAACTGTTGTTCTGCTGGTATTTGTATCACTTCTTTTCTTTGCCGAAACCCCCATCGAATGCCCATCGGTTGTTGGCTACCAAGATGCTTCAGCCGTCGTTGCATTTACTCTTACTTTGGTTACCTGCCCTTAAATGATCTAACCAGGTGCGGTAGCTTCTACATGACTGACATGAAGGCGGGGTACACCATGGACAGTTCGCTAGTCCACTACACCACCATACTAACCACTACACCACCGTACTAACCACTACACCACCGTACTAACTACTACACCACCGTACTAACAACTACACCACCATACTAACCACTACACCACCATACTAACCACTACACCACCTTACTAACCACTACACCACCATACTAACCACTACACCACCGTACTAACCACTACACCACCACACTAACCACTACACCACCGTACAAACCACTATACCACCATACTAACTACTACACCACCGTACTAACCACTACACCACCGCACTAACCACTACACCACCATACTAACCACTACACCACCTTACTAACCACTACACCACCTTACTAACCACTACACCACCATACTAACTAATACACCACCCTACTAACTACTACACCACCATACTAACCACTACACCACCTTACTAACCACTACACCACCATACTAACTACTACACCACCCTACTAACTACTACACCACCATACTATCCACTACACCACCTTACTAACCACTACACCACCCTACTAACTACTACACCACAGTGCTAACCACTACACCACCATACTAACTACTACACCACCCTACTAACTACTACACCACCGTACTAACCACTACACCACCATACTAACCACTACACCACCATACTAACCTCTACACCACCGTACTAACCACTACACCACTATACTAACCACTACACCACCGTACTAACCACTACACCACCGTACTAACCACTACACCACCGTACTAACCACTACACCACCGTACTAACCACTACACCACCATACTAACCACTACACCACCGTACTAACCACTACACCACCGTACTAACCTCTACACCACTGTGCCGCCTCACTCCCAGTTATTATCTCCATAATCTGAAGTTTTAAGATTATTAAGATTTGACATTGCTGGCTGAGCTTTTACAATATTAGCAGTTCTCTCTACAAAGGTAGTTTTAGAAACTGAGAAAATTCTGATATGAACTCGATATAAAAGTGGCTCCCATGAAAATGCCTCTTTGCCACCGTCTGTGCACGCTGCCGCAGACGAGGATAGACGAGTTTGCAACCTATCTAACCTGAAGGGTATGCCTTTCATAATTCCATTTTTAATATTTTGCACTGCTTGTTAGAAATCAACTGGGGGCCAGGGGGTGGCAGAGGAGGTATGTTCTGCCCCCAATTTGTATTATGCATTTGAGACTTGGCCTTCTGAAAGACTGTGTGGTGAGAATTGGATTTAATTGTGTGTGTCAGTTCACTGTGGGTAGCCAATTATGAGCAAATTTGGAAGGAACGCTGTCAGGCACTCCTGGAGATTGAGTGACATTAGAAGCACAGGGCCACTGTTCTCGTGTCAGAGCAATTAGCAATCACTGAAGTAGTAATGCTAGACCAATTAGACCTAGATACTAGAAGACACATTGACATTAGCCCAAAATTTTACTAGATCTCTGATAACGCTGAACCAGAACAAGAGAACAAAGGCCAATATAGTCGCTGGCATTCCTGTACTAAAACTTATTTCAGAAGGACCGGGACACAGAAGTGAAAGCACAGTAAACGATATTGAATATAATAGCACTAACATGTTCAATATACAATTTTCATTTGCATTTTTTTTTTCATTTGCATGTGCTAGATTCTATAACCTAGGGTGACCTCCTTTCGGAATCCAAAAAAGGAGAACGCTGTGGACAGGATGACAGGCAGAAGCAGAAATGTTTGCAGAAATGTTGACATCCCTGTGTGGTCACCCTACTGAATCTTGATAGTGGGCTTAAATGTAATCTATTAGATGTAATGGCATTCTATTAAATGAACCATTGGTTTAAAAAAGCTGATTAATGGTCTAAATACTGCCATTCATGTCTGTATCATGTCTGTACAAGTTCCTATATTCTGCTCAGAGTTTAGTGGATATTCCTCCAGAAACTCACCATTTCACAGCTTGAAAACGTCTGTTGTTATTGCTGAAATCCTTGTCCTATAAAACACAGCCAAATGAAGAACTGCCAGTTGAACACCAATGGTTGCTAGCGCAGGCTCTATATAACAGTTAACATTTTATGTTTTATGTTCTTTATATTTAATATTATATTTAATGTAATATTTTCTGCACTAGGTAGCTAATAGGCCAACCAGTTAGTTCAGTTAAACTAAGAAACAAACTTTAAATTTTCCAGAAGAGTAAATATAAAACTTCATACGAAGAACTCAGTTGCGAAATTTTATATATACTGTTGCAACAATTTTAGATATAATACCATTTTTTTAAATAAAAATTATTTCTGATGCATAACAGAAAATACATTGTTTATTTTTCTATTAAAGGCATTAATCATAATGCACAATTAATATTTATTGTATGTATAAAACACGCTTCTAACAACATTTTTCATGAATATTGAAAAGTAATAAAATAAAAGTGATCCATAATGCATTTTGCATATATAAGGAATTTGCTACTACATGCTTTTTATAGGCATAACATACAAAGGAAGTGATAAATCAGAGTCCTTCTTTAAGACTATATATATATATATATGTAACTTTTAGATATAACAACTTTTTTTTAAATAAAAATGATTTTTGATGCATAACGGAAAACGCATTGTTTATTTTTCTATTAAAGACACTATTACTCATAATGCACCATTGATATTTCTTGTACGTATAAAGCCCACTTCTGACAACATGTTTCATCAACATTGAAAACAAAACAAAAAAATGTGGTCCATAATGCATTCTGCATACAGTATATAAGAAATTTGCTACTACATGTGCGTATATAGGCGTAACATACAAAGGAAGTGATAAATCAGAGTCCTTCTTTAAGACTACAAAGTGCTATATATATATTATGAATTACATGTTGTTATATAGTTATGAGAGTTAAGAACAGTTAGAGGGTCCCCAGTGGGCCCTGAGTTAGAAATTAGAAATTAGAAAGTAGAAGGGCCTCACTCACAAACACATACCTGGGATGGTAGTTTAACAAAAATAGTAATTTGTGAATAATTAACAGTAATTACTGAATCTTAAGATTACCGACTGATTAATATACATACAGCTAAAACAGTTTCTGCTCGTGTTAAATCAATATTGAAGTCAGAATTTCATCACGTACTTGAAAGGAATACATAGCAGCGGTAAACTTTTCTGACCTTATAGCCATAAGGGCGAGAGGCTGCAGGGTGTGGACAGATTGCCGGAGCATGTGAGACGCACTTTACAGCCAGTGGACGAGCGAGAGTAAGGGGGCGAGGGAGAGCAAAAGCACCCTGGAGGGAGCAGGAAGCAGGACAAGGTTAATGTTCTATGACAGACAGGAGCCAGCAACTCGCTTTAATGTCGTCCCATTAGGGCGCCCCGGTCCAGGCATCTTTCGCATCCTTTAGGAGCCTCTCTGCCAACAACTGGTGGAGGGGAGAGAGAGAGCAGCAGACCAGCTGCCAAACATGACATTTGCTGGCTAGGGCCGCTGAACCCCAGCAGGTGACATCTGTGGAGCAGCCCCTCCGCTGCCTTTCATCCCCCTCCTTCCTCCCCCCACCTCGCCTGCCAGTGGACGGGGGTACCTGGAGAGGAGCAGATGAATGCGCCTCGTCTCCGTGCCCCAGCTGGGGCCCATAGCCACAGGGCCCGGGCCACTCACGCTCTCTCTGCGGCTTCCAGCGGCAACATCTGCACCCGCGGCCGCCTTTGCCTTTGTCTGCCTCTCGTGACAGCCCCTGCTGGTGACAGTGCACGCATACCCCACCCCCACCCCCCGCCGCACCTTTCCAACGCAATTGAAACAACGGCAAGCGTAATAGGGGGCGAAACGCAGGCTGGCACGGCTCGGGGTTATTGCTTCATAGAGGGGTTTGATCAAATATGTATAAACGCGCTGGGCGGATATGAAACGAATAGACCAGTGTGCGTGGTGAGCCTCGCATGTCCAACCATGTGGCGTGATGGAGGCTTTTTGCTCCAAAATAAAAAGAGGGTGGTCTAACAACAGCTGGCGTAGAGGCGAAATTCAAAGGTGGGTGCATACATACAAAGAGTTCGTCCCTTATTTCAAAATGTCATCTGAAAAAACAGTCACGACACAGCTAGAAACTTCTGAGTTAGAGTTAACTTAGAGTTATTCGCAGTGACCCCAAAAGTTCCATCCTTTAAGTTCCTTGTTTAAGTTAAATGTTTAAAAAAGTGATATTTGTATCTGACAAAGACAATTTTAGCATCTGTCAGACTGATGGTAGACTCTTAGTGTGTAGAAAGCCTGGAAAAGGATTTCAATCAGATTGCATCAAGGGTTTTGAAGGGGACCATCAAAGTCTGGTCTGTTTTTTTTTAACAATGATGTCAGCTGAGCTCGTGTTGATTGATGGGAGAAATGTACAAACATTTTGGATGCAAACCTGAAAAGATCTGCAAAGAAATTACTCAAGCTAAAACAATCTGAAAGCTGCCTTTCGGCATGTCTTAGAATGATTTATTGCTTATTGCTTAGAATTGATTTATTTTGTTTTCTAATCCAATGTTATTACAATTTTTTGTATAGTACAAATGTATAAATACCTTTTGGAGCCACCAAAGAGACCAAACTAACACTTTATAACTTAAAATATATATGTGCCACAGTCACTTTATATTTTATTCTTCTATTGTATTATAAGACTTATATATGTGCCACAGTCACTTTATATTTTATTCTTCTATTGTATTATAAGACTTATATATGTGCCACAGTCACTTTATATTTTATTCTTCTATTGTATTATAAGACTTATATATGTGCCACAGTCACTTTATATTTTATTCCTGTATTGTATTATAAGACTTTATATATGTGCCACAGTCACTTTATATTTTATTATTCTATTGTATTATAAGACTTTATATATGTGCCACAGTCACTTTATATTTTATTCTTCTATTGTATTATAAGACTTTATATATGTGCCACAGTCACTTTATATTTTATTCCTGTATTGTATTATAAGACTTTATATATGTGCCACAGTCACTTTATATTTTATTCTTCTATTGTATTATAAGACTTTATATATGTGCCACAGTCACTTTATATTTTATTCCTGTATTGTATTATAAGACTTTATATATGTGCCACAGTCACTTTATATTTTATTCTTCTATTGTATTATAAGACTTTATATATGTGCCACAGTCACTTTATATTTTATTCTTCTATTGTATTATAAGACTTTATATATGTGCCACAGTCACTTTATATTTTATTCTTCTATCGTATTATAAGACTTATATATGTGCCACAGTCACTTTATATTTTATTCTTCTATCGTATTATAAGACTTATATATGTGCCACAGTCACTTTATATTTTATTCTTCTATTGTATTATAAGACTTTATATATGTGCCACAGTCACTTTATATTTTATTCCTGTATTGTATTATAAGACTTTATATATGTGCCACAGTCACTTTATATTTTATTCTTCTATTGTATTATAAGACTTCATATATGTGTGCATATTGCAAATTTCTTTTTTGTTGTAAATTATTATTAGAGTGTTTGTTCTTCTACATAACCGGCTGCTATTGTAATAACTGCAATTTCCCCCTGGGATCAATAAAGTATTTCTGATTCGGATTCTGAAAAAAAAAATAAGCGTGGCAATAACAGTTTTGCCATAGAAGGCCTACTCTGGGCTCCCTACAGAACCTTCCAATGAATAATTCTTTGTAAATAGGATGTTTAAATGTGATGGATTTTTAACATTTAACATTTCAGTAAACTTTCACGTCATGTAAAATAGAATCTACGTGTTATTTAAACTAAGAACACATTGATACCAGTACCAGTGTTGCCAACTTGGGGACTTTGTCGCTATATTTAGCGACTTTTCAGACCCTCTAGCGACTTTTTTTTTAGAAAACCACAAATCTAGTGACTTTTTCTAGTGTTGTTGGAGACTTTTGGCGACTCTGAGGTGAACACTCATGATCTTCAGTTACTGACAGTGCTCAGTCTCACAGTCAGAGCAGACCCTCACCAACTCTTCACGTCCACACTGCAAATGAACTGCGCATGCCCAAAGCCCCCGCTGACCCCGCCCCCTATCTACAGAGCAGGATGTAAATATAAATATGTCTTAGATAGATAGATACTTTATTGATCTCAGAGGGAAATGCTTCAGTGAGACACGGACAATTTCAAAATCAACAAAAAAGAATTCACAGAAGAAGTT
The DNA here is from genome assembly GCA_021613375.1 of Megaleporinus macrocephalus. NCBI lineage: Eukaryota > Metazoa > Chordata > Actinopteri > Characiformes > Anostomidae > Megaleporinus > Megaleporinus macrocephalus. The sequence goes on from CM038712.1 coordinate 40,689,824, forward strand.
CATTTATTCAGAGTTCATTTGTAGTTATAACATATTTCGGGTGTTTTACTCACTTTTTACTCTCCCACAACAATATTCCTTTAAATACACGCCAATATATCATTATGCAAATTAGGCGATTACATCACATAGTGACTTCTAGCCACTTTTAGGACAGCCAATAGCTACTTTCCTTACTGAGGAGTAACAGTGGTACCTGTACTGGATATCAGGCAGACACGATGCTCACTTACACATGCTCACACTCACAAAAAACAACCAACACCAACATGCTGATACCCGTGTGATGTAAGCTGAGTGTACGCTGCTGCGCTAATGAACAAACAACTCAAGTTGGCAGTGAGGGAGGCTCTGCTCACACAGACAGCTGCTGACACCACGACACAAAGGTCACTCTAAACATTCTGCCTTGGTATCTTCCCACCAGGAACTGTGTGATTCTAGTCATTTTTTAAACACACACAGTCAAAACTGCTTCCACAATATAGGTGGAGAGATGCAGGTGAACCAGTCAAAACTGCTAATATAATAAGGGTGGTGACACGGAGGTGAAACACTCTACCAAAGGTTGCTACCAAAGTCTGTATATGCTGACTTTACCCTGTGTACTAAATATACTTGCAGTGTATAAGCATTAATATGCTATTTTTATTAATGTATTAGTAAAAGTTGGTAGAGAGATCATACTCTCCTACTATGTATGTGCACATTGAGATTAGCTGAGCTGGTCAGTACTTGGGAATGTGCAGCTTGTTGTTTTGCATTAAATATTATTTGAAATTATCCATAGACAGAGATGTCTGTGAGGACATAGCATAACAGTGTGAGTCACTAAAGAACAAGACTTCTAAAGCTTTCACACAGTGTATGTCTGGCTTTAGAGGACCCTCATATGGTGGCCAAGAAGACCCAAATTCACAAACGCACTGCAAACAGAAAACAATTTTATCAAAACGGCAACATGGGCACTACATTTTACAAACATGCTGCAAAAATACAAATGAGCTGCAAAACCGTCCACAACACAACAGAAGTGATTCTGGAGGATTCTGGGACCATATACCGCGATGCAATGTAAACAGAACCAGGCTGAGCCGCGGTAGCGTCTAATGAGAAGTAAGTTTGACTATATTTGCTAGCTATCCAGACTTACTTCTCTTTATACGCTAGTGATGGCCAGATCAAGCCTCTTAAAGCGTTGGAGCCTCTCTTCCAGATGGTGCAAAAAAAGGTTCATTACTCGAAGCTTCATGTTCACACAAACCCCCCTGCTGGCCAAAGCTTTTATTGTCATTTTAACTATTTGCGATGGCCTCTTGCAACGTTGACAGCATGGAAACAAGTATATACATAAAACAACCTAATTTCATTTTCTGTGGTTCATTCATTTGTTCATCTGATCTGTGTTTGATTGTGTGGGTCTGTTAATTAAAAAAACTGCCAGTATGATTTCAGTCAGTAAATAAATCTAATAATATGTGAGATATTGATGTTAAAACTGTTGCAGTGGTTTTTAGAGATGGGACAGTGATTGTGGTTTGATGATGACTAATTTTTATTAAGAAACAATAAATCACGCCAATACTCGAACCACGTCCTGAGCCAGCGAGACTTCAGACATCATCAGTGACATCACTCGCCCTTAACGAAGCAAGCCTCCATACGCGCTTCATAAACGACTTTCTGGATTTCTCCACACAGGCTCTCACTTTTAGATGCTACGGCGGCTCCACATGGTTCTGTTTACATTGTGTCGCCGTATGTCGTCCCACGTCCTTTAAGTGTCCTCCTTCCATTGTGTTTTGCAGCACGTTCGTGTTTTTGCAGAGCGTTTGTGAAATGTAGTGCCCATGTTGCCGTTTTGATGAAAGTGTTTTCTGTTCGCAGCACATTTGTGAATCTGCAGCGCGTTGAGTCTTCTCAGCCACCGTACCCTCGCATACATACAGCTCAATCAACCAGCCAAAAAGACAATGTGAAACATGAGCACCTCCGACGCATCAGCCTCAATAGCTTCAGATGTGGTTCCTGCTGTCACTGTGTTAGACTAAACTACAAGCCCACTTTACTCACAGCTGTTCTGACAAGGATCAAAAGCCAGCGCTGTTCAATCCGAGGTTACTAATGCAGTTATCTAAAATCAGTTCATTTGAATGATTATATTTATGGTACATTTACACCAACAACTCCTTTATTCTCAGTAATTCATTACGGTATCAAAATTCATCAAAACATGTACCTGCTCTGAACACAGTGGTATTAATGAATCCCTAATTCATACGCTGTGTGAATGCTTCATTTCTTCACTCTTTCTTTGTTTTCTTCTTTTTCAGATGTAGTTCTTCAGGGAAACAAAATGGACCTCTGTGCCACCTTAATTATTTAATGCAAATCAATGAATCAATCAATCAATATGTATTTATATAGCGCTTTTTACAACCAGTGTTGTCTCAAAGCAGCTTTACAGCAAAGCAGTTGTGAAAAAAAAGAATCAAAGAGAAGGATGGTAGAAAAGAGACTTCGCATAGTCCATGCATAAAAGAGAGGATATTGATAATGTGTATAAGCACAGAAGTCTATTTGAGATTATTCTCTAATTTAACAATAGTTTGAAGCATTTGATGATTTGGGCATGCAATTTGCACCATGGAAAACTGACAGCTCAAAGTTTTCATTGCTTGTTAGCTACATTAGCTTCCTAGTCGCATGCAAAACTAAAGAAGAACTGATACTGATTATATTTGGACTAAATGAATTTTAAGCAGGGAGATATGTAGTGTAGATCTGCTCTCTCCAAACTCCTGCTTGGAGTAGCTTTTCCATTCTAGGGTTTGGGTTAGCATAATTCACATATGAAAACTGCTATGTCAGTAAAACAATTCATATACTGAATTTGGTATGCTAATCTCTCAAGGCTAACGTTAGCTTCTCGGACTATCCATTCTGTTAAGGTGGAACTGGAATAAGAATCTAAAACTTCATTTAATCTCTACACACTGTATAAAACTCAGTTACAGTAAACCAGGACGGTACCACTTGAGGCAGGTGGGGCTTCCCAAAATAACCACAGATTTACGCTTGGATCTGGCTTAAAATGCTACCGGCATGAAGGGAATTCTCCCAGCTCTCCCACTTACTCACTCAGGCATTGGACACGGTCAAGATATCGTTAGTTGGTACGTTAAACAACCCCTTTATCTTTATATATATATATATATATATATATATATATATATATATATATATATATATATATATACCGCTCAAAAGTTTGGGATCACATTGAAATGTTCTTGTTTTCAATGGAGTATCTTCCTTGCTTAACACAACAATGGACTGACGGGTCTCTAAAGAAAGTTGTTTCTTTCTGGTCATTGTGAGTCAGTCAGCAAGCCATCAACTGCTGATGCTTCAGATACTAAACTAACCTAGAATGTTGTTCTCCCTTTTATACTCACTTATTAGTAGAATGTTTTTCAGCTGTACACCACAATTGAGCAAGAGTGTCCTAACAACCAATTAGTCCAATAACATCCTTAACTTGGATTGGCGGCCGTACCAGGAGATTTAGACAGAGGACTGAGAATTACTGATAATAGGACTATATGCAAAATAAGACTCTATACAAAAATAGGCTTTAATATAAACGTTTTTATTCTTTAAAATCATCTGATACACTTAATTGTGAAATGGACAATATTGTTTGTGAATTGCATGAAACTTGCATAAAATGAAATTCTAAAGTGATCCTAAACTTTTGAGCGGTAGTGTATATCCCATATATCTTCTTCTTATATCTTATATATAGATCGTATGTACCCATCCTGTATTATCAGAATAAATGTCATGTGCAAACAACTCTAGAATTTTTTTCCTTGCATAAGGGAGGTGAAAATCCCACCAAGCAGATGCTGCATAAAGGAACATCATTTTAATCAGACTGTCCGAATCGCTCAGCTTGCCCAGCAGCATGCTTAGCATTAAGAAAGGTGACAGATTTGATTTGGGTACACTCGTCTTCCCGACATGTGGGGCGGACATGACTAATCTCAGCCTGCCATCTGGTTAAAGACACAGCCCCTGCTGCCACATGCATCTCCTGTGGCTCCTCACCGCGCTTCTCGCCACGGGGACACACCCGCAGAGGTCAGAGGTCAGCCCGGCGACCTGCAGAGAAGAGCTGCTCCTGCTGTTGTGAGGTCACACCTTCCCTGCGGCCTACTACGGCCTGAGAGACACGCAAACACCTTCCGACTGCAGGCGACAGGAGGGTGCCAGGCCTGAGGGAAACAAAGGTGGAGTGTTGGAACTTGTATTGAAGGCATGTTCGGTTTTGGGCCTCACATCTGGAGTTAACCCAGAGTTTAACCCTATCTTCCCTGACGTTTTACTGGCAATACTTTGGATTTGGTCCCTTTACCTCAATCGAATCTTCTTCTAGAGCAGGGGTGTCAAACATACGGGGCCCCATGGCCCAGGGCCAGTCCAATTTAAAATCCATGTTCTTAATCACATTCATCTTGCGGACTGTAATTGACCATAATTGACCGAAATAATGATAAACATGAAGCTCCACCAATCACCGCTTGGCAACTGTCTCTAAGCATTACTTCTTTGGGTGAAACTCCTCGCTGGTGCTAAATTAGTCACAGTTATTAAACTAAAAGACATTTATGAAGGTCACAACTATTAGCAAGCAGCTCTAAGGTATGTGAAGCATTTTCTGGGTTACTGTATTTGCTAACATCCATTTAAATATGATGTCTGACAATGAACAACCTCAAGGAACAGTGTTAAGGTCAGTGAGTAGCTGTTGAAAGAGTATTAGGTGACCAGGTATCTTGAATCATATTGACACTTCTGTTCAAGAGCAATGGCATGTTGATTTTCTGTGAGCTATCATGTTTTCTATCACTGTATACAAGAAGCCCAATGCTGGAAGCACCGAGATAGCTCCTAGATCAAGTTCCTTAAATATAAAAATCCTGCTGCTCATAGAACCCTACTGTTCATAGTCTAATCTTTTATCATATGGACTGTGTAGAGAATAACAAGTGCAACAGTTTCAATGGATCTGAACATTTCATGATCATTATTGGACTTGAAAAACCTACAGAAAGTGTACAAAGCAGAAACACCCCATGAAATACTTTTACTTATAGTTATTTATCATTTTTTTAAGCACACCAAACACATCCATCGTGTTGGTCATGCAATGGATTGGCAACCTGTCCATGGTGTACCCTGCCTTCCCCCGATGACACTGGGGTTGGCTCAAGCCCCCGCCATGACCCCCCTAGCAAGATAAAGTGGAAGAAAATGGATGGATAGATGCCATATTTAAGCTTGCTTGCAATAGAGGACATATCAACCTATATTCATTTAGAGAATAAACATAACAGTCAATTGAGAAATGTATGGGTACCAGTGTCACACACACTGAATGGGCGGTCTGGGTGACACTGGTATAAGTATAGTAAGCAAATTTATATTTATTTTTATTTAAACCAACCACTAGTATTTAAACCAACCACACTTGGAGGACAGAGGACAGAGTGAGATGGAGGAGGATTACTTGCTGTGGCGACCCCTGAAAAGGGAAAAGCTGAAAGAAGGAGAAGAAGAATATATTTATTTTTATTTATTATTTATTTATTTATTACACTTTACTTTTTGGTCAATTTTGTATTATCTAAGTCATCAGTTAGAGGGTGGTGTCACGGTCTTCACTGATTGGACTGGCTAGTATAAAAGGATAAAGCAAAATACAGAAAGAGTTCACAAGGAACACTAGCTACAGGTCTCTGTCGAAATGCTTTGTTTAATAAAATGCATAAGCTACATCCACTGCTGGTTATCAATGCAAAGTGTATGCTGCAAACCCTGAACTGATCTTTGCATTGGCTAATTTCCGTTAGCATAGAGAGAAATTCCTCACGGCGATGATTCATCCAACTAAATTGACTTTCACACAAAGGTTATGTTTAACACAAACCAACAGTGGGCAGTCTGTAGTGAGTAATGTGCAGTGCCTGATTCAGAGGCCTCACAGTAGCGGCCTTTGTTACAGCATTTGGCATTATTGTTGATGTAGAAAGTCTGAGGATTCCTCTTTCTTCTCCACAGATTCCATTGGCACAGGTTCTAGTCCTCCACGGACTGGCCTGTGCCTTGACCACTGGTCTACAACTAAAAATCCCAGGGTGTGCCTGGAGTTGGACATACATTACAATAAGTGGATGCAGGAACACTGGGGAAGCTGGGCCGGGTTGCCATTCTGTGCTAATGCACAATCAACTTTTCCCTCTAATAATGATGATTAAAACAAACTGTGAAATGCGAACCTGATCCAAAACTGTAGGAGTGCTTACTCATCATAAGTAGGACTTCTGCTTTATGGCTGGAAAGCTGTTTATTCTTTTGCAAGTTTCCTTCTTTTTTTCCATGGGGGAATCTATACTATTACATTGGTTGACAGTAAAGCACTGTTTTGTTGCAGAAACAAAAGTTAAAGAGCTGCACACTTAAAAATAAGGGTACCTTGCACTGGTGCCACAGAAGAACCACTTTTCCTTCCCTGATGGATGGTCCTTTTGGAAAATGTATAAATATGAAGAACCTTTTTAAAGAACTTCCACACAATATAAAAGTTCTACACTAATTAATTTTTCCCCCCAAGAACTGCATGCTCAAGCCAAGAAGCATTTAGGAACGATTATTTTTAAGAGTGTACAGGGTGTCTATGGAATGTTCCATTAATTCTGTCAGCGCAGAAAAGCAGCGAGAGATAATTAATGAGCTTGGTCTTTTAGTCCCAAAAGGTAACCTCTTTGCTGTTTGACATGGACGGCATCCTCTTTAAATACAAACATGTGGCAAGTTGTGGAGGGGGTGAATTATTCCTCTGGGACCAAATGTAATTATGATCACCAATGATAGGTCTCATTCTCCTTCAGTGTCTGCAATTAGACTCCAACTGCTGGGAGCTGCCCTGACCCAATAAAGTAGCCCCTCTCACCTCTTCGATGGCACAGTGCTATTATTGCAGCCCGCTGGATATTAGGAGAAATCATCATCTGTGCCATATGCTTACAATGCGCTTTCAGTGCAACAAAGCGTGAAAGCATGTTATGTGAGGTGTGTGAAACACACCCCTGCTTAGTAAACTACGACTGATATAAAAAGAGAAAGAGTAACGTTTTACAGTACAGCTGTGTTCTTAGGGGTATGTAGCCGCTAAATAAGTCTATAAGACAAATTCTATGAACATTAATTACTAAAAAATTGTTTATTCAGTTGTGTACCCCATACACTCTTTGCATATAGTCAATCATTAGATTAAACACTGAGCATTTCATCTTACAGAAATTTACATTTACGGCATTTAGCAGACACTCTTATCCAGAACAACTTACAAAAGTGTTCAGTTAGAGTATAAATCTCTATCTAGTACAAACAGATTTGTCCAAACTACTCTTATACTCAAACACTGCCATAAACACAGGGCCAGTGCTGATACCTAGAAAAAAGACAATGCAATACCTAGCAAGACTGGAACACCTACAGAGAAAATACATACATACAGTACAAGTGCAATACTTAGCCAGTGCTCCTAGAAGATCAAGTGCAATTACAGTTTATACCAAAATAAATAGTTTGATTGTAATTAAAACCCTGCTTAAATGTATTACAGTTGGTTTTTTTGCTTGAATACATGTAAACACATTTCTCGATACAGATAAGTAATATTTAGGAACGTTCAGGAAAATTGAACATTTTCTGATGTACACTGTTAAAAACATCCAATGTCTAGTTACTTTATATTTAAATACCCAGTTTGCAATAAATGACATACATTAGCAAGTTAGGTAATGAGTATCACTTACAGCTTTACTTTATATTCAAGGTGCATAAAACTAATATGCTAAATTATAGTTAACATTTTAAACTGACCTCATTGATATTTTCACCAGAAGTGATCTTGCTTTAAATATTAAAGAAAGGTTTCATCTTAAAGATTATGTCTTTTGGAAAATAGTTTTTTTTACTCTTTTAACTATTCACAGTAACAGAAAATTTGACCAGGGTGCCAAAACTTTTGCCTGCCGCTTTATGTATTAATCACAATTAGGCCTCATATCCAATGAATGGCACCAAAGTTTTAAGAAAATATGAAAAACGACTACTAATAGTCATTACCATAGAGACTGGGTGGCTGGGCCATGCTGCAGCACCATGAATTTCCACTGGCTGTGAGAGCTGTAGGTTGAAAAGTCAACAGACACTTCACTTCAACAACTATACGCAACTATTTTCATAAAAAATATAGTTACCTATAGGTTTTCGAGATCTGAGTTCTGTCTGGATTTGCTCTCCCTGAACAAGGTTCCAGTGTGTTGCAACCCATTTCCAACCTCAAGTGAAGAAGACAGGACTGATATATGAAAACATGAAAATGATACAAAGTTCTGAATTCTGTAAAAATGATGAGGCTGTGAGATGTAAGCCTGCGCTACCAAATATTACATAGCATAACAGATACCACATATATTAATTAATCAGAGTGGAAATGCCCATTTTAGTGTCTTCAAAGATATCAAGGCATTTGCATAGAGTAAGACCAAAGTTGCCAAACGTATTCACATCCATTACTCAGGTATAAGTATAGATACTATGGTTTAAAAATACTTCTGTAGATGTTAAAGTATCAACTCAAGCTTTTTACTCTAGTAAAAGTGTAAAAGTACTGCTTTCAAAACTACTTAAAGTACAATAGTAAAAGTAATGGAAGAGAAAAAATGCCATTAAGGACAAAAGCTTAGGCCGCACCACAGGGGTCTAATAGTGCACTAGCCCACCTCCTCAAAAACATTCTTTTAAAAGCTATAATGAGTATAATGTTTTATTAAAATGTTAATGTTGATAAATTTGGGATGCGCTAGGCTTCCTGTTTCAGCCACATATACACCCATTAAACATGAATGTAGTTTAGTACAATGTAAATATATTAAAGAAGCATATCTGTTACTACTGAACATTAACATGCGTTTCATGGAGCAGAAGATATGATGACTAGTTGTCTATAAGTATTGTAATGAAGTCAAACTTCAAAGTCATGTTATCAATAATCTTTACTGGAATGTAAATGTACATGAATGAAAACAAGCTGAAATGAAATAGGAGTAACGAGGCTATGTTTAAAGGAGTAACGAGGCTATGTTTAAAATGTAAGGGGTAGAAAGTACAGATAATGGTGTGTGAACCCAGCAGAAGGAGGTCACCATTAGCTAACTATTTCTACTCCACAGTTAACAGCAACTCACACAAACTAACCTGATACACATTAACAATGCAAATGCGAGCCTCCCATGAGCCTCCACACTTGGCTATATGCATGGACATGACTTTCAATCTTCGGATGTCATGCAGCCCATAGCAGGTCGCTACAAAATTTTCTAAACAGGGTGCCCAATCCTGGTGCTCCACTCTGCAGAGTTTATTGCAATCCAACACATCTACACCAGGTAATAAAGGCCTGCAGGGACATCTGAACGTTCAATCCAGGTGTGTTGGATCTAAACTCTAGGGTGGTAGACCTCCAGGACCAGGATTAAGCATCTTTGTTCTAAACACTTAATATCTGTCAGGGATACGCTGCAAAGTGTTAGAACAGAGCTAACACACAACGGTGTCATTAATTTCCTTATCATGTACGACAACCACAAACTGTAAACTACATCTCACTTTCATTTGTGCTATTTAATAGAACAGGATCAAATCTCTTAGTATCCAAGAACATCGCTTTATAATTAACATTCTAACTTATCAATGGTTTCTATGAAAAGCTTCTGCGTCATATACACTTAAACATCTGTTAAACCCCCCAGTCTTTCATTTCCCTGCTGTGTTAGAGTTGCAGGTAGAGAGCCTTTACACGGTCTGAAGACTTAGTGTTGCTGGGCTACCAGCGGCTATCGAGTCTAGGTGGGAGGGGGGTGGTGTGGGGTGGGTGCCGTTCTCTATGGTGACCGTCTCCCCTTCCTTCAGAACCCTGCGCACTCGGAGCGTCCATTAGTCATAATGGCGTGGAGCCGCGGCGCGCCGCTCGGCTGCGCTATCTTGAAGCGAAATAAAGGAAGCAGGTGTGGGCAGGAAATTAATGTAAATCCATCAGCGTTCAATTAGGCCCAGGCACACAAAAAAAAGGGGGAGGAAGAGCATCCTCTAGCAAACCAATAGGGCCCCTCTCTCTTTGTATGAAGGCAGAATGCAAGCTGCCTTTCACTCCATCCATCTCTTTGTTTCTGCAGACAAATGGTGCTAACTTTAATTATGAAAAAATAGTTGTACAAATTTATCCAGGTGCGGGCAGCTTCTGTTTTTTTTTTTTGTTTTGTTTTTTTTCCGGGTGAGCAGACGTGCCGGTGGGTTTCTCCATTAGGCTGACAGCATGGTGGCGGGGGTAATTCAGTGTATGTGTGTGCATGTGCCTGGAGGTGCAGAGAGCATTGGCCCTCAGTGCACAGCCCCCAAAAAAAGCATGTTAACCTAATTTGTTGCTAATTAAAAAAACACGAGGAAGTACACCTGCCATGGATCAGGACTGGTCTGCACCAAGGTACGGTGTACTGGGCACGCTATTTTGAGAGGCATATTGGAACATGAAACACAGCAAAAAGAAGACACTGTCCACCAAATATATCATATCTTCATATAGCACAGTGGGGAACTGTCATGGCCCTCTACGCCCTCTCAGAGGGCCTTAAATATACTTAACACACACACACACATAATTATTTTATTTTATCTACTTACAGTTTGACAATCAACATCTAAACAATTACAAAAATATAGGCAAATAAATTATTCAAATGTGTCTATTAAATCTGTGTTGGAGCGTGAAGGGTTAAGTGAAAGCCTGTGGCTCCCCCTATAAGGACGGTGATGCCTCTGCAGAATGTTGGTGATTGGTGGTCCCGCTGTTTATGTACAGAGGGGGCTAGGCAGTTATAATTCAGCACTATACCAATTTTAATCAAAAGTAAAATTGACCAATCATATCTTCCCTCTAAGTGGGCGGGCTTAACTGTATGATCATTTCCACCAGCTGTGGCGCACTAGCTGGAGAAACAGCTAGCTAGCGCTAGGCTACCACTGCTAGCTAGTTCGCTAAGTCACGATTGGAAGCCCATGTCCCACCACCAAACTGTCGAAACCCCCCCTTCTGAAAACTCGAGAGCAAATATTTCTCTCGTGCACAGAGAGCAGGCGACGGTACTGCACTTGTGCGGTTCCTCTTTCTGTGCCTGCGAGTTTCACATTTATGCTCACGAGTGAAAGATTTACGTGCGCGAAATGTTAAAATGTGCAGGTTTATATCTTTAACCTTGTGTTTTTGGGCGCTCAAGTTTTGACATTAATATGACACCATACTCTCGGGCTCATCGTCTACATATTCCTCTGAAACACAAACAGAGCTGGGTGATATTCGGTTATTTATAAGGAGGAATCTTATTTTGCTTATGAAATTATTAGGAGAGGAAAAAGTCGGTGGCTTGGGGGGAGGGGTTGGGGGAGGGTCACGGTTCACTACTGATATAGCAGATATGATATATTTTTTAAAAATGTATTGTTATATGTCTTACACAGCATATTGGAGCTGAAATAAAATCATGGATATGAAACAATATCTTTTTACATCCAAATTGTGTGGACAATGTAGAATTTACAACCATTGTCATACAACCCCCACACCCATTTTTATAGGAGCTCAAAAGTCATTGAACCAAATAACAGTCATAAATTAAACTTTTTATACTTTGTGGCCATTGACTGCCTGAAGCCTGACTAGCCCTTAAAACAGTCTGTTTTTTTCTCTGGTGATGATCTACCAGGCCTTTAATGTCCCTTCTCTGCAGTTCCTGTTTGTTTTTGGGTGTTTTACCATTAGTTTGACCTATGGCAAATCAAATAAATGCTCAATCGTATTAAGGTCATGTGACTGACTTGACCTGACCAGTGCAAGTCATTTAATTTCCTTATCTTTAGAAATATCTTGGGTAAGTGCTTCAGATTTCATCGTGCTGCTTTTATTTGCAGTCATATTATAAATAAATACAAGGGAACCAGTTCCACTGGCACTATATGTCTTTGCCATAACACTACCTTCACCATGCTCGACAAATGAGGTGGTAGATTTTTCCTTTCGCCATACCCCTCTCCTTCCATCACTCTGAAACATGTTGATCTTCATCTCAATTTGTCCATAAGATGTTGGTTCAGACCATACAGGGTCTTGTAAGCTGTTTATAAGGCTTGCCAGTTAAACCCTCCAAAGTTTTTAAATTAATTTTTAATTTAATTGTAAGGATTCAGACTCAAGAGGTGATATGCGATCCATATGCAAGGTTTATTTACTCAGAGCAGTCAATAATAAACAACGAAAATAGTCCAGAGGCTCGCTAGCACGAGGAGTCCGGGAGCAGTGCGCAGTGGGCCTGCAGCAGGCTGAGTGGCGGTCCCTTGAGCAGGCTGGATGGTGTACAGGACCGTAGATGTAGACTAGCTGCTTGACTGGGTCACCACTGAGTCACAGCGCTGTGCGGGGGGAACCAGAGCAGCACCTCGCGTCCTATGAAGAAGGGAGAGAGGAACCAGCCCTGTATGGACAGTTCGAACAGTGGTTAATAACTCCTCGCCGTGGTCTCAGCGCTAGTCCGGTGGCAGCCTCGAACAGAGAGGACCCTCACCGAGGGTGATATTCCAGTGATAACGCTAACTAAAAACAGTCATTAGTGGACCGGCCTCATCCGGGGAACGAAGTCCAGTGGTTCACCAACCTCGCTTCACAGGGGAAGGCTCAGCTGGGTGGGGGTGAGTGCTGAGCAGGTCAGAGGGACTGTAGATCCTCTTGGGCTCCAGGGAGTGTGACGGGACCCCGCTGAGGAGAAGCCAAGTCTGGTTGGACCGGTGGAGAGAGCCTTTAAGCGACGACCCAGAGACAACGGATGGGTAAGTGCTGAACCAAACAGTATCTCGGTAACAAAGCATGCAGAACAACGGACAGCTCACAGTCTGTAACTGTATAAATACAGTGTGTGCCTATATGGTAAGTGGAGCTGATTAACTGGACAATGAGTGTAAATACAATTCAGTGTACCTGAATAAAGTGCTTGATGAATGTATGACATCATGTCTGTTAGTACTAAAGGGTTATTCCACCAATTTGATGAAGGACTAGAAGATGACCAACACAAACTGAACAGTAACAGACTATCAGCTGTCGTCTGACTGTAGGAGTGTCTATTACTGAGTGGACAGTGAGTGAACACAGTGTTTACGCTGCAAAAAAGATTTTTTTTGCCAAGTAAAATGATCTTATATCCAGTTGCTATATGTTATACGTCTCATTTTAAGATTGTTGTATGCTTATTTTTTTAGATTGTTTAACTTAAATCAATTTGCATTGAAATTGCCCCAACAGTATTTCGCATCTGTGGTTGTCACATAGTATAGTTCATCCATGGGTTTCTAACCTTTTTCCTAGCATGGCCCATTTTTAGGATTTCTTATTCCCTACTCGTGCATCACACGAACACCACACACTACAGAAAGGATAAAAGAATGATCAAATAGTCTAATCACTTAATGCAATGACTTGGCCTGCATTTCTTAGATAGCGATTTGCCCATCTTTAGGCTTGCACTGAAAATGTGCTTGAAGTTTAGAATTTATTCAATCTTTCACCGCAATCAGAACAGTTCCTCATTCAGGGCCACCAAGGGGACGAGCAGGCAGTTCACCCACCACTTTTCAGAGTACTGGGGCAATGACCTACTCCTTTTTGAGTTCAGGGCTTTTACATCAAAGAAATCCAACTGCATGGAGCGCTGACCAACACCATAGAGTCAACGCAGTCATTGGCACAACTGATCAACATTTCCATTCCAGCTGGAGAGCAGGAAATTTCCCAAACAGTAAAGCCTCTGTGAGTTCATGTTCAATGAGAGGAGCTGCTTACTGATCCGCTAAAAATGTTTTTTATTGCAATGCACACTTTGAATTCGTTAAATGTCAGTTTTTATATTTCTTACTACTAGTTTCCTACACTACGGCCGCTGTACGGCCTTGTTTGGTGCATCCAACTATTTCTTTAGTTCAGACTGTTTTGATGTGTGAACAGACCAAAGGTGTCAGAAGTATTCACATTCATTACTCAGGTAATGAATAGATACTAGATACTCAAGTATAGATACTAGGGTTTTAAAATACTTCTGTAGAAGTTGAAGCATCAACTCAAGCTTTTTACTCCAGTAAAAGTTCTGCTTTCAAAACTACTTAAAGTATAAAAGTAAAAGTAATGTAAGGAAAAAAATATGCCAATAAGGACAAAAGCTTAGGGTCCTATAGTGCACTAGCCCACCTCCCCAAAAACAAATAATTCTTCTAAAAGCCATTATGACTATAATGTTATATTAAAATGTTAATGTTAATAAATTTGGGATGCGCTAGGCTTCCTGTTTCAGCTGCATATACACCCATTGAACATGAATGTAGTTTAATACAATGTAAATATATTAAAGAAGCATATCTGTGTACTACTGAACATTAACATGTGTTTCATGGAGCAGAAGATATGATGACTAGTTGTCTATAAGTATTGTAACTTATAGACATGAAGTTAGTTTTAGTTTCTCAGTCAATAGCCTAGTCGTATTGTATTTTTTTTAAACAACAATTTTTGCCTCACCACATTCAGAGGTGTTCTGTCAGCCTATTCCTAAAAATTGAAATTCTCTCAGTAGAAATTCATAATCAACAAGGTCACACCACAGAGAATACAGAGTTCAGTAAACAGTTTATATTAGCTGGCTAACTGGTTTCTTTTTTACAACTGTGAGCAACAAGCAACACTAAACCTTGCTCTGTTTAGTGTTCTTCAGAAAGAAGACACCACAACTCGCCCTGTTGTTTCTATTGTTGCTTTCATGGTTGGCAAATGCACCAGGTTAGAGTTCACCTGGATGAACTTGTGCAAAGTGAAATTAAACACCAACAAATTAAACTTCCATTAAAGTGAGCTTTTTCGCCAAACAGATTTTAACCAGGTTTGGTGTGAGCAATGATTTAGCCTTTTCTCTACGTTGAATAAGTTATATGTCTTTGCAGCACCACTTTTGCACTCCCCTTGTGACCACGTCGGTAGCCCCCAGGGTGTCACGACCCTAAGGTTACTTGGTTGTAACTGAGAAGGGGCCTACCTCAAATATGGTGCTACAGTGTGTGAAACAGTGTGACAGGTGTTATTTCTTTAGCCCTCCCAACTAATGCTTTGACAAACAATTACTAATTGCTTGTTGCTGGGCGTGGTCGGCTCCAATTTCATAGGTTCCTACTTACTTCTGAAACCAAAACTTGACACAGGCTAAACACCAAGCAGGTAGATGTGGACTCTGCTTTGTAAACTGGAGGAAATGTACACGTAGCATTACTGCACAACAGGCACCTCTTGGCTAAGTCTGATGCATGCACGAATGAGCTAAACTCTGGCGGAGCGTAATGCTAATTACCAATTAGTACATGACATCAGCTAAGGCAAAGGACCTTTTAAACAAGTGAGATGGCGAATGAAAATGAGGGTATTGCATTTCAATCAGCATGCTGTCTTCATTTGCAATGATATCAATGAAAACAAACCAGTGGAGGGCTGGCTTAGAGTAACTGCTGAGGTCACTGTTATTACATTAGCCTAAGCCATGCTGCTCCAAACTACAGTTCCAGGACTGTATGTGTGTATTTCAGCCTGGCACCCATGGACTGGTGGCTCAGTATTATAATAGTCCAAGGAGTGCTTAAGTGTATTCGGTATTTTAGCAGCCATGTCTTTCTTAAAGGCTAACAAGGCGATGATGTAGCAGGAAGTTATGAATTAGCTGTAAATTTGTGCTCACTAAGGATCTTCTTGTTAACTTTAAACACATGCTGTTTTCAGTATCGGCCGGTGTCTGGTTGCAGAGTAAGGACGCTGCTCGAATCACGTAATGGCTCACCAAGGGCATTGCTGTAAGCTGAGACATCAGAGTGTGCCTATTTACATTGGCTATCTCCGTCCATGAAAGAAAGCGCCACTCCTCTGTCTCGTCTGTCATGTCTTATCAACAGGCAAATCCCCGCTGCTTGTATTGCTAAGACTCCGGCCGCCTGCCGCTGCATTAACTAACAAGGCAGGAGCTTGTTCCTTTAACGTGTCACTTCCTGCGGCACGCCGTCCTAGGGCCAGCGGGGTTACACAGCCCCAGACGAAAGCTTTCTACGGTCTGAGAGAAACAGTAGCCGGCATATCGGCTGGCCATTAGGCCAGCGGCGGATGTGAGCGGTGCGCGCCGGGGGAAACTCTATGCCCCCCTGTCTCTGGAATGCACCATTCCTCTAGAGCTTTGGCTTCCTACCAAGAAGATACAGCAAATATAATGAAGAAGTGCTGAGGTGCTACATGGAGGTATAATTGCTAGTGTGAAGATGACACTTCTCTGCAAGGGTTTATGCTTTAGTGTTTTAAGGTTGGAGCCCAAAAGCAGCAGAGGAGATTTTTCTCTTTCATCCTCACATCCAGAATTCTGTGCACCCTCTGCAACTTTGATCTGAGGGTATTAGAGATGATAGTGTCCTAATAGGACAGCAAGTTTAAGGAGCTTATGGGGAGGTAGGTCATTTTATGCTTTAAATGCTATCTGAGTGGAGGGAGAAGCTTCGAGAGAGACGTGTTTTGGCCATTTGAAATGTATTTAATTCTTATGCTTTGACAGCTGGCTGTTCACACAAAACAATAATGTAGTGTAGCGATAGGGTATCTCTCTATCTATCTATATATATATATATATATATATATATATATATATATATATATATATATATATATATATATATATATACAAAATTGCAACTTTACAGGAGAGAACAAAACATACTTTACTTTAAATGTAAGTCAATGGAACCAGATTTTTTTTCAAGCTGTTTTGGAGCACTTCTATTGGTCCATTCATCATGAAATTTTCACATCATGTAAACAACTATTGTTGTGTTCAATTAATAAAGAAAACTCAAACTCGACCAAAATGGAGATACATGTTTCATCGGACATTAATAAATATATATATATATATATATATATATATATATATATATATATATATATATATATATATATATATATATATATATATAGATAGATAGATAGATATACAGATATAGTATACTACCTCCCCACAGCTCCTAGTATTGAATCAAATGTCTTTATGTGTCACCTTTGCCCCTGAACCACACATTGGGCAGCTCCGCTCTGTTGCTTTTTTTCTGCTTTGCCACTTTTTGAGGTGGTATATTGTGCTATATCTATAAGCTGTACATACAACCACTGTCTTTACTAAAGAACCCTTGAGAACCTTTTTACACAGAAATAAACACAAAATACAAACCTGTGTGTGTGTGTATGTGTATTTGTGTGTATGTGAGTCTGTTTGGCACACTTAGCTGCTTATGGAGGGATGGAGGGAGCAGGTCAAGTTCTTGGCAGCAAAAGTGCAGCGTTGCCATGGCAATGGGAGTGTTTGGTGGGTCTCAGGGTGAACACGGTTCAGCTCCTCGCACTGCGCACATTCTGGAGTAATGGAGGAGAGAAAGTCTGTAGGCACGTGAGAATGAATGGCATAATAGGACTGGACTGGTAATAAACCTACAGCGCAGGTCTTTTTCAGCCTGTGCGTTACTGGTGAGTAGTGTGTAAGGGGCATATAAAGATGAACAACAGAACAAAACAGAAACACTATTTGACAGAGAAATGCTTTTGAAGTTGATTTATCTTTTACATTCAGTGTAAAAGTAATGTAACATCAATAAAGTCCATTTAAATATATAACGTCATAACCATACTGTAAAGAAGACTCCTGTGTGGTTCCTCTCAACTGAATGAAAATGTTGCATTGAGCCACTGCCCCGCCCCAAAAAATCTCTAGGAACTTGGCTGTAGCCCCTTACATTTAAATAATGTTGGTTATTTAAGAAACATCCAGAGATGTTCACAAGTCACAAAATACAAGTCCAAGCCAAGTCACGAGTCTTTAGGCTAGAGTCTAAGTCAAGTCTTAATACAACATACAAATACACAGCTATATATATATATATATATATATATATATATATATATATATATATATATATATATATATATATACATACTTAGTGTGCAAAACACAATTGTACTCCAGTGCTTCCTTTTCTTTGTTTATATTTTATGCATTTTTATGCCTAAACTAAACAACAATTTCTTTGTTCTTGAGCTCTTCAAACATTTTTTTCAGATTATAGAGCAAACTAGAAGTGATATCATTTTTGTTTTGTAAAGTGAACAACAACTGCTGATTACATTATAATATAACTTGCTTTACAACTTACACTTAAGGAGTGGTGTCCTAAATGTTTACACACCAGCGCTATTACATTTTAAGAAGCTCAAATTTGAGAGTGTATTTTCACCGAGTTTGGCTCGATGCTGTAGCTGTATTGATGGCTAAGTGTCTAGCGTAAAGTAAACAACCTTAGCTGGGTTTGTTTACAGATGCCTTATGAAGTTTGATGTGGTCCCTGTGTCCCAATTCACTGAAACAAAAGTACAGCAACATACACACAAAACGAAAGCATTTTTATATAACTTTTTTTTCACACAGTGCCTGCATAACGGACTGACTCTTATTGTTCACGAGTCATTTTGGACAAGCCTGAGTCGAGAGTCTTTAGAGACGAGTTTCATGGCAAGTCTGAAGTCTTTTTCTAGGCGACTTAATAATAATAATGATAATAATAATAATAATAATAATATTAATAATAAAAACTTTCAAGACACCCAAGGACACAGTACAATAAATGGAGACACACAAGATATGAGTTTAAAAAAAAAAAAAAAAGCGTGACTCCAACTTGACTTGCTTAAGAACCAATGTAACGATTAAGACTCAGACATGGCGCTACGATCCATATGCAAGGCTTTATTCTCTCAAACACTGGGAAATGCGTCACACAGTCACATACAGAGTCACATTCTCATACAATATCCAACCCTGTTTGCTGTGCTGGGGGCTCTTATGAGGGCTGGCTAATGAGCCGCAGGTGAGACGCCAACCAGGTGATGGCGTGCAGGGGAGTGTGTGCGCGCTCTGTGGGCGCTGAGAGGCGGTGCTTATGGCCCATCTGTGTCTTCTGTAAGTTAACCAATGTATAAGACAAATACGCATATCATCGCCGTCCAAAGAAAAAGATCTCCAAAATGATAAGTTTACAGCAGAGGACAGAAACACTCTTTACTTTCTTTGTAAGTTAATGTTAAAGTATTTCGCTGAAACATTTAACTTTAATCTTGAACAGCTGTAGTTGAGAAATCACAGAGAAACAGAGGCAGAGAGTGGCAGAGAACTAGAATGGCACCTAATATATTTCAGCTGATGGAATGCATTTAGAGTGAGACAGTTTAATGTCCAGTCAAGAGTACCAACCACAACAACCACCACACCATGACAGCTCACTGCCGAACACTGCCAAGCCTGTATATACGCCATGTACACTGCTGAAGCTTTCAGCATTTCAAGCTAAACTCTTTCTCCTGTGCGCCACATACCCTGAAAGAAACAGTTTTTCTGTCTGTCTGTCTATCTATCTATCTAGTCTATCTATCTATGGCTAAATAACTTTTCTGAGTAGAAACTGGAACTGTACACTTTACATTACATGTTCTGAAGAGTTGGAGAAAGGCTTCAGATGAATCTCTCTCCAGCACAGGTCTCTCTGAGATGTAGCATTCACTAAGTATGCATGCAGAAGACTTTATGGGGGGATACAGTATGGAGAAGTTAGGAGAAGAAGAAGAAAAAGAAGAAGGGGAGAGAAAAAAAAAGAGAAAGAGAAAACCTTGGCACGCGGAGGCAGAGCGTGTGGACTGTCCGTGCCAGAGAGACGTTATTTATGTTTGGATGGCAGCGCGCGGTTCAGGCTGCCGCAGCTTGTCGCCCGCGCGCCTTTGGCTTCCTCCTGCTGTCCCGCCGAGGGGGGGTTGTGGGGGGAGATAGAGGGAGCTGGCTCGCTCCCATGACCCCCTCCTTACACACACACACACACACACATACTCTTACACTCAGACGGTGAACTAAGTGGAGAAGTATGAGTGAGAAGAGTCGGAGAAGTTGTTCGCATATGACGTCACCCGTGCACGCGCCTGGCAGGGCTGGAAACGCGCGGGGTCAAGCGCGCACATCTGTTGTGCGTAGAGGAGCACACAAAAAGGTAAAATTGGAAAGTTTTTAACAACCCCACCAACACAACACCCCCCCAAACCCAACACACATGCACGCACACGCATATGCTCCATTTCAACATTCCCACTTTAAGAATCATAGAAATGCATTCGTTTTGAGTGTGTGTGTGTGTGTGTGTGTGTGTGTGTGTGTGTAAGTGGGCGGGGGTGGGGACATGATTATGGGAGTATACAATCATCAACTTGCGAAAAAAAAAAACAATTAAAGTGGACGGTGTGTTGGAGGCAGAGGCTGGGGAAGTTTGCTGGTCATGATCTCATTAGCTAATTAATTGCTACACTCTTAAAAATGTAGACGACCAAAGAGTTTTTGAGTGATGCCACCGAACAGGGGTTCGCAGCATTTTGCAACCCAAGGCCCACTTAACCCCCAAAAACTTTCCACGGCCCCCCAGAATATTTTATATTGCCATTTAAAACCAAATACAGTGCAACCATCCGTGCGACCTGTGACACTGACTGCATTATCACACAACAAAAGAAACTAACCATTTACAGCACTTTTAGTCACTCACCTAATGAACTGGCTGATGTTGTTTGCCAGCTAACAAGTGGTGGATGTCAGGTTGAAGTGCAGAAAGTTGGAAACGGAGGTCTGGCTCAACATTAAGCCTATTCCTGTATTTGGTCCAGCCTTTGCTATAAGCTGCGCAACACAGTAGGAAGCCTCAACAGCTATAGCATTATCGGTTCCAGAGCAAGACAATTCAAGGGTATTTTCCTGCTTTGGTCTTCCTTAAGTTTGTTCTCAAAAAAATCCACAGGTTTAGATGCATACTCGCTGTGTTTAGCCTCCAAATGTCGACGTAACTTGGTTGGCTGTGGTAGAGGCTCGTTTTCTGTGCTTGTGAAGACAGCGCTAGCTACTCACTGCTGTATTTACTTCTTTTCGATTTATGCTTGCTTTTCTCGGTTCTCTCAGTAAGAGGTACAGTGGCTGCTTCACTTGTAGATGGTCCAGCTTCAGGATCTTTTGTTGTCAAAGACCCTGTTTTAAACCATTTATCCACGATGTGTACACAAGACAACAGCTTCACTCGGACTGAAGAAGCTAACTAACTAGCTAGTTAATCCACTAGCTAGCGCTGCGTGTCATGTGACTGTACTACGCCAAACCAACGAACTCAAACTAAACACGCTTTGTTTTGCAAATAAAGGAACTTAATATGCTGAACTATCTATTTATTGGAGAAAAAATACTTAGCAAAAAAAAAAATATATTTTTGGCCTGCGGCCCACAGGTTAAAAACCACTGCCTTAGAAGAACCACCTTTGGTTCTCTAATAGACCTTTCAAAAGGGTGGTTAAAGAACCATTTTTGTAATAAGATGTTGAGGGTGAAGAAAGTTTAACACTAAAGAAAAGAACATGAAAACTTTCTAGGCTGAGAATCACACATTCAAGAATAACAAAATATGTATTTTTAAAGTGTAAAAGAGTTTAAAAGGCCTTTTCATACAGCCGGCCTCCAAAAAACACACAAGCAAGCTAACAACAACAATCCTGAAGGATATTTTGACAGGACAAGGCAAGCATTTCTATTGGTCGGTTCATCGAGACACGTTTATACAGTGTAAAAGATTGCTGCTGTGTTCAAATGATGCAGAAAAATGAGGAACAAATGGAGGCAATCCAAGGCGGCTTAGCAAGTAATAGAATGGAAGTAAAATATCAATTATAGATTACGGATATCACATAACAGCGCTAAGCCGAAAAGAATGGAAAGGTGAAGGGGGGAGTAATTGTTGTCATTTTTTCATGGGATGGCATCTCCCTAAACCTAGCTCCGTGAGTATATATTTATATTTCACAGGCAAACGTGCAGGGCCTTAAAAGGACAACAGGGCTTTTTCCCTGAGGCCTGCTGGAGCCTGGAGTCTGGGGAGGCTCAAGCGAGGGTGTTGCGCTGGCCTGGGACTCTTCAGGCCGGCGCGGTGGACGGATGGATGGATAGATGGGGGCCAGAGGAGAGGAGAGGAAAGGAGAGGAGTAGAAAGAGCGGCCCAGGCCTGGCAGCAGCCTCGGTAGGACCAGATAACAGCTGATACTGGGACTAATTTGGTAATGTGCTGGACGGGGTGGGTGACGTGGGCCGCGGCGCTGCTGGTGCTGCTGATAAAAAGCATGCCAGCTGAAGCTGGCTCCTCTCGGGGATGCTATGCTGCTTGCTGTTTTATGAAGGAGCCGTATCTGTCTGGAGAAGGAATGGATCTGCCCTGGGTGCGCGCACACACACACACTAATGAAGCAGAGTTGGTCTCGACTGATAAAGATAGAAGTGAAGAAGCAGGATGTGGAAAATGACCAATGTTCAGTTTGACATAAGCTTGAGGTAAATGGTTGCACTGACCAAAGAGATTTGGTGATATTCAGTTTCATTCTACAGCATTGCTTGTGGAAGTCAGCTGGACGTGTAATTTTTTACTATAGTGCTTCCTAATGCATTCTTAAAAATCTGGATCCTGAATGGCTTACTGGGGGTCCTAGGAAAGGAGAGTCATTAAAGAGAAACTCCTGAAAAGAATCTGTATAATTCAATTGAAGAGATTCAGAGTGGTTTGAAATCAATCAGTCGAATCGATCTGTCGGCCTGTCTATCTGTGTCTATCTCTCTGTCCATCATTAATGAGATTCAAGTTCATGTTACTGAACGAGCTCGACATGGTTGATTTCCAGTGTGATTCGAGCCTGGCTTTGTATCATGCAATTTTTCTTTTTCCCATTGCCACTGCATAGCATTAATAGGTCATGTATACTCCTGGGTACACTCGACTGCACAGCAGGTTTGTGTACATCGCCATTCTAACCATAAAGAGGTATCATGATGATGAATAATACAGTGAGGCCTGTGAATAATTGAGAATAAGCAAGAGATAATTGCATCTGGCTCAGTGTTATTACCATTTAAATTGAGGCCCTAGAGTTGAGTGCCTCTCTGCTGAACAATCTTACAGTTAACTAAGCACACATGTAACGATGAGGCCCTTTCAGCCACATATTTTTTCACGTTCCAACTTTTTTTTCCCCTTTTTTTCCCGCTCAGCTCTACATTGTCCGTGCTTGAAAAGCATGAAGATAAAGATTTGTATTTTTGATTAATCCCCCATATGCTCTGATTGCCTCGTCAATCCGCAGAAAAGGAAAGGACATTATGTAAACGCCGTTGTTGTCATGGGTGACAGATTGACAGTGGCCTACAACAATACACAATACCGTTTGGTACGGCTGACAGGGGCTGGCCTGTCTCAGGGTAAATAACGCTCTGTGAAACTGTGGCCGCAGCGGCGCTGGAAGGATGAGTGGCTCTGAATGACTGGGTAATGTCCATGTCACATGCGCTGTCCAAGGGAGACGCATACACACAGCAGCCGACTTGGCCGGCGTCGACGGCCCCACATTTCTCATGCACTTAACTTTGTAACAGAGATGTACACACAGCCTTAGTAACCACGGTTTGCTGACAGAGAGAGCAGAACAACAGTTCCCTGTATAGATTATTACACTACAGTATACTAGAAACACTTAATTTTGATGTACCACTTTGCATTCTTTGTCTTTGACTTTTATTCAATTCAACTCTTCTTTAAACCTGAGTATAACAGCTGTAGTGCTACTGTTGTAGGGGAATTTCACACAGTTTTCAAAATTCCTAATTTAATTATTATATCCATTGGGGAGAGGTAGATGCATGTGATTTTATAGTAAAATAACATCTTATATCTTATATGAAATAATATAAGTTTAAAATAATAAACTAATGAACTATAATCAAAATAAATAGGCCAAACCTATTTTACTGTTATCACCTTTACATTTAAAAAAATTGGATAGTAAGCTGATAGTAGGCTCAGGCTGACTATTTAAACCTACATCTAACCCTAAATCTAATCTTGATGCTGTTGGCAATCAACTTTTAACCAGATAGTTTGCTAATAATACGAGACCTTGCACATAGGCATAGAGAGGCCGTCACAATAAACTATAACAGCTCATTAACATGGGCAGTCTATCAGTGATTAACTGATCTTAGATATCAGCTACTAATTTGGTGTACTGTTTGTAATATAGGCCTGCCAATTCTAAATCTCCTTAGGCAAGCCATGTAATGGATTTCCTGTTACAACAACAACAACTTTAACATTCACTGGAGAACAGGGAGCTGTCATAAAGACATGATGAGCACTTTTATCATGTGTTTTGGTTGTTCTACACCCGAGCTGCTGCTTCCTGTCTCCTGTGCCAGGAGGAAAAGCTGACAGAAGCTAACTAGCACCCCCTTTTGAAACAATTACAGCTGACCTAAGCTACAGTCTGACTTGAGCTACTTACAGGCGCTTCTGCTCAGACTATTCACCAGCTATTATACATTTATTTTGCTTTATAAAAAATATTTTATTCAAATATGTCATTTCCACTTCCCACTACTGTTGAAATGATATACATGTTTTAATGAAGTACATTAAGAGAATTTTCTCTTTTAATGTATTAGGATTTTCACCCTTACAACATTAGAGATGTGTAATCTTCGCTGAGATATATTATTATACAGCCATACCTTTATGTGCAAAATGTTTTTTAGAGGTTAAATGCACAATTACTAAACATATTAAACTTTTTATGATATGGATGATTGTTGCAATAGATACAGAAGATATATTAGCTTGTTTTCTACATAGAAAATCAATAAAAATGTAATTTGGCCAGGTCAAATATTTGCACACAACTCTATATCAGTATTTGACAGTTCTACTCCTAAATCCTCATTTGTCCTGCTCTAATAGCCAGTTGAGCTTGAGAAAAGGTTATAAAAGATCTAGTGATATGACTCTATGAAAAGCTATGCAGTGCAGGGTAAGCTTTGCACAGTGAATGGATGCAGATTTTCAACAAACATGCATACAAAATTATACCAGCCATCATCTTACATTGAATTTCTCATTAAATATAGGCCGATTAGTAGAGGTCGAAATGTCTGACCTCACAATGATTTGATTTTATTGTGGTGGTCTAGAAAAGTAGTCAAATACAATCATAAAATTTAACCCAGATTTAGTTAGATTTTATAATTTTCATATAATTTTTATATACAGTATATATTGCATAAAGACATGTGATGGAAGAACTACTTACACAGTGCTGGAATAGTGACAATAAAAAAGAACATTACTGAATATTATTATAATCAATTATTAGAATATTTCAATATCAATACTGTTGACTCACTAGCTTCAAGGCATCATGATGCCTCAATGCATTTTTACACCCCTAGTGGCCAGTTATCATGAGCACAGACAGGCAGAGTAGGCTTTACCTTAAGCATAAACAATGAATGTCAGGTAATTAATTCTCTGCTTGAACCAACTCATGACTCTCCAGATGCAGGGTCAGTGCTGGAGCATCTCAGCACTTTCTCCTTCAGCTAAGATATCAATCGTTTTTGTATACTGTAAACACAAATGTGACTGTAGAAAACATTTTATAATATTTTACATAGTATTAGAACATAGACATATATATTGTCACTGTTCAAGCAGCTTCAAAATGGTAATTTTACAGAAGAGGGCAATATTATTATACTTTATATATTTTGTATATGTTTTTATTATTTCTTTTTTTGTTATCTTTATCTATTGGTGAATGGAGGAACAGCAAAGTAAGAATTTCATTGTACAGTGTAACTGTCTGTTTCTGCTGTGCATATGACAATAAAACTCTTGAATCTTGAAAAACATGAAGTTAATATAAAAAGATTTGATTAAAAACTTTAAAAAATGCACACAGTGTAAAAAATGGAATATGGAATATACTGTGGTATTTAGTTTTGGAGAGAGATTTGGAAATAACGCTGCGTTTACATGGTGCTGTAGAAAAAAACCTCGTTCCATGCCGCATAGCGGTACACCAACCAACGACAGCATGAAGCCACGCAAACATTGGCATGGTGACAGTGTTAGCAGCGAAATGCAATGAGTATCAGTGGAAGGCTTTACTAATATATATCATAGATCATATATCATTAGAACTGATGTAAATACAATATAAAGTAGTGTGAATGTCTTAGTTTGAAAGAAGTAAATAATATCTTGTGCATTAGTTTGAAGAATAAAGTTCAGTTCCAGATTTCTTCTGGACGCCCCAGACATTGCATACATGTATGAAATTCAGCAATTGATTTTGGCTTAATTACATACTGAGTAGTCAAATCAGGTATTATATAATAATTGGTAGTGGTCCACAGGAAACCACTGACCTATGTAAAACCACTGCTTACTGTATTAATACTATTTGAATAGTTAAAAAATAAAATGTTTTGCTGAGCAAATAAAAGCTTCCTGTCTGGAAGCTTTTTAAATATAATGTAAATAGCTTTTTAAATATAATGTAAATAGCTTTTTAAATATAATGTCCCAAGGTGCCTATATATTTACATGAGGGCCCAGATCAGGTCTAGTGTGGTTTTATGTAACAGCAAAGTTCATAACTGATTTTTTCTTACTCCAACCTCTCTTTAACTCTTACAGTGAAACCTTTTTTATTTTATGTTTGTGTCATTAATCCTTATATATGGAAGTAAGCTCTGTTGTGACTGGCTGTCTTGCATTTAGCATCATTCCAAGAGTTGTCCATGCTGAAACATTCCTTATAACTTTAGTGTGAAGTGGGCGGGGACAAACTCCTATAGGCTAAACAGGTGTATATATGTTTATATATAAATCTATATATAGATTTTCTTGACAACACAGAAACAATAGACAGGTTACTTTGACATATAGACAATGTCTTGATGCTTTTGTAGAGTATATATAATTGATCTAAGTGCTCTATTATTCTATAGCACTATATTATTTTATCTAATTAATTTTAACTATATGGGCTATTTAAGTTAGAAGTGGGAATTCTAAAATGTTGTTGTATAATACTAGGTTCACCTGGATACCCTTTGTTTCTTTGGCTCCACAATGAATCAAATTAATGATTCAGACACTAAAGTTGTTTGTAAAAGCAGTAAAAATTGCCGGAACATTCTGTCCGGCAAAAAAATAAATAAATACACGCTTATCTTACTAATTATTACTTTAAATGAGTGCGATCGATTCTTATGTTCCGACATGAATGTCATCAGTTCACCACCTTAGGATGCATTTGTTCAGCCTCACTAGTTAAATGTTACAGAGTTAGCACAGACAAAGACAAGGAGAGAGAACGCTCTGCCATGAACACAGCCAATGAATTCCATGTAATTAATCCTGAGCTCGAGCAAACTCTCTTCTGTCTGCGGATGCAGTGCTGGAGCATCTCAATGCACTCACTTTCTCTCTCTCCCTCTCTCTGGTAGGTTCTATAACCCCCAGCCCCTGGCTCCAGGCCCCTCACACTCGTCCCTGCGAGACGCTGTGGAGAGCAGTGGGCCGGGGAGAGGATGGAGCCGGAGCCCCTGGGCCGCTGGAGAGCAAGTGTGGGTGCACTCAGATAAGCAGCTCAGACAGGATCATGGGGGGGCTGAGAGGGGGTTTCTCCCTCTCTCTCCCTTTGCCTCAGAGCGGGAGGCCTCGCTTGCTACACTTGCCTTGCTGTCACTTTCCGCAGCCTGTGTGTATGTATGTGTGTGTGTGAGTGTGAGTGTGTGTATGTGGGCTTTTTCTTTTTTTTTTCCACAGAGTTTGGAGCTGCTGTAGGTCAAAGAGGAGACTGGCGGGCCGGGGGTGCGGGCGGGCTGGGCCAGCGTTAAGCCGGTCAGGTGCAGCGCCACCAGTGATCATTAGGGTTACAGCTGCTCGGGCCAGATTGTGTGCTGCCTGTGCCGGGCGAGATGTCTCACCCTGGGAAAAAAGAGCGAGCATCTGTCTGTCCTTCCCCGTAGACACGAACCTCCTACCAGCCTGTCCAACTCAACCCGACTGGTAACAAGGTCACCTAGCTCTCTCGCTCACTCCCTAACTCTATCTCTCCGTACAGGCGCTACAGTTAACTGTTTCCTTTCAGGTCAGGCGGGTAAAGCACATACCAAAGTGTTCCATTTACAGGTGAAGCTTGTTTTAGTTTCTATTCATGAAAACAGCAAAAGGGGATCCACATCATCCAGTCTAAACCTTAATTGCTCTGAATACACTGATTAAACAGTCACATTTGCAGATCTCGTGCCCCCTCACTTCTTTAGCACACAATCAGTTCACATGCTACGCGGCCCCGGCATCGCAAATGTGACGTTCCGTCCTCTAAAAAGAGCACAACTGAAATGAAAGCATGAAAAGAGGGCGACGACTTGAGAAAGCAACAAAATAACAAGTGCACAGATTTAGTCTTTTAATCCTCTCAACATATGAAACATCCCCATTGATGATTATTCTATTATTAGATGTCGCTGTAATCCCTGTTAAACCATAAACATTTATGGATTTTAATCAATGTGAGTGAACCTTTGACAACGGTGTCATTAGGGAAGTGTCACGAGGGGAAATTAGAAAGCAGCCTCGATAGGCAGCGAATGGCATATGGCCAAGCATTAATCTGTCAGAGGGAAGATCCAGTAAACACACTGGCGAGGAATGACTCTAACAATACACGGCTTTAAGTCAGATGGATGTTGTTGATGGAGAACGGATTTAACTAGAGGTCATTCATGCAGTTGGGTGGTAGTGAGCTACAACCAACTCTATGGAAATGTGCTGTATGCATATAAGGGCAGATGAAAAGAAGTCAGTACGAAGGCCATAATAGAGTGAAAGTAAGTATGAATGCTGAAAACGAGAAAAGATATACTGTAGTGCAATAGAGGGACATCATGAATCACAAAGCCAGGACAAAGCCCGAGATTGGATTTAGTGAACAGGCGTCGGATACATAATTGATCGTGACAGCTTCAGCTGTATATAATTGTGGCACGGGCTACATTAGCTTGGCCTCGAGCAAACCGACAGTGAGAGAGAGAGAGCGGGGGAAAAAAAAAACTCAACAGGACGAAACAGGTGTGACTCCAACTTTCTGCCTCACAGGAGAAAATGAAGCACGCTGTCAAGGACATTGCACCTGGGCTATTGTCTGCAACAAATGGCTTTTAAGTGCAAATTACTGCCAGGCTTTAAGGAGGTCTATGGCCTTTGCACTTATTTTACCCATCTGAATTCAGACGATCTGCATAATGAAAAGAAATTTAAAACAGGACTCACAAATGCTTCTTTAGAAGTAAATGAGGAGAAAGATAACAGCATCTATAGAGCGTGATAGATCTGCTAAGAGAGCGTGTGTAAATATAGTGTGCACGGTTCTGTTGCACAGTTTGTTTGTCAGTGGATACATGTGCAACAAGAAGAGGCAGAAAATATTCAACAAAAGCATTCGCTTTATACTAACTGCAGCGTATACTCACATTTATCTTTAGGAACACTTTCTTTAAAAAAAATCTAAAGAACTGAATTTATATATATATATATATATATATATATATATATATATATATATATATATATATATATATATATATATATACTACCGCTCAAAAGTTTGGGGTCACAGTGAAATTTCCTTGTTTTCAATGTATGGAATGGAATAATGCTTCAGATACTAAACTAACCTAGAATGTTGTTCTCCCTTTTATACTCACTTATTAGTAGAAAGTTTTTCAGCTGTGCATTACAATTGAGCAAGAGTGTCCTAACAACCAATTAGCCCAATGACTTGGATTGGCGGCCGTACCAGGAGATTTAGGCAGAGGACTGAGAATTGCTGATAATAGGACTGTATACAAAATGAGCCTCTATACAAAAATAGGCTTTAATACAAACATTTTTATTCTTTAAAAATCATCTAATACACTTAAATTAATTGTGAAATGGACAATATTGTTTGTGAATTGCATGAAAATGGCATCAAATGAAATTCTGAAATTCTAAAGTGATTCTAAACTTTTGAGCGGTAGTGTGTGTGTGCGTGTATATATATATATATATATATATATATATATATATATATATATATATATATATATATATATATTTGTCAAACTAAAATAATATTTCTTTAAGAGACTCTATATAGTTATTAATGTTAATTCATTAATTTATTATACTTAATTGAACTGTCCATTGCATCACTAACTAAACAATTGCATCCTTAGCAAAAAGTTACGACTGTTTTGGTAACGACAGCCTGGATAGTGGCAATTTTAAGCTAGCTAGCAAATAAAAAATGCTAGAAAATATCAGAAAAAAATCAGAAAATATCCAACCACAGCTTTGAGCTGTCATATATGCATAAAATCATTGTAAATAGATATGCGTGTTTGGATAGTGGCAATTCTTAATGTTACACTCTGTTACACGCTGATGTTCTGATCTACCTGCTCACCATGTGGACCAAGAGGGAGAAGTATGCAATCTCACTAAGTGCCTTTGAAATGCAAAGTTGTGGTGAAAATAAGACTGTTGACTAATGTGTATCAGAAGTGACATAAAAATGTTTTTTGAATAAAGACTTTTTTTATTTAAGCATTCAACTTTGGACCCAGCCCAATGTGGACCCAAACCGATAAACTATTGAAAATTATTTAATTCTGACTGTGTTTATTTTAAGCGACGGAGCTTTTCTCTTCTTTACGGTATACAGGCTTTAGAGTCCAGTGAACTCGGAGACCAATCGCGTGCGCTGTAAGATCACAAAGGCTCCTCCTTTTGGAGACTACCGCTCTGTAAAACCAACATGTCAATCTGTGAAGCTGAGTTAACAAGAAGCACGTTTTATTTACTTTCTCTATAAATAAACACTTCAAGATGCACTTTTTTCAAAAGCATTCTGTTTTTTTAATGTAGCTCTTGTTTTTACTTGAAGTGATGAAAAAAATATTTATTTGGAGCTTTATAAATAATAAATTCAGTTCAGTATTTAAACAGTAAATATACTGAAATATACTGAACGGTATGTGTGATGTGTTGGTGTTTCAGTAGCTGATGGTATAAGATGCTGATACTAGGCTACTTCAGTAAACAGGATACACCACTGAATCAGAACACACATTAGAAATGATGATGGTCCGGACCTTGGCCTGAAGAAACCTCCTCTAACTGGACCTTATTCACTTCTAATTAAATACCCCTTGGCTAGGGTTTGTGACAGCCACCTCTCAACACAAAGCATTCTATTAATCCAAAGAAAACATGTATCTTCATTGTTTCTTTGTTTTTTACTTTTCTCTGTTATTTAAGTACTGCAGCATTGTTTACATTACGTGAAACCTCTATGATGAATGGACCAAGATAAATGCTCCAAGTCGCTTGGGATGAAATGTCTTCACATTAATTTACATTTGAAGTAAACAATGTTTTAGCTTTATCCGAAAAGTTGCCATTTTGGTGAGGCATGTTTTTCTTCTGACAGAAATGATATTTAACTTGATACTGTCTCAATTAAAGAATAGAGGTAAGGTTGTGTATTGCAACCTACTGCATCCCCCACCCACCCCTCCCTTCCTTCCTTGAGAAGCTACAGAGGATTTCCGCCATTGCCTCAGTTTCAATTTGCTTTGATGGTGAGGATTCACAGCTCTTTGCTTTTTGTCTTTGTTTTTTTTTGTTTTAAGTCATAGGTACGATCCTATGGTTCTTAAAATTTGGGTTCTTAATTTTTCACAACATAAAATGCTTAGGCAGCACCAGCGTTCTAGCTATTTATTCTGCCCCTTGAGCAGCCCTGCCTAGCATGGTCATACCATCAGTATAGCGAAGTAACTCTGTGTTTCAAACTTTTTATTGTCTTTTAATGATAATTTAGTCCAGATTTTCAGAAAAGGACATTCACCAGCTTTTTACGGTGGCCGAGAAGACCCAAATTTACAAACGCTGCAAAACCGTCCACAACACAACAGAAGTGTTTCCGGAGGACACTTAAAGGACGTGGTACTATATACGGCAACGCAATGTAAACAGAACCATAGTATCTAATGAGAAGCAAGTTAGGCTATGTTTACTAACTATCCAGACTTACTTCTCATTAGACGCTAGTGATGGCCAGATCAAGCGTTGAAGCTTTCCCTCCAGCTGATTCAAAAAATGGTTCATTACACAAACCCCCCTGCTGGCCAAAGCTTTTATTGTAATTTCAACTATTTGCGATGTCCTCTTGCAACGTTGTCAACAAGTATATACACAAAACACATTAATTTCATTTTCTGTGGTTAATTCATTCGTTCATCTGATCTGTGTTTGATTGTGTGGGTCTGTTAATTAAAAAAAACTGCCAGTATGATTTCAGTCAGTAAATAAGTCCAATAGTATGTGAGATATGGATGTTAAAACTGGTGCAGTGGTTTTAAGAGATGGGACAGTGATTGTGGTTTGATGGTGACTTTAAATTTTATTAAGAAACAATAAATCACGCCAATACTCAAACCACATCCTGAGACAGCGAGGCTTCAGATGTCATCAGTGACGTCACTCGCCCTTAACGAAGCAAGCCTCCATACACGCTTCATAAACGACTTTCTGGATTTCTCCACACAAGTTCCGATCGTATCATTCATATAATTTGCCCATCACTATTAGACGCTACCGCAGCTCCGCGTGGTTCTGTTTACATTGCGTCGCTGTATATGGTCCCACATCCTTTAAGTGTCCTCCGGAAACACTTCCGTTGTGTTGTGGACGGTTTTGCTGCGCGTTCGTGTTTTTGTAGCGTGTTTGTTAAATGTAGAGCCCATGCTGCCGTTTTGAGGAAAGTGTTTTTTGTTTGCAGTGCTTTTGTGAATCTGCAGTGTGTTGAGTCTTCTCGGCCACCGTAGAGGGCTTCTTGTTCAGATTTTCTTATTCAATTTTAGGTAAATTTCAAGTAAAATTATAAAAAAACTGCTGCATCATTTTCAGTGGAACAGGCAAATTTGTACAAGAAGCTGGCGAATAGGAAGCTGAAGGTCAGCACCAGAATGTAAATACTGAACCAAGATAGAACGTTGAAGTAGTTTTAAAAAGGATAAGTAGATATAATCTGGATGAAGTTGTATGCACAGAGCTTCCGATAAAGCTGTGGTAGCATATTTTGACAAGCGTTCTTCTTCTTTCAGCGTTTTCAGTCGGTGCTGTGGCACTCCCAAATTCAAGCTGCCACCTAAACTTTAAAAGGCTAAAAAACGAAAGCCACTCTTTGTCTAGTTTGTTTGTTCTGGGCTGCTGTAGCGTCTCTGCACGGCAACCTCTCTGGCAAGAGGATCATTCTGGGCTAATGAAAACAAAACAATTTGAAGCTAATTATATTCTAATGAATTCATAGTATTACATAGTTTGTAGACATTACATACTATAGTTCTGCCAAAAAGACTCCAGGAGTAGAGGAACGTAAAACAAGGTTTAATCTTCGATTAAGTTCTACAGTTGGAAGGTTAGTTATTGTAGGACATGAAGAAAAAGTCTTTGGCATAAGCCCAGTCCTAGGTTCAAGTTTTAAAGTGTGAAGACCCTCGCAGATCCTGCTGGATATAGGACAGCAGGTACGAAGCCGCCTCCCTTTACAGCAGGACAGGGACTCAACTGGTGGTGGTGGGGAGGAGGGGGGAGCGCGTAGAAACGTCCATACCTAAAGGCAGCAAAGAGGGAGCATGAGTCCTTTTAAAGACAGGTGGTAGCCTGCAATTGGTTGGAGTAATGGATGAGAGACAGGGACGGATTAAGTATAGTCTGGGCCCCTGGGCAGCCTGCGCCCCTTGTGATCAAGGGCCCTCTAATGGTATGCCCTGCTCTTCTCTAGGGCCCCCTGGTAGGGCTCTCTAAAATTATGCCCCCCTCTTTCCTAGAACCCCTAATAGCCAGAGGTTGAAGTCAGAGCAGTGCCACAACGCCTTGTTTATTTTCATAAGGGGCCCCAAAAGCATGGCTAGGGCCCACAAGAGGCCCTGGGGTCAAAATCCCTAAAAGTCAGAGGATCCATAAAATGGAGGCCCCTCGGAAATAAAAATATATTGTATCATAAATGTTGATAGGCATCGCAAAATATTTTGGGCCAGGGCTCCCCCCCCGGGGGCCCCCTGACCTCAAGGGCCTCTGGGTGCTGGCCTCACTAGCCCAGTCAGTAATCCAGCCATGATGAGAGAGTGACGTAGCATTGGAGTCTTTCTGGCAGAAATTTCGCTAAAGCTTTCATTGACATAGTATGAAATATACCTAATTTCTGCTAATCTGTTCGGCTTTTGAAGTTTGTATTTAAGAAGTAATGGAGGCCTATAATCACCAGTAAGCATCACTTTTATACTTAGTGAACACGAAAGTGGACAAAAACTAGCTAAACAGGCATTAAGAATATAGTATACAAGAATGTATTCAAGTACAGATTACTGATTACCTGTTTAAAATGTATTCTGTAGTCTAATCCCAAAAACCACTGTATTAACTCTTTGATGCACAAGCTAAGCAAACCACTTTTAATGGGATCCCGACTGGTAACATTTGTAAGCCTTAATATGGTGTAATGACTCTAAAATATTAGGACACAGTGTTAAAAATCATAAAAAGTAGCAGATTTATTTGATTCTCTGTAAAATCCGCTGCACGTGGGTCTCCATTGTTGTATCTACTGACGTGATCAGCGGGTAGTGACGTCAAATGGTTGCAGTAAGCAGCTGTCGCGCTTGAGCACAGCTAGCTAGCTAAACATGCTACTGTTCAGTCTTTGCAGTTTGAGCTAGAATACAACATTTCTGACATCAGCGGCGACATCACACACCACGTTAGTGTAAATGATGAACAGAGAGGCGTGGAGGAGAGAGTGGACACAGTGCTGGAGTTGTTGTGAAACTGTGTGTTGGTGTTGACGGAGAAGGAGAGTGTCTGTTAAAGGAGCTCCGCTTTCTAGCAGGAAACATTCACGCTCAGTAAACAGCTAGATACACTGAACGGGAGTGTCTCTGAGCTTCACACTCCTTTATTAGTGAAGTAGTATGTTCACTACTAAGGCTGTACTTTCACCTTCAGGATCCACAAACGGGGGAGAAGCAGCTGATGCTAATGATAGACGTTGTCTGTGGGACGCCAGTGGCACTGTGGCACTGCATTGTGTTTTAGTCTACGCTTAAAACCAACAGCATCCGTCAAGTCTCTCACCAGTGGTGGTCTACTGAACGACTCAAACTCATCCAGACTGAAGTGAGGAGAGCAGAGCGGGGGTCTTTGGGTAGCTGTGTTGATCCATACGCTGCTTCACTAACTATTCTCCTTGTTTACGTTAGGGAAAGCTGTTTAGATTAATATCAGTCTTCCCAATGCTTTTCACTTGAAATAACATCCAACAGTAACACAATGTTTTCTTTAAGCTGGGTTAGCTAACTAACATTCACTCCTTCCAACCACAGTCAAGTTTAGCACCGCAACCATTTGACGTCATCTACCCAGCAGACATTGCGCGGCAGAACTAATGGCTGCGTCCAATATGTCCAATATTTAGAATAAAAGCGCTAATTTATAAATAAATCTGATACTTTTGTGATAATTTTGCAACATGTCTTTTAGACAATTTAGACTCATTACACCATATTAAGGCTTACACGTGTTATCCCCTAAGGCACAACATGAGTCAAACATCATTCCCTATAGTATTTTATGTATTGCTTCATGAACAAAAACAGTTGTAAATATGTTCCTGACTGCAAACATTTAGAAATGTCAGTAGTTCATATCAAATTCCATAGTATTCAATTTCAATTCAATTTCAATCCATAGTCAATTTTGATGTTTTCTGATGTTGTGTGTTAGAAAGGTAGTGATACAAAAATTAAATTAGAAAATAAAATTTCAATCGGGTTAATTTTGACCCAGGTTGTTCACCAAAGGGTTTAAGTAACATAATGTGATTACTTTGTGTAATTTTGGATTACTTGTAAGGCAGGTTATAATGTCTGCTATGAGCTAGATATACCTGTGCTATGGTTTTCAGTCTGGTCGGTGACAAATAAAAAGTTTTACATCATAATTTAGATTAAATATCTAATTTGTAAAATTCTAACAAGAATACAAAACTCAACAGAAGAGAAAGTACACATGAAAATGACTAACCTTATCTTAACTCGTATCCATTAACATTATTGCTGTAAGAAACAAATCTGCATTCACACAAGAAAAACCAAGAAAGTCATACATGAATGCATTAGCCTTGTAGCTCTCTCGCAAATCTACAGAAGCTAATTTAAGACCTTAAACATGTCTTAAGGCAATGTAAGTCCATGTAAGTACCTAATACATTCTCACTGAATTACTTGAGAAGGAATGAAACACCATCCATATGGCTGAGCATAACTATTCACACTGAGCATTTAAAATAAACCACTGATTCCAGTGATTAATACAATCCAATTCTCAGCAAGTTCTTTTGAAGTAATGTGAGGCAGGCTGGCCTTGATTCATTCAGTTCACTGAAAACAAATGAACATCTCACCTGAATAAACATAGACCTGTGCCCTGTAACTAAACTCAAAGTTCAGTTTAAAACTTAATAACTCATGAAAGTGCTGATGCAAATCCACTGGAAGATCTCAAGACGTTTTCATAGAGGAGAGGAAGGCCTCAGAAACGGTTCTGTAGCCTTAGCTGGAATTAGAATAGAGTAGCAATGCCCCCGGGTTATTACAAATACGTGTACATCTTAGAGGAGGGACGCGAACGGAATACGTTCCGTTGACGTTGTATGCTGATCTTTCTGGAAGAGGCATTGCTTGCGAGTTGCATCAGTTGTTGCTCCACAAGTTTGTTCCCTAAACTGGTCCATGCATATTAGCATGCGGTTTCTGAAATGTTGGCACCGCCGAGGATTTCCGCTTGATGGAATTATGTATGAACTTGTGTTGTTTGCGTGGTGGTTCAGACAAGAACTACATTTGATTTCATAAAGATATCATGAAGATCCAACCCCATCGTTTGAATTTGTAAGCTATTTGCTGCAATTACAAAGTTGTTTTTGAAAAACAGTGAACCAGATTGCGTTACCGCATTGAGCAATTACTACGGCAAAGACTTTGAAAGCCATTCTGTTTCTCAGTTCGTTTCAGAGTTCCTGGTGTACTCAGGGTACTCAGAGAGCAGGGCTGTGGCTCTCCCTGTGTACCACGACTGATGCAACACTTTAGAGCGAGATGCTAATTGTTTTCTGCAGAAAACGCATTCACACGCATGCTCTGCAGTCAGCTTGCAGCTGCAGCAGCAGGGTTGTGGTCATCCTGAACCAATGCAGTGCAAAACGTATGATGGATCTGCACCACCATATCGCACTGTGGATTGGTTTCCTCTACCGCCACTGAGTCATTTCTGCTTGTCTTTTCGTTTCCCATGGCTTTAAAAGCTTAAACGAGCCACAGTGTGTTATTAAACACGTAAAGGATTGGGTTTAAAATTTCGGTGACTTGTCAGTTCGAAAAAATGTGTGTATGTCCCGTGTTGATAGCATTTTCGATTTTCTTATGATTGCTGTCAGGTGATAACGCGGTGAACACAACAGCAGTTGGCACTAACAGCAAGTTGATCAAGCACGCCTGCACCCTAGATACTGCCTGTTTAATTTCACGTTTCCTGAGGGTTTGTTGATACAGTTATTGCTCAGATTAATACAGTTAGTACCGGGGATTCAGACCGCTGTGAGCTCCCGAGCGTTACGTCGGCTTAATTGAGCTTTCGCACAACACTTTCACACAAATACTTCCAGCAGCAAGGCAAACAAACCAGGCAAAGCCTCCGAGCTGACTCCTTCGGAAAGGCTAGATTATGTGCGGCTGCTTCGCGGGGCCTCTCCTGGGATACTTTAGACCACTGTAATAAAACTCTTATTGAGTCTCTGCCAAGTTGGGACATCTGCTCACCTTATCGCAGATAAGTGGGGGTTAGTCCCGGCATCTGTTCAAATTAATCCATTTTGCAAACACAGTTATCCTAATCCTCTAAATATGCCCCCTCACACACAGGAAATGCCAAGGTGGTACAGATTTTTTTTTAACTTCCCGTTTCACATGTAAGAGAACGTCGAACTACAAAAAGAAGAATGCCGGAGAGAGCCGCTCACACTTTTCTCCATTTTTGTTTCTGTGGAGAATTCCTGGCGGACCACTCTATCTCTTGGCCATGCTGTCAATCCACAAACAAAGAAAGAGCATCCTGTTTCATCAAACTATCAGTGAAACACCCACATATACACACGATAGTGAACACACACACTAGGGGGCAGTGAGCACACTTGCCCAGAGCGGTGAGCAGCCCTATCCACCGTGCCTGGGGAGCTGTTAGGGGTTAGGTGCCTTGCTCAAGGGCACTTCAGTTGTGTGCTGTTGGTTCAGGGGATCGAACCGGCAACCTTCTGGTCACACGACTGGATCCCTAACCTTCAGCCCTAACCAACTGTGTACTCAGTATATCAGGAAAAGATGTAATATGTTGCAGCAGTGGAAACCTTTCTGGTGCTATGTGGACCATTATACAGAATTAGTTCAAAATGCAGTCAAACAAAAAACCTTTTTAACACAATAATCAATAATGGATCTTATGCCTGGTTCACACTACACGACTGTTTGAGTGGTCAGGTCTTTGTATCGTTCACACTACACGACTGTTTGAGTGGTAAGGTCTTTGTATCGTTCACACTACACGACTGTTTGAGTGGTAAGGTCTTTGTATCGTTCACACTACACGACTGGTTGAGCTGTAATTGCGAGTCTTTCAGTTGTCGAGGCTTTCACACTACACGACTGATCGGCAACACAGGGTCACGAAATACACAACTTAAACTCTGGAGAATCGCAGACTCTTCTGGCTGCTGTCCAAAAACACGTTTTTGTCACAAGAACACACAAAAACTAAACGCATGTGAGAGCTAGCGATACCACGTACAACATATACTATTTCCAAAACGGACGTCAACAAACCAGCAGTACGAGTTGTTACTGCACTGATTTGCAAGAAAGAAGAAAAAGTTACGATGAAGATGGATGAAGGCACGGGGCCAGCAGGGACTGTCTGTTCTGCAGAGAGAGCTGGAGGTAAATATTTTATTAATGAAAACGTACGTGTCGCCCACAGCCGCAGTGAGATTGCGTGAACGATGACGCGGTTCTGTCTCTACGTGATTCCATTGGCTGTAGCTAGACGCTACTGTTGACTCACAGTTGCCGACTGGCCTAGATATTAAACATGCTAGATGTTTGCCGGGCGTCTGCAATTAATCGGCGAGTGGAAAACCAGGCTTAAATCGTGTAGTGTGAACAGGGGCGTAGCAGCAAATTCCGGGCCCTGTACACTCTCAATGTCAGTGGGCCCCTATCCATGCCAGTACACGAGGAACGTGAGCAAAAAAAAAATAATCTGGATTTTCATGGGCCCCTCTCCCTACTCGGGCCCTGGGTAGTCAGGTCCAAAAAACAAGTAAAGTCAAGTAAAAACAAGGGCTATATAAAAAATAAGAATGCTTTTGAAAAAAGTGCAACTTTAAGTGTTTATTTATAGAAAAAGTCAATAAAACGTGTCTTGTTGTTAACTCAGTTTCACAGATTGACAGATTGTTTTAACAGCTTCTCACAATAAACTCACAATAAACACTATCGAAATGAAATCCTTCTTAATAGTTTATCGCTTTGGGCATTGGACAACGTCTGGGTCTGGCCCGAGCATTTCAATGCATGTTATGTCCTGACATGATGTGCAAATGACAAATAAACTTGAAACTTGAAACCTGGACCGCGGTTAATGTTAATGTGAAGAGATTTTATTCCAGATGCACCATAAGCTCCCTCCCATACCCATAGACATAATCTATTGAAAGTGTTATGCACATCAACAAGATTTTCAGCAGAAATCCACCTCTTGCCAAGACAGTGAGGAAGGGCAGTCACTTAGAAGCTTTCTTCACTGCTTCTTCAGTATGAGTGGATTATCCAGGTAAAAGCCCAGATAATGACATCAGGAATAGCCTCTCCATCTATGATTACAGAATAAAGTTGGGAAGAATCTTTAGAAAACACATTCTCATCTCAGCTTACCATGTTTTTTGCTGCACCCATACCTCAAACTTTGTAGCTTCACTTTCCATTAGGGTTCACGGAGACAGCATGAGGCAGCCCTATGGCCTCAGCATGGCCTAAGCGTATCCTCTAACATTACTGACCTTGTGGACATATAAAGTGAAAACAGGTAAAGTGAGTTGACACCTCCTTGGTGGAACACCACAATGGTTTTCCATTTCTCTGTCTTCTCCCAACTGTATCCGCTAGTTCATTGATCTTATACTGTAAAATTGTGCTCCTCAAGAAATATCAGATGTTTCAAGAAGTTCAAGAGTGTTAAATCAACCAAATATTAGCCCCATCACTATAGCAGAGGAAGCGAACGTATGGAAAAGTATCTCTGTTCCACACATCTTTTGTTTGGTAAATAGGTTCCAGTTTTATTAATATGTTTTTAAATATTTGAAGGAAGCATCAACATATGTCCTTATATATTTGCTTATTCCTTATACAGAGGAAGAAGTAAAGTGATGATTTACAAGATGGTGCTATTGGGACATCTTTAGGCGTATGTTAATGATGTCTAACTTTATGTATTAGTATGGCCCACAAACAAATAACGTTCACTAGATTGCAGCTACAATGGTAA
Organism: Megaleporinus macrocephalus; assembly: GCA_021613375.1. Lineage (NCBI taxonomy): Eukaryota > Metazoa > Chordata > Actinopteri > Characiformes > Anostomidae > Megaleporinus > Megaleporinus macrocephalus. Next base: position 40,730,780 of record CM038712.1, read on the forward strand.
TATTGAATGAGGTTGAGTTGAAGCTTTAGGAACATGAACTTAATGATTTAATAGCGAATTTGGTAATTGTTATGGTTTCATACCTGTAAACTAAACTTGGCTTTGTGGTTGCTTTGTGGTGGGATAAGCAAGTTTGAATTTTAGGACTCACTAGGTATTCCTGACTGGCTACTGATAGTAATAATAATAATAATAATAATAATAATAATACCTTTTATTTAGAGAGCACTTTTCATGCCATTGGCAGCTCAAAGTGCTTCACAGATAGTTTTCATCAATAATAACAAAATTATATGCAAAGACAAAGTTCGATTTTATAGGTACTACAATATTAAAGTTTTAATTAAACTCCAAGTTAAAGAGATACGTTTTCAATTGTTACTTAAAAGTGAGCACTGATCCTGACTGTCTGATGAAAACTGGAATCCCACAGTTTAGAAGCAGAATAGCTGCAAGAGGTCTCCCCATGTTTTCTGTATTTTGTGGAAGGCATGTGCAGAAGGTCAATATCTGCAGATCTAAGATCTCCAGCAGGAACACAAACAGAGAGACATTCTGTGATGTAAGCTGGTGGCTAGTACAAGGATCCCAGATACAATGTTGAGCAAGACCCTATCTAATCATTGTTAAGCAGCAACATAAAAGTATCTACTGTAAAACGGATAACCTGAGATAAGTCAGCCTGTCTGTGAAGCAGCCTTTCATCCAGCTAGAGATTCCAGTCGGAAGCGACCAGGGCGTGTACACTGAAGGAGGGTACCAGGATGCTCTGTATAGGGGAAGGAGATTCAATGCCAAGTTTTGATCCCTGGCCAACCTTGCCGATATCCGAAGCCGGTGTCCAAAGAGGGGCGAGTGTGCGGCGTCCACTCCACATACCTTGCGTCTCGGCATGCATATTCATGAGCCGCTTTCGCTCTCTTTTGTTGCCCTGCCTAGTCAGCAGTCACAAAACACATGGCGAGCGCTGGCAGCGCCTCGTCTAGGTGGAGAGGGGCCTCGGACGGAGGCAATGGCAGGAACCGGGACCTGTGAGGGCTGACTGACGTTTCCATCTGTGGCGAAGGCTGGTAATTATCGGGAAGAGGAGCGCCCGCAGCAGCGCGCCATCTGCTGAAGGGGGGTTGGGGGGGGTGGGTTGTGGGGAGGAGGGGGTGGGCAGCTCAATGAGGTATGAGCGTAGCTCCGCCGCACCACCGGGCCACTGCCTGCTTCTGACATGAGGGTCTCGCATCTGCTGCTGACGAGCCGCCGCGGCCCCGGCGCAACACACTCATGAACACACTTGCAAACGCTCCGCACACTCACAGGCTGTGCGCGAGGCATCTGACAGGAGGGAGGGGAGCAGCCAAACGCCCCCTGTGACCCCCCCCTCTCGCCATTTACCCCCCACCGCCCATCCGTCCTACCCTCCCACCCTCCTCCCTGGCACCCACTAGCTCTGTGCCAGGCAAAGTTTCGGGTTTGTTCGCCCCAGCCTGCATCTTTCTCCTGGCTGTTGTTTTGCCAAACGCTCAGGCTTTGCTAATGTCAGTCCACAGACTGTAAATACTAGGGGTGTAAGAAAATATCGAAGATATCAAATATCGGGATATTATGTTTTGTGATACTGTATCGATTCTCAAAAACACAGTATTGATACACAGATTCCTGGCAGACAGTGAATCATTGTGTTTTGTGTTTAAACCTCTGGCCGCTAGATGGCAGTGTTGTAATCCATTTTTAGCTCCACTCCAACATTAACACGCAGCACAAGGGTGCAGTGCTATTGTAAGCATTGGTAAACCTGTTCATATGGTGGTGTGTTTTAATAGTAGGATTTGAAAAATCGCAATATATATTACTTTGCTTGCAGTATCGCAATATATCACAATATATTGAATCGTGAGCGCTGTATAACGATACATATCGTATCGTCAGGTTCTTGCCAATACACAGCCCTAGTAAATACGGCAGCGAAGCAGCCCAAACAAGAACGACAGACCACGGTTGAGTAAGGCGACGAGTAGGTGTGTGTATGTGTGTGCGAGGGAGTGTGTGTTAACGCGTTGCAGATGCGGCGCGCGTTCTTCGCTGGTTGTGTGTGCCTGACTCATCTGCAGGACGCAGCTTTGTGGGGCTGCGGATGCCGGAGGTGGAGAGGGAGCGCAGCAGCATTACAGCGGACCTGGCAGGTGCATCTCTCTCTCTCTTTCTCTCTCTCTCTCTCTCTCTCTCTCTCTCTCTCTGTCCAACTTTGATAGCTCTCCCCGCACTGCCTGCAGACACACAGAAACATCCCCATTACCAATGAACATGCTGCACGGTCCTCCTCAGGGAGCCGCAAACTCATGATGAGGATCCACAGTGCCCCACTGCTATTATCTGTAAAGACAGCTGTATACGGAGAGCGTGCATGTGCGGATGTGAGCAAAAAGCACCGCTTTAGGATATTTTAACCGAACTAGCAGTGAGCCACTGATAAAGCACAGCAAAGCGAATCATGCAGTGATAAACATTTTTACATATTTTCACATATTCATATATACATTCCTACAGGCCTTATCTTCGTATGTCTGAGACTTCATTTCTTTCCCACAACTCTACAGTCATGCATGGGAATGAATGGATTAAATCCTCAAACATACAATAAACCTATCCAGCACATTAACATTAACATACTTTTAGGTGGTACAATCTCGCAAACTACCTCATTCACACAGTTTTCTTTGCACCTCAATTAGCTAAGACCGTTTTAAACTTTTAGTTTCTGACTACCTTCAGACAACCTGTGACTGTTTCAATCTTCAGATTTATAGTTTTTTAATTTTGCACTTTTTTATCTATACTTTTAATTTCTGTTTCTTGATTTTTATTTATTTATTTCATTATTTTTTAATTATTTTTTTATTTTCTATTTATATTTTACCATTCTTTTATTTTGCATTAATATTATTTCTTTTACTATTTAAGAGTTATTACCCCTGTGTTTTTTTTTCAGTTTGTCTTGTTTTTATTATTCACTCTTTTTTATTAAAATCTTACTTTTGGTTCTATTAACTTTATTTATACATGTCCTGTTTAGCTATTTATTTATTTATTCTGTCTTATTCTTTATTTTATTCTCTTATTTTGTTGCCATCTTCGTTTATGATTCATCATGGTCTTCTTGTCACTCTATTTACATCATTTTTGTAAACTTTTCTAATGTTCTTATTTTAAAGTTTATGTTATTTTATTTTATTTTATATATAGATATATATTTTTTTCAATCTCTTTGTGAAATTGTAATGCTCGGCTACATTAAAAATGAGGGTCTCCCTCAATGTACTTCTGAGTGGAAATAAAGGTTGATTGATTGATTGATTGAAGACCTGCTTAATGTTCAAAGCTGGTTTCTTTACGTTTGCGTTTGAGCTGAAGGCTGCTGAGTAATGGAAGTTCATTCTCCACAAAAAAGGGCCTAATTCAGCACATGCTTGCCCGAAAACCACATCAAGCTGTAAAGTAAACTTAAACTGACTTGTTTATGTATGTTATAACTTAAAACATGGATTAAAGTGCAGTACTGTACACATCTCAGCTGACTTCTTGCCATGTTTCTCGCTGCAGCCCATAGACTCCATAGCTTCACTTTCCATTAAGGTGTTCCTCGCAGTACTGGAGGTTTTAACTGACCGTCCTATGTATGCATAGCCTAAACACACCATCTAACATAAATAACCTTGTGGACAAGGTTGACATCTCCTTGTGGAACACCAATGATTTTCTATACTTTTCCCTACTGTGTATTCATGTATCTGCCTGTCCATTGATCGATTATTAAAAATAATGGGCTCCTCAAGAAATAACAGCTGTTTCAAGAAATGAGTCAAGTCAAGTGGGTTTTTATTGTCATTTCAACTACATACAGAGTACACAGTGAAACGAAACAACGTTCCTCCAGGACCATGGTGCAACATAGACAGTGCATACAGACACAAGTGCAACACAAACAAACAAGTGCGGACAGACAACACAACACAGTACAGACAGAGAATAATAAATAATTGCTGGTTGTGTGCAAATTGTGCAATGTGTAATAAATAGAGTCCAGTGAGGTAGTAAAGTTATTAGTGCAATGCTTTGTGCAAAAATGCTTCCCTTTTTTTTATCTAGGGTAAATGGTTGGAGAAAGATATCAGTTCAGACGTTGAGTTGTGTTGAGAAGTCTGATGGCTTGGGGGAAGAAGCTGTTGCAGAGTCTGGTCGTGTTGGACCGGACGCTGCGGTACCTTCTTCCTGATGGCAGGAGGGAGAACAGTCTGTGTGAAGGGTGGGTGGGGTCATCCACAATGCTGGTTGCTTTGCGGATGCAGCGGGTGGTGTAAATGTCCAAGACGGAGGGGAGAGAGACTCCGATGATTCTCTCAGCTGTCCTCACAATGCGTTGGAGGGACTTGCGGTCAGAGGCTGTGCAGGTCCCAAACCAAGCAGTGATGCAGCTGCTTAGGATGCTCTCTATGGTTCCCCTATAGAAGAGGGTGAGGATGGGTGGAGGGAGACGGGCCTTTCTCAGCTTCTGGAGGAAGTAGAGACGCTGCTGGGCTTTCTTGGCTGTAGAGCTGGTGTTCAGGGACCAGGTGAGGTTCTCAGCTAGGTGGACACCAAGGAACTTGGTGCTCTTAACGATCTCCACAGAGGAGCCGTTGATGTTAAGCGGAGAGTGGTCCGGTCTTGATTTCCTGAAGTCAACAACCATTTCCTTGGTCTTCTCTACATTCCAGTGAAGGTTGTTGACTGTACACCAGTCTGTCAGCTGCTGTACCTCCTCCCTGTATGCTGACTCGTCGCCTTTGCTGATGAGACCCAGCACAGTTGTATCATCGGCGAACTTTATGATGCTGTTAGAACTGTGTTTCGCAACACAGTCATGAGTCAGCAGGGTGAACAACAGAGGACTCAGTACACTGCCCTGGGGTGCCCCAGTGTTCATGGTGATGGTGCTGGAGCTGCTGTTCCCGAACCGGACTAACTGGGGCCTCCCTGTCAGGAAGTCCAGGATCCAGTTGCACAGGGGGGTGTTGAGGCCCAGCAGGCTTAACTTCCTGGTGAGATTCTGTGGGATGATGGTGTTGAATGCTGAACTGAAGTCTATGAACAGCATTCTGACATAGGTGTCCTTCTTCTCCAGGTGGGTGAGGGAGAGGCGAAGGGTGGTGGTGATGGCATCGTCCGTGGAGCGGTTGGGACGATATGCAAATTGCAAGGGGTCCAATGAAGAGGGCAGTTGGGTTTTGATGTTCCTCATGACTAGTGTGTCATGACATGTGATGAGTGTTAAATAAAGAAAACAACCAACTATTAGCCGAGATCAAATTCAGTCAGAGATCAAATTCATCCTTTATATAATTGTAGTCAAAACAGCCAAAGTACAAGTTTATAGTATATAAATAGATATATGGCCCTTTGCCTTTATTACAGTTTCCATGTTTTCAGGAGTCTTAGAAGTTGGTTGTGGCTTTTAACAATTGAGGTCATTCAAAATATGTAACTGAGGTTGATGTCTGGACTCTGGAGTGGTCACTCAAATGTTCTAAAAGCACGGAAAGCATTTCTATCTGATTTGCTTCTATTTATATGTATTTTCTCTTCTCAGTAACAGCACCTTAACAGCTACACTTCCTTTCAGGGACTTGATTTTTCTCCTCTCTCTCAAAGATGAAAACACTCTTTATATGATGGGGACAGTTTTGATGGTCTTGCACGGTTCTTAGGAGTCCCACTTTCCCCTAAACATGGATTAGTTTATATCTAATCTCCTCAGAAAAACAAAACTTTTACTGAATATCTATTTTTACTGGATATTAAATAAAAGAATGGTGTTCTCTCTGATTATTTATTTGTAACATATTATTTTAATACAAAAAAATTCAGGCCATTTTCTTCTTACCCCAAATGTATCTGATCAGCCAAAACATGTTTTTTCTACAAAGTTTGCTTCTTTAGTTTTGCATTTAAACTACAAGGACTAATAAATATGGTGGCTTATACTTCACCAATTAGTATCATGCAAAGCATGTGCCTAAATCACTACACATCTGCCTGAAACCATGTCAGGTTGTGAAGTAAACTCAGATTGACTTGTTTATGGGATTTCAGACACTGTAGGACAAACAGTTATTTATAAAAAGGGACGTCTTATATCATCATGGTCCAAAGAAAAACGTGTATCTCCATTTTTGTTGATTTTTATTTTTCTGCATCATTGGAACACGACAGCTGCCGTTTACATTGTGTGAAAATGTCATGGTTAATGGACCAACCGAAATGTCCATTGACTTACATTGAAAGTTAAGAAGGTTTTAGTTTAGTACATGCTTTTCTTTGAACAGCAACGATAGGTAAAACAGGAGTAGCAGCCATTTGAATTCTATAGTCATGCAGCTTGCCATGAATTTGAGTCAAGTCAGTAAGGTACAAGCTTCAGTTACCATCTGAAAAGTAAAATGTCTCTCATGTCATACTAGCTGAACAGCTACATCTAGCACACAGGTACATTTGTATAAACACAATTCTTTCAAAAAGCGTCCTGTAAATACAAAAAACGTGATAAAAGAAGTAATAAGTAAAGAAAATGTCATCTCCTCAAGACTTTCAAGGCCTGCCTCAGGAGCTGATCCTTTTTAATAATGTCTCCTCAGGGGAAGAGGCCACATCACACGTGCTGCATTTACTTTAAAGCATCCTTTTCTTCAACTTTAATCAGGTCCCCTACTGGATGCTGTGGCAGTTGTTTTCACCTTTTGTGGATCTGTGCTTTTTCCTACTGCTCTGCGTTCTGTTAAACCGCTTGGTCCCATATGAGGCCGTACAACAGAGGAGGAAAAAAAACTCAACTCCCCATCACAGGAATTTGTCAGACTGTTTCGACAGATTGGTAGAATACAAAATGCAGTAGGGAGCTCTGATGTGGCAGTAAAGCACTTGCCTTTGATCGTGCTTCGCCATTTTTTTTTTCATCCCTGCGCACATGTGCACGTCAAAGTCAATTACATCATATGTGGAGAGGCGTAAAGACATTGACACTTTTTCTATTCTATTCTCGTACAGCTTTGAAATCATTTCTTGCATTTGCTGAGGTACGGACAGGTTGCACCAACCTGTGATGGATACGCCGAAACATTCTGCATCTCTCATCAGTGGGTGGATGTGTCTGTTGTGTGTTAGTTTTTTTATGCACTTTTAGGACACAGCCGCCTCTACATTAGAGGAAAACTCGAGAAAAATCTTAGCATTAACATCCAAATTCTGCAGACTTTGAAAGCTTTTCAATGTTTAAATGAAAGAGGGAATAAACATTGAAAAACATTTCTTCTGGTTACTGAGTATAAGGGTAGAAATAGAAGAGTGTTAGGTTCTAACTACAAACAAAACTATCCATCCATCCCTTATCTTCCGCTTTATCCCGCTAGTCGGGGTCTTGGGGGCCCGAAGCATATACAAAACACTTCTCATTTCATGTCCAATAACTTTTAAGCACATTATTTATTTTTCAGGGGTATTTTCTGTGGAAACTGAATAGAAGATGAGCCACTTGTCTACAGAAAGGAAAAGTTAATGAATGATAAAAAGTTTCCAAACCTTGTGTTTAGAAATGATTTAAAGATTTAGAAAAACTAGGATGCCCAACAACTTTGCAAGACCTGATAGACCACCAAAATACAGCATGTAGAGCTTTCATCCTTTTGACAGACAGGAGAAAATCAAGGCTCCACTCTTGCTTCATATCTGAAAAACAGATATAAGTTTTTGTTCATCCTTCTAGTGAGAGCAGACAGCATTATGGGTCTGAAAGGATGTGTAGCTGTTGAAAAGCTGTTAGTGAAAAAAGGAATCAGAGGGAAAAAAAATTATAACTCAAACCAAGAAGATGCTGGTCTTCTCAGAACTATGGACTAGACTACGGTGGCCAACATTTAACAAACATGCTGCAAAACCGTTCACAACACAACGGAAGTGTTTCCGGAGGACACTTAAAGGATGTGGGACCATATACGGCGACGCAATGTAAACGGAACCACACAGAGCCGCGGTAGCGTCTAATAGGGATGGGCAAATGAGACCGATGCTTCGGAGCTTGTGTGGAGAAATCTAGAAAGTAATTTATGAAGAGTGTATGGAGGCTTGCTTCGTTAAGGGCGAGCGACGTCACTGATGATGTCTGAAGTCTCGCTGGCTCAGAACGTGGTTCGAGTATTGGCGTGATTTATTGTTTCTTAATAAAATTTAAGTCACCATCAAACCACAATCACTGTCCCATCTCTTAAAACCACTGCAACAGTTTTGACATCAATATCTCATATACTATTGGATTTATTTACTGACTGAAATTATACCAGCAGTTTTTTTAAATTAACAGACCCACACAATCAAACACAGATCAGATGAACAAATGTATGACCCACAGAAAATGAAATTAGGGTGTTTTATGTATATACTTGTTTCCATGCTTACAACGTTGCAAGAGGCATCGCAAATAGTTGAAATGACAATAAAAGCTTTGGCCAGCAGGGGGGTTCGTGTGCACATGAAGCTTCGAGTAATAATCCTATTTTTTGAACCATCTGGAGGAAAAGCTCCAACGCTTCAAGAGGCTTGATCTGGCCATCACTAGCGTATAATGAGAAGTAAGTCTGGATTGTTAGCAAATATAGTTAAACTTACTTCTCATTAGACGCTACCACGGCTCCTCTGCGTGGTTCTGTTTACATTGCATCGCCGTATGTGGTCCCACATCCTTTAAGTGTCCTCCGGAAACACTTCCGTTGTGTTGTGGATGGTTTTGCAGTGTGTTTGTGTTTTTGCAGCGTGTTTGTTAAATGTAGTGCCCATGCTGTCGTTTTGAAGAAAGTGTTTTCTGTTTGCAGCGCGTTGGGTCTTCTCGGCCACCGTACTAACCATCCTAGAGACCTCAGCATCAGTGAATGTGTTTGGGAATATTTGGATTGTGGGACACAGAAAATGCAACCAATTCCTACAAATGAATTTTGAAAGGTGTGTTAAAAACATCCCTGCAACTGAAAGTAAGTCTCTCAGACAATCTCAAAAGCTCTCCTGATATCAGAGTGATCTTAAACAATGAACTTCTCAGATTTTCCTGTGGCGTGATGTGTCTATAATCCAATTACACTCTTGTTTGTTTGCATAATCTGAAGGTGTGTGCGTTTCGTTCAGGTCAGATCGTGTAGTGTGGGGGCTTTGATGACTAACAACAGTCAAGGACAAAAAAAATCTGTGAAAAATGTTGCTATGTGTGGGATCTCTCACGTTGTCAACATCGGTTAAGGTATCCTGTAGTGTGGACCAGGCATAAATGAATAACTTAATGGCCATTTAAAATAGGAATTAAATAAATTAAGGGTGGTCTCTGATAAACATGTAGGTAGTTTTAAAGCATAATTTGACTGTGCTGCTGTTTACTTGGTGTCAAAAAAAATAATTACAGTCAGACCAATAGAAATGGTTCAGAATGAACAACATGATCTTGTTACATACACTTACAGTGAAAGTTGAGAGTATTTTGACTTTCTTTTGTAAAGTTAGTGTATGTAAGTAGTCATGTGGAGCATATCGTCGTTGTCCAATGAAAATCTCCAAAATTGCAACTTTACAGGGGAGACCACAAACTTACGTTACGTTCAATGCAAGTCAATGGAACCAGAATTTTTTCCAAGCTATTTTGGAATACTTCTATTGGTCCATTCATCATGAAATTTGCACATGATGTAAAAGACCATTGGCGTGTTCAAATGATGTAGAAAACTCAAAATCAACCAAAATTGAGATTCATGTTTTTTATTGGACAGCAACGACATATGCAATCTGAAACTGTTTCAAAAGAAATGTGTTTATTGGTGGATTATGCCTGTGTGCGCACATGCAGGTACACCATATGTCCAAAAACATCTAGACACAGTGAATTCAACTTTAAGATGATCCGCTGCTGCTACAGGCTTTACCTGTATTAATCATACCTCCATAGAAAAGCTTTGGCAGTTGAATGGGATGCTCTGGAACAGCTGCACATTAGCCTAAAGTAACAATGCCCAATGTCAAGCATCAGGTGCAGGGGTATAAAGTCCCCCAGAATTGGTCTGTGGAGCAGTGGAATTATGACTGACTTCATAAATGCTCACGTGGCTGAATGTAATCAAATCCTCACAGCAATATTCCAACAATATTCCAAGGTTTACTGCAGTAAAAGTGTGTGGGGGTGGAAGGTAAACTAGATTTTAGAATCAATTCTGGGTGAGCAGGCATCTACAAACTTTTGGACATGAAATGATAATATTTGTGAGATACAGAGCCAGAAAAAGAGGGAAATAAAGAGAAATAGAAAGCAAAGCGGTGAACACTACAACTCCAACAACTATTTCCACTAACATCATTTCACAATTACCAACCAAAACATTAATTGACGGGGAAAAATTGGAAACGGGTCTTTTTCTTTGGTTGGAGTGGCTTTTTAGATGTCGCCGGCACTTAGGCGAAATTCACAGCGGCATCAACAGCGGCGGTCCCCCCATTCAGAGGCATTAACTCTGTGCCATGTGTCTAACAAACGGAGGCCATTCTGCAGCCCTTAATGACAAGGCAGGCGCGCTCCTCTTGTCTCCCTCTCCGCTCTGTTCAAATTGCTCTCCAAATGAAGTACAGCTGTGTCGACCAGGTGCTGCCATCCCTTTCAGAGAGAACAGGAAATTATCAAATCCCCAAATTCCTCAAACGCGTGCCGCGCAGCCGCCGCCTCCTTGGGTCTGCAGGCTTTTGTGCGCGGTGGGCACATCATCTCTCACACGTAGAGATTGTGCATAGATTACCGTAAAATAGCGTATGTAGTTCAAAAGTCAGTCGATCAATCACCTTTATGTAAATCTGGAGACTCAGCTGCACGGAAAGCCTCATTTACACATTTAGCACAAAAACTAACAAACTGTACAATCAGTAAAAACCCATGTATCTGGAATCTAATCATTTACATGAGAAGGCAACAACACCATTAACTTTGATAGCAAGTTAAAGCAAAGACAGACAATGTAGAGGACAGCTGTTCTGTTCAAATGATAACAATGCAATTAAAATATAAATAAATAAATATATAAATAAATGTGTGTATTTCTCTTTTTTTATTATTGTGATATAAAAATCACACATAAATCTTTGTGATATAATTATCTTTTTTCTAAACACCATTTTTAAATGACAACTACGTTGTATGGACATGTCATGATGAATAGACTAATAAAAAAGTCCAAAACATATGCAAAAGGTTGAAAGGTGAAAATACAGAAACACATTCTCTACATAGCACAACCTTAAATATGGAATTTATCTGCAAATGTTATTTTTATCTATTTTTTTTATTTATTTGCCGAGTTTCGTAAAAAACAATATCATATATTTTTTCCACAACATGTTAAATTCAGCTGATAATTAGTCATTTATAATAAAATGTGCTGAAGGGTGTCCTCTGTAGAGCATATATACTTACATGTCAAATGTCTTAAGTAGGGGTGTAAGAAAATATTGTAAATATCAAATATCGGGATATTTTGTTTGGTGATACTGTATCGATTCTCAAACACACAGTATCGATACACAGATTCCTGGCAGACAGTAAATCATTGTGTGTTGTGTTTAAACCTCTGACCACTACAACTCTGTAAAGCTGCTTTGAGACAACATCGTTGTAAAAAGCGCTATATAAATAAACTTGACTTGACTTGACACTAGAAGGCAGTGTTATAATCTATTTTCAGCTCCACTCCAACATTAACAAGCAGCACAAGGGCGCAATGCTATTGTAAACATTGATAAACCTGTTTATACAGTTGTGTGTTATAATAGTAGGATTTGAAAAATCGCAGTATATCACTTTGCTTGCAGTATTGCAATATATCATGATACATTGTATCATGACCGCTGTATCACAATACGTATTGTATCGCCGGGTTGTTGCCAATACACAGCCCTAGGCAGAACTATAAGCCAGAGTTGGGTCTCATGCAAAAATGCTTTGCTTACGGAAGTATATATGATACATTATTATTATGTTTAAGCTCCAACGGAACAGTAATGCAGATGGCTCTCCTCTGCTGTCCATGTTTAGCTGTGGAGAACTGAGTGTTATTACTAAATGTTTATATTGTAGCTTATTTTTACTTAATTATTGTCTATTTGTTGTATGTTTGCACTGTTTTTACTACTATATATATTGCTGTCCTGCTGTAGAGTTATTATCTGAGCCTCACCCCAAGCATTTCAATGCATGTTATGCCCTGACATGACGTGCAAATGACAAATAAACTTGAAACTTGAAACTTAAAACTTGTTTTAATCACCACAGTAACGTAATGCATGGTGAATTTGTACAGAAGGGTCAAACAATTGCATTGCGTTTGCCGAGCACTTGGGTTGAGTACATTTCCAGCCTTACAATACACAGTAAAATCCCTGGAAAATATTATGTTTCTTTGTCTGCAACAATTGTAAACAATTCTAAATGCACAGCAGAACTGGGCACTATATAATACAGTCTTCTTGGAAATCACACTAAGGAAAGAGTACATTCACAAAAGCATTGTGGGAGAAAACGGTCATATGGTGTTGTGAGAGGTTTTGTAGGAGGATAGGATGTTTATTTCAATCCTTGAAGTGTAAACAAAGACTCTTTAAAACACCTGGTCACTTCATTTTACTGCAGTCTTAATTGTATTCTGATAAGATTTCAGCCACACGCATTTCGAATCAGTCGTCAAATGTGTCTCCTGTTAGTCAGGCTGAAATCGCTGTGCGGGACATAATATGCAAATCTGGTCATTGCGCGACAACCAATTACCAATTGTTTATCTATTCAGTCTCTATTGTCTACAGTCCATTTGCACAGTAGTCTCTGTCCATATTGGTATTACGCATTTTGTTTTATCCCGTCCCCAACCAAGTGCGTCCTCCGTGATTATCTTCCTTGCAGATGCGGATCATGAGCCTACTGGTGTACTCCATAAGGAAGAGTATGGGTTGTGCTGGGAGGGTTTTATTTGTAAAAAAAAATGTCTTTTATTTTTATTTGTCTTGGAGAGACAGCTGCATTTACACTACTACAACAACATGTGGACAGCATTCGTCTCAGACCATCTTCTAAAGTAGTTTGAGCAATCATTTGTATCTGTTTTAAATGTGTCTTCAGTTGGTTTAAATTTGCAATTTTATGTGGCTTGGCCTTATTCAGATATAATCCTGATACTCAAGACTCACAAAGTGACCATGTGTAAAAATGTGCCAATTCTAGAGAAACCTACTGACTCAGATCATGTCTACAAGACAAACATAGACATTTTATTTACAAATTCAGCCCACCAGTGAGTCTGGGTTTTTATGTGTAATGTTGAAAATATAAAAACATTTATTTTGATGACTACCCTGCATGTTAGACTCCAAATGTCTCTCAAAACAATAAAAAAAAAAGATTATTTGATGACTACCAAGAACCTCTTTTTAAGAAATCCATGTTAGGCTCAAACCATCTCAAGCATCAGACAATGTATTTGTAACCATGTTGTCTAATAGCTGTCTTTGAGATATATAGGCACAAGATGCAGAAGTGGCTCAAGTATGTGTTAAGACAATGAATCAGAAGTTGATATTAGTTGAATTGACACTTTTTTTATTTACATAAAATAATAGTGTTGCGACAACAAAATTATCCAAACATTAAATCAGCTTAGGTCTCGCAAGTCAAATAAATGAAAATGGTTTCCATGGGATTTCCACCTGCTGTTAGAGCCACATGCACAAATAAATTCTGTTGTACTTAAAATAGCACACATATCACGTTGCTCCACTGTTTCGAGTTCTTTTGATTATTTCTCAGATATGTCATTGTCCAGTTTAAATAAATTACGTTGGATCAATAAAAGTGCATTACACTGAAAGAGAGCCATTTGATTATTTTGATTATATGGAAATACTTTACCTAATTTAGTTCAGGTAATGAATGGTAATGAATTCTGACTTAGAGTGTTTTATATGATGTCAACCTGAATGATGTTGTTAACAATGTACAGAATAAGTGCAAAAATAGAATCAAGAATTACTTAGATTGCTGCTTTGATTACTAATAAATATGGTCTGATTGTTTTCTAAGTCACAATTAAAGACAATCTCACTGAACTAATAGCACACAGACAGTTGTACTTTTCATCTCTTTTATTGAGCACATTGACTAAACATCCAAGCAAACCTTTGAATTTAATAACCTGTGCATGCTCTTTAGCAGCATCACCTTCACCAAACATTTCCTGGAGCTGCAAATGTGCATTTATAGTTTAATTAGACAGTGTTTGTCTTGTATTGTAAGAATCAGACCTTATTTTATTAGTAATCAATGCAGACATCCACATCATTCCAAAGGGCTCACTTACATTTTCCTTAACTGCAATCACTTAACTATACAGAAATAATGAAAACTTGGTGGAATTCCTGAGCAAAGAAATGCTATTTCTGTGCTGTCTTCTCACTGTTTTCTCTCTATTACAAAATAAATGCTAAAAAACAACAACAAATTCAGGTCGAATGCATGGAAAGGATAAGCTTCTTTTGTGTCTCGGCTCGATTGCTGACTCATATTCTGTTCTCACATTAGTAACGTGCTAGGAGGTAAAATAAAGAGGTGCAAAAGTCCACTTCATATGCATGGCTCTCTGGTGAGCAACATAAAAAGAATAATTAAGACATGTTGAAGTGAAGGAGGAATGGCCAGTAAGCTTTTCCACTTGTTTTCCAAAAACACCAATTTGTCCCTCAAAACAAGTTTTTAACATTAAACAGAGGTGTCAAGTAACAAAGTACAAATACTTCGTTACCTTACTTAAGTAGAAATGTTGGTTATTTATACTTTACTGGAGTAATTATTTTTCAGCTGACTTTTTACTTCTACTCCTTACATTTACACTCCATTATCAGTACTTTCTACTCCTTACATTTACACTCCATTATCTGTACTTTCTACTCCTTACATTTACACTCCATTATCTGTACTTTCTACTCCTTACATTTACGCTCCATTATCAGTACTTTCTACTCCTTCCATTTACGCTCCATTATCAGTACTTTCTACTCCTTACATTTACACTCCATTATCTGTACTTTCTACTCCTTACATTTACACTCCATTATCAGTACTTTCTACTCCTTGAATTTACACTCCATTATCTGTACTTTCTACTCCTTACATTTACACTCCATTATCTGTACTTTCTACTCCTTACATTTACACTCCATTATCAGTACTTTCTACTCCTTGAATTTACACTCCATTATCAGTACTTTCTACTCCTTACATTTACACTCCATTATCAGTACTATCTACTCCTTACATTTACACTCCATTATCAGTACTTTCTACTCCTTATATTTACACTCCATTATCTGTACTTTCTACTACTTACATTTACACTCCATTATCAGTACTTTCTACTCCTTACATTTACACTCCATTATCAGTACTTTCTACTCCTTACATTTACACTCCATTATCTGTACTTTCTACTCCTTACATTTACACTCCATTATCTGTACTTTCCACTCCATACATTTACACTCCATTATCAGTACTTTCTACTCCTTACATTTACACTCCATTATCTGTACTTTCTACTCCTTACATTTACACTCCATTATCAGTACTTTCTACCCCTTACATTTACACTCCATTATCTGTACATTCTACTCCTTACATTTACACTCCATTATCTGTACTTTCCACTCCTTACATTTACACTCCATTATCAGTACTTTCTACTCCTTACATTTACACTCCATTATCTGTACTTTCTACTACTTACATTTACACTCCATTATTTGTACTTTCTACTCCTTACATTTACACTCCATTATCTGTACTTTCTACTACTTACATTTACACTCCATTATCTGTACTTTCTACTCCTTACATTTACACTCCATTATCTGTACTTTCTACTCCTTATATTTACACTCCATTATCTGTACTTTCCACTCCTTACATTTACACTCCATTATCAGTACTTTCTACTCCTTACATTTACACTCCATTATCTGTACTTTCTACTACTTACATTTACACTCCATTATTTGTACTTTCTGCTCTTTACATTTACACTCCATTATCAGTACTTTCTACTCCTTATATTTTAAACATAGTCTCGTTACTCCTATTTCATTTCAGTTTGTTTTCATTCATGTACATTTACATTCCAGTAAAGATTATTGATAACATGAATATAAATACTTTTGACACCTTTGACACTGTGTTGATAGAGAAAAATATTCTCCATGAGGAGCGCGCAGGTTCTACAGATACACATATAAACATTCCCACCTGTCTCAGTGTTGTAGGCTAACTGTGGGAACATGCTCAGAACCTTTGAAGCGGAACCGTGCACTCCATCCCCTTGAACCTTAAAAGTGTGTGCTCAGCTACTTCAAAACCTGATAAACAACATGACCTTGTGATCCTGGGATGTTACACAGTTACTATGCCTCTATTAAGTCTCTTATGTGTAATTCACAAAGCACAACTAATAGCAAAGTGCCCTCCAGCACCTTCAGTTACAGTGTATGGGAAGTCAGCATAACTTCTTCACCACAGTTTAACTTAAAAGCATTAGGTTGTTTCTATTAATTTCTTTAAGATAATGCAGCCAATGCATACGGTTCGAATCTTTCCTGAATCTGTACAGACTGACAGTTCCATTTCTTTCAATCATGAGATTGCATGTGCCCCACAACCGGATATGAACCAATGAACAGGAGCTGAGATACACGTCATCTGCCTCTCAACATGTGTATCCAGGGGATTTCAGGGGACGTCATCTGCCCTGTGATTGGCCGAGTCGTACATTATATGGGATCTCTTTAATTTCCCCTAATGTGCAGACATTTACAGTGCCTTGCAAAAGTATTCAGCCCCCCTTGAACTTTTCAACCTTTTGCCACATTTCAGGCTTCAAACATAAAGAATCAACAACAAGTGGGACACAATTGTGAAGTGGAATTAAATTTATTGGATATTTTAAACTTTTTTTAGAAATAACAAACTGAAAAGTGGGGCGTGCAAAATTATTCGCCCCCCTTGCGTTAATTCTTTTAGTGTTCCAGGTTTTAGGTATGTCTCTATCAGTTTTGTACATGGAGAGACTGAATTTTTTGCCCGTTCTTCCTTGCAAAACAGCTGGAGCGCAGTGAGGTTGGATGGAGAGCGTTTGTGAACAGCAGTTTTCAGCTCTTTCCACAGATTCTCGATTGGATTCAGGTCTGGACTTTGACTTGGCCATTCTAACACCTGGATATGTTTATTTGTGAACCATTCCGTTGTAGATTTTGCTTTATGTTTTGGATCATTGTCTTGTTGGAAGATAAATCTCCGGCCCAGTCTCAGGTCTTTTGCAGACTCCAACAGGTTTTCTTCCAGAATGCTCCTGTATTTGGCTCCGTCCATCTTCCCATCAGTTTTAACCATCTTCCCTGTCCCTGCTTAAGAAAAGCACATTTACATTTGTGTTTTTGTATTTTGGCCACACACTAGCTTATAGATTCACATTGGGCTAGTAAAATGGGTCCATTCAATCTATCAAGTGTCACACAACAGAAACAAAAACTGCCTTGTGAGCAGTTCTCCTTGTAATTCAGTCATCACTAAAAATGCAGTGGATTACTTGTCATGAAGTTGGGGATAAAGTGTCAAATCAAGCTCCATTTAGCTGCATAGCTTCATTTATTCATCAGGATTTTGTTTGAATTTTGTTGTTCCATGTTTCATGACTCTCAGGCGTAACTTCTGCACCACTTAAAGTGGAATGAGATAGTACAAATAAGAAGCTGGTGAATAGGAAGCCAACTTTAGCCTTGTCTGTTTCCTTTTAGCCCTGAGTTTGGTGAATTATAGGAGGTAATAGACTTTTTTCACAGCCACTGCGTCGTCACCCTGTAGCGGCATTATAGAACTTCCATTTGCACCGTTTAAGTGTGGTTGCTGGTTTGCAGCCTCGCTCAAAAATCTTCCTTTAGCTTGAGCGCAGCCAGCAGCAGATAAGTTGGCATGTCTTAAAGACCCTCCCACACGGGTAAAAGGCTAGCTAGACTTGGCTGAAGCACGTTGAGCAGAAGTTGAAAATGTTTGAAGTTCGTATGACCCAGCGCGTCTGCTGCAACGCTCTGTTTACTGCTGCACTGAGGTCTATTTCTCATGGACTTTAAACAAATATCACTGAGAACAATTTCCAGGATGATACATATGGCAGTAAAGGAATGTTTATCTTCAAGTTAATCACTTTTAATCACTAGTATGAGTAAATCTAAAAACTTTTCAGCTCTGCATTTAGTCCAGATCAGTTTTACCCAAACGTTTGATAGGTTACCTCTTAGAAATGACACATAGTGAGAGGTGGGAGAAGCTAAAGTGGAACATGTTTAGACTTGTTGCAGTGGAAACTCTAGATTCAAGATTCAAGATTTAAGAGTTTTATTGTCATGTGTACAGCAGAACAGACAGTTACACTGTACAATGAAATTCTTACTTTGCTGCTCCTCCATTCACCAATAGATAAAGAAAACAAATAAAAAAAATAAAAAATATATACAAAATATACAAAGTATAACAATATAAGTTGAAGTAGATAAAAGTATTTTTTTTATACTTAAAGAATAAAAGATTAAAAGTTATGTGTGCTTTTATGTGCAAGTATGAAGAACAGCAGCCATAAAGTGCAAGTAACAAATGTAAACAATAATGTTTTGTGTGAGTAGTGAATGTAAACAGTATTCTGACAGCAGCAGTACAGTGAGTGTAAACAGTATTATATGTAAACAGCAGTACAGTGAGTATAAGCTTCAGTTAAAATCAGACCAGTTAAAACCAGTTCAGATAGGAGAGGTTGGAGAGGTAGTGCGTGAGGTGTTCACAAGCCTGATGGCCTGTGAGTAGAAACTGTTTGTCAGTCTTGTGGTCCTGGACTTCACACTCCTGTAATGTCTGCCTGAAGGTAGAAGTGTGAAGAGTGTGTGCTGGGGGTGTGTACTGTCCCTGATTATGTTGTAGGCCCTCCTGGTGACCCTGGTGTGGTAGATGTTCTGCAGTGAGGGGAAGGCTGCTCCTGAGATGGACTGTGCAGTTGTGATCACACGCTGGAGAGCCTTTCTGTCCTGAGCAGTAGAGTTTCCATACCAGACGACGATGGAGCTGGTAAGAACACTCTCAATCATACCCCTGTAGAAGGTGCTGAGAATTTTGGTTGGCATACCAAATTTTCTCAGCCTTCTCAGAAAGACTCTAGTAAGTCTGATTGGTTGAATTGTTGGTCTACTGGGGTCTACTGATGGGACAGTAGTCTCAGCTATTGTTTTTTACATTAGTGGAATTCATACTTAACAGACTTGTAAAACTACAGACATGGCAGGTTTGTACTGAATTAAATCTTGGATGTTGTCGGCAGGTGCCGCAGTGGCTTTGAAAAGTAGCAGTTTCAGTGTGTTTTATTTAAGGTTTATATACACATTTCACTACTTTGTAAACTTAAATATTTGGTAAACCAATTTCAAGCAACAAATCAATTCCTCCACATGGGTAAAGCAATGTTTTCTCAAATGATATTCTGGACTTTATTTGAATGCAAATGTGAAAATGCTAATACAAATGGTGTATTTACAATTGCATTTATAAAGTAAATATGCATTAATAAAGATATCATTCTAATGCAAAGTGTGTATTTGCATTAGCATTTCTGTTTATGATGGCTGTTAAAGTTAATGTGGAAAAGCAAAGTGCTTTTGACATTTCATTTTCATTGTAGTAATAGACTGAATAAAGTATGAATAAAGTTTGAATAAAGTCTGGAATATGAATTAAACTAGATGAGCAATCAAGTGAACATTTAGAAAAGTGTCTTTATTGTCGGTGGTTGAGAGACAGGAATCATTTTCACAGAAGTGAATTCTCCTACTCCATTTTGCCCTTCATTGCTCTCTAGCAACTCATTGTGGAGCATTCTATTACAGAATATCCAGGTCTATAAAAATTATACTGTATATTGTCGCTGTCCAAAGAGAAACGTCTTCCATTAATATATATATATATATATATATATATATATATATATATATATATATATATATATATATATTAAACACAACAACTGCCTTTTACATTGTGTGAACCTTTCATTATGAATGGAAATGAATGGAATGAATGGAAATGCTCAACAGACCAATAGAAATGTTGAATGTTTATGTTGTGTGAAGTTACAATTTTGGAGATTTTGTTTTTTTTGGACAACAGCGATATGTAAACATATAGTGGTGCTTCAAAGAATGTATAATTATTTTTTGTAATTATCAAATTTCACACAAAATCAAGCAAAAAAGATAAAGCCCTGAAAGATAAAAATAACTCAATTAATAAAATGTAACAACAATATTTTGTTATTACAAGATTTTGTTCAATGGGGTGACAGTCAGGTGTGAGTGGCCACCCTGTTATATTTAAAAAAAACACGGATTTATCAAAGTCAGACCTTTGTAACACATGTATGTTGAGTTGTACCATGGTACCTACAAAGGAGGAGGTTACAAAACCATCTATAATGAGTCTCCAGACAATTCAAGATCACTGTTACCCTCCCTACGAGTGGTCCACCAGCAAAGACCTCTCTAGACGTGTAACGCTCCTCAAGGTCACAAAAAAGCCCAGGATAACTTCAAAGCAACTACAGATCTCTCTCATAGTGGCCAATGTTATGTTCATGAAGTGCTTGATATGGTGTGCATGGCAGGGTTGCAAGAAAAAAGTTACTTCCTTCAAAAAGACACTGCTGCCCACTTGCAGTTTGCTAAAGATCATGTAGACAAGCCAGAAGGCTATAGGAAAAAAATGTTTTGTGGGCAAATGAGATCAAAATAGAACTTTTTGGTTTAAATGAGAAGCATTATGTTTGGAGAAAGAAAAACACTGTATTCCAGGATAAAAACCTTATCCCATCTGTGAAACATTGTGGTTGTAGTACCATTGTTTGGGCCTGTTTTGCTGCATGTGGGCCAGGACAGCTTGCCATCTTTGATGGAACAATGAATTCTGAATTATACCGGCAAATTCAGAAGGAAATTATCAGGACATCTGTGCGTGGACTGTATTTAAAGAGAATTTGGGTCAAGCAGTAAGACAACGACCCTAAGCACACAAGTCGTTCTATGAAAAAATGGCTTAAGAAGAAGAAAGTTATTGTTTTAAAGGGTTCTAAAAAGCTCCCAAACATATCTTGGAGCCCAAATTCACAACTCGACTGTTATACTCTTACTTCTTTTTTTTTTAAAATAATGAAAATAGTGAGAAATGGCAAACGTGGCATTGGTTGGTCTTTCTTCACATTGGCACCTCTTTTTAAAAGCTGACTCATATTTTTTTAAGGAATCCTCCCCTGCTCACCTACCAATGTCTTGTTATTGTTCGCTGTCTCTCACCTTTTTTAAGCTCAGAACTCATACTGGCTAACTGGACGAGCTTTAATGCTGTATATATATAAGGGGATACACTGCATACATAGAACAGCCTTTCTCGTTTTGTATTATTTCCAGCCTCATGATACACCAGTGCCCGCAGTTCTTCATCTGTGATCTCCCAGATGCCCTCTAACCAAAGGCAAATCCCACCCAGGTCCCATCCACCAGCCAGATGTGCAGCACACACCACAGCTTCTAGGTCAGCACATGGTACACGCAGAATAAATTTATCCTTCAGTGGAATTATTCATTCTTGCACTAAAGAACATAAAGTGGATGTGCGGTTGTAAAGAAAAAAAAAGAGAGAGAGAGAGAGAGAGATTCCTTGAGAAACCTTTCCGTCCTTGCAGAGGAACTCTTAAAAGCTTTTGGAACTCTAAAAATGCCTTTGTAACTGGAGTCTTTCTATTATGTGCATGTAAAAAAAATAGACAAGGAAGAAAGAAGGCAGAACCATCTTTCTTTGCCAAATTCATTCCTTCGCTCGGTCCAATAGAGTAGAATCTAGTCTATTCTTGCATCTTCTGTGAAGAATGTCCCCTATTTGCACTGCTGCCAGTCACGTACTTGAGCATAACTTCTTTTTCCTTGAGTTTACTTCTTTGGCATTCGTGTAGAGCTTTGGCACTCAGTCGCTGTACTGAAGAAAAAAAAGAAAAAAAAAAAACCTCCATGCCAACCCCAGAGTGCCCAGGTGGACAGCTGACTGATCAAGCCTGTTGAAAGCCGTGCTTATTGGGATCACAGGACACGTCGATGCTGTCTTTTAAGTCCCCGTGTGCTGTTGAGGTTGACCCGAATTGGAGACAAGCAAACCTCTGCTGAAATCAGCTAACCTCAGATGGGCAGTCTCACTTGTAGACTTGGCAAGCTCTTTACCTCGGAAGAAAAAAGGCGCCTCTTTGAAATGCAGAGTTCCATGAAGAATTGAGAAGCAGGACAGAAATCAAAGGATCGCTGATAGGAAAGCGGGAGAGAAAGTGATTCCTGAATTAAAGATGAGGAGGAAATATGTCAGGTTGTAAATGAGGCTTGAGAATGGAATCAATACTATGTGCGCTGATCGAGGATTCTTCTCGTGCGCATTCATGACAACCGTCGGATGTGTTTCGCGCCCGCCCGTTCCCACCGAACCACACCTGGCCCTAACAATGATCACATGCGCTTTGCATATCTCTCTCGTGTCTTTGGAATATCTTTCCTTATCGCAGCTTGAAGGGTACAGACGACGGCGGCAGCAGTCTTTGTGAGATAAAATAAAGAAGTGGGGGGGAGCCCGAGGGGAGGGGTATTGTAATGCAGCCCTGATAAAGCGTGGTGGTGGTGGTGGTGACGGTGACAGCTGATGACTATTATGTCCAGGTGGCCAGGGTTGTGTTGGGGCTCTCCAAGAGCCTCCCAGCTGCTGGGATTCTTCGCATGTCAATTAGGCGAAAAGGGAAAGTGTATTCGGGGCTTTTTCGCAAGGACACCCAGTCGGGGTCCGCCAAAAAAAGGCATTTGAAAACCGAATTCTTCGCATTGTGGTCAATTTCAATTCAAGAAGCTTATCATTTGGGCACGTGGGCTGAAAACTGCACAGCTGAAGGAGGCATGGCATCCTTCATTAATGCGACAGACATGCCTATCTTGGCCATTCTCTGAAGCGAAATGACTTACGTGGTTGATAAGGAGCAGCGCGCAATACGGGTGGTCTGGAGCCAAGAGGCAAGGGGTACTTGCCTGGAACCCATGGCAACTGTGCATTTTAATCACATGCCGCTATGTACCCAAAGCCTCAGGTCCCTCAGAATCCTTCCACCTTGGCTGTGTGGTAAAGGTCGAAGTGTGGCAAGATGCTGGCCGTTGCCCTGATGTGTCAGCTGCTCTAATGGCATGCATCGGGGTCACAGGTCACAAGTGTGATCCAGTTTTAATGCCCCGCATCGCACAGCGCGGGCAGTAGGTGTCTGCGCGCGAGCTGCTCTCTGCATTGCACCGTGACAGTGGCACATGTAATTGGCTCAGGGAGGTGAATCAGTAATCGCATGAGTGGCACGTTCCTCGCTAAATTTTGACACCAGTGCCGAAGGAGGGTGCGAGTGTCACTAGTTGCCATAAGGGGTAACCTTGTTAGAAGCCTGAGCCATACAGGTGAGGAGACTCTATTTCAGCCTGGGAAACCAGAACGCCAAGATATATTTTTGTCAAGTGCCCCCCTCCCGCTAAAGCGCTCGCTGATATCGGCGTGGCGCGTGGAGAAGAAGTACAGCTATCCCAGAAGTTGTGGCAGCAACACAAGGAGTTGCTAATCTTACTTGTAAAAAGTCCCACGCTAATCCCACGCAGCGAGCTTTAAATTCCATATGGCGGAGTTGGACCTGTCTTCCTGTTGGCCTGAGCTTTTTGAGAGGAACCACGTCGCTCCTCCGAATCTCTGCCTCCTCTGCAGCACACAGATGGTTATTATGGAGCTGCACATAAATTGATTATGTTGGAAATTAACTGTTGCTGTCAAAGGCAGCCGCCAAACCTGTCCCAGTGTGTCCCTCTGCCCGCTGATGCATAGGATCCAGCTGATGAGCCAGATGTTGCGCCGAACTCTCCATTTTAAGGTCAGCACAGATGTGGTACAGGGACCCTCGCTCCTACTTTTCACTTTGTTTGCGAGGCTTGTTAGCCGCATGTTTTTGTGAGAGAGATGTACGCGTCTACTGAAATGTCTTAGCTGGAGAATGATTTGAAAGATGCTGGGAAGAAAACATTCAGGAATGCGATCGGTATGCTGCACAGCATGGGAATATGTTTAATTCTAACATATGTCGAGAGTTCTGTAACTTTTCTTTTTGAATGCGATATTTAGATAAAGTAAACATCCATGAGTTTTCAGACAATTGACTATCATTATTAAACACTCAGAAACAACTGAACATGCCAACCAGCGTTCATATGACTCTGCGAAACCAACCATTAAACCTATTGCATACCGTTGCTGTTCTGAGAAAAACATCTCTAACTTTTTCGATTTAAGTTTTTATATATCACTTGAAGACGACAGCTGCTCTTTATATCCTGTGAAAGTTTAATGATGAATGGACCAATAGAAATGCTCCACTTGGAATTAAACCTTGTCACATTAACTCACACTGAAAGTAGTGTTTTTGCTCCCTCCTATAAAGTTACTATTTTGGAGATCGTCTTTGGGCAGCCACAACCCACGCCACCACACAAAAAGCAAAAACAGCCAAGAAAACAGACAAAGGATGAACCCCCAATTTATGTTACGACCCTGTATGTCTAGGGGTCTAAGGATTGTAACATACATAAAAAAAAACGGCCAGCCAGACAAACGTGTATTGAATTCCAAAAACAAATCTATAACATGGCAGTTTTTTTTAGTTACAACACAAATAATTAAGGAAAAGAAAGACAGTAAATAACTAAAGAGCTAATCACCTTAACCAAGACCAAAAGAAATAAAATAAATAAAAAAAAAAAGAAAAGACAACAAAAGTAACCTAACTCCCTATGTATAAAAAATGTATATGTACATATGTATAGAAAATGTGAATAAAATAAATGGGCAGCTCACCCCTACTGTGATTACATAAACTTCAATTTTAAACTACTAGAGACAAAGAAAATATTAAACATTGCAATTTCCACACCTAAAATAGGCAAAGTGAAAACTAAGCTAGGACACCATAAGCTTTTACATTCCAATTCAAAAACTAAGAAAAACAACACTGATGACTGCCATGGGCCACGTGGTGAAGACACTATGAGGTACCCACAGGAAAGCGGCGTCGCTTTTTGTAGCCACGTCTTCGCAAAGCAGCAGCATCCGGTAATGAAGTCAGCAAATCAACCAAGCTCCACCCTAAGAGAATACAGATACAAAACAAAAAAAACAGGCAGCAGAGGGCAGCAACATCACCATTTTAGATTAACGTATGTACTAGCATATTGGCATATTTCCAAAAACTGCATTGCAACTTCTTTCAGAAAGCTGCAACCGCGAGCAGGTCCTTTTCAACCCCTCCAACCTTACACCCAAAATTACACACTTAAATTCTGTTATCTATAAAATATGGAAAAATTCAGTTAGCTAAAACAGTACAAGCTCCATCTTTGAGCCTGACTTGTGAGCAAATTTGATTTCTGGTTGATCTAAGTTGCTAAGATTTTTCCTCCACCTAACCAGGCCAGCAGACGTATCGAAATCCTCTACAGACCATCCGGAAGTATGCTTTAGCGTGATGTCCTCTCCAGTGCTGACCTTAATTAGGCTCCACTCTTGACGGCTTTTTATGCATGACCAGATTTGGAGTGAGACTGAAGTGAGCGCGAGTCCCGCGATTTCCTCGCAGAATCCCACTCCTCATTCTCAAAACTGGAGGAACTGCCATGGCAGCCTCTTCTGAGGACAAAGAAGAAGCCGAAATTGTGTACTGGAGCACTTACAAGTGGGCACACAATAAAACCTTCTGCCCGGACGGAGGGATTTCAGTCAGAACAGCCTATATTTCTACACAGAGGCTGCAGGGAGAGTCATATTAGTACAGTGTAATGAGACAGAGACGAAGTTTGCCGGAAAGTACGTTAATCTCCGAGACTTTTAAAGCGTGTGAGGTAAATATTCCCAGTAAGGGGGAGGAAACTCATTTTGAACTATCCGGCCCCCATTTTCATTGCATGCAAAGACGACTCCTTATCCAGTGTTTCTGTCCACCGCGCTGAAATTATCACGGAGAAGCAGCCATATTGAGAGTCTATCTCTTCCATTACAGCCTGCCTTTATCTCGGAACGGGAGAGCGCAGGCTGCGGCAAGTGTCTGGCCGAGGATGCTGTCCACGGCCATGAATATGGATGCGATGTCAGGTGTAAAAGAGTGGGCCCCTGTGATGCGGCGCTGTCTCTGACACATCCTCTGCTCAACTCCCAGCTCCAATCACACCCCAGATGTACCGGAGCTGCTGCTACTGTCACTCAATCTGTGGCCCGCAGTCTCAGCCGACAGCCGGAGTCCGCGGCCCACAATGCTCGGTGCCGAGAGAGAACGAAGAAGGAGGAAGAAACTGCATGTTAACACTGGAGGTCCATCCTTATATAAATCTGTTAAAGAAAATAGTTGCCTGAAGCCTTAGCAGGTACAGCAGACTGATTCACTTGAATGGGCAGATTCTAAACTTTCAATTGACACCAGATTTGTGTTTGTAAGTAGAATTTTCTTAATTTTATTAGTGGTTGAATTAATGCAAATGTGTTGTTGTGCATAGGGGCTTGTTTAAGCAACGATTGTTATTTGACAATAAAACCAACATGTAAAATAAGAAGACTTAAACCTTATTAGGGCTGCAGCTATCGATTATTTTAGTAATCGAGTATTCTATCGATTATTCCATCGATTAATAGAGTAATCGAATAAAATATACATTTTAAATTAAAGAGCAATAGTAAATATATAAGATAAAATAAGATAAATATAATAAATTGCATATAGTAAAGGGCTAAGGTTATCATTACTGTATGTCGCTCCGCTCTGTGGACTGGACGTGTAGACTGAACTGCTTTCTGCTCAGATGCTGAAACACCGATGTTGTGCTCGGCCAGGGGTTACCGTAAACTCAGACTTGCTATCAGTTTGCTGGGAAAGCTCAGTGGCTTGCTTTCTAAAGTTAGCTTCTTATTTGAATACCTCGTTCCACCTTAAATGGTATAGAAGTTACATTCCGCCGCCTCTAACTGCTGCATCATTTAATGTGAAAAGGTGGAATTTACATAAGAAGCTAACTTCAGCCACGTCTTTCTTCAGGTTGGCGCTCAGTAACGGCTCTCTCGGCTAGTTCGGTTTTACAGTAGACTTTGAACACTGTGTATGGTTTTCTGTGACCCGTCTCTTCTGTTCTCCTCTCCTTATTCTCTCTCTCTTTCTCTATTTTGCCATCCGTGCCATCAAGTCACGTCTTCTACTTGTCACCTGGCAACAGCGTAAGTGTGCGCTGTGCAACGATAAAAGTCATCGTGTGAAACAGTGTGCTGTATATGGTTGTATGGATTAAACGAATCTTCAAGGCAAAGAATTTGCTTCGAGTATTTTTTGTAATCAAGTGACTCGAGTTCCTCTAGGAATCGTTTCAGCCCTAAACCTTATAATAATAAAAGGCAACAGACTTTTGAAACTGTAGTTTGTTGTAACTTGAACTTACCAATTCAATAATCAGTGAGGAACCCTCAGGGTCTTCAGAGAATTCTTAATTACTTACCTAAAAAAATAGCATGTCTCTAATAATTTTTTAATTATTTAATATGGCCCTCAAGCCAAAGTTATTTAAACTTTGCTAGTATTGTTTAAATGTTTTCCATTGTTAACGTTTCTGTCAGAATGGAACAAAACTGAGACACATGCAGAGAAAAAGTCTAGACGCTTTAATAGAAGGTGTTCGGTTAAAGGCAATGTCAAAAACAGTCCAAGTCAAAACCAGAGTAACCAAACGAGTACAGAGGGACATACCAAAGAGACGAGACAGTAACAGGTGTAACAGGCGAGTGTCCAAAAACCATAATATCCAGCAAACAGGACAAGGCAAAGACAGAGTCTAAAAAACAAAACAAGGTCATACACAGTATCCAATAATACAGGGCAAAGCAAAAACAGTGTTGAGGAACGGAAACAGGTAATACACGGTAATGTCGAGAGTGTAGTAGAACACTTCATAATGCTGCTAACAGTCAAACCTTAGCGATTAGCATAGAACAGGACGCTTAAATACACAGGTATACAGGTGATGATAATCAATAGTCATGGGAGACGTGACAGTTAGGTTAGAAAGAAAAGGGCTCAATTCTTGAAATGCCAAAAACACTCCCATTGGTTAGGTCTTCAGGAGCCGAGTTAAAGGCCTAACATGTCAGATTAACTACTAACATAATTTAATAGACTGACAGTCTAACTAATCATGTTTAGACCTACAATGGTTTGGACTAATTTTGTAAGAAAAATATTATTCTAGGACTAAACATGCCTTCCTAGCCAGTTGGAAAACATACGATTGGAAAACAGTGGCAAGGCTTTCCTGTACGAGTCACTGTAAAACTGCTCAAATATATTAATATATTACTGTATATTCAGTTCAAATAAAATCTGGAAAATCCTTTACAAGCTTCAAATGTCCATGTTTAATCTAGATTAGAGAATAATGTTAATGTGAATCGTTGTTTGGCTTTATTATGGTTGTGCATTGCAAATATATATATATATATATATATATATATATATATATATATATATATATATATATATATATATATATATTATTTTTTTTTCATTTATTCTTATTTTTTCAGCCTGATCTTTACTGCATAACTCGTCCCACAGTTTTCAAAATATAAACTCTGTTCCAACTCCAGATTGTCTGGTTTGATTGAGTGATTTAGGCTTGTCTACACCTTTTTGATCGGATGCACGGATTCTGAATGATGGTGGAATGTTCTGGAATTTTTTGGGAAGGGAAAAATGCATGCCTATCGACTGTACTTCTGTACCATTTCACATAGACTGACTCAGGAAAGACCCTCGATCATAACTGTAGTGTTGTTTCGACCTACACTCGTCTGTTTTCATTTATTTCAGTCCCTCTTTTTTTCCCATAGGGTCCTATTTATATCCGGGTTTTGTTTTACACCCACCAAACTGCCTGTACTCTCTCAGGGCAGAACCCCAAACACTAATCCACAGACATACCCACCCACACTCTTCTACTTGTTGTTTATTCATCCCTCATTCCTAAAACTGCTCCTGCTGCACAGCTATTCTGAGTTTACTTCAGTAAATGCATTGTTCTAGTTACTGCTAGAACCCCACTGGGATGCTAGCGGAACTTTTACATTTCTTTGATATTCATGGTAGAGGTGTGCATTCCTGCGTAACTCCTATGATACCTATGGGTATCTTGTGGTTCAGGACTAAATTTCAGTGTCACGTGCAGGGGCAGTCAGTCAGTCCAGTGTATATGTGAGCAGGAAGTGAACTGAACATTTATTTAAAGTTAAAAACAAAGCGTGGGGTCAGAGATGCTACGATCATGTGATTTTTTCTCGCTCACCTGCAAGTTACTCACAGTGCAGGTACAAACCTGGCTTGTAGTCAGCCTCCGCTGGTTAAAGTGCTCTAAAGAAGGGCCAATACACTCTAATAAGCCAAAAACAATCATTTATTTGTGAACTAAGTATGTGAAATATTGGATATTATTGACCCTTGGGCTGCGTCTACAATGTGGGTGGGACCGAATTATGGCGTCACATTAATGTCAAATCTCGAGCGTGCAAAAACACGAGGTGAAATATTCAAGGTGCAAGGTTTTTTCACAGTGTAGGGGCAGGACATGCCGAACGCTATTGGCTGACGGCACCTGGTTTTCGTGACTGACTGCTCACTTCGACACACCTCTCAAACAACTACAGAAAACATGGTGGACGCAGAGGAGCCGACAGAAGAGATAGCTGTAAATGTACTGTGGATATATGACAGTATCTTACTGTTTTTTTATAGTAATTGTAAAATACAGGTAAATAATCACACAGCGTATGTAAATTAACAGTAATGCAATCAGTTACCCAATAACAGCAAACAACTGTATTTTATCAGCATAAACTGCTTCTACTCATTTAAATGACAAAATATATGCAGTGGGCGGGGCCAGCCTATTGGGCTCAGCTTAGTTAAAATTATTTCAGCTCATTCAGTCAGTGCGGGAAGTGCCGGACAACTTGTATTGTGTTCATTCATAAAATAAAGAAAGATAATCTAAATCGGTTTTTAGATGAGGAGACGCGAGCTGGTGCATTTACAACTGACACTTGTGGACTGCAGCTGCGGCGGTCCTCGTGAAACTCAAGAAAAAGGTAGCTGCTAATGTTGCGTCTCCTAATGTTTGCAGTGATATGGTTTTGTCAGTATAATTATTAAACTTTTAAGATTTTCATTTATTGACCAAATTTAGCAAAACAAACTGTAGCTTGAACGGTGTGTTAGCTAGTTAGTTAGCTGGCTGGCTAGTTGGTTAGTACCATAAATACGCAGTTATTTTACTGTCATATACTGTAATTCAATTAACAGTACAATACTGTTAAACTAAATTACAGTACATGCACTGTAAAATAACAGTAAAATACTACAGTCTCTGCTGCCAGTATTTTACTGTTAATTTACAGTGAAATGTTTTACAGTGTAGATAAAACTCTGGTTTATCTCACTTACAGTAATGATTTAATAGTCTTATCACTTCTTATCAGCATGTTTCACTCGTTCCCGCTGCAGCTCGCTCAGTTAGGCTCATATATTCGGATATTTACGTTTGGCCACTGCTGTAGCTCACAATCAAACAAACTAACTAACAATCAAACAGCCTCCTAAATCTCTGAAACGACATTCTGTAAGTGGTGGTGAAGCAGAGAACAAAAGTACCATCACTACCTTTCCCCACATTTCCCCATCTTGCCATTTCTCCCAGTAGTTTCTATCTAAATAGGTTACAGCAACACTGAAGTCGGTAAGGGACCGTCTATAAAGTGCGGTACTGTTAACGTACAACCTAATGATTTATACACCTCGCATTTGACATTAATGTTACACCAAACTGAATAAATATTGCCAATTTCTGGAGGGAGTGGGACTATTTCTAAGTGAAGCAGGTGGGAGTGGGATTTGAATGTCAGTCCCATGCAGTCCTCAAATTCATGGCCCAAACTGAAGGCCTAACAACTTTTGTAGTTACACTGTATGTTGTGATTTTTCTATAGACTGAGGTTTATGGTAAACTGAGATGTTGGTGCTGTTGTTCCACCACTTCACGTGATCACACAGGTTTGTTGATGGTGGAGTGGGGGGATCTCCTTTAAGTTCAGGCTGTTATAGTTAGATCTGCCGGAGTCGCCAGCCACACTCTAAAATTCTGAATATTCATATTCTCTACAGTCTTACTCCCGAGCCCAACTAACTCTCTCTCTTTACTCTTCCTGAGGTAATGACTGTCCTCCTGTCTGTTGAATGCTGTTGGACTGACCATCAGGTCCTCCTCCCCACCCATCGCCAGCCAGCTCTCCTGTCCATTTGTGTCAACTGCTACACCCTCAGCTACATCACTGTACACCATCCAGATGCACCAGCATTGAGGGACTGTTTCAGCTCACGCCCACTTTACATAAAGACTCAGTCAGAGACTGCCTCAGTTAGAGACTGCCTCTGTCAGAGACTGCCTCAGTCAGAGACTGCCTCAGTCAGAGCCTCTACCTGTGCAGCTTCTAAAGCTTTGCTATCCAGATTTTAAACAGAGACTCTTTTCTTTTGTGTTTAGTTTATTAAACTGTAAATACTGTTTGACCAGAGGAGGATGGGTCTACTCTTGTGAGTCTGGTTCCTCCCAAGGTTTCTTCCTCCAGTCTGAGGGAGTTGTTCTTGCCACTGTTGCCTCTGGCTTGCTCACTGGGGGATATATGCTGTAACTGTCTGTTTTTAAAACTGCTTTGAGACAACATTGTGGTAAAAAGCGCTACACAAACTTGACTTGACTATAAGCAACATGAAAGTTGTCTGTGTGCAAAGAACAAAAGGATAAACATCCAAAAACATCCGTTTATGCATTTATTTATTTGTGTTTCTGTTCTGATTGAAAGCATGTGTTATATACAGATGACATCTTTCACTTTTGTCCCCAAAATTGCAGACGACTGATCTGTTTTTCCTTTTCTGATGTTAAACGCTTTACGTCTCCCACTGCCATTTGCAAGGATCATCCTTGAGAGTTTATTCTGTGAAGATACTCTGAGTCGCGGTTATTCTAAGAGTTGCGGTGAGCTTTTCTTGTCACCTTTTAATGTCATTAACCAGCAGTTTGAGCCACAAAGAGAGCGGAGTGTTTAATTTCTCTCTGGCTCTAAAGTTTGAAAAGCCATTTTTTAGCACAGTTTACAGAAGTTTCACTTTCGCATAATCTGTTCGCCTCTTTCATGCGGCTTTGCGAGGCACCATTGAGGATGTGGACTTCTATTGTGTGCCTGAAAGGATGAGGCTTTTCTCAAATTCTATGTTAATGGGATGTGACACGAAATATGAAATATAAGTAGACAGTAGCTGTGCGTATCCAGCTGGGACTATTCAGCCCCAGTTTTAAAATATTTGAGAAATTAAACGTGTTTGTGGGGGAGAGAGAGGAGGGAAAAAAAAGTGCTTATCTCATTTTACAAAGCTCTCCTGTAGAATATCTCTGAGTATCCAGACGAACGGAAACAGGGGGGAAACAATGTCGAGATTTCGGAGCAATGTGCACTCATTGTTTCCCGAGTTAGATTAGAAATGGGTGCGGGAGGAGGGGAAGGGAGGGGAGTGGAGAGAGGACTTTTTTCTTTTTTTTTGAGATTCATACCCCTCCTGCAAAAGACAGAACCCTCAATTCTACTCTATCAGGAGCGAACACCTTGGCAGATAGGCGCTGCGAGGTGAAAAAATAGCGAAATGAAATTTTTTGCCACGCTTAAGCAGAGTGAGAGAGGCGAGGAGAGAGAGAGGGAGAGGGCGAGAGAGAGAGAGAGGGAGAGGGCGAGAGAGAGAGAGAGGGAGAGAGCAGAGAGAGAGAGAGAGAGGGAGGGATATTCTCCCATCACTGCACCGCCGCCTCTCTTTGTTCTCAGAGGCCTGCTCGCCATTCTGCATGATTAACAATATTATCGGTACCTGCCCGCGTCTGCCGCCGGGCTGCATGCCATTGTGTTCCCGTCAGGGGTGAGTGGCCAGGGCCTGGCGTGACACTGACGCCGGACCATCAGGTGCCACTGGGGGGGGCCGCATGCTCCCAGGTGGGCCTCTGCGCTGGCATTTGCAGAGACTCCCCAGCAGGGGTGTGTGGGGTAGGGGGGGTGCCGTCGGCAGGCACTGAGGGGGCAACGACTCTGCCGACATCTGCCCGAAAGAGGGGCAAATGGTTTTGGGGGGAGTGGAGTTGGTGATGTTTGGGCCCCATAGGGGCGGCACATGTGCCTGGTGCTCAAAGCTCCATCTGCTTGTACTGCCGAACCCAGAAAAGAGTGTAACACAATTCAACTGATACAGTAATGAATCAGGCTAGTTCAGGAGCGTGGCCTTGTGCAACATATACACACAATCCAGTGTATGTTGAGAGCAGCTCATAAACCATAATATACATGACATACATACATTTGCATTATTTAACAAGAAAAAAGATTATTTTTAATAGAACTGTAGCTTTGGTTTGTGGTCCTGGAGGGCTAAAGTGCAGTACTGTTTGCTGTTTGGTGTTTTCTCTCTTATAAAACTAATTGGGGGTCTCTGATCAGGTGTGTTTGTGCAGGGAAATCTTGAAACTGTGATGATCCCTGTTTAAGCACATATACGTAGATCATTTTCTAAGAGAAAATAAATTCCCAAATCTACAGCACACACACATGCACACACACACACATATATATATATATATATATATATATATATATATATATATATATATATATATATATATATATATATATATATATATATACATACACACACACTACCGCTTGTTTCTACCGCTTGTTACCTTGTTTCTTTCTGGTCATTTTGAGTCGGTCAGCAAGCCATCAACTGCTGATGCTTCAGATACTAAACTAATCTAGAATGTTGTTCTCCCTTTTATACTCACTTATTAGTAGAATGTTTTTCAGCTGTGCATCACAATTGAGCAAGAGTGTCCTAACAACCAATTAGCCCAATAACATCCTTAACTTGGATTGGTGGTCGTACCAGGAGATTTAGACAGAGGACTGAGAATTACTGATAACAGGACTATATGCTAAATAAGCCTCTATACAAAAATAGGCTTTAATACAAACATTTTTATTCTTTAAAAATCATCTGATACACTTACATTAATTGTGAAATAAATGGACAATATTGTTTGTGAATTGCATGAAAAAACTGCATGAATTGCATGAAATGAAACTTTTGAGCAGTAGTGTATATATATTTATTTAGGATATCAACAAAACATGTTGTTTGACCAGAGCCAGACAAACCTTCATATAACCTGCATATAACAGTGGATGTTTTTGTCCATTTGCTTGTACAGTTTTACATACTAAAAAACATAATACATAGGTTTTTATTGCTGTATGTTTACAACTGATATGTGTAAATGATATGTTCTGACAGACTGCCCTGTATTGTGTTTCTTTTTAGAATGCTACTGATTTAGAGGAAAAAACTCTTAAAGGAAAAACAAACTACTTCCTTTAGTTGTCTGGATTCTTTCTAACGCTATTATGACATGTTTGCTGTTGTGACAGTCACGAACAGCACCAAATTGAATCGTTTTCCACTTTCCACATCTTCCACTCCAACACTACTGCTACTACTGCTCCTGTAACACTCTTTGTCACATCAACACCATCCAAAAACGCCAACATCCTCTCTGAGCCAAAGCTCATTTAACATGGACTGGGGCAAAAAGGAAAACTGTTCTGTGGTCAGATAAATCTATATTTGAAATTCTTTTTGGAAAGTCCTGCAGACTAAAGAGAGGAGAGACCATGCAGCTTGGTGTACCTGGAAAGACACTATCAATGCTGAACAGTAAATAGAGGTTTTAGAACAACACATGCTTCCATTCATACAGCGTCTCTTTCAGGAAAGGCCTTGCATATTTCAGCAAGACAATGCTAAACCACATACTGCAAGCATCACAACAACACAACGGCTTCTCAGAAGAACAGGTCCAGGTGCTGAACAGGCCTGCCTGCCATCCAGACCAATAGAAACCAACATTTGGTGCATCATGAAATGAAAAATCTGACAGTCTCCTTACAGACTATTGATAAAATAGATGCTACACAATGTAGACATGGCCTTGTCCCAACTTTTTTGAGATGCATTGCCCCACATTCAACATCTGTGTTCTATGTTCTACTGTGAATTAAATATAGGTCTATAAGAGTGGGAAATCATTGCTTTCTCTTTTTTCTTTCTAAATATGTATTTAACATATTTGGAATTGGGGTGTTATAATAATACATTATTTAATGTTATATTCTACAAACAAATTAAAAACAATTTTTCCATCCATCCATTATCTGCCACTTAATCCCACTAGTCGGGGTAAGGGGGGGCTGGAGCCAATCCCAGCATCATTGGGCGAAGGCGGTGTACACCATGGACAGTACGCCAGTCCATCGCATGGCTAACATTCACTCACACCTTTTAGAGTGACCAATCAGCCTAACTGCAGGTGTTTGGACTGTGGGAGGAAACCGGAGTACCCGGAGGAATCCCACTCAAGCACAGGGAGAACATACACACTCCACACAGAACTGCCCTTACCAGGAACCCAATCCGGATCGTCTTGCTGTGAGGTGACAGTGCTAACCACTACACCACCGTGCCGCCTAATATAATTTAAAAGTAAATAAAAGTTGAAAAAATAATAAATCTTTATCTGAGCTCAGTCTTTTCTAAATCTAGGCCACTTTTGGTCTTGGACTCGATGTGTACTGCTCTCGGTCTCAACTCAGACTCAGATCTAGCGGTCTTGACCTCAACACTATTAATTGCACAATCCCATCATGCTTTACTTGACGCTATAAGTGATAACAGACAGGCTTTAGACAGTATTTTGATATATTCGGTTTAGTTTCAGACTTAGACTTCAGGTTGGGTCAGTTTGGACAGCATTTTGTCAGGCTGGGGCCGAGGTAGGAACTAGATTAAAGAACTAACGTGTTGTGCATATGTGTTTTCTTTGGTTTCTAGCAGAAACAAGATTGTTGTAGCACAGTCTATCCGAACAGATCTCTTCCCTCTGAACCTAGGAGGGCAATCTGGCCCCCAATAAAAGTGCTTCTGATTTAATTTGGAATTCTCTCTACCTCTGCTTTTCTCTCCCATGCACACACATGGACACCCCTTTGCCCAGAATAATTGACTCAGCTGCAGTCTTTGTGATATAATAACCAGTTTACTCCACTGAATGACATTTCACAAGCTCAGCCCCAGCATAAAGCTAATTGTTCTAGAGAGAGAGCGCTGTGTGAGCGTGTGTGCGTGTGTGTGCGAGGCTAATGATAAGAGCGGAGACGACACTCTCGCTGCGAGCCTGTGTGTGTGTGGTGGAAGCGACATTTATCTTCAGTGAGACACTGCTGTCCCTGTATTTCTCCATAAAGAGAATGGGCTCCTGGTGTTTTTCCCCCAAAATACTTTTCAATAAGCGCAGTGTTTCTTTCTCTCGCTCACCCACCCCCTAAGCACTGGTCTATTCTCCTGCAGAGCAAAGATAGGCAATGTAATATCATAAGAACTTTCTTTTTTCTCTCTCTCTCTTTTCCACGAGGGAAGGGGAGGCTCCCTCGATAGCACTTTGTTGTTTGTTTTGTGGATTTGTATAAAACCCTTCTGGTTACTTCATATGTCAAAGGAAAATGTCCATCGCTGCTTCTAGGTATTTATTCCTAAAAGCTGATTAATTACAAGCGAAAGCAGCACTTGTTTCATGCTGCAGTGTTCACATTTACCAGAGACACTGTGACGCGCGATTACAAACAATGGCTATGTGAAATGTAGCCCTTAATCTGAGACTTCCAGTGATAACAGGCCAGCATAGTAACTCAAAAGCCAAAATCTGTTTAATCTTTCCCAATCTATTTCATTTTTACTCATTTGCTGGTCACTACTTGCTAGCTGACAACTACTGCAAAATGCTAGCGAGCTCGAATCACCACATCTGCTTGTCAGAATAGAGTTAAACGTGGCCTTGGATGCAGGGCTGGTCTAAAACTTAGTGGCAAACGGTGACTATTAGATCTAGGCCTTCATTTTGGAGCAGAAATGTCAAAAAATATCCATGCTAACATGAATTTTTGGTAGTGCCCCAATGGGATCCTAGTAGCATGTTAGCAACAGTGATTCACATTGTCTTTGTCATTGTGGGTTAAGTGCAGATATTGGGAGTTCACTATTAGCTTAGCAAAGGCTCGTATTGACAGTCAGTGGTGTACATAAGCCTCACAGAAGGCCTATAGAGTAATGCAGCTGAGCAACTATGCAAATGCTCACAGATATTAAAGGAAAGAAGGCTTTAAGGGAAATCCAATAACGAGAAAAACAGCAGTAGAATAGTGATGGGCAAATGATAACAAAGTTTCGAAGCTTGTGTCGAGAAATCCAGGAACCCGTTTATGAAGCGTGTATCGAGGCTTGCTTCGTTACGGGCGAGTGACGTCACTATTGACGTCTGAAGCCTCGCTGGCTCAGGACGTGGTTCGAGTATTGGCGTGATTTATTGTCACCATCAAAGCACAATCACTGCCCCGTCTCTTAAAACCACTGCAACAGTTTAAACATCAATATCTCGTGTCCTACTGAATATATTTACTGACTGAAATCATACTGGCAAGTTTTGTGAAATTTAAAAGACCTCTATTACCCACACAATTAAACACAGATTAAATGAACAAATAAATTAACCACAGAAAATGAAATTAAGATGTTTTATGTGTATACCTGTTCCCATGCTGACAACGTTGCATAAGGCCATCGCTAATAATTGAAATAACAATAAAAGTTTTGGCCAGCAGGGGTATCGTGTGTACATAAAGCTTTGAGACATTAACCTTTTTTTTTAAACCATCTGGAGGGAAAGCTTCAACGCTTCAAGAGGCTTCATCTGGCCATCACTACAGTAGATACATGGGCATGGCAAAGACCTAGTCAGTAAACAGATCTGATCAAACCCAAAAGACAGAAAGGCAGACTTATCTAAAAGGGCTAGGCAAAACAGCAGACAGACAGGTTTAAATACAGGCATGGTAATAATCAACAGGTGTGTGAGATTACAACTCCGGTGAGGAGCTTCTGTGATTGGCTGGTGGCGGACATGTGATGGTGGCCTGTTGGTGAGGGAGATCATGGGAAATGGAGTCCAGAGAGTCAACAAAGACAGAGAATGAGGGTGACATACAGGGTGTGTTCCGAAATCGCCTACTAAGTCAGTAGGTACTGGATTGGAGTCAGTAGGTAGTAGGTTGTTTCAGTATGCAAGTTTTTAGTATCCATGCAATCTCAACCACTACTGTAAAGACCCAGTACTCATTAAAAGCCCCTTTTACTCTCATAAACCTCATTGACCTGCGTTTTTTTCTGAATCCCACAGGGTGTGGAGCTGTAGCTCGGAGAAGAACTTTTTTACCTCAGAGGTAACGCTAACTGTAATGGCAGTGCTAGCAGTAGCTACATACACACAGGCTTTCCACCGTTTTTCCCCTCCTCTTTGAATTCATATGCAGCTCCAGTTGAATCATGGCACAGCGCAGTGTTCTGTGTTCTCATACTTAACAATGGTTCCCGATTTAGTAGGTTATTTGGGGAACGTCTGCGTTCTGCTCGGTGGCAACTGAGTTGTTACATCCAAGACGTTAACTGAAAATTAACATTATTCAGGCTGTTGTATGGTGATGCTGCTGCCCTCTGCTGCCTGTCCTTTGTATCTGTCATTTCTTAGTGTGGAGTTTGATTGATTCGTGCCAGCTGACCTCATTACTGGATGCTGCTGCCTTGTGAAGACGTAGCAACAAAAAGCAGCACCACTGGCCTGTGGGTGCCTCGTGGTGTTTCCACCATTTAATAGGGGTTGCACCGATTCTTGAAGTTGACAGGTATGTGACAAAAACGAGGCGGCATTGACTAACCGCTGATGAGGTCACTAATAATACCATTGGAGAAGAGAACTGGAGAGACTTTAAAGATCTAAACAAACGCCAGAAGAGTATAATGCGCCCTTTCCAAGGACCTCTTTCCCATGAGCCCTAGGATACATTTCTAGCCTTCAGGGAACCAGAGATACAAACCCAGGAATTTTGCAAATCTGCATCTAACTCATGCGCACCGTAGGGGGTCTTGCCAAGAAGTGTCTCCTGTGGCTGAGGTCCCGACAGACAGAGAAATTTAAAGTGCTGTAATTAAGAGTATAATAAAAGTAAAATACGAGTAGCCGACTTCAAACTTTACAGAAGCCAAACTCACAGATCAGTAGCGTGTGATGTGACTTTTCCAAAGAGCCCTGTAAACCAGGAAAATGGACCCTGACATCGGCAGGCTCCTCACCTGTTGTCTTCTCTGAGGCGCCCATGTTGTCATACGACTGGTCAACATCAAGCTTACAACGTCATTGCCAAGCAGTAAAGCCAATAATTCAACTAGTCTTTGTATCCTCTTGCCTATAAACATCTCCAATTGTTTAGTTTTTGAACTGAAGAATGTTTAAAATATTTATCAATACACGACATGGAAGCAAAACTAACCGTGTGTAATCGTCTGTGTCTAGTCAAACATGTGCAGACATTTATAGAAAAGCGATATAGAGATCATTTATAGAGATTTATTCACAAATGGCAAATCCTAAAGAGTAGTCAAAAATACAGGTGATCAAAAAACAGGTACATGGGCAAGATGGAAGCAAAGTCAAAAACAGACCAGGGTCAAACCAAAAGACAGTCAGATGGGTAACAGTATAACAAGAGTTTCCCCCATCCCACAGATTTTAGCGTTTTCCATGCTTCCAACACATCCACTTCAAGTCAGCGAGAGGTTGTTAATGAGCTGATTAGTTGGATCAGCTTTTTAGGGGC
This sequence comes from Megaleporinus macrocephalus, assembly GCA_021613375.1. Classification (NCBI taxonomy): domain Eukaryota; kingdom Metazoa; phylum Chordata; class Actinopteri; order Characiformes; family Anostomidae; genus Megaleporinus; species Megaleporinus macrocephalus. The sequence goes on from CM038712.1 coordinate 40,770,978, forward strand.
ATGTGCAGGGCAGAGGATACCCCAGGACAAGGGTTGAGAACCACTATTATGTAGAAAGGAAGGAAGGATGGATGGCTGGGCATCTATAGGTGTACTAGGAGTCTTTATCCTCTTTCCTCTTTCTACCTCCCTTAAATATGAATGTAAAATATGTTTTGTGTAGGAGCTGCTAGCAACAGTCATATGCAAAAAGTTTGGTCTTGTATTGTTGATTTTAAAATAAGACATCCTCACATCTCTGCACAAATCTGCATAACAGGCTGGCTGGGGGGGGTGTACAAACTTTTGCAAATGTATGTCTCACAGGGCAAAGGGTGAAATCATCAAGCAAACTTTAATTAGCACTGCGTGGCTTCTTCTATGCGAGAATTAATTAAACTCATCAAGGCCATTGTATTGGTATTAATATTATTTACATGAGGGCACCTGAGTGCTGCTAAAGTCTAAGCTGTGGCCCTGTCAATGGATGATTGCTCAAGAGAGCAAAACTGGCTTCGCCTCACTGGGTTAGGAGGACTCTTTCTCTCTCGCCCTCCCAATTAGCATCATTTTGCAAGATAAAATCAACTGGGGGTCATGCAATGTTGCATTTAACACTCTCTGTTCCTTTCTCTCTCTCTTTGTTTCGCATAGGAGGCATACCTTTACAGTCCCGAGCTCTCAGCGAGGAGTGGCAGGTGTAAACACAACCCCATGGCCAACACCCTCTCTGCCCAGTGGTCATAACCCACACAATTATCAGACACCCAACAGGAGAGCATCATAAGCCAGCTGAGCCCTTGTCTGTAAAACACAGCAAAGATTTATTCCAACACTACACTGGTTTATCAAGTAAGCCCCAATTAATCTCATAGACAGGCTCAGAAGAATGTGCTGTTCATTCGGTGTAGCAAACATCTGGGACCTCCACTCAGCGGATGCTTTATTAGAACCACCTAAGTTGTAGATTTGTTTTGTTGGCGTGCTGTCAGATGCCTTCGCCCATCTGTTGCCATCTACAGTTTGGGTTTGTGTCCTCCAGATGTTGACAGTTTCTGACCATCAGTAAGATAATTGACCACTCTCAATATGACACACATACACTCTTATCAGCAGCACACACACTACCATGCCACAACCATTTCAGTGTCACAGCTGGAAAGAGAATGATCAACAACTCAAATAATATTTGTTTACGAACAGTCAAGTGGTCAAAAACTGACCAATGATGTATGGAGTAGAGGTAGACTGACAAATCAATGCCAGCAGATGAGATTCTGTGCTGGCTCTAAGGTAAGCTAAACTTTATCTGTGTTACTATATCTGCTAAAAATCAATGTAATGTAATGTCTAATGACAAATAACATTTGCAAGTTAAGGCAAGACCACAGGCCACTTAAGGCAAGGCAAGGGAGGGAAACTCTGAGAAATTTGGGGCTGGAGTTCTGTGTGGCTTCAGCTGCTGGGAAGCTCTCAGTGTGGTTTACTTTACAGTGATTTGTAATTCTTCCCAGACGGATAGATTTCAGTGACTCTCAGTTTTCAGAATCAGAATCAGAATCAGACTTTATTTGCCAAGTATGCTCACACATACAAGGAATTTGTGTACAGAAGTAACACACCCAACCTACACACACACACACACACACACACACACACACAGTGACATACACACACAGACACACCTGTAAACTTAACATGTGCAGAGTTGTATCTTAAAAAAGTAAAGGGCTGAGTGCAGCAGTGAAGGACAGTGCAGACTGAATTAAATAGATATAAATATGAAGAACAGAAGAGTCACTGGTTGAGATGGTGGTACAAAGTGTTCTGAGACTCTATCAGATAAATAACAGTGCAGTGGATGTATGTATGTAGTAGACTGTACAGAGAAAGAAGAGTGAAAGAACATCTAGATATGGATGTATGTATGTCGTAGACTGTACAGAGAAAGAAGAGTGAGAGAACATCTGGATATGGATGTATGTATGTAGTAGACTGTACAGAGAAAGAAGAGTGAGACAACATCTAGATATGGATGTATGTATGTAGTAGACTGTACAGAGAAAGAAGAGTGAGAGAACATCTAGATATGGATGTATGTATGTAGTAGACTGTACAGAGAAAGAAGAGTGAGAGAACATCCTGGATATGGATGTATGTATGTAGTAGACTGTACAGAGAAAGAAGAGTGAGAGAACATCTGGATATGGATGTATGTATGTAGTAGACTGTACAGAGAAAGAAGAGTGAGAGAACATCTGGATATGGATGTATGAATGTAGTAGACTGTACAGAGAAAGAAGAGTGAGAGAACATCTGGATATGGATGTATGTAGGTAGTAGACTGTACAGAGAAAGAAGAGTGAGAGAACATCTGGATATGGATGTATGTAGGTAGTAGACTGTACAGAGAAAGAAGAGTGAGAGAACATCTGGATATGGATGTATGTAGGTAGTAGACTGTAAAGAGAAAGAAGAGCGAGAGAACATCTGGATATGGATGTATGTATGTAGTAGACTGTACAGAGAAAGAAGAGTGAGACAACATCTAGATATGGATGTATGAATGTAGTAGACTGTACAGAGAAAGAAGAGTGAAAGAACATCTAGATATGGATGTATGTATGTAGTAGACTGTACAGAGAAAGAAGAGTGAGAGAACATCTAGATATGGATGTATGTATGCAGTAGACTGTACAGAGAAAGAAGAGTGAGAGAACATCTGGATATGGATGTATGTATGTAGTAGACTGTACAGAGAAAGAAGAGTGAGAGAACATCTAGATATGGATGTATGTATGTAGTAGACTGTACAGAGAAAGAAGAGTGAGAGAACATCTGGATATGGATGTATGTATGTAGTAGACTGTACAGAGAAAGAAGAGTGAGAGAACATCTGGATATGGATGTATGTATGTAGTAGACTGTAAAGAGAAAGAAGAGCGAGAGAACATCTGGATATGGATGTATGTAGGTAGTAGACTGTACAGAGAAAGAAGAGTGAGAGAACATCTGGATATGGATGTATGTAGGTAGTAGACTGTACAGAGAAAGAAGAGTGAGAGAACATCTGAATATGGATGTATGTGTGTAGTAGACTGTATTCAGAATGTAGTGTTGTGATGTTCAGCTGTCTATGAGTGTGATGGCGTGTGGGAAGAAGCTTCTCTAAAGTCGGGAGGTCTTGATCCTCAACTGGCTGAAATGCTGACCTGAGGGAAGATACTGGAACTGGTGATGTTCAGGGTGTGATGGATTAAGTTCTCTGCACGCTTCCTGGTTCTGGCCGTGTGCAGGTCCGGTAGGGAGGGTAACTTCACACCGATGTTTCTCTCTGCGGACCTGATGATGCGCTGCAGTCTGTGGGTGTGGTGTTTGGTGGCTGTGCTGCCCCACACTGTGATGGATGCGGTGAGGACAGATTTTATGGTGGCGGTGTAGAACTGCACCATCAGCTTCTTGGGCAGGTTGAACTTCCTCAGCTGACGCAGGAAGTACATTTGCATTTGTATTAGAATATCTTTAGTAGGTGCCATCATGTGCTGCTTTTTGAGACCTTCAAGCCGTTTCACACTGCCAGACACGTTCTAGTGAAGTGCTGTGTAGATTCAACAGATCTGACAGTAATACGGGGGGTGGTAGTAAACTTGACCCCAGTAGTCAATCAAATTTGAGCAATTACTTTTTCACATAAGCAGGGGAGTGGCTGAACAGCATTTTCAGTTTTCTTTGGGTTATCTTTGTCTATTATTTAAAGTAGCTTGATGATGATCAAGTGCGACAAGTGTGCAACAGTAGAAATTGGAAGGGGCAAATACTTCACAGCACTATAAAAACTGCCCCCTCAGTCGCTTCATCCTGGTGCTGGGCCAGGCTTATCTGAATGGCCACCTCTTCCTTATTACACATGAAAGTCTTCACTGGTTTGTTTAATGTAAACACAATTTTCAGAATCCCTTGTTTCCTTTTTAAATTGGTCTTCATGAATATTTTGTTAGTTCCCACATGTGATGCCTTCACTGAACATCTTGCAAAGCCACGAATGAATGAAATCCGTGAAGGACATTTCAAACATACTGCCTGATTTGTTTTTAAATTTTCTTTTGTACTACTCTTTAGTAGCTGCTACTGACAGTTTGACAGGCATAGCAACAATGACTCTGAACAATGAGCTTGTGCATCTGCATAGTATCTGTAGGGTAGGCGATTTTAATGAAGTGGTCCGAAAAGGGATGTCAGTTACCTGGTGAATAGAACTGGACCTGGTAGAGATATTGTTCATGGAACACCTTGAATTTATATATATATATATATATATATATATATTTATATATATATATATACACACTACCACTCAAAAGTTTGGGATCACAGTGAAATGTTCTTGTTTTCAATGGAGTATCTTCCTTCCTTAACACAACAATGGACTGACGGGTCTCTAAAGAAAGTTGTTTCTTTCTGGTCATTTTGAGTCGGTCAGCAAGCCATCAACTGCTGATGCTTCAGATACTAAACTAACCTAGAATGTTGTTCTCCCTTTTATACTCACTTATTAGTAGAATGTTTTTCAGCTGTGCATCACAATTGAGCAAGAGTGTCCTAACAACCAATTAGTCCAATAACATCCTTAACTTGGATTGGTGGCCGTACCAGGAGATTTAGACAGAGGTCTGAGAATTACTGATAATAGGACTATATGCAAAATAAGCCTCTATACAAAAATACTACAAACATTTTTATTCTTTAAAAATCATCTGATACACCTAAATCACTTGTAAAAAGGACAATATTGTTTGTGAATTGCATGAAAATTGCATGAAATTAAATTCTAAAGTGATCCTAAACTTTTGAGCGGTAATGTATATATATATATATATATATAGGTCTTTGCTATAAAACCTTTGTGTTGGGTTTCATGCCTATAGTCGGTCAGAAGAATCCGATGGACCGTGCTGGTACAGTGGCCATGACTGGCATTGAGGTTTGTGACTGTGGGGGTCTGCATGGTGACAGCTGAGCACAGTGCTGCCCCCCCCTTCTCCTCCTCTTCCTCTCATCTTCTCCCCCTGCTTGCCAAAGCTTTCAGGGGCTGCAGAAATCTGCTCGGCAGATGGGTGCCTCGCTTTTTACATCTCACTTGAGGGACGGAGGGGGAACAAAAAAGGAAAAAAAACGGCACAATCTGCATCTCACAATGCAGCATCAGCGATGCTGTTGAAACGAAATGAGGGAATGAATCGATGCAAGGGCACGGCCCAGATCCTTAAAGCATCCCCGGCCCTTCAAAAGTAAATCCCATGTTTTATTTATCCGATTGCGGGAGCAAAGCAGGACCCGAGCACACTGTGCAGGCCTTCTGTTTCCCGATTAGAAGAGAGAGAGAGAGAAAAAAGAAGAAGAAGAAGAAGAAGAAGGAAAAAAATTGAGTGCGAGAGGAGGGACAGGAGGGGATTCGCACATGTCGCCGAGAAAGAACTACAAATCCCAACAGGCTCAGCGGTGGAAACGGACCAGCTGTCCGCGGTTTGCAGATCACATCCCGTCCTCTTGATTACGAAATCACAAAAATAATGAGGACCAAAGTGCAGGCGTGAGTGTTTTCCTCCTTTGTTGTCGCTTTTTTTCTGACAGAAGTTTTTTTTTTTGTTTTTTTTTTCCTCTCTCGTTGCCTCCAAGCTGTGGTCTGTAGCTGCCAATGTTTGGTGCTGGGCTACATTTGTTCCCTCAGACAGAAGAGAAGCCTCATGCCCTGCCCTGCTAAAGCTGCCATCCAACTCCCGCCTTTTGTTTTATTTAATTTTGAGCGTGGCCCATACGCCTCCCATACCAACTGGCATCATCAAAGTTGCAGAAAGTCCGCAGCAATTAGACACTTTTTGGAGTCTGTTTCACTTTGGAGCAGGCCTCAGCTTCTCTGTGCTAAGTTGTTGTGTGCTAGATGCTGAGAATGTGATTTCAGCACGATCAGAGGCTTCCAACCACTTTCAGGAATGGCCTTATCATTTCTGGTAAACCTAAAAATACATGTTTATAGTTCTCAGCCGCTATATTTAGCAAGCATAGACACATGCAAACGCCTCTTTTGTCTTTCCATCTGATCCCATTGCTGAGGAGGAAAATCCTCAGAGACGTGAGGAAAATCTCTTTCATGTGCCATCTTCCTTTTGAATGCTGGGTCTAAAATAGGGGTCTGAAATTCTGCTCACGTCACTTTACTCATAAAGCATTACTGTCAGTGCTTTAGTGTGTAAATCCTAGCAGATCTCAGAGAGAACCAATGCAAATGCTTTTCAAATTCATGAAACGAGGTTTACAAGAACCCATTTTACATTTCACTAATGGAATTTAGGGGCTGACGCCTCACAGCAAGAAGGCCCTGGGTTCGATTCCCCAGCCGGACGAGTCCTTTCCATGTGGAGTTGGCATGTTCTCCTCCTGTCTGCGTGAGTTTTCTCTCACAGTCCAAACACATGCAGTCAGGTGAGCTGGAGATACTAAATTACCCCTGGATGTGAGAGTGTGTGTGAATCTCTGTGTATGTCTGTTTGTGTGTGTGCCCTGTGATGGACTGGCAGCCTGTTACTGCCTTCTGCCCAATGAGCACTGGCACAGGCTCCAGCACCCACCGTGACCCAGGGGGACAAACAGTTTAGGTGATGAATCAATGAATGATGGAATTTAGCAACTTGTTTCTGTTGGGAGTGAGTTCAGGTTTTTCTGTTCTGTTTTATGTTGCAGGTAAACATGATGGTGGAATTCACACTGAAAAATTCTGGGTATCTCAGACTTCCTATCTGGAGTATCATTCAAACTAACATTTATATCATGTACATATAAAAGAGCATCCTATTGCTTGAATTATTTATTTTTTTTAACCCTGTCATGTCTGGCAATTTTCGCAATTGGAATGGTAATCCGAATGCACTGATGTACCAAACATATTTGCTTTTACAAGAACAGCTGTATAGATTTCTATAGCCTATTCTTGTAAATGTTTTTATTTTTATTTTATTTATTTATTTATTTATTCATCCAGGCTTGACAGGCAATAAAGGAGAGGAAAAAGAGGAAAGAAAGAAAAAATACTAAGAAATATAGAAAAAAATCAGAAGAAAATAATATAAATAAACAATAATAATAATAATAATAATAATAATAATAATATGAATAAATAAATAAACAACTAAATAAACAAACAAATGAAGGAAAAGAGAAAAAGACGAAAAAAGGAATATATATATATATATATATATATATATATATATATATATATATATATATATATATATATATATATATATATATATAAATACATACATACATACATACACATATATTTACATATCTATACATATGCATATACATATATACACCGACACACAATTCTATTATTTGTGTGTGTGTCATGAAATGTACGTAATAATGAGGGCAAGAAACTGTAGCATGAGCAGAGCAGAGACTGGATGCTAAAGTAAGGGTCCACCAATGTCCTTATCTTCAAATCATATTGCAAGTTGACTGGTTACTCCTGTCTTCTGTAACACATTGATTCCCTGTGGCTTAGAAGACTCCATACACCTTAAATGCATGTAGCCTTTGCGTGATATGGCTGATAATGATGATGACTGGATATTAAGTCATACATGCATTTGATGTTAAGTGAACAAAATCTAGCCATAGTGGACATGAAAGTCTGGCCCCCTCCACCTGTAAGGGTGTAAGAGTGTCTGGAGGTCTGCATTCCCATGTGACTTGAAGCAAGGCAACATTATTTGATAGTCAAGATTAATTAATATTCTATGAAATTAAAATCAGTGTGTAATAATTAGCATGCATAATTAAGTTAAAAGGAAAGTTTTACATAAGTGATAAGTAATAAGCTCAAAATAAAATAAAATAATAAAAAATACACACATATGGATAAATAGGTGAACATTATAGAATAAAAAAAGTGTGTTCAGGTTTCTGTTTAGGTATAAATGGAGATACGTGTATATACATGGGTTGTTTATTTGTTTGTGTTTTCTTTCCGATTCCTTATTTGTTCCACTTCATTTCCTGCCCTTGCACCTCCTCCTGCATTTCACTCCCCAGTCCCTCCAATTCAGAACAACCCTATCTGCATGGTAAAGGAAAGAAGAATGATGCAGTACAATGATTATTGTTATGAAATAAATAATAAGGAATTAATAGTTCTCCAAAGAGGGGAGTGTGGTGGCGGGTCAAAAAAAAAAAGGTTGTTCTGGATGGTTGTAAAGCACTTATTACTGGGCTACAGAAAAGGAAAGACGAATGATGCAGTACAATGATTATTGTTATGAAATAAATAATAAGGAATTTATAGTTCTCCAAAGAGGGGAGTGTGGTGGCGGGTCAAAAAAAAAAGGTTGTTCTGGATGGTTGTAAAGCACTTATTACTGGGCTACAGAAATGGTGGATCTGTAAGCCTCAGCTGCGTAAAGTGCTCTAAGCTCAGTTAAGCTGACGAAAGACAAATCAAAAGTAACGTAAAAACAATATGTGAGCCATTTTCAGTTGTGATTATTTGTGAATAGAGCATGTCATGACTTCTGATTGGAGGGGGCCAAAACATCTACCTAGCAGGATGAACGTGGGATTGAAAAACCAGTTTACACAGACCTGTAATGGTGAACAGTGAAATTCAAGCAAGAGACCAGCTTCAAAGAAACTGGTATGTTATAGTGACTAACAGTGGAATGTAAATCACGTAGGGTTAATATTTAGAAGTGTGTCCTTTTAATTACAATGGTTTATATTCTGATGATAAGCTACAAGGCAATGGACAAGTTGGCCACTGTGATGTTTCTGGTCTGTAATGTTGACTAGCTATCCACCACAACCTGTAACCATACCCCCTGTGATTTTCTGGCTGTGCCACTGGGACGAGATTAATGACTATATTATAGACCAAAGTAAGGATAGTCTTGCTGTTTTTGCTTGAGAACTTGATGTTCATTGGCACACAGATACATTGTCGCTGGGCCTCGTATCATATTTTGAGCTGCGGTCACTTTTTAAAAGTTAGCCAGTATCTTCTGCGATAACACACTGCTTCATTCTTTGGTCACATGTTAACTGAAACTTTAGGACAGCTGAAAATGAGCAAAGTATAACAAGTGCTGAAATAGGGGCTGCATTGTAATAAAAGAGAGAGAGAAAGAGAGACATGAACAACAAAAAAAAAAAGCTGACAGTGTTAATATGGAACCAAAAACGAGGAGCGCAACCTGGCATTCACTCAAATTCTGCACCTGCACCTTAACAAATGGAGCTCTCCTGTGTGCCTCTCTGGCTTTCTCTGACTCCCACTCTCATTTCTATTCAGCAGAATCTCTCTCTCCTGCCCCGCGTCCAGGCTCCGGGCAACGTTTTCCGGGCGTTTTTCTTTTTTTCCTCGCTCCCCTCTCGCCTGCGCAGCACGATGTTTGTGCGTTAATTTGTGCCCACCCCTGGGGGAGTGGAACAATGAGGTGGACCTGTTTTGGAGCGTGGTGCCAAGTTTAGGGGATGACACAGCGCGGGGCTGCAGACACCTGGTCTGCCTGAAGGGGAAGTGGAAGACTGCTCTCTCCCCCCTGTCTCTCCCTCGCCCTCGACGTGCAGAGAAAAAACAGCTGCTGATCAGCAACTCACAGCCGCCTTACCGTACCGGCCCAACCTACACCATCAATCAGCGCGCTCCTCTGGTGAGGAGGAAGGTTCAGGTGAAACAGATGCTAAGTGGGAAAATGTCTCCACACTTTTCTGTCAGGGCTTATGCTCTTCAGCTGTTATCGGATTGGGTTCTGAATTTTGCACGTTACACCTTTAGTTTTGCACTGAATCTAAAAGGCTAATCATAAGTAAATGCTTACAGCATCACTTAGTATTACACTAACTGACTATATCATCAATGGCCTTTAACTGTGTTGTTGTAACCCACGATTTGGAGAGCTTGCTGATTCAAATGTATAATTAAATATAATATACATAACTAGAGATGGAAGGATCGATCGGCTATGTATCTGTATCGGCCGATTTTTAATCAAAATATGTGATCGGCCAATATTCAATTTAGCCGATCCCCAGAGCCGATCAATGGCGTTAAACAAATGAGCTGAATTTCTGTATTTACAGCTAGTGTTTCATCAAGGTAGAGGAGCCCACCATGAAACCCCCACCGGCCAGGTCCCTGCAATTCCCATCTGAACCACTAGGTGGAAATACATACCCTTTCATTTTTCACAGGCTGACTAAAGCAGCGGACTTCATGAGAACAATTTATGCCGTTCACGGCATGAGCTGACAGAAAACATGTCATTCGTCTGGCAGTTTTTTACCGTATGTGACGCAGACTCATCCAGAACCTTTTTTAGTCAAATCAGTGTGTCTCGTGGGGGAACCAAGACATTTAACACTACTAATCTGATACGGCACCTAAGAGTACACCACGTGGCTGAATACAGTGAGCACCAGCAAACAGCAGAGCTAGCATGCGCAGCTAGCACAAAACAAATAACCCAGAACACCATACAGACCAGATCTGACCGGTACCAACAGTACAGCAGCAGCAATTCAATATTCTACATTTAATGATTACAGTTTTTTGTTTAAAATAACAGAGTCTGCGTTTTACTGTATTTATTTAATTTGCTTTTTTAGTTTTAAATTAAGGGTCTAAATGTAATGATTGCAGTTTTGGGGATATTTGTTTGATTTACTTTGTTTATTTACTGTTAATTTTGTTAAAAATATTATGCTGTTTCACATGAGCTCGTTAAAAATAGTAATAAACAAGTTTAGACCATGTTGCATGACTTGCTTGCGCTAATAACTAGTCCTAGTCCCGCCGTGGCATATAGCCCCGCCCTGGATCGGTATCGGGCACTGAAAGGTGATCGTCGATCGGAATCAGCCTCAAAAACGCTAAACGGCACATCTCTATACATAACTGTATAATTGATCTGGTTTTAGACCCCTTCTACAAGTAGATGAATCTGAGAGTATTTAAAGAGAACTCAGTCAAAACTTGTGCTTCCTGAGCAAGTAAGTAAATTCCAGTACTGCCATCAAATCTTTGTCAGCGCAAGTTTCAAGTTTCCAAATGTTAAATTTGGGTTTTTAGACCTAACCATCAGGCCGAACCTTCTTTTTGAGCCTGTTAATGTAACCATAATATCGTCGCTGTTAAATGAAACACATATATTATTATTTTTGTTGATTATTGTTTTTCTACATCAATTAAAAGCAGCAGCTGCTGTTTACATTGTGGGACATTTTTATGAAGAATGGACCAATAGAAATGCTCCAAAATAGCTTAAAAAATTTCTGGTTCCATTGACTTTTCCATTGTTCCATTGAGTTTTCGTTCTCTGCAAAGTTGCTATTTTGGAAATTTTTTCATTGGACAGCGATGGTATGCAAGGATGCAGTATAGTGTGGTCCAAATTCTTTAAACACTTTAGCAGCTTTAAACATATTTGCTTGTATGGTCTCTCACAGTGAATATTTATAATGATTACAGACAAAAGTCCAGCAGCAATACAGGGGTAGGAACACCTCCTGTATACAACACACTGTAAATTCATGACGTCCCAATACAGAAGTGTGACAGTGTGCAGTGTGTACAATGCATTGTGGAGAATAGGCCTTCTATGGATTATTATCTAATGCAGCTGCTCTGGTGAAACACCAAATGATCAGCACCAACAATAAGCACCTCACTGCAGCACACCTCCATCCTCCCAGCTCCAGTGTCATTAGAAAGTAGTGCAACAACATTACATCCCTTGTACTGTCACAATTGTTCACCCATGACTCACAGACAGAGCTTATAGGTAATAATTTAGGTGATAGGGTGGGCTTTGATTAGTAAATGTGTACCCCCCCACGCCCTTGTATGAGGCTTTACCACTTTACTACAACTGATTCAGTTCATTCATGAGAGATCATGTAGATATTATAAATAAAACTCTGCAGGAGAATCACCAGGAGATTGAAAGTTATACTACTGCTACAGCTTTTACGCTAATCTTTCTTTTCTATATTATTAGTATTATTAGTATTATTATTAACTATTTGTGCTGACAGCTTGTACACTATTATTGAGTCAGTATTAGTGAGTCATTATTCTTTTACTTACTTGGATAGCTGCTACCTACTAGTGCTTTTGGCCTGTACATCACATTTAAAGCATTACAAGTATCTAAAGAACCTGCAAATGCAGTGCAGGGGACCTTGAAAACAACAGAGGTTAAAGCCTTAAGGAGCTCGATAAAATCTTTATAGACTGCGAAGGCTGTAAATCATAGATTTGTCTCAAAGTGAAAGCCACAGTGGAGGTAGGAGAGACCTTGTTGGCTCTGGTGTATGACGGCTCCTCTTTAGGGCTCACTCTCACACATTTGAGATGGCCGAGCAAGCTGTGCTCACACATCAAGGGAGCATGTTTAAATCTTACATTTAAAAACATTAAAATTTGCATTTCACTGGTGAATCTTGCAGCTGTCTCCACCAGTTTTGACCCTTTTTCACACTAATAATAATGATATGCAGTTTCTCCTTACAAGACTTTTTGTATTTATTTACAAAAAATATTGATTTACAAACCCTGTGCCTTTAGAGGTGAGCAATATTTATAATAGCGTCTTACTGTTTTTAAAGGGAACCCCAGCTGGTAACACATGTAAGCCCTAATATGGTGTAATACATTGTAAAAAATCACAAAAAGTAGCAGATTTATTTGATTCTCTGTAAAATCCTGCTGCACGTGGGTCTCCATTGTTGTATCTACTGACGTGCTCAGCGGGTAGTGACGTCAAATGGTTGCAGTAACCGGCCGTCGCGCTTAAACACAGCTAGCTAGACACGGCTACTGTTCAGCCTTTGCAGTTTGAGCTAGAATACAACATTTCTGACATCAGCGGCGACAACACACACCCAGTCAAAAGATGAGCCGTGGAGGCGAGAGTGGACACAGAGCTGGAGTTGTTGTGAAACTGTGTGTTGATGTTGACGGAGAAGGAGAGTGTCTGTTAAAGGAGCTCCGCTTTCTAGCAGTAAACATTCACGCTCAGTAAACAGCTAGATACACTGAACGGGAGTGTCTCTTAGCTTCACACTCCTTTATTAGTGAAGTAGTATGTTCACTACTAAGGCTGCACTTTCACGTTTAGGATCTGCAAACGAGGGAGAAACAGCTGCCGCTAATGCTAAACGTTGTTGGCCGGATGCCAGGAGAGACTCCAGCGCATGTTCACGTTCACAGTTCTTCTCGCGGTTCTCCATAATCTGGGGCTTTTGGACTTCCTGTGTGGGGAAACTGTGGCACTGCATTGTGTTTTAGTCTACGCTTAAAACCAACAGCATCCGTCTACTGAACCACTTAAACTCATCCAGACTGAAGTGAGGAGAGCAGAGCGGGGGTCTTTGGGTAGCTGTGTTGGTCCACACGCTGCTTCACTAACTATTCTCCTTGTTTATGTTTGTGAAAGCTGTTTAGACTAATATCAGTCTCTCCACTGCCTTTCACTGAAACAACATCAACAACACAATGTACATGGTTTTCTTTAAGCTAGGTTAGTAACTAACACTCACTCCTTCCAACCACAGTCAAGTTCAGCACTGCAACCATTTGACAACATCTACCCAGCAGGCATTGCGTGTCAGAAATAATGGCTGCGTCCATATGATAAATATTTAGAATAAAAGCGCTAATTTATAAATAAATCTGCTGCTTTTGTGAGTTTTTACAACATGTCTTAACAATTTACACCATATTAAGTCTTACAAGCGTAAAGGTTACCTTTAAATGTTTTTTATAGTCAGACCACAATGTTGAACACAACCTTCTAGAATATTTCATAAGCTCTATCACGTTGTGCGTGGAACTGTGTGGAATTTTGGTAATTCGGTTGTGTCATGTCACATCACTGGGTTGGTGTGGCTCAAACTGCAGATGATGGACATGAAGTGATTTTGGACATGTAGGGAGCAGCAGTATAAGCTCTCACATGCCTGTGGTTTGTGCTGTTTATGGTTGCTGAAACCTATTTAACCCAGAAACAACAAGGAGTCGAGCTATTCATCAGGACGGAAAAGCAAGAAATTGCCCCAAAATTGCTTGGTACCTTCGTCTCCAGTAAAGACGAGGTGAGAGTCAACCTCCAATTCACCAGATTTATGTGTGATGTTGCTTGTAGCTATTGTTTTAAATCTATCACCAGTGCACACCCACGGACGAACTGAGCAAAACACAACATTCCACTCCTCCTGACCGCATGAAGCTGAAGCCAGTCTTTCTTTTCCAACAGTTTCCAACCAGTTGTCTTTGTCCTAGCTGGAAATGATACCGCAGAGGTAGTCAGCGAATCAAACAACCTTTTACTGTTATGCTATGTTGTGTGTTGGGTGACGCCTGCTTTTATTGTTTATAAAGTCTTGTGTTGAGAAGCCTACGTCTAAAATATTACTCTCATGGTCGCCACTGCTGGGCGTGATGAGGTGACAGAGAAGCTGTGCTCCAGCAAATAGAACTTCTTCTATTTTCTAAAATAAAACCATCAGAATCTCTTAAAGCAGCTCGAACTGAGTTGCAAACTGGACTGTGAACCAAACTATAGCCTGTGTGGAAGCAGCTGGAGTGAAATGATAAAGCTCTTCACACTACTTTTACTTTTTCAGAATAGATAGTAGCCCAGTGTCAACATTTGTCCATTCTGAATCTGATCTTATTTGCACTTGAAGATATTCAGTCCATTTGTTTCGGCATTGTTTATTGGAGCTACGTCTCCAATATCAGTTCAAACTCAGCTGAAATCCCTGCTGCTAATGAAGTCACATGCAAAATTTCAGCTCCTGAGGTTTTTCCACAATGGAAACTATGTGTGTCTCAAATCCTAGTGAGTGTGTAAGTAGGCTGTCTAGGTAGCAGCTGTTTAAGTATCAGCGTTCTCTCCTCATCTCTCCTCATAAAACAGATTACTGAGACGCTCTAGTTAGAGAGAGACTGCGTCACGGCTTGTTTCCGCCCACTGCAGCACGCCACCGGTGGTTTAGCTATTTGCTAAGCTACCGGTCGGCATCCAAAACAATAGGCTGAGGCTTAAAAATCTGCTAGCATAAATGCTAATGGCTTGAGTATAAAACTGCAAATTGGTCAACGACTCGTTACAGAGTTGTTAATAAAATACTGTTTTGTGTGATTATATGACAAGAAACACATTAAAACACCAGAGAATCAAAATAACTCACATTTGAAGATGACTTCTCAGCTAGCAGCTCCGCTTTTGTCCACCATGTTGGGAAAAAGTTCTGCCTGCGTTGCATCATGGGATTGTCTTAGCGGCTGAGGAAGCGTTCAATGCTTCTTTAAAATCAGGTCTAAATAAGGTTTCTCAGTAGACAGCATGTTTAAGGTATGTAAGAATTGGGACAGTCTACATACTATGACGTTAAATGCTGCCTATGTAGGAGCTCAGTAGGTTTTGAGACAGACCCTTTGTGTCACAGTTTGTCTGTTTTAAGAGAAGTAAAGGACCCTCTCATAGATGTTTTGTCCATATTTTTTTATGTTGTGAACAAATTGAAATTGAAATTGAAAAAAAAATAATGTCTGAAATTTTTCATTTCGTCCTGTCTAGTCTAGTCTAGTCTTGAAACACTAGAAGATTAACTTAATATACACAAATTGAACATAAATTGTTTCATCATGTCATTTCTGCCTAATACTACAAAATAAAAAAATACAGAAATGAATACAGAAATAAAACCATCACAGGACACAGAGATACTGAGGGGAGGACTTTGAGTCATACTTTCAAATATGTCAAATGGACCCCCACGCCCTTTACTTTTTGAATCAGCGGTGCGTATATGTAGTGGCTTCTCCACACGGAGTCTCAGCCAAAAACGCTTTCATTCAGAAGCATTGTAGTTCTCTGCTTATCTAAACATCTCCGAAAAGCTGCTCAGAAAGTCAGTCCTTCTCTTTTCCGACATATTGAAGGACAGAAAGTTGCTGGTGAAGTGCTCGTGGGCAAAGCCGGTGACATACGGACGCGGGCACGGGCGCTCACACACACACCCACACACGCGCGCGCACATGCACACACAACTTGGTCAGCACAGATGAGTTGTGGGAAAACAAGCAGCTGCAGGAGGAAGAATGGACCATAAGGCCCGACCGCTTGCCAAATTTCATCATCTATTATGGATTGCCTGAGAAGCTCGCTCCACTGCGACCGGGGCCACGCTTCTGAATCGCATGCAATCACAAATCGGTGCTCAACACCAAGATATTGGCGGTGCGTTTATGCGGAATTAAACATGTTGTGCAGACAGAATTAAGAGTCATTTGCATCATGTCAGTCTCTTGCGTCAGACTACCCTATGGTTTCAAATAAACAAGATGGAGAGAAATTTTGATTTTGCAGACTGCTTTATGGTTCTTCTTTTCCAGCCAAGATACATACAGCCTGTGCTTCTAATCTATACAGTGAATCAAAACAAGTATTCGGACATGTTTCTTTCCACTACCAGTACATAACCACTTCAAATTTACACACATAATGCCTTTTGACTTAGATATATGAACAAAAGATGTGTGTATTCACGTGCATAAACAAAGATCTCATTGCTGTCCAAAAAAAGGAACTCCATTTTCTCCCTACATCGTTCGAACATGCTCTGAAAATTGCTTGGAATAAAATCAGTTTATATTAAAAAAGAATTGTAAGATGACGCAAACTGTCAAATTCATACTGCAAACACATAGGGGGCAGCATATACCAAGAAAGTTGTGTTGTCCATTCCCTATCATAAGAAACAATGAAATGCACAGTCCTTTCTCTGTTCTTTTAATTCGACCACTGTTTTGTTTGTTTGGACAATGTGGTGGAGTGGGCGGCGGTGTTAACTCCTCCTTTTATTGGCTACCTTTGCTTTAATGATCTAACCAAGAGCAGGACCCTCAACAAGATTATCAAGCAATTAGAAAACTAATTCAAGCAAAGCTACTTCCTCATCCTCTCATGTTGGACCGATAGCGGACATGCCACTGCAGTGACTCATTATAACCTCTTGAGGTACAAAGTGGTATTAAGACAGGTTGGAACTAGTGCCTTTAGTAGATATCACTGCAATAACGTACACAGATGGCTTTGACATACTGACTGATTTCTTCACACTCGGTTGATAATGATGGTTCATTGTGGAAACTAAAAGTCTTGAACCTCGATGTACAATAAAGTATTTTGCCTTCTCATGTAAGGTTTGAGAATACTTTTATGTTAAAAATGTGGAGCTGTTAGCATGTGCAGCTTTGAGTTGTCTATAATAAGAGATATAGAACTATAAAAATAGAAGGGTCCCCCTGTTGGATGTTGCAATGTCAAAATCCTTTATTAGCTTTTTAAGAAGATTCAAGTCAGAACATTTGTTAGGTAATGTAAGCACTTTCTTCTATTTTCAGAAACCAGTTTTGAGTTAGTTTGGTTGTATGTTGGTCACTGTCTTGTTGAAATGTCTATTTTCTCATCTTTCATAGCACATCATAATAATAATTAATTAAATAATTAATGCAATGGTTAAGACAGGAATAAAATTTCACTTCCTGCTCTAAAATGTAGGGTTGTGGCTAAAATAAGGCTCCGCCCACAAACTAAAACTTCCTGTGTTTTAGTGGTGAAATTAGTGTTTTGTTTTTTCCTTAAAAATAAACTCATGATAAATCTTCTACTTCAATTTGAAAGAATAATAAAAAAAAAAATTAAATAATTAATTTAAAACTTTAAGTATTATTTGCACAAGGTGAACACGTTTAGGCTTTTGGGACACAAATAGAAAGGACATTATGATTTTGGATACAAATAGCTTTGTACTAACTCGGTTAATGTCTTTAATGAAAATAGACCATAACATAATCTTTATAAATGTTAAAAGTATAAGGCTGTAATACTGTATTAAATATATATTTATATTTATATTTATATTTATATTTATATAACTACAGGGCTGCAGTTTGAACCAATTTGGTAGTTCCTTACAAAATTATATAACGTCTGGTGTCTGCTATGTAACCAGTTACTAAGTAGTACATGAAAGAATGAAACTAAACATAATGAAGGATTTAGTAATAAATGATGTAACTGAATAGTAAATCAGTTACAAGTTGCAAAGGCACAAATGCAAAGTACATTAAACTAGTTATTATTCACTTTCTGCAATCTGTCTAAGGACAGCAGTGTCTCATTTGTCTACTGATCACATCTCTATTTAAAAACATTTATTTTTGTGGTAATGCTTTTTTTTCTTGAAAGCTTTTTCTTGGCGTTCCTGAGGCGCCCTCGTCCCTCACTAGTTGTGAATCCAAACATGGAGATCTATTTTTTGCTACAGTACTACAAACAAGACTACAGGATTTGAAGCAAAGGCTTCTAGACATAAACTTGAACATCTTCAACAAGGATCAGGCTGCGTTCACCCACCCCCAAAGGTGTGTCACGCTGTTGTGGGTTTCTGTGTCTTTCTTCCAGAGGACAATTCTGGCATGTGCCACCTCTACCTAGCAGTCAATTGCCTTGTAAATCACAGGGCTGGGGTAATAAAAACTGATTTGTATATCACCAGGAGTGGAGAGTGTGTCTGTCTTGTAAATTTAATTAAACAGCAGGTGCAAAATCGGGTCATATGGCTTTGATGTGCCCCATGTGAGAATGACAACCAGACAAAGATTCTAATATGGGCAGTATTAACATATTTTTGCATGGAAGCTCATACGCAGGAAGGGCTATCACCTGGTAGAGCGATGAATAAACACCCACTGCCACCCCCTCCCCCTTCCCTCAATACGCAAAGAAAAAAAAAATCAAACATGATTCAAATGAGCTGTCACCTTCAATTTTAATAGATCCACACAAAAATAAACGTTTAAGCTCTTCAGAACAGTCTCCGCTCGCCTAATGTTGCATAAATACGCCTATTAGAGGCGTCTGTCCCACACTGAGGCACTTCGGCTAATTATAGCTCCGCTATGAGGTGAATCAAAGACAGTTAATTCGTAAAGCATACACAGCATCATAAAGATATGAAGATATACCTGACGTAAAGAGCGCCTATCATGGTAAAAAAAAAAATATTGTTTCACAATGTAATGTATTTACACATCAGTCCATACTGTGCGTATGCAAAAATGGCCTCAATATCGTTGCTGTCCAATGAAAAACATGTACCTCATTGCTGATTTTGAGTTTTCTACTTCATTTGAACACAACAATGGTTGTTTATATTGTAAACAAAATCTGGTTCCATTGACTTACATTGAAAGTAAAGTATGTTTTTGGTCTCTCTTGTAAAGTTGCAATTTTGGAGATACTTCTTTTTCATTGCACAGCGACGATATATTGTTTGTGATGTCACAAAAACAAATATTTACATGTGTCCATCCATATATATATATATATATATATATATATATATATATATATATATATATATATATATATATATATATATATATATACTACCGCTCAAAGGTTTAGGATCACTTAAGAATTTAATTTCATGCAATTTTCATGCAATTCACAAACAATATTGTTCATTGCACAATTAATGTAAGTGTAAGTGTATCAGATTTTTAAAGAATAAAAATATTTGTATTAAAGCTTATTTTTGTATAGAGGCTTATTTTGCATATAGTCCAATTATCAGCAATTCTCAGTCCTCTGTCTAAATCTCCTGGTACGGCCGCCAATCCAAGTTAAGGATGTTGTTGGGCTAATTGGTTGTTAGGACACTCTTGCTCAATTGTGATGCACAGCTGAAAAACATTCTACTAATAAGTGAGTATAAAAGGGAGAACAACATTCTAGGTTAGTTTAGTATCTGAAGCATCAGCAGTTGGTGGCTTGCTGACCGACTCACAATGACCAGAAAGAAACAACTTTCTTTAGAGACCCGTCAGTCCATTGTTGTGTTAAGGAAGAAATGTACTCCAAAATTTCACTGTGATCCCAAACTTTTGAATGGTAGTGTATGTTCTGCGTTAGAAAATTAAACAATTAACATCCTATCACTCTCTGGAAGTGCTGGAGTGCTAAACAAGCTGGGTTGACCTTCATTTTAAAACAAAACAACAACATAAAAATATCTAAATTACTTCAAAAAGAGATTCATTGTTGGTGCATTGATGGTACTTTTCAATTGACTACTAGATCTCAGCCCAATTTAAGACCTATGGGAAATAATGGACAAACAATTTAAACTGCGTTTGGGATAACCACACCATCTGAGGGAATATCTTTTGTGAGTTCCAGCACAGCTCAGAATCAGTGCCAGCCTGAGCTGAAGCTGTTCTGGTGGTTTGTTATTTAGAAACTGTAAGTTAGCTTCTCCTCCTCTCCAGATTATAAATCGGCCTAGGCCTGACATATTGGTTTGATCCTAAATACAGCTCAAGTAGTTTGACCAGCCCAAATCAATCTCAAAAAACAAAGTTTTGAGTCTGAACCTTACCCAAGAAAGTTTTCGAAAAACAATTGATTCACTTAGAAGCCACTTCTGCAATGCTTTTGGGCAGGCATCAAGACCAGACTCCAATCGCTTTGAATGGGAAGATAGCAAAATGCTCGATACTGAAGGTCAAATTATCATTTTAAAAGAAGATTTCAAATCAGTTTTGCACTGTGACCAAAAACCTCACAAATAGTTTGCAGCGTTTGGCTCAATAACACAAAAAATATGATTTTCTGGTTTGATCTCCAATATTAGGGGCCCTGCTTGTCTTGCTTGTGCCACAATATCATTGAACCCTTTTCTGATTGTGGAGTAATCAGCAAGCTGGTTCTTTTTCTTGAAGGTCGGGACTTTCTCCATTATTGAATGCCATTTTGAGATTTATGAGCTTTGTTATTTATATTTTAACCAATGAACAGTCCTCTAATTTATCAAATCTAAGTCTGGCCAAAATTCTGCCCAAGTCTGACCCAAACCAGCCCATCAAAACCCAAAGTGCTGAATATAAGCTAAAAGGAAAGCGCTGTTTACTGGTGTTATGACAATAATAGCCTTCATTAGATCAAAAACAATGTAATGCAGTCTACTATAATTACATAGTCAGTTTAAAATTAAGGTAAAATCCTTCAAACAACATCTAAAACATTTTAGACTGGATAATCTTTCTTTTTGAATATATTTCTATTCAGGATTTGTGTATATTACACAATAAACCATAACAAAAACAAACTAGAACATAAACACACACTGTCTTATACACTACTCATTCCTTCATATTGTACATAGATGGAGAAATTTTCCAAACTGGGATGTTCTCACACTGTGCAGTGCTGATATAGTAGGATGTTAGCCTGTCTGTATATAGAACACCATACATATAATATACTGAAGCTATAAAATGATAAAAACCTTTCATCCAAACAAATTAAACATGTTTTTGGCAGCACCTGAATCAGTCCACTGGTTTTTTTTTTGTTTTTTTTTTCATGTTTATGCATTTGAGCATGGGCCTCACGGATCTCTGTGTTCACATCTGCTGACGAAATAAAAGTTTAGATAATGAAAGAAAGCAGAAAGAGAAACATGAGGAGAAAGAGCCAGGGGAAATGTGGTGTAAAATCTAAAATCTAAAACTAAACAGTGGAAGGCAGACCGTGAGAAACCTGAACATGACATTTTAACCACCCCCGATCTTGATACATATTTAGAAAATGATATGTGAACCTGACTGAACTCGATGTCAGCAGTCTGGTCCTATCATATTTGGACAAGTAACTAAAGCTCTGTATCAGTTTTAATAAATCTAGCACACCTAGTGTTAGTCCAGGGTATTAAGAGTGCTGAGAAAGTTGGCATGACAGTTAGCCTCAGAGAAAAAACCCAAAACAAAGGCAAGAGGAAAATGGGCCGCCTCAAAAACCAACCTATCTATTTCTATTTGCAGCCATTTCTCAGAGGCTGGCCCGGTACTGAAGCCAGGAATTATTCTCTTATTGGCCGGTGTGACCTGTGACATCAGTCCAGGTTTCAGCCCCCATAAGGCCCTGTTGATTGGATTTGACTTACGAGACAGACGCCGACCTGACGGGGACACAATCTCGAGTTTTTACCTTCTCCTTTTCTCTTTCCGTTTGCCCCCCTCCCCTTCCAAGGAGGTGCTGGATAATTACCACCTAGGATGTTGCCATCTGTGCCGCCCTTTCACGGTCTGTTAACTTGCCTCTCAAAAAGTTTTCCGGTGACAGGGGCCACGCATGTAAGAGGGTGCACATTCAAGCATCATTAAATTCGGCGCAAAAGAGAACAGGCCTACTTATGGCTGGGAGCAGCTCGGAGCAGTGTGTCAAGCCGTGCCAAAAATAGACTAAAGCGCAAAAAATTAGGCCCCCCGAAATGTTACAAATACCATGCCGCTGCGCGTGAAATGTGGTTCGAATGTTGATTTCTTTCCGGGGTCACGGCGGCCGCGTCTGGGCCAAATAACACAACTTGCCTTTGGCACACTGTCATTCCAAAGTCAGCCTGACATTTTCCTCCTTATGTCCAACAACCACATGTCCCTTCCCTAAAGTTTGATTTTCAAGTCTGCCAGCGTCAAATGAGTGGAGCTGAGGAGATGGCGTTGGACCAGATTGTCAACATAGCAAGCAAATTGAGGTATTGTTTGTTTTCTGTAGGCTTTTTTTCTTCCTCCTTCTTTTTTTTATTTTTTTTACTTCTTCTTCTTCTTCTTCCAAGATGTCATCTACCAACTTGAAGATCTGGCATGACAGCTTCTTTGTTAAAGATTCACTTTTGGAAGCGCTGGTGTCAAGTCGTATGAGTTTTTAATGAGAAATGCCAAACAAAACATGCAGACAGCGCTGGAGCAGGATAGAGAGGAGGGGTACAGGTGCATGGCTGGAAGCAGTGGATGGTTGAATGGCCAAGAGAGAACTTATCTGTGCTCAAGATCTTCTCTGATTATTGCCACATACCATCAGAGAAATGAAACAGCAAGCCCAGGTGCGTGGTGGAAAGATGAATTATGGAATTACAGGAAGCAGAACTGGCTCCTCCCACTGAACTGCTGATTGATATATCGGTCAACACATTCTGCGTCTTCCAAACCGCATCACAACAACAACAGAAACGGCTTACGGCTGCATATGTGTGTGCATTACCCCGCCGAGATCCCGCCTGTGGTATTTACATCACTTGCATTATAGCCGATATCAGGTTTCACTCTGATTTAAACATACTGCCCGGAAATGTTTTTTTTCTTTCGTTCATCATTTTGTTAATGCAAACAAATACAAGACACAAACCTGTCCTTGGACAACATAAGTCTGTGTTAGTAGCTATGTAAATAGTGATAGTTTAATGCCTTACAGCAGGGGTCATTAATAGGTGGGCCGTGGCCTTGATCCGGACCCAGACGTTGTCCAAAGCGGACCCAAACTGATAAACTATTGAGAATGATTTAATATATTATATATATAAAAGCGGAGCTTTTCTTATCTTTATTGTATACAGGCTTTACGGCGCAGTGAACTCAGAGACCAATCATGTGTGCTGTAAAATCACAGAAGGAGCTCCTCAGCCAATCAGATCTGTGCAGATTGAGGTGTGTGGTGTACACACAGGTGAGGTACGAAGCAAAAAGCAACCAGAGACTAAAGCGAGTCAGAAAGAATAAGGAGCTCTAAAAACTGAAAAGTGAACAGAGAAAACTGAGTGTTTAACAGGAACGGTTCTGGAATGGACCTGCTCGTCTAGTTTTGGAGAATACCGCTCTGTACAACCAACATGTTAATCTGTGAAGCTGAGTTAACAAGAAGACGCAGGTTTTATTTACATTCTCTATAAAACACTGGAGCTTTATAAATCATTCATTTAGTTCAGCATTTAAACAGTAAATATACTGAAATATACTGAACGGTATGTGTGATGTGTTGGTGTTTCAGTAGCTGATGGTATAAGATGCTGATACTGATGATGATGGTCCGGATCTTGACCTGAGGAAATCCCCTCTAACTGGACCTTACTGAACTCTAATTAAACACCCCTGCCTTACAGTCTGCTTTTCACAATCATACACTAGTTTTAAATGTTGAGAAAACCAAATGTATGCTGGTTTTCAGATCATCTAACATTAATGCTTTTAAAATCACAACCCATAAGGGATCCGAGGTGGAAAGAGTTAGTGAATATAAATAACTAGATGACAAATGCACTGTTAAGCATAATGTTAATGAGCTTGTATTACTATTATTATATTATTATAATGATCATTATTATAATGATCTGTATTACCTCACTGTTCAATAATACTATTCAATAATATATATAATATAAGATCCTTTATCAGTGACCCCTACAGCACACATAACTGTTTACTGTTTAGTTGATCATTTCTTGCTGTGCGTCACAAAACACACTGGTTTCGCTTTCTGGCCATATGCCATCATACATCACAACAATATAACACAACCGAAAATAACACACGCTACCAGACTCCAGTGAGCGGATTATTCTTCCAGTACCAAGAGTTTTTCACTGAACTGGGAAAATCAGCTTTTAGCTACAGTGTACCAGTGAGCTGGAATTACTGCTTGCTGGTGTCACTCAATCATTTTAAACTCTCTCACCACCTCTGTTCAGCCCAGCACTGTTTTATTTGCTTTTAGTTAACAATCCATATGATT
This sequence comes from Megaleporinus macrocephalus, assembly GCA_021613375.1. Taxonomy (NCBI): domain Eukaryota; kingdom Metazoa; phylum Chordata; class Actinopteri; order Characiformes; family Anostomidae; genus Megaleporinus; species Megaleporinus macrocephalus. The sequence goes on from CM038712.1 coordinate 40,795,655, forward strand.
TGATATGTTTCTGTTGTTCTTTTTACCTTTCAATACATTTTTACTGCACTTTTTTCATGTATGCAATCTTTTTGCTACTACTTTTCTGTCATTTCTGTATCTGCTTGGTTACATTGTAAATGAGGGTCACCCTCAATGTACTCTAATAATAAAGAATAATAAAGAAATGATGATGATGATGATGATGCAAGCAACACCTTAGCAATAGCACAGGATGCCTTAGGAATGGTCTTGGAACACCTTAACAACCACCAAGGACTCTTTAGCAATGGCTTAGCAACACCTTAGCAACCACCAGGGACATTTTAGCAATGGCCTGGCAACACCTTGGCAACCTCCTGGGACACTTTAGCAGTGGCCTAGCAACATCTTAACAACCACCTGGAAAACAACAGCAAAGGCCTAGTAACACCTTAGTAGCAATGACAATCCATATTTTAGCAATAACCTGGAATACCATAGCCAACATGGCAACTTATCCGTGACTAAGCTGGAAAACCAAATCAACCTCACAGCAACCTCATAGCAACTACCTCAGTTACCATCTAAACCCAATTAAGTTATCAAAGACAATGAAAAGTTGTGTGTAACTGTTTTAGCTTATGAAGCATTAAAGCTGCAACAACACAATAATGTTAAGTCAGGACTTGTAAGGGTTAAGATTCCTGAACATTAAATAAAGTATTCCAAAGCTTTGCTGAAAGTGATCTGGCCATATTTCACCTCCAACAAGTTCCTGCATTGGTGCTTGGTATAAACAAATTGCTGAACCGCATTCCAAATTCAGCTTGTTCCATTTTCTGCCCTGAAGCCAAAAGCAAACTTTTCCAACGAACCGACGAGTCCAACAGATGTGTCAAGGGCACAGCTGAGTAAGCTCAGGTGAAACACTTCAGGCAGCAGCAGGGCTCAACCTGGGAGGTGCTGGGACCTCATCCCAGTCCTGCACCACTGACAGTCTTTACAGCACACTTTCACTCATAATGCACATTATATGAGCCGAGATGAGGGCCCATCTGCACGATGTGAAAAAGAATGCGTCCCATCGTTTCTCAAAAATGACATTCTAATATTACAGTCATGCCAAAACCTTATACCACTATACAGAACTGTGTAGAAGAAGGAAAACAATGTAACAGGATTTTATTCCAATAATTTTAGATTTGTGTGAACGTTTGCTATAAAATGTTGACACTAAAAAAGGGCAGCGGTAGTGAATTTACTTTAAACTAAGAAATACCAGTGATATCTCAGGAGAAAGTCTCAGGAAATCGTTCTCACTTCGACACCAGTCAAAATGTGAAAGCTGATTTCTCTGATTATGAACAGTAATAGGCAAAACAAAGCAATCAGAGCATCAGTCTATGTTTTTCAAGCTCTGTCTGTGAATTTCAAAGACAAAATATTATTTGGTCTGTCTTCTATATCATTATAGCAAATTAATTCAATTGTTTATTGTTCTGAACCCACCAAGCGATTGCTTGATGATCTGTAATGGCTAAGAGAATGCTTTGACTGGTACTTGATTAGTGAGTGTATATGTGTACAAATACACAGTTGTATGCAAAAGTTTTGGCACCACTAGTCAAATAACATTATTGAGTTTGTTAGTGAGCGTTAGCCAACACATAATCTACAAGAACAAATGTTTATTAACTATTATTATTATTAACACATTATTTTCTGCTAGTTTTAGTGAGCTACTTCTACAGCCCCAAACCAGAACAAGGTTAGGGTGGCATGGAAAATGCAAAAAAAAAAAAAAAAAAAAAGTTTTCTTTCATCTACCTTGACTTATATTTCAGTGCAGAGATTATGAACCCAAGAGATTTCCCTTTTTGTCTAGTCCATTTTTTTATTTGTCAATATACATCCATTCTAGCATTTCTGGTCTGCAACATATTCGAAATAATGTTTTAATCTAATGTTCATCTAAGCAAGATCATTAAACAATTCAAGGAATCGGGAGTTGTTTCAGTGCATAAAGGGTATGGTTGCAAGCCCAAGCTGAACACCAGTGATCTCTGATCCTTCTGATGGCACTGCATGAAGTACAGTCATTCAGCAATAGCTGATATAACCACATGGGTGCGGGATTACTTTGGCAAGCAATTGTCAAGTAGTGCAACACAAATTGCATCCACAAATATCACCTAAAATCTTCACTGTGCAAAACAGAATCTTATGTTTATCATTTCCAAAAGTGGCACCCACTTCTCTGGGCTTGAAGGCATCTGGGATGAACCATCACACAGTGGAAATATTAAGATGTATTCAGACGAATCTGTTTTTCCAGATCTTTTATCCAGATGAATGTTGATATTATCAAAAGCAAGTCCTAAATCCAGGTTCTGTCATGGTTTGGGGGGGGGGGGGGGGGGGAAGCACGTTGTGATCTTAGAGCAACATATGCTGCCTTCAAGAAGACTGTTTTCCAGAGATGTCCATGCATTTTTCAGCAAGACACTGCAAAACCACATGCTGCACACATTACAAAGGCAAAGCTGCGAAAGAAGAGGGAACTGAACTGGCCTGCATGCAGCTCCGACCTTTTCCCAGTATGGAATATATTGTTACATTCCAATGAAAAACATGTCCATTTTTGTCGATTTTGAGTTTTCTACATAATTTGAACTCACCAATGGCCGTTTACATTGTGAGAAAAAAATCATACTAAATGGACCAATAGAAGTGCTCCAGAATAGCTTGGAAATAATTCTGGTTCCATTGACTTACATTGAAAGTAAAGTATGTTTTTGGTCTCTCCTGTAAAGTTCCCATTTTGCAGATACTTGTTTTTCATTGGACAGCGACGATATAAAGAATTTAGAAAAAAAAAAACGACAACAACAACCCTGTACTGTTGCACATGTAAAGACACGGCTGCATGAACATTGGGACAAAAATCACACCAGAAATAATTCATCAAATGGTATCCTCTGTTCCAAAATGTATTTTAAGTGTTGTAAGATGGAGTGGCAGCATCAACATACTTTTTTTTGGAGTGTGTTGTAGACCTGAAAGGCAGGATTTGATGTATATCAAGTGACGAAACATTAAATATTGTGGGTTCATACTGTCTGCAATGAAATATAACCCCAATTCCAAAAAACGCAGTGTCAAATGTAAACAAATGTAAATAAAAACAGAATGCAATGATTTGTAAATCTCATAGATCTATGTTTTATTCACAATACACCATAGAACACAAATCAGATGTTCAAAGTGAGACATTTTACCATTCCTTGAATAATATTAACTCATTTAGAACTTGATAGCAGCAACACATCACAAAAAAAGTTGGGACAGGATTACATCTAGCATCGTGTAGCATCTCCTCTTCTTTTAACAACAGTTTGTCAATGTCTGGGAAGTGTGGAGACCACGTGCTGGAGTTTTTGGAGAGGAATGTTGTCCCATTCCTGTCCACTGTAGGATTATAGCTGTTCAACAGTCCTAAGTCTTTATTGCAGGTTTTTAAATTCTATGATGTTTTCTATTGGTGAAAGGTCTGGACTGCAGGCTGGCCAGTTCAGCACCCAGGTTCTTCTTCAGTAAGGCCATGCTTTTGTGTTGGATGCAGTATGTGGTTTAATATTTTTGTTATAAATGTTGTTCTAAAACCTCTATTATACTGTTCAGCATTGACAGAGCCTTCCCAGATGTGTAAGCTGCTCACGCCACAGGCACTAATGCCACCCCGTACCATCAGAGACCATCAAAGCTTTAAAACTATGCACTGATAACAAGCTGGATAGGTCCGCTCCTCTTGAGTCTGCAGGACATGGCATCCGTGGTTTTCAAAAACAATTTCAAATTTTGATTCATCTGACCACAAAATAGTCATTTTGGTCCAGAGAAGATGGCGGCATTACTGGATCACGTTGACATATTACTTCTTCTTTGCATGATACAGCTTTAACTCGTGTTCACAGACAGCTATTTTTGGAAGTGTTCTTGAGTCATGTCCGTTTTAATGCAGTGTCATGTGAGGACCCAAAGTTCACAAGCATGCAATATTGACCTTCAGTCCTATGCGCACACAGATTTCTACAGGTCCTCAGAATCGTTTGATGATATTATTCACTGTGGACGGTGAGATATCCAAGATTTTTGCAATTTTACATTGAGCCACAATTTTCTGAAATTGTTCCTCAATTTTTAGATGCAGTCGTTTGATTGGTGAACCTCTGCCCATCTTTGCTTCTGAGATTCTGAGAGACTCCGCCTCTCTAAAAAGTTTTTTTTTTATACCCAGTAATGTGACTTAGTCGCAAATTGCACACGGCGCCCCAACTTTTTTGGAATTGGGGTTGTAAGCCATAGCAATAGAAACATTTTCCAGCTTTTTCTGATATTAGCTTTTTCTGTTTTGGGATTATAATTAATTGAGATTAATGTGCTTTTGCTACATATTATATAATTTTTTTCCCCCATATGCCAAATTTAAATAAGCATAAATTGTGCACGGTGTGTTTTATAATTTGTATTTTTACTTATAAAAGTAACTTCAACATCTGATCAAATAATATAACATATAGAACTGATATATCGTTGCTAAACTAGTAACTTTACAAGAGAGACCACAAACTGTCTTTACTTTCAATGTCAATGGAACCAGATTTTTTTCCCAGTGATTTTGGAGCATTTATATTGGTCAATTCATCATGAAATTCCCACACTACGTAAAAAGCAGCTGTCGTGTTCAAATTCTGTAGCAAAATAAAAATCGACAAGAATGGAGATGTTTTTCATTGGACAGTGACGATATCTAGAATCCATTATGTGTCTCATTTTCTTGTTTAATTTTAATTTGACAATCCAGTTGTGGCCTGCTGTCACGTCTTTCATCCCCATTACAGGCAAACTGAGATGAGTCCATCTGTCAGGACAAAACTGGATTCTTCATCAGTGCAGTCCTGCAAAGTCCTGCAAAAGCATTCGCTACAGTGACTGTGCTAAGCACACAGAGTGCAGAGCCTACAAAGAGCAGATAAATGGCCACTAAACACAGTTGTGAGTACTTCTCTCGGACCTGAGAAAACAACTGTTATGATTTAGGATGATATCAGTGTAAGAGCAGTTGAGCTAAATGTGGTGCTTTCTGTGGTGCTAGGGTTCCCTCGTCTGGTCAGTCTAGGTACTGCAGTCAGCCAGAGGATAATGAGCAATGAAATGGCTTAAGCATGAAATGAAGAAATCCCAAACACGACACAGTTCCACTTCCACACGGATTTGGTGTAAAATGTCATTATAAATTAGAAAGCTACAGCAACAAGGAAGCTCTGCAGCATCCATTCCAAAGGAAATTACATAAACAAGTTAGGCAGCAACATTCTTCTTTATGACTTTCTATATCATTATAGCTAAAGAACCTAATTGCTTATTGTTTGTTGTTTGTTGTTTTGAAACCATCAAGTGATTGCCTTATTATGATCTGTGATGGCTAAGAGAAAGACTTGACCAGTTCTTACATGTGATTGTTGAGTGTTTATGTGTATAAATATATAGTTATATACACACACCTGGGCAAATGACATGTTTTATTGATTTTATCAGGAAAATAAGCCAACACTTACTCTATGAGAACAGACCTGGGATGGTGTGGAAAATACTAATAAATACAAATGCAGTGTTTCTTACATTTGCTTTAACTTATTTCATTGCAGACAGTATGATAGCAAGAAATGTCATGGTGTGTTTGGTCAACTTTCCTTCATTTGCTAATATTCATCCATTCCTGCATTTTAGGCCTGCAACACCTTCCAAAACAGTTGGGACAAGGGCAATTTAGGGCTAGTTTTACAGTAAAACAGAAATTATAGTGTGATTTTAAATAGATATTGTCATTATTATCATTGTTATTATCATTGTTTGGTACAAAAGTAGTATCCATGAAAGGTCTTTGAGAAGCAAAGTTGGGCAGAGGATCTCCAGTTTGTCAACAAATGCTTTAGGAACTTATTGAAATGTTTAAAAACAATGTTTTTTAAAAAAAGGTTGAAAGTGATTTGCTGTAAAATATCATTAAAGGAATTGGAGAGAATTTCATTTCATAAAGGGAGAGAGTAATTACCGATCCCACAGACATAATTGCAACAAGAACAGTCATTCAACAACAGCTAATGTAACCAAATGGGTAATGTATTACGTTTGTAAACAACATTCTGTGACAGTAACTTGACAAAAAACTTAAACTGGCTTATTTGTTAATTTTAGTTTTTTGGATCAGCTTTAGTTTTTTGGATCAGCTATTCTTTCTGGGGTACATCAGACATAAAACACACATAAACATTATACATACATACAAAAATTAAAAGAAAAACATACTCTATGTACATTCTATGTATACAATAGAAGAAGAAATAAACATAGATAAGTAAAAAGAAACAAGTAAGAAGTAGAAATTTAGAAAGTTTAAAAAAAATGTGTCATTATACTTCCGATAACCGCACTATTCTCTTTGAAACTAATTTCCCTAATCTATTTTTAACTTTATTTATTTAGTTTAACATTCAGGAATCAGTTGGATGGTGTCTTTTTAGTAGTTTTTATTATCCATATTTTATTATCAGTGTTGAGCAGTAAGTCAGGTTAGGAGTTCCACTTTTTAATAGCTCTGAAAATGGCTGTTAGACACATATGGTTAGTTTTAGCTCTCGGTAATTTAAAGTAATTTTTCGTTGAATATCTTGTTGTATTGGCTTCTCTCTCTTGTATTAGTTCTAATTGATCATAAGGCAAGGCAAGGCAAGTTTATTTGTATAGCACCTTCCATACACAGTGGCAACTCAAAGTGCTTTACAGAAATAAAGAAATAAGAAACAAAGCATAAAAATAAGTGAGTTAAAAGAAATAAATACGCTGAGGCTGTTTTTCTTGAGTGTAAAGCTCTCAGATTGTTATAGCAAGCTAGGAGTAGGAAATAAGAATAAGGTTTAAAAGTGCTGTTGGACTGTGTGCTGAGAAAATATTTACAAGAAAGAAAATGAAACATAAAAAAATGCAAAAAGAGGTTTAAAATTAATAACTAACAGTTCAGTAAGAGTTTTAAACTGAGCTGCTTCAAACAGGAATGTTTTCAGTCTGGATTTAAAGGTGTCCAGTGTTGGGGCTCTTCTAACACTCTCTCTCAACTGATTCTATTTAATAGCAGCACAGTAACTAAACACTGCTTCCCCATGTTTAGTCTTTACCTTAGGAAGGACTAACTGACTACTTCCTAACGATCTAAGAGTTCTGCTCGGCTCATATCGCTGTACTAGATCACATAGATAAGCTGGTCCTACACCATTTAGACATTTATAGAGCAGTAACAAGAGCTTGAAGTCTATTCTGTAACATACTGGTATCCAGTGTAAGGATTTAAGAATGGCTCAATGGATATTTTATAAAAATGTGTTATTTAAATGTTTATTTATTTATATTTTATTTATACATTGTTTATGTCTTACGCAAAAACTCACAAATATGTTTAAATTAATACACTAAAACCCAATTTCAGAGTCCATCTTGTCCTCCACACGCTGCAGGTTTCTAGTACCAGAGGAACCAAAGCAGCCCCAGAGCATCACAGAGCCACGGCCATGGTTCACTGTAGGCAGGGTGATTATTTCAGCACATGCTTCATTCTTCCTCCTCCAGACGTACCGCTAATCCATAGACCCAAAAAGTTCCAGTTTCATTTCATCGCTTCACAGAGCAGAATGCCAAAACGTCTGAGGCTTATTTATATGGTTTTAAGAATATTGGAGCTGACACTTCTTGTGCTTTTGAGTCAGTGTTTGGGTTTATGTCTTGGAGAGACCTTAGTGTCTGCTTTCACCAAATCTTTCTGCAGGTCTTCTGCAGTTACTTGAGGATTTCTGACCACCTGCCTCGTCAAGAATCCAATTGTAGTCGGTGATTGTTTCCTGTTTCTGCCACATAGTCAGTAGTCAGTGCTCCTTTAACTTTGAACTTGCAAACTATGGTTCCATTTGAACCTCTAGGAACATTTCTTGCAATCGCAAATCACAGTTAACAAACCTCTAGCCCAGATGTCACTAATAGGCGGATCACGGTCCGGGTCTGGACCCAAACGTTGTCCAATGCGCAACCAAAGCGATAAACTATTGAAAAGGATTTAATTTTGATAGTGTTTATTGTGAGCGACGGAACTTCAGGTAAACTCACAGATCAATCGCGTGCGTTGTAAGATCACCAAAGGCACTCCTCAGCCAATCAGATCTTACCAGCTCCATCATCATCTGGTATGGAAACTCTACTGCTCAGGACAGAAAGGCTCCCCAGTGTGTAATCAAAACTGCACAGTCCATCTCAGGAGCAACGTTCCCCTCACTACAGAACATCTACCACACCAGGGTCACCAGGAGGGCCCACAGCATAATCAGGGACAGTACACACCCCCAGCACACACTCTTCACACTTCTACCTTCAGGCAGACATTACAGGAGTGTGAAGTCACAAGACTGACAAACAGTTTCTACTTACAGGCCATCAGGCTTCTGAACACCTCACGCACTACCTCTCCAACCTTTCCAACCCTTCCTATCTGAACTGGTTTTAACTGGTCTGATTTTAACTGCACCTTACACTCACTGTACTGCTGTTTACATACAATACTGTTTACATTCACTACTCACACTAAACACTACTGTTTTTATTTGTTACTTGCAACTTGCACTTTATGGCTGCTGCTCTTCATACTTGCACATAAAAGCACACATAACTTTTATTTTTTATTTTTTAATTATATAAAAATACTTTAATTTTATTCACTTCAACTTATATTATTATACTTTATATATTTTTTTATTATTTCTTCTTTTGTTATCTTCTTCTACTGGTGAATGGAAGAACAGCAATGTAAGAATTTCATTGTACAGTGTAACTGTCTGTGTCTGCTGTGCATATGACAATAAAATTCTTGAATCTTGAATCTGTTCATATTCGAGAGTGCAGTGAGCACACAGGCTGCAATCAGAGAATAAAGCGAGTCTGAAAGAATAACGTACTTTAAAAAAAGAAAAGTCAACAGTGAAGCTGAATGTTTAACCAGGAACGGACCAAAACTTGGCCCCCTTTTAGTTTTGGAGAATACCGCTCTGTTAAACCAACCTGTCAATCAAGAAGTTAACAAGAAGACGTTTTATTTACTGTTTCTATAAATAAACACTTTAAGATGCACTTTTTTCAAAAGCATTCTGTTTTTTTATGTAGCCCTTGTTTTCACTTGAAGTGAGTTAAAAACATTTATTAGAAGTTTATAACTAATTCATTCAGTTCAGAATTTAAACAGTAAATATACTGAAATACACTGAACGTTATGTGTGTTGAGTTGGTCTTTAAAATGCTGATACTAGGCTACTTCAGGATATGACACTGAATCACAACACAAGTTAGAAATGGACCTTGGCCTGAGGACATTTCCTCTAACTGGACCTCACCTAACTCTAATCAAATACCTCTGCACTAACCAGTCCAGGTATTTGATGTGTTTATTTTAAGCACACCTGGCCCAACGAATGATACCCTGATTCGCTGCATCACTTGATTTTCAAATGTGTGCTATTGTGAGGGATTTTGTTCTGACTATTCTGACTAAATTTGTATTTTTCTTTTTTTTCCATAACGAACAGCATAACTTCTTAATAAGTTCATTTTCAGGGACCCATCTAGGGGGTCCTAGAGATTAATCAAGATTTCACAAATAAGCAATGACCTAAAAACTCCTTAAAAGAGCTTTTTGTTATTTTGCCAATGTAGCAATTTCTTTACAAGAGTCACGTGATGACAGATAGCAGTGACAATAAACATGAAGCACCAATAAGACAAAAATCTATTTTTATTTGAGGACATATCCGGGCAGGTAGACACAGAGACCTGAACATTTAAGGTAAAAGTTTTATTTTGCATGAAAGGCTATTTTGCACAAAGGTAGTACTGCATGTGTCTCAGGTCTGTATCATTAAGATAAAGCCCCCTGGGAACAAGTATATGGTGGCCCCCTACTAATCTACTTTTTTAGGTGGTCAATGATTGTTTTATGATATCACAACAGGTTATAGAAAGCCCTGGCAGTACAACAATGGCAGTGTGCTTGCCACAATGTTTTTTTGTTTTTTTTTTATCACAGCAAAACAATCTATTGGTGAATGGAGGAGCAGCAAAGTAAAAATTTCATTGTACAGTGTAACTGTATCCTAAACACAATGCAACATCTTTTTATTAGCATGCATCCACTTTTCACAAGCACCACATTTACACTTATGAACACAACATATTCAAATAGAACAGGTGAAACAGAATAAAGCATCAATCGTCATAACCAAAGTATGGAAATGGAAAATGGGAAGTGTGTTTGAACTGATGACAGTTCACAGTGTTTCTAATTACGTTGGCTGATTTTTTATATATTTGGCTTGGGAAACATTCTTTACTCACAGCAATACCATAATATCAGGTCTCGCTTTTACAAACCCAGGTTAAAGGTTGGGCTGGTCTGCATCATGTAGCCCCTATCAAGAGTCCCCATTCAGTACTGAGTCTTAGATATGTGTTTGATTAGTATAAGTATGTGGAAGTATATAGTATAAGTAAGTTCTTTAAGTAGCTTTTAAATGGTCTTTTGTCCATAAAAAACACTTTTAGCACAACACCAAACTGACAGTAGACTTTGTGTAGAGAAAGCCTGGAGAAGACTTCCAACCAGTGCTAAGGGTAAAAACACAGAAAGCACAGAAGTGGAAATATCAGTCACGAATCTGATCTCTGAAACTATACTAATAATGTATAGTTGTAATTGAAAACACACCAGCCACCGTTTGAATATTAACTTAGTTCATTTCCATTCAGTTTTCAATTCAAGTTTATTTGTGTAGTGCTTTTTACAATGATGTTGTCACAAAGCAGAAGTTCTGAAAACAGACAGTTACAACATACATATATCCCCCAGTGAGCAAGCCAGAGGCAACAATGGCAAGAACAACTCCCTCAGACTGGAGGAAGAAACCTTGGGAGGAACCAAGACTCACAAGGGAGACCAATCCTCCTCTGATCAAACAGTATTTACAGTTTAATAAACTAAACACCAAAGAAAAGAGTCTCTGTTTGAAATCTGGATAGCAAAGCTTTTCAGTCTCTGACTGAGTTAACAGTTAATAGTTACTGCGGTGTTAAGCATAGAAATCCACTCTAGGCATATGATAACCTGTTCTTATGGCCAACACAGCCAGATGATTAACCAATGAACAGAAGGAAGTTATACCATGGATAAAGAACACATACGTAGTGGGTATCCGCCATTGCCTCGTGCCTTCGGGCAGTGGGGTTTTTTTTTTAGATTTTAATTTTTAAGCTCCAGATGGAACCAGGGGCATTTAAAAGTGATATTTTAATCTATCGATTACCAAAGTCAAAAAACTTGTCAAAGTTCTGTTGTCTGTTTGTTTATTCAAAGGCTTAAATATACGGCTACCTAATTGCTACTTCAATGAATTAAAGATAAGACATAAATGCACCATAAGTATGTTTAATACCCCCACATAACAGTACACATTTTTTGTTTTGTTGGTTATTATTAGGTTTTGAAATTTGCTGTGCTGTTTTTTTCTCAGCTGGTGGATTTTTTTCTTAGTCATGTTGTCTTCTGTGGGTCCGCCCACTGTGACTGAACATTGTAGCCTGTGATGATTCAGTTTGTGTTTTGAAGTTGCTGAAGTTCCCCCACGTTTTTACATCTCAGTTGTCTGATTTTTAATTTAACGTGACTCATGTCGTGTTCACTGGACAAACATGCGAGTGGTGAGCAGATATATACTTTATGGTCTTTATAGTAAACGTTGCTGCAGTGTTTATTTTGTTTATGTGATTTTCCTGCCAGAATATAAGGCACAGGGTAAAAGCACTCAAGTACATATTCCTGCAGACTGGAATAGCTGCATTGGACTGGGCAGAGTGATAATTGCGAGGCTATGCAATGACTTTGCTAAACTTTTTTTAACTCACTTTTCACAGGCCTATCCACTAATGTATTTTTGCTTACACCACTGTTTTAGAGGCAATCAAAAGCCATTACATGTTGATGGATGATTAAAGAACAAGAACTTTGTGAGAATGATGTCTTTTATAAGATTTAATGAGTTATGAGTTACATATTTCTCTTATTACTTGCATTTGGCCCATTTTTGGCTTTGCTTAAATAATGAACATTCGAAACATACAGAAAGAAAAAGAAAGAAAGAAATGAGATAATCTGACATGTGTGCTCATGTTCTAAGCTAGTATAAAGCTGTTTTAAGGACTTTTTACAAGAATAATAATCTTTATATGAAAATATTATGCTTAAGAATTGAGCTTTCAGTGACTGACGAGTCTGGAGCAGGAGTTTGAGCCAAGAAGACAAAACAGTATCCAATAAAAAGCAGATACTTTTAATTGTTTATGTTGTCCAATAATATGAAGCTATATTTTGTTACTAATAAAACAAGAATATAAAATATGTTTGTTCTCTTGTGGAGAAAGAGGCAGGGTTAGGGTAACTTTCTGCAGGGCCAAATCAAACATCCCCATGTTCCAGCTTTGATTAGCACCAGTCTAGAGCTATTGGCAGTTAAAGACCTCCAATAGGTAGGAAGGTATCTGGCGCCATCTGTTGGCTGAAGTGAATGAATGTTCCAATATCATGAACACACTAGCAGTATATTAGGAAATGGATAGATATGCATGCATTTTAGGAAATAATTGATTTATAAAATGGCAACAATGAATTTTTAACCTGACATACATTGGAATTAAGATGCAATTGAAGAAATACTAGATAGATAGATAGATAGATAGATAGATAGATAGATAGATAGATAGATAGATAGATAGATAGATAGATAGATAGATAGATAGATAGATAGATAGATGGATTCCACCAGTGGAAATGTATATGTTGGATATCACTTAAATCAGCATTGTGTTGTGTTTTGATCAGCTAAATCAGCACCACACCTGTACTAGTCCATTATAAACAAGCTTGGACCAGGCTGGTCTGTACTTTTCTTTATAACAGTGTTTAGTAATCATTTGCAGAAAAAAAATTGCAGTAAAAATTGTTTTTATTTTTCTCTGTTTTTTATTATTGCAGCTGAATATTTCATTAGAAATAGACAAATACAAATTCACATTGCTTTGAATAAAAACTCTTTACATTAGCTTACAATAAAAAACAAAACATGTTTTTACTTTCTTATGTAAACTTACCATTGGTTTTTCTTTGGACAGTAACCATATGTTGCTCCAAAATTCCTATGTACCTCCCAGCATCATTGTTGCCTTCACAGATGTACAAATTCTCCATGACATTGGCACTTGACAACCCCACACACACAAGTTAAAAATCAGTATTAAATGAGTTATTAATTAACAAAAATGTATGAAATGTATGGCAATGCAGAAAACAGCGTGTTTGTCAGTTATGCAGCATTTAACTCAAAGTGAGCTTTTCCACAAAGACTGCTGTGGCTGCTGGTTTTCCTTCCAGTAATACTTCATTTCACATGTTTAATTAGTTCATCTCAGTCTTTAAACAAGTGATCAGGTTTATGAGGTGTGCTCCTATTTGGTTGCGATTCAGGAAAAACAAAAAACAACAAAATGTAAGAGTATTGCATATTTCTATTTCTATCCATTCATCAATACATTTTCATAAGATATAAAGCACAGCTGTCATGTTTTCTTGTCTGAAACTCGCTCACATAGTTTTGGAGAATCAATTTGTGAAGCTGAGTTAACAAGAAGACACACCTTTTATTTATTTTCTCTATAAATAAACACTTTAAGATGCACTTTTTAAAAAAAACATTCTGTTTTTTTTAATGTAGCTCTTGGTTTCATTGGAGTAAAAAACATTTATTAAAAGTTTATAAATAATTTATTCAGTTTCAACTTATTTATTCAGCATTCAAATTTATTCAGCATTCAATTTATTCAGCATTCAAATAGTAAATATACTGAAACATACTGACCGGTATGTGTGTGTGTTGGTGTTTCAGAGTCATAACACACATTAGAAATTATGTTGGTCCAGACCTTGGCCTGAGGAAATCTCCTCTAGGTGGACCTTACTGAACTCTAATTCCCCTGGCATAGACTGTATGAGGTGAAAAGATACCTAAGGCCTTGTCCGTCCACTAGAGGGAGACTCTTTTCTTGTATGAAAATACAATAAGCACAATAACAAGAGGATCCTTGACAGTAAATGTATTTATAATTTATAAGTATCTCTTTTTTATTCATTATGTCTTGTATTTAATTAAACACTTTGAAAGTTGCTCTCTGTTCTTGCTGCCTTATTCATTGGCAAGTGAAAAGCAAAGAAATGTTTGTAGTGTCATTTGTGACCATTTAATAATATCTTATGTTAAACATATGATTTGAATTGTCATAGTTACCATGGTAACCATTATTTGTCCCTCATATTTAAAATAATTTAATCATACAGTGACAGTTTTAGAGTCTGACAATAATAACCTGTCCATCACATTATGTTTTTTGCACATAATTAATTTCAAAAGCCTCGGAGAAGGAGCACACCATTAAAGGCACCAGAACAGAACTCATCAATTCGGCAAGTTTCTTTAAGATCCAGAAGATCTGTGAGGCCCATACCAATGCAATATCAAATTAATGCTGGGAATTTAATCAAAAAACAGTTAAAGAAATAAGAATGAGAGTTGTATTCTCAGGGCATAAAGTGATACGCAGATAAGGATTAAATGTTGGTACCATCAAACTTGCAATGCAGAGATCAGCTCCAGGTGGTTCTGGGGAGCATAGTTCCAGCGTGAAGCTATTTAGAGAACAGCGATTACACAAAAAATCAGGGTTGCATTACCTTAACCTCAACACTGCATGCACATATGTAGACAAGAATGCAGTGCCAGTAGGTCACACTCAAGAATGACTTTCACACGATGCCACCTTTTCAATAAGTTGACTTTTCAAATTTCCGCCCCATTCAGTTGTAAGTGTTGTTACTGAGAAACGGAAATGTTAAAGAGCAACAACAGCTAAGCACAAGCTCACAGGTTGAACATTACATGTAAGAGTCATCTGTTCTCAGGTGCAACATTGGGACTAGAATAGTTTTCCATGGCTGAGCTGCCATGGCTGCCTGAAACCAGGAGGTGCACTGGGGCATTGGACTCTAGTGCAGTGCATACACATTCTGTGGTGTGATGAATCATGCTTTACCATTAAATGAATGAATGTGTTTAGAACACTACCTGTCTAAGTTCTTTATGCCAACTGTAAAGTTTGGTGGAGGAGTAGTAAGGGTCTAGGCCTAAGGGAGATTTTAATGCTATAGCATGCAGTGATGTTCTAGAGAATTCTGTGCTTTTACAAACTATTGTAAGTCCCTAGTTTAGTATAAAGATACACACATTGCTCATAAAGATCCATGAAGAAATGGCTTGAAGTGTGGAAAACCCTAACTGGCCTGCACAGATCCTTGACCCCAACACCACTGTAATTCCACTTTAGTAATGGAAGCAAATCTATATTTATGAACATGGATTTGGAATGAGGTGTAGGAAATATGACTGAGATGTTCAGGTGTTTACATACTTTCATGGTGTACCTCCAACAGGAGACAAAACAAAACCTGACACGCTCAGTATAGCAAGGTGTTTACAGAATAAGTACTTACTGTACATCGCAAAAAGGAAATATGTGCATTGACCCAATGGCCTTCAAACCTAAACTAGTGCACTTCCAGACCTTCCAGTGGATGCATAAGGAAATATAACAGGGCCAAGAATGGAACAGCCACTAGTCCACAGTGGAATGGAGACAATATGTAGAAAGGAGTTTAGATGACGTTAGCTGATGAACTTTTGTCCAAGCACTGGAACATAAGCACTGGAACATCAGCACAGCTCTGAAATATCTCTGTTGATTTGCTTTATTGCAATGTATTTGTCTTTTGCCAAGTGAAGTAGGCCTGCTACAATCCAAATTATTTATCAAAAATGTAATCAAATTTGAATTATAAGTCAGATATTATTATAAATGTTGTTAATATACATGTCAATGTGCATGTTCAAGCAGTCCATGTTCAAGCAGTCCATGTTTGCCAAGTTATTCTTTGTTCTTATATAGCTTTAATAGGGCTATATTTATTTTATAGAGCATGTTCATTCGCTCCATACGCATATGGAAAATGCAAAGACTGCCCATAGTTGCTGTACTTTTCCTCTCCACATATTTCCCAGCATAGCTCTACAGGATCTTAATGGGTTTTTAATTGTGCCTGACGTTCACTTAATGAATGGTGTGGCATCTTGCAGTGTCTTCTGGAATATCCGCTATTTGTTCTGAACTTGTTTCTTGAAGTTAACAAACAGGGTAAACACATTAAAACAGCTAATATACATCAATGTACAACATACGTGCATGTGAGTGTAACCCCGATCACCTGTCAACTCAGTCCTCAAAGAGGTATGGAGGTGAAGGATGGACAACCTGCAAATTTAAATAAAAAACACTTCGGCCACTTCCAGCTCCCATCCCAAAAATCAAATCCCCCCAACACATTTACAGACCTCTTTACTTTAATGTTTATTGATTAGCTTTCTAAATGTCAGCACATGAAATCAGTACTCTGCATTGAAATCTGGAATCCAAATACATAGATGCACAGATGGTGCAAAAGAATTTTGTGAAACTTTATTTTGATAATCTGAAACCTTGTGAGATTTACATTCACAGCTGTGAGGCTGCAGCAAAGACTAAATAAATAAAAACATGAGTCTTGTGGATGAAGGTTGAGACTTGACAGCTACAAGCTCTGAAACTAGATGTTGTAAGTTGCCTGCACCATAATTTCCATACTGGCAGCATTTTCTCCATCGTCATATATAAAGCTTCTTGTTTGAATGGTTTTGAGTTTCATTTTCAGCTGATTTAAGCTTCAGTCAAGACTTCAAGAACATTAGAGGGAGGAGAAGGAGAGTGCTCTGTTTCTGCTTGACTGGTGGATAACAGAACCAGTAGGTCATTGTGTTATGACATTTACTAAAGTTTGTGATAGCTTATCACCACTGCTGTGCCATTTAAGGTGGAAAGAAGCTGGTGAATAAGAAGCCTTGCTGGTGGAATTGTTTGATGTTGGTTATCAAAACGTAGATTTTCTGTGCAGTGCTGCTTGTAAAGTAGCAGAACGCCTGTAGCCCGTCTTACTTTCACGCAGCTTAGTGTCATCAGACTGATGCGCTGGTGCATTACATGCAACAATATCAGTATCAGACTTTTTAATGACCTTATAATTATGTATTATGTATTCAATGATATTCTAAATATTATTTTTTTAAACTACATACATTTTTCTCATAGAGAAAATTCCTATTAGTCCTTAAGTTCCAGAAAAGGGTACAGAGTGACGCAAGACTTCAGGGGTCTCTTCGGATCTCAAGTGATGACATTCACCGTGACTCAATATTTGCGTTTTGATTGGCTGCTGCGACTGTTGCAACTGTTGCAACCGTTTTAATAAATGAGTTCCAGGCTTTCCAGGCAACGGTGCAACTTATTTTAATGTAGGTTTCAGGTTGCGTGAAAGTTGCACGTGTAAAACCCAGGAAAGGTGCTCCGGATCCAGAGCCCGTGGAAGGACCATGCCAGGTTTTAGGAGAGTCCCGCCCACCCTGCTTTAGGAGCAGCGGAGTGCAGGAGAAACTCTTCAGAGGGTATGGAGGAGGGGGTGTGTGTGCGTGTGTGAAAGTTGCATCCTTTGAATCGTGTGGCGGGACCTGCGCGTGCAGCCCCGAGCGCATTCATAACTATATATGATTACTAACACGGAGAGCGCTCGCGCGTGTGTGGAGGAGCAGCGTGTGTGAGGATTTAGGACGCTCTGAGTTTGAGAAGAAGAAATGCCTTTTCCTAAGCGCGCCGTGGAGCCGCAGCGCCTGTGCAGGTCGACAAAGGAGCCGTTGAGATGTGCTGAGTCCGGAGGAGCGGGCGGCTGCAGTTCCCTAAACTCGGATCCCTGGACCTCCCTGAGCGATGTCAGCCGCACAGCTCTGAAGAACGTGCTCCTCCAGCTGTCCGACCTGTCTCGACACGCGTGCAGCGTCTTTTTGGAGATCCAGAGCGAGGCCAGCTCGGTGGTCCATCGGTCTTCAGCGCTGCAGCAGCGACTGGACACTTTGCAGGACGCGGTCCGAAAACTGGACCCCAAGAAGATAACGATCCGTAAGTGGTGAACACTCTCTGTGTTGAGGTCCAGATTGAAGTGTGCATGCTGGGCTGTTAGCAACAAGTGATAGTGTTTATGTTCTGTTCTTAGATGGAAGATCTAGGAGGTTCAGAGGTTCTAACAATCGCAGGAGTGGATTAGAGAGAACAGACAACATAGTTTCATTTCTTTACTGTGATATAATATATTATGTAGAATGCATTAAAAGGTTCTGTGCATGGTGAAATGGTTCTTCAGACTGATGGAGAAAGAGTTGTCTATAGTTCTATATGGAACTCTTCTGAAAACCTTTCTATAAAGCACCAAGGTTCTGTCAAGTTTCTACAACAAAAAACTCTTTTGGTTCCTTAAAGAACCTTCAAAACAGTTTTATATATCTCCATCAGTCTGAAGAACCATGCAAAGAGCCACTTTGAATACAGTACTGTCTATTTACATACAGCACTAACATAGGTACTATGTAATATCTACTATGTAGTACAAACATGCACCACTACTATATAGAGTTCGGAGGTTCTAATAATCACAGGAGTGGATTAGAGAGAACAGACAACATAGTTTCATTTCTTTACTGTGATATAATATATTATGTAGAATGCATGTCATGCTTAAAAGGTTCTGTGCATGGTGAAATAGTTCTTCAGACTGATGGAGAAAGAGTTGTGTATAGTTCTATATGGAACCCTTCTGAAAACCTTTCTATAAGGTTCTGTCAAGTTTCTACAACAAAAAACTCTTTTGGTTCTGCACCTTCAAAACAGTTTTATATAGAACCATGTTCCCCAAGTTCTCCATCAGTCTGAAGAACCATGCAAAGAGCCACATTGAATACAGTACTGGCTATTTAGTACAATGAGTCGTGCATAATACTGCTATGATATTTTAATATTGGTTTAGCAACAGCAATCAACTTTACTGTAAATGCACATACCTGCATCATAAAATTGTAAAACTGATCAGCCTCGGTGATGCAATTCTGTTGTTTCTCTTTATTTAAACATTTTACACACATAGCGTTTAGCAGCATTTAAATATTTATTCATGAATTCATTCATTCATCGTCTAACCCATTTATCCTGGTTCTACAGCCTAGCCCAGTGCTACTTAGGCATAAGGCAGGAAACACCTTGAACAGGCAGCATTCGAACATTTAAAGGTTTAGTTAATCAATTATTTTATAGTCAAGGCTAATGGATCATATCGAGTTATACTTTTTTCTGATATTCGAGCAGGTATCAGACTTATATACCTACAGCCATACAGCACTAACATAGGTACTATGTAATACCTACTATGTAGTACAAACATGCACCACTACTATATAGAGTTCGGAGGTTCTAATAATCGCAGGAGTGGATTAGAGATCACAGACAACATAGTTTCATTTGTTTACTGTGATATTATATATTATGTAGAATGCATTTCATGTTTAAAAGGTTCTGTGCATGGTGAAATGGTTCTTCAGGGAAAGATGTGTATAGTTTTTATATGGAACCCTTCTGAAAACGTTTCTATAAAGCACCAAGGTTCTGTCAAGTTTCTACAACAAAAAACTCTTTTGGTTCTGAACCGTCAAAACAGTTTTATATAGAACCATGTTCCCCAAGTTCTCCATCAGTCTGAAGAACCATGCAAAGAGCCATGGTTCAATATTATATATCGTCGATGTTCAAAGAAAAACAAGTCTCCAAAATAGCAACTTTACAGGAGAGGCCAAAAAAGGTCCTTACTTTTAATGTAAGTCAATGGAACCAGAATATCGTCCAAGCTATTTGGGAGCATTTCCATTGGTCCATTCCTCAGGGCAGTGTAAATGCCACCTGCTGCGTTCAAGTGATGTAGAAAAATAAAAATGGATCAAAATTCAAGAGTTTTAATGCCATATGCACGGCAGAAACAGACAGTTACACTGTACAATGAAATTCTTACTTTGCCATTTCTCCATTCACCAGTAGATAAAGATTAAAAAGAAAGAGTAAAAAAAATATATACAAAATATATAAAGCATAAGAATATATTATAAGTTAAAGTAAATAAAAAAATACTTTTTTATAATTAAAAATAAAAAATGAAAGTGTAAACAATAGTGTTTTTGTGCGAGTAGTGAATGTAAAGAGTATACTGACAGCAGCAGTACAGTGAGTGTAAGCTTCAGTTAAAATCAGACCAGTTAAAACCAGTTCAGATTGGAGAGGTTAGAGAGGTAGTGTGTGAGGTGTTCACAAGCCTAATGGCCTGTGAGTAGAAACTGTTTGTCAGTCTTGTGGTCCTGGACTTCACACTCCTGTAACGTCTGCCTGAAGGTAACAGAGTGAAGAGTGTGTGCTGGGGGTGTGTACTGTCCCTGATAAATGAAATTGATAGATTGATAAATTTGAAGATACATGTTTTTCTTTGGACAGCGATGATATCCTTGTTGTGTATAAGCAGTTTAGTCTTAAGGTGAAGGGTTTAAATCATGTGAACGCCTCTACTGCCCTCAAGTGTCAAGCTTACCCAGCCTGTAATTTTCTGTACTTAAACACATCATATCACTCTAAATGGTTCCTAAATGGTTCTTGACTTGGATACGCAGTTCTAAAAAAGCCTTATTTGGTAGGCTGTAGTAGATCTTCATGGTGTAGACGTTCTTTCACCTTTAAAAAGGCCATTCACACTCAAACAACTCATTTACTAACATGGATCTTTAATGAATCGTCCACTAAAAGGTTCTTCAGGGAACCAGAAAGTGGTTCTTCTTTTATCATGGCTTCATTTGGCAGCAACCAGTCGAATTCCCCTGGCCCTAAATGTAAAATTCCATTCTTTCTTTCCCTGTCCACATTTTCCTTTCAATACATCATGAAGTCATTGTTGTAATGGGTTTATGGAAGCAGTGAATTCTGCATTGATCCCCAGCGGCTGTGTTTTTGGTGAGTTGTACCCGACTGAACTGTGCATGCTGGACAGGTGGGATTGTTTATTTTCTGTTCTTATTCTGAGTCTGTTCACTGTCAAAGATCTCTGGAGATATTCTGAATGTATGGATGGATTGGAAATTACTAGAATGACTGGAAAAGAATGAAGTTCTTACGTTTTTGTGTTGTGTGTGTCACAAGATATCACATCTATAATCTGCTACACACTTAAAAAGATGGTTATTCAAGGCTTCTTTAGTAAAGGATGAGTTCTCATATACCATGAGTTCAGATTGATGTGTTGCGTATAGCACCAAAAAGTCAAGCCTTTAACAATAGAAGAACCCCTTTTAGTACAATATAGAACCATTTTCAAAAAAATAATAATTGTGTATATATATATATATATATATATATATATATATATATATATATATATATATATATATATATATATATATATATATATTGATAAGACATCAGTCTTCAACATATAGATTCCTAAATGCACCAGTCATGTTTTTTAAATAGCCAAATAAACCAGTGAATGATATTTTTTGGCTAATTGTTATTAACATTATTAGTACTCCGAGCCATTGAGTAGACTAAATGAAACTCATATAGCAAATTTCAGCCAAAATTCCAATAAAAATTACATCAGTTGCCTATTTGAAGATCGTAAATAAAAATAGTGCTACATTGAATACAGTACTGGCTATTTAGTACAATGAGTTGTGCATAATTCTGCTATGATATTTTAATATTGGTGCAGCAACAGCAGTCAACTCTACTGTAAGTGCACTTACCTGCATCATAAAATTGCAAAACTGATCAGCCAAAGTCTGGGTTATGCAATTCTGTTGTTTCTCTTTATTTAAACATTTTACACACACAGTGTTTAGCAGCATTTCTGATTAGTCAGCACCATTCAGGCATTTATTCATGAATTCATTCATTCATCGTCTAACCCATTTATCCTGGTTCTAGAGCCTAGCCCAATGCTACTTAGGCATAAGGCAGGAAACACCTTAAAAAGGCAGCATTCAAACATTCAAAGGTTTAGTTAATCAATTATTTTATAGTCAAGGCTAATGGATCATATCGAGTTATACTTTTTTATACTCCTGATATCTGAGCAGGTATCAGACTTATATACCTACAGCCATACAACACTAACATAGTTACTAGGTAATACATACTATGTAGTACAAACATGCACCACTACTAAATAGAACCAACACAGCAAATATAATATATATAAGAACCAGTTAACCAAGCTAAAAGCTATATTGTCCCATATCTCACTATACAAATATATATTGCCCTTTTAAGACTGAACAAAATCTTAAACTAGTAGAGAACCTTTATGACATGAAGGTTCTTTAAAGTTTAAAAAGATCTTCACACTTACACATGGCTCTTTAAAGTATATTTCACTGGAAAGTGGGTCTTTTGGTAAAGAGCCATATTGGTTTCTATTCAGCCCATTTGTGTTCACTAAGAAGGTTCTTTGGGGATGCAGAAGTGGTTCTTTAATGATCATTACTTCATTTGGCACCGTTTTTAAGAGTAAACCAACCAATTAAGCTTCTTGCCCTGATTAAAAAAATGGGTTCTTCATCTTTCCACAATTTCCTTTC
The DNA here is from genome assembly GCA_021613375.1 of Megaleporinus macrocephalus. Lineage (NCBI taxonomy): Eukaryota > Metazoa > Chordata > Actinopteri > Characiformes > Anostomidae > Megaleporinus > Megaleporinus macrocephalus. The sequence continues at coordinate 40,818,442 of CM038712.1, forward strand.
AACCCAGCATGAATCCATTGTGTTAGAACTGTAATGAGTGGATAGATCTTTGGTTGCCATTGTCTTCATGCATTTTTAACTTTTAAGGGTTTTTTTTCCAAACGTGGATGCCAGATAATTCCATTCTATTCCTCATGCAATCCTTCCTGCCTCAGTGGCTTCTGTGTTTACTGTTGCTTTCCTCAGCTGTGTGTCCTTCCTTTTACTAAGAGGGAGAACAAAAGGTTGGAGAGGATAGGCTGGATGGAGGTTACTGGGTCAAGTCACAGGGGCAACGACGAGGATGATGGTGATGTGCGTGTGTTTCCTGTTGAGTTGCACTGCTGTTCTGAGATTTGAATGAGATCCGGTTGAGCTGTCCCCTCTGGCAGATGAACTTGTAGATGTTAATTGGATTATGCTAATGTTACCTTCCACTCTTAATGCGTTACTGTTTTGTAGGGTTCATCCAGGGCTGCTGACGTACAGTCGATGGAATATCAGTTTGAGAATATCAAATCACAGTAGGCAGTGTGATTAGAGATACAGCACAGTGCATGAGTGGACAGCAAGTGATATTTCTTTGTGACAAGTGACCCTCTTTTTTTAGAGCATGTGAAAAGTCTGTAGAATAAGTGGATTGTGTTGCTATATGACGTCTTAGGATATTGTGCTCTGGAAATACATTTTTAAAGCTAAAATCTTTGGGAGACTTTGCTGATCTGCAGATTTATGATCATGAATGATGTAAACAGATCACATTCAAATGCAGGCCTAACATGTAAAGAACATAATAAATAGTGTTGCACCGATACCATTACAATATCGATATCGGCACAAATACTGGCACTTACGTACAGTATCGTTATTGGCAATTGAGAGCGCCGATACCTTGAAGCTTATTGATTAAATGGCTGCACGTGTTTCTGCATTGTGGCAATTTTAATTTTTTCATAGCCCTGAAACTTTTTAATGTGTTACTCAACCGGAAAATGGTGTTTTTTCAAGGTTATTATATCTTATTCAGGATAAGACATACAAAATACAACATATAAAAAGTGGAACACTATAAATATCAGGATTTATAGCCATATATTGAGCATTTAAGTCAGAGTTGGTATCGGTATCGGTACTCGGTATCGGCAGATACCTGAAAAGCTGGTATCGGCCTTGGTATTGGTAAGGAAAAAGTGGTATCGGTGCATCTCGGTGCATAATAAATAACATTGTGTTCAGCCTTGAGCTGGCTTAAATTATGAAAAGCTTGCTTGTGTAGTGTTAATGAAAATGAACGTTGTTCAGCCAAAATCGAAAACTCAACCTTTGCTTCAACTGCTATTTACCTAAATAATATTTTCATAAAATCTCACACAGATTATGTATCTTGGTGGTGGGTAGAACTGTACAACTGCTTAGGAGTAGACTGATCAACATAACTTTACTGCTGGGAAGCTGAACCTCAAGCATTATATATATATATATATATATATATATATATATATATATATATATATATATATATATATATATATATATATATATATATATATATATATGCCAAATGATAGTATTAATGATACAATATAAAAATCATGTCAAACCAATGAGGTTAAGGGATGCAAAGCCGTATCACAGAATATTACATAACAAATGACAATATTAAATGACAAATAACACTCCTAGTTTCAGGCCTGAATAACATAAGGAAAGTGAATTTGTATATAAGTAAATACTGTGTTGACATTCCATTATGTGGATTTTACTATATTGTGGACTCAGTAAACCCAAAAAAGCTAAACCACAAATAGCCCTGCTCCCAAGGGAAACTTGAACAGAGTAAACAGTGTACCATATGGTTTGAATATGTGCATTTCTATTTACAGTGCTTACACAGATATGCGGTTCAGTTCAATTATATGTGATTCAGTTCAATTCAACTTTAATTTTGCCTGAAAAACACTCACAAAAAAACTTAAGAAACATAAATATGAAAAATGAAATATGATATATTTTTTTTATGTTTTAAGCACTTTATTGGACATATGTAACACATATGTCCAATAAAGTGGACATAACACAAGCTTGTTTTGAAGCATGATCATAATATCTAGACAGTAGAAAATATTGTGATAAAAGAAAGATTATTTCATTCTTTGTAAAAGCAGAGTTGAACTGTGAGAGACCCAGAACTTCTTTCCATTCCTGATTCCACCAGTAGTACTATAGTTCACTCTCTGAACAATTTACTTTTATTGCCTAGTTTTATTATATAGTGTTCCTTAAATGTCTGCTGTTGAACGCCTGTGCGTTGGCTGTCACTTCTCATTGCGGTGCTCCTAAAGAACACAAAGGCTGTTTTCACTGCTCTTGCCTGCAGTGTTGAGTACAGAGTAAGGTGAACGCAGGGCAGGAAGCAGACGATAAGTGAACACACGTGTACTCCAGACGCCCAGCGCCGATTCCATTAGCAAAGTCAGGCCCAAGGATAGAGGTGTCTGCTGCAAGGGGTAGGAAGGAATCAGCTGTACAGAGTAGAGTTTTTTGCTGCAACACACCTGATTCAACATGAATAATGAGCAGAGGAGTTGACTCAGGTGTGTTAGAGCAGAACACATTTTTGTGCTGTGGCCAACTAGCTGCAGAGTCCGACATCTACTGTCAAGGGAGTCTTATTTTGAAGAGTGATGTCAGCTCTGATGAAAAAAATATTGTAAGATGTCATAAATTTACAGGGGCCTGTATGTGGACCTACACTCACTGTCATAACTACATCACTTACACATTAGTTACTAAATAATTTACAGATCACTCTGGAGTTCTTTGCCTGGTTGTCTTATTTTATGTACAACTTGTATAGAGCCTTTACAATATGTGATGTTCTATAGCTTCTTTCTGCAGGTCACTCAGTGGCCACTTCACCATCTTATTAGAATTTGGCTCTGATACATTAATCACTGCAATTGAGCTGCTGGTGAGCAATGATAGTGTGAAGGGTGGTCAGAACCTCTCTCTCTCTCTCTCTCTCTCTCTCTCTCTCTCTCTCTCTATATATATATATATATATATATATATATATATATATATATATATATATGGCAAATAATGCTATTAATGATACAATATAAAAAATCACGTCAAACCAATGAGGTTAAGGGATGCAATGCTGTAACACAGACAATTACATAACATGACAAATAACACTTCTAGTTTCAGGCCTGAATAAAATGTGGAAGTCAGCTCTGATGAAAAAATTATTGTAAGATTATTGTAAATTTACAGGGGCCTGTATGTGGACCTACACTCACTGTCATAACTACATCACTTACACATTAGTTACTAAATAATGTACAGATCACTCTGGAGTTCTTTGCCTGGTTGTCTTATTCTATGTTCAACTTGTATAGAACCTCTACTATATGTGATGTTCTATAGTAGGGGTGTTTAATCAGAATTTAATAAGGTCCAGTTGGTGGAAATGTCTTCAGGCTAAAGTCCGGACCGTCATCATTTATAACGTGTGTTCTGATTCAGTGGTGTATCCTGTTTACTGAAGTAGCCTAGTATCAGCATCTTATACCATCAGCTACTGAAACACCAACACATCACACATACTGTTCAGTATATTTCAGTATATTTACATACTGAACTGAATTAATTATTTATAAAACTTCAAATAAATGTTTTTTTCCCTCAAAGTAATCACAAGGGCTGTATAAAAAAAGAGAAAAATTAAATAAAACGTGTCTTCTTGTTAACTCGATTTAACATCTTATCTCTCTCTTGTTTTCTTTTGTCAGACTTTCTCTTGTTTAGTGACAGAAGTGAGCTCTTGGTTGTCCAGCCAGGACTTTAAACCTGGGCTGATGGTGTCAGGGCCATTCTCACACATATGAGAGATACGTGGCTGTATTTAATTCTCCACGGTCTCAGAACATATGAGATGTTGGTTTGGAGCTGTCTGTGGAAAGAATAAACATGTTTCGGTTCATTCCGGTCATTTTTCGCTGCCGAGTTTCTTCTTTTTAGCACGCTTTATGAATGAGCCTGTCTCCGGCTGCTGCTTCCCGCTTCGTACCTCGCCTGTGTCTGCCAGACCTGGACCGTGGTCCGCCTATTAGTGACCGCTGTTCTATAGCTTCTTTCTCCAGGTCACTCTGTGGCCACTTCACCATCTTGTTAGAATTTGGCTCTGATACATTAATCAGTGTAATCAAGCAGCCCATTGTTTCTTCTCTGCATTGAGCTGCTGGTGAACAATGATGGTGGGGATCAGAACCTCTCTCTACAAACACTTCACACATCTCTACAAGTATGGCCACGCTTGCATAAAACAACAACACAATTGCATCTTTTTTTTAAACATTTTCAAATTTGGGACACCTTCCAAAACAATAATAATACATTTTAATCTGTAGTATTTTTTTTTAACATTAGCCATAAAATGCAGTCGCTTAGAGATCTTTTAGTTACGTCATTTTCTCTGCAATATAATATCAAAAGTAATGTGTAGGATTTTCACAATCAGATGTCTTTGTACATCAGCAAACAAGTCGATTTTTATAAAAGTATTTTTATTGTGTTTAATCTGAACACGTTTATTACTGTGGGCTTTGCATCAATATATGTGTTGAGATTAAGGTTGCTACTTCTAAACCAAAATCACTAACTAGAATTCAGTACATGTACCCAGAGGTACTTTAATCACTCTGTAATAACAAAAAAGTAATTCCATTGCAATTATTTGTATTTATTTCATACTTTTTACACACCACACTAAATAAAACCCCTCTCTACCTCTCTATCTATCTCACCTAAAACCATACCAACAATCTCCAGCCTGTCTCAGTTTGTGTGTTTGGGTTTCTGAGGAAATCTAGAAGACAAAGTAGTAAGTCTAGCTTAGTGGAATTGGGACACTGCCTGATAAATAGTACTGTAGTGTTTACCACTACTTAAGAAGGAACGATCACAACTATGTGCAACTTGAGTGTTGTATTGGGATTGTATTCAGTATAGCTTGCCTCACACAAGGTCAGTACCAAGTTGAGAGCTCCCAGTTGTCCTCATTTTGAAAGACAAAACAGTCCCAACACACCCAGTACAGCTATGGCTTTATATTAAGGTTTCGGGCGTACCTAAAAAAAATCAGATAATTCTACTGTTTGCTTAAAGTATGCTGCTAAGGCATTTTACTGCCACCACTGGCTCTGTTAAAAAGTTAATATCAACCAACACAGGCTATCAAATACAGTACAGTCTTCAGCCTTTGGATATATTTTGTGTTTGACCAGGTGTTTCCCCAGGTTAGATGCAGTGCCAAGCCAGCTTTGCACAAAGGTTTTGAAAAGTGTAACCACATGAGACCACTTTTGGCTTGTCATTGTGCTGACTGTGTTCTGGGCCAATTGGCTTAATGTGAATTAGTACTCAGCCAGTACCCTTAAAAGTACAGAGTCCGCTACCCAATCCTAGCTAAGATAAACATGTCAGAATAGATTGTTGTAAAATGCTCTATTGTAGATAAATATGAATCATATATCTGCAGAGTTTAATGCCTACAGCACAGAAAGTATTACATGAAATGAAATTCTGTGTCTGATGTTTACAATAGCTTTGAGTAGGGCTGGGCAATATGGGACAAATCTGGGCAATATGGCATATTTTTTTTCCATATCAGTCGATATTGATATATATCACAATATAAATCAAATCACTATTTCCTTTTTACTATAAGTGAGAAGTGAAGATATAAAAATTTTGTTAAATTCAGTTTATTTATCAGAACGTACACAACTGTATTTCACGTAAATGTTTTTTACACACACACACACACACACACACACATACATATATATATATATATATATATATATATATATATATATATATATATATATATATATATATATATATATATATTTTTTTTTTTTTTTTTTTTTTTTTTTTTTTTTTTTTTTTTTTTTTTTTTTTTTTTGGCTCATCATTGCGTAATGTGAAGTATATATGTCCAAATTACGCATGATGTGCATCCATGCATCGCAAAGATGGCCGCGTCCACTAAAAGCATGGATTTATTCAGAGTGCAAGCTGCAGCTACAAACAATTACTCACGTACATCTAAAGTTGTGGGAGTATTTCACACAGAAACACAACAGTGTGGTGCTCTGTCAGCTCTGCACAGTGGAGATGATCACAACAGTACAACTGCTATACACGAGACCTTGAAGATCAAACATCCCGTAGAGCTTCATCAACACAGCAGCAGGACAGCACCTGTTTACCTGTTTATCTTACCTTAGCATATTATTTTAAACATGTAACATGTTTCTGTCAGTAGTGTCTCTTGAAAAGTGTCCAGTGTAGATACCTAAGACTGTTCTTGATACCGTACACACACGTAGCTGCTTCTCAAATTACTCTCTGCAAAATATATTGTCCACAAACTGTCCGATTACTTGTGTGTGAGGCGTGTAGGCTATGTGTTATTTGTGCTTCTAAAAGTCCAGTCAGAGCCGCTACGTCTACACTCTGTGCTGTGTGCTTCAACCAAACATGAAATGGCTGGAACTCTAGTTCAGCCACCTGATTGGTTTGGGGCGGCACTATTCTCATTCTCATTGGCTATGCGTGTTGTCTTTCACAACATGGACGGAACTTAATCCTATCGACTTTCTATCAATTACGTCTTATAGTTCCATCAAGGAAACGTTATTTCGCGATAATTATCGTTGTGGTTTTATCGCCCAGCCCTAGTTTTAAGGTAATGTTTTGTCCTAAATTGTATTTTTATTTTAATTTATTCATGGCGGGGGGTACATGCAGGACGCTACAAGGCAAAATAGTGCCCCAATGGAAATGCATTTTTCAGCATTTACTACTGTTAGTTCCCTGGTCGTTTTGCATAGTAAATATAATCAAATAGGGTTTAACCCCTGGTTCCTATTGCACCTACTGTAAAGAAAATCTTAGTGTATGAAGTTCATCAGTGCACTCTTTGACATTAGTGACCACAATCTGAATCTGAATGAATTATACAGAACATGTGCACAACTTGTATAATTACCCTTTAAAGTATCTTAATATAAAAGCTACTTACAAAATGAGTGAATATAGCTGTGTATTTTATCCAGTACAGCATTTCTGTTTTTAGGAGGAAGATCATGGATTTATATGCTGTCAGGCTGGAGGAGCACTGCTGTTCCTTGTTTAGAGTTACCTGTTTTTATCTTCATTCCATTACTTGCTCTTCACCTCAGCTGACACAGAATAAAACCCAACAATGTGCTTCACTAATAACAGAGAATATAACAGAGGCATGCGGGGTAGAGAAGTTGCTGTTGACTTAAGCTTAAGGTCAGCTCAAGGTTTGTTAGTATAAACAGGAGTTTGCTACAAGTTACATTCTTGGTACTTTCATCCAAAATTCTCATCACGTAGTCCTTCAGTTGTGTTTATGCCAACCATAATGTGATACCAAACTAACTGTTGAAGCTGAAGATCAACACAAATGCACACACACACAAACACACACACACACGGCGAGACTGCTTGAAGCCCAGCTGTTTTATTCTTTTCTGTTCCTCCCTCTCTGCAGAGCGCTGTTCTAGCTCATTCCTCAGCGATCGTCTGCAGGGAGAGAGCGCGTCAAAACCAGATGTGCCTCCAGCCCTTCTGAAGGCTTTCCCTGACACCACTTTTATTACAGCCAGATGCACACATCCAGACGCACACACCCTCTTTCTTTTTCTCCGATTCTCTTCTCCGAACCCCTCTCTGCTTGATTCATATATGCGTTTTTTTTTTCATTATTCCAGCATTTTTTATTTATCGTCCCTCACTTACTGTCTCTTTTCATCTCTCTCCTTCTGCTCCAGGTGGAATAATTGACCTGTTGTATTCTCCCGCGCTCATCAGAAGGGGGGCTATTGAAATGGGAGTGGAAAGTTTTGAGACCTCAAAAGTTGAGCACTGGTGACTTGCAGCATAAGTCCATCCAAATCCCAGCAAAGCTGTTATCTGTTTAGAGTTCCTGTGAAGTTCACAGTGAAGGAAATACAAACACACGCATTTTCTGAGGTCTGCAATCTGGCCTCCTGATGCTGAAGTTCAGTATGAATTTGAAGTGGCCATCCAGCACTTCAGTAAAGAAACTACAGAGCATGAAGAATGAGGCATGCCGTGTGCACTCCTCCGTTTTGTTTACTCTACGTTCTGAGCCTTCAAAAACAATTCAGCATCCTAAACATAAGCATACTGCAGATTCTGCTCAGACTGGGTACTTGACCCTTTGCAGCTACTAGTGTTGTTGTATGTGTGTAGGTTGCTAGGGTTGGACAGTATGACAAACTAGAGATGGACCGTTCAGCGTTTTTGAGGCCAATTCCGATCGGCGATCACCTTTCAGTACTATTGGCCGATAGCCAATACCGATCAAGGGCAGGGCTATATGTCACGGCAGGGCTACATGTAGTTATTAGCGCAAGCAAGTCATGAAACATGGTCTAAACTGGTTTATTACCATTTTTAATGAGCTCATGTGAAAAAGCATCATATTTTAAACAAAATTAACAGTAAATAAAAAAAGTAAATCAAACAAATATCCCCAAATACTGTAATCATTACATTTAGACCCTTAATTTACTTAATAACTGCAGTCATTAAACGCAGACTCTGTTATTTTAAACTAAATCTGTAATTATTAAATGTAGATCTTGAATTGTTGCTGCTGTTCTGTTCGTACCGGTCAGATCTGGTCTGCACAGGTTTCTGGGTTGTTTGTTTTGTGCTAGCTGTGCGTACTAGCTCTGCTGTTTGCTGATACTCACTGTATTCAGCCGCGTGGTGTACTCTTAAAACCGTATTAGATTATTAGTGTTAAGTGTCTTTGTCTTGGTTCCCTAACGAGACACATTGATTTTACAAATTTTAAAAAGGTTGTAAATGAGTCTGTATCACATACGGTAAAACACTGCCAGACGCATGTGGTTCTCGCGAGGCGCTGCTTTAGTCAGTCTGTCGAAAATAGAAGGGTATGTATTTACACCTAGTGGTTCAGATAGGAATTGCAGGGAGCTGGCCGGAGAGGGTTTATAGGAGGTCTCCTCCTCCTGGATAAAACACTAGCTGGAAATATAATTAGCATTTCATATCATGAAGAGGCTCCAGTGTTGTAGATTTTTACTCTTATGATTTGTGAGTGTCTTTAAAAGCACTACATCACTACTGCGTTTGGATCTATTTTTCCTTTTTCCTATTTTTCTATTTTTTACTTTTTAATTCTTTTCTCTCTTTTTACTAGTTTTCTATTGCATCTACTTCATCAGCTGTAAAGAAAGCAAACACCACGAGACCCGCCGTTGTTCACGTAGGCTGCAGATGGCGACTGTCCGAATTGAGGCTCTTTTCTAACCTGCACCCCCCACTGCGTTCGGCTGCTCTCGCTGACCACCAAGGCCAGACGCAGCTGTATCTCGAACAGGCCTAAGGACTATTTTGTTGTGTATTTATATTATTATTATTGTCTAGTACACACCTCAGTAAAAGATCCTTGTTCCATATCTGCAAGCATCTGCCTGATCCCGTCATGTTACAACCCGAGTAGTCGAATATTCATATCTAGCTGTTCCACTGTTGTCTTATAATGTTGTCTTTGAGATCTTGCTGAAATATATTGTTAGCTAAAAATATACATGATATCATCACAAGACTGTATACAGTCAGTCACTTGCTCATCTGGGAAAGCTTTGCATTCTGGACCTGATTTGTGGTGACATCATGTTTGGACAGTTGCAGTGACTCATTCTCGCACAAGTACAGAGGCTGGCTTATTGGTGGAAAGTTCATCTTGATTGAGTTCCATGGCTTGCGGTCAATGCTTTGTTGGATCCTTTAAAAAAAACAGGTTTAGGTCTGATTCACAAAGTGTTTAGTTCTTGTAATTATTTGTGCTCCAATGTTATTATAATCATAAAACTGCATTCATTTTTGTTTGTTTTCAGACGACAGCGAAAGTCACAACATGCCTGTAAGGTGGGGTCAGAAACCACAATCAGAATATTACTAAAGTGAATTTGAAGCAGTGAATTTTCTTGAAGCAGTACGTTTTGCCTTTATTCGTCAACAGGACTTTTTTTCTGGTTTTGAATTATGAAATGCTCTTTTAATTCAAGTTGACATTACCACTTTTTATTTAATTCAAGTTGACATTACCACTTTTTATTTAATTCAAGTTGATGTTACCACTTTTTATTTAATTCAAGTTGACATTACCACTTTTCTAAGCCAGTTTCTAGTTGGACCAGTTAGCATCTACTGATGAGCTGCAGCACCAGCTGTAGGACATGGAAAACAAGGACAAAATCATAACAATTGAGACTAGACGTTTGTAGATACCTGCCCATTTAAATACACTACAAGTTTTGGACACCTGTTTGTCCAACAGTTTCTCTGAAGTCATGGGTGTTAATGTCCCCCAGTTGCTTTGGTACCAGCCTCTTTTCTTCTGAGAAGACTTAGATATTAGATTACATTAGATGTTGGAACGTTACTTTGAGGATTTGATTGCATTCAACCACAAAAGGGTTAGTGAGGTGAGGTATTGAGGTTAGCTAATTAGTTATGGATCACAAACACCACTTAAAATCATCCCAAAGGTTTTGAATGGAGCTCCATCGTTTCAGAGAAGATAGTTCTAGTGCTGGTGGGCTTTAGTCCTATCTATCTGACTTTTTCAATTGGGATTGGTGCATCTGCTCCAGAGCATCCTATTCTATTGGGAGTGCTTTTCTACAGAGAATGTACAGAATCTTTAAACAAATTAATGTGGGTTTCAGCAATGTGTTCACCTTAAAGTGGTTGAATTCACAAATTGTAGAGGTGTCTGGAAACTTTTGGACATATAATGTAATTTTCTTTTCCGTGCTTCTGGCAGAAAATGTTGGACCAGGTAAAATCTTAAAAAAAAAAAGAATTTAATCTGATTCTGTAACAAATCAAGCTTGAATTGCTTGCAGTGTAACAGCATTTTTATTTTGCATTTTGTTTAACAGGTGTGTTTTTCTGATATCAAAAATTAAAAGCATAGTATTTTTAAACAAGAACATACAAGTATGCAATCTTCAGTAAATCAAGAATTGCATATCAGTATCAATAATTTACATTAGCAATAAAAAAGTAATCTGTTTTTAGTGTCAGAGATTTTGAAAAATTCATTTCATATAATCTTTATTCATGGTAATAGGATGAGTATGTGACTAGTAGTTAAGTAATGATACGCTGAAGTGAAGGACAAAACAAAGAACTGGCATAGCACTAATTCTCTATAAGCTTGCAAAAAAGTATGTATATATATTTTTAAATGTCTTCTGTGGAACATTCAGGATGTTAGTGTTAATCTGGGGTAAGACCATTTTCATTGGAGCAGTCCCTTTTCCTACTCCACCACATAGCAGTTCACTCAGAACAATAGGGGGCTTTGTACAGGACCCCAGACCTCTGGACTTGCAGTGATCTAGACACAGAGAGCTGGATTCCCAGACACAAGATTAATTCTAGTCTTGGACTTAGAAGGATTCTGAATGGATGGTCACATGACTTTTGACTAGGTTTAATCTTTGTTTTGGAAATGGCTCACATGAGCTGAGCTGATATGCTATTGTAACTGTGCTTATTTAGTGTGCTGAGAGGGAGGAGTCTTGCAGGTTCACGGCGAGAGGCCTTCCACACCCCTGAATCAAGTGTCTGTCGAGGACAGGGCCAAATGTTTTCTTTCTCCTCAGCTCTGTCCTCAGTCTGCTGTGATTTGCGGCGAATATGACTCCCACTCTCTCATACTTTATGGCATAGTCCTGTTGTATTTGGCCCCAGTCCAACTATATGTGGTTCCTGGTTCTACAATGTCTTGGTTATAATCTGCTAGCATGACTGACTGTTTCTGCGGGAAAGTAAAATGTTTAAAATATTATTTTCAGAAAGTTTTTAAAAATGTCTATTGTTTTTATTAAACTACTATTGTATCAGATATAACTTGTTGTAATTTACACTTAGACTTGTAGATCCAAGCTTGTAACTCATTCATTCATTCACTCACTCATATTTAACAGGCTGAAGATTCTCCACAAGGGGGTGGCATTCGCACTCATGTAGTTTTTTTTGTGTGTGTAGTGTACATATTTGGGGAAGGGGGATGGAAATGGTATAAAAGAATAAAACAAGACATGAGTGTCAGGTAGGGCTGTGTATTGGCAAGAACCTGACAATACGATACGTATTGTGATACAGCGGTCATGATTCAATATATTGTGATATATTGTGTTTTTTCAAATCCTACTATTAAAACACACCACTGTATGAACAGGTTTGTCAATGCTTACAATAGCATTGCACCCTTGTGCTGTGTGTTAATGTTGGAGTGGAGCTGAAAATGGATTACAACACTGCCATCTAGCGGTCAGAGGTTTAAACACAACACACAATGATTCACTGTCTTCCAGGAATCTGTGTATTGATACGGTGTTCTTGAGAATCGATACAGTATCACAAAACAAAATATCCCGATATTCGATATTTTCTATATTTTCTTACACCCCTAGTGTCAGGCATGGGGGGTGGGGGGTGGGGGGTGGGGGGTGCGTGGAGCCGAGGAGACTAAGGTAGGCAGGACAGACGGATGGTGGACACAAACGCAAGCTTTAGAATGATTTAATAAACAAACAAAAACAACAACAAAACAAGAAGTTTAAGAACACACTGGGAATAGTAAACAAAAATGAGAATTAAACAGTCAGACTAAAACACAAGGAGAACAAAGGGAAACAGAAAACCACGAGCAGAAATACAGAGAAGATGACTAACAACACAGGGAGCAAACGGAAGGTATAAATACACACAAGCATAAGGAACACCTGGGAACAATGGGCGGGACCAGAGATAGGAAACAGGTGAGGGGCGGAAACAAGGAGGAGCACATGACAAAACCATGAGCACATGGCAAGAACATAAACAAACACCAATGGCACAGACAGGGGATGAAAACAATGATATAGTATGACAGGGCAGGGCATGACAATGAGAAATTGCCTCAAGTAAATAAGAAAACAGTGGCTATGTATTTTTTTTATTTACTTTTGCTGTGTAAGCCTGCCGGTGTTCTCAATTTAGGTATATAGTATGAAAAAATATTTTGTGACATATCAATTGGCAGTGCAAGGGAGGCAGTCACACTGTGACCTACAGCATGCAGGACATGGTCATTGCCTCCCGTTAATGTCTTTGAGCACAGTTTTACACAAATGACTCATGAGCTACGAGAATATTCCAAAATACATTGCCACTCAAAAGTTTGGTGTCACTTGTCATAATAATAATAATAATAATAATAATAATAATAATAATAATAATAATAATAATAATAATAATAATTGCTTATTTAGTAATTAAACTAGACAGATGGCATTTATTGGAATTATTTGAATGTATTGTCACAAAAATACTGTTATAATATCTGTTGAATTAGTTTTCAAAAACAAGGCATTGTAGATATCAGTTTCTCTTTATAAGTTAATCATCAGTGCTTGACAGATTCCTCAATTATAATGTAGTCACTTTTTATCATTTATAATTGAGCATTTCTTTGTTCCTACAAACCCATAAGAAATTAAATGTATTGTAAAATCATTTCATACACAAATCTTTAAAGAATTTGGTTGTATATTAATAAAATTTTTGAGCATTAGTGTAATACTATTATAACATTAGAGGCTAACTTGGTTAAATGGTTAAATACGCAAATTGCATTGATAGTTTTCATAATTTATAGATTTTTATAGAACTTAGGCCATAAAACAGGCCCTAGTGTGATTTTCCCATCTGTGCTGGCAGTAGTTTTTCGACTGCCGAGCACACAACATAAATAACATATGTCCGTTTCTGTCTGGTCTTACCTTTACTCCTCTTTTAGTTTTTATTTCTAACTGTTGTCCTTTTTAATGTTGGGAAAGTATCTTGTAGGGTGTTTCTGAATAAACGCTGACTTTCAAGGACAGAGTTCTCCCGTATAACTTGTCCAGCTAGTCTTTACAAAGCTATTGCTACACTGTTTTCTAGTTAGTTATTCTCTTCACCAGTATCTTAGCAGGCATTGTAAACCCTTTGTGTAGATTCCCCTTCAGCTTGCCCTTCACTGCAGACTAATTAAACGATCTCGCAGGGGATGTGGAAGGAAGAAGTGGGTCAGAATGGAATGGATATTTGGGTTGAGAGTGAAATATGATTTCGGGGAGGTGAAAAAAAAAAAAAAAAGCCATTGCATTCCTGACTCAAAGAGTGCGCCAATGCATTCACACCTGCAGCCCTGAAACTCCAGAAACACCCCGGTGCTTCAGTACAGTCTGGCTTTGCTTGAGTTATTGTTTTTAGCCCACGCATCCACCCACCCACCCAGACATGTGCATACACTCACATATGCACACACATAAACGCACAAAACACAACCTGCAGTTCTCATCTTGAGGTTATATTGTTCTCTCATTATGGCTTTACCTTTAAGGTTATTTGACTGTTTTGTACATTAGTTCAAAACCCACACAGAGCGATCATTTTCTGACCTGAAGCACATCTTCTATGATAAAACTGGCTCTACCACATTCAGCTATGCATTTTTATTTTATTTTAAATAGGATGACCGGTTGCAGTATTGTACATATTGATGGCTCCAAACACACAAAAGGTGATAAAAGGTCTATTTGGAGACTGATGATGAATGGGCACTGGCTCTTATCTGAATACCACACTGATTAGTAGTAACCTTCACATGTTATTTGAGGAATGAATACACCTAATCAGCATGTTTTCCAAGCTCTGTAGCACCAGCCTGCAGTATTTCACCACTATCACCACAGAACTGTCACCAACTTCACACATGGTGAGAAGACCGAAACACCCTGTGTTGGGTTATGGCATCAAATGCAGAGCAGGTGTTCCTGTTGTGTGGTGTTTTGAAGTATTGCTTCGTAAATTGCTGCTGTTTTAGTAGATTTCTAGAATACAAATCACACAACATACAGAACTAAAGAATTATAATAATAATAGCTAAAAAATTATAAAGCTAAAAAATTATAATAATTATAAAATAATAAAACGTATCACTCTATAACATCCTGTTTCAGTCTGGCTTGCAAAGATGGATCAGGTCTACCAGTCTGTTCCTGAGTTTCAGATTTGAACTTTGTCTCAAACTGGTGCACTAGGTCCAACACAGTTCTCAGAACAGCCACAGCGGTGTGTGGGTGGAACTTGTAGCAGGATGTCACTCTTCTGGAGGTTGAAGAATGAGAACACAGGTATATATGTATAAGCAATTCACTGTAGCTGACACAGTAGAAGTCGACAGCCCTTTCACTGGGTATAGACCATACTACTTGAATGATCCTTGTCAGGCTCAACCTTGCAAGTGTGAATTTTGGTTTTCAAGCCTGATAAGCTGTTTTGCGTTAACAGTGTTGAATTGGTTAATTTAGAACAGGGGTATTTAATTAGAGTTCAGTAAGGTCCAGTTAGAGGAGATCTCCTCAGGCCAAGGTCCGCAGCTTCATCATTTCTAACGTGTGTTATGATTCAGTGGTGTATCCTGTTTACTGAAGTAGCCTAGTATCAGCATCTTATACCATCAGCTACTGAAACACCAACACACCACACATACTGTTCAGTATATTTCAGTATGTTTAAATGCTGAACTGAATGAATTATTTATAAAACTTTAAGTAAATGTTTTTTTACTCACTTTAAGTAAAAACAAGGGCTATATTTAAAAATGCTTTTGAAAAAAGTGCATCTTAAATTATTTTTTCATAGAAACAGTAAACAAAACACACACTTCTTTCACATCTTAAAAGTTTATTTCCGTCTTGCATTCCTCTCTTACACTTTCTCTTGCTTAGTGAGAGGAGTGAGCTCTTGGTTGTGTTTAAATCTGGGCGGAAATGGTGTCAGGGCTATTCCCATACACATATGAAGGTGTTCGCTGGTGAACCGTCTGAATTTGCCTTTCTTTGACTCGCTTTATTCTCCGACTGCTGCGCCTCGCTTCATACCTCAACAGTATGCGTGCAGCACTCCCGAATCTGAACAGATCTGATTGCCTCTGGAGCGCCTTTGGTGATATTACAGCGCACGTGATTGGTCTGTGAGGCTTATGTGCCATAAAGCCTGTATACCGTAAAGACGAGGAAAGCTCCGCCGCTTAAAATAAACACTGTCAGAATTAAATCATTCTTAACAGTTTATTGGTTTGGGTCCGCATTGGACAGCGGTCCGCCTATAAGTGACACCTGATTTAGACCATTTGCACTATTTTATTTGGTCCTGCTGAAATGATAGCATGCTTTTTCATCATGCTTTTTTTGGTGCCATCTCCCAAAAAGACTTAATAAAGTTACATTTCATCGTAGCCACGTATTGGACCATGGTTGAACTGCTTTATCTAGACCACCCATACAGTTATTTTAGATGAGCTAGCTTGTTATTATTAGAATCATGCCTACAGTCTGTCTGAATGGAAAGAAGGACAAAAGCTTTGGGAACATGACACTCACTGTCAAAATGACTGCAGTAAATTTAAAGCTGGACTGAAATACGGAATTATTGGCTGTTTGTGGAAATGTTTTATTATCTAGCATTTGGAGCAAGTAGAGCCTATTGGGGCTGAAAGATAAGTCTTTGTTGTATTGAAATCACTGCCTTCTAAATATTTAGTTCACTCCAACTGGTAGCATTCATCTAAGTACTGAACCCCCTATTCAGGTACTCATTCTGCTTCATCAAAGGACGTTGAAGGAAAAAATAATAATAGACTAATAGTTTGATCAAATATCACTGTTATGTTTTAACTGAACTGTTAAAAGTTACGTTTATTAGTAAGTATGCCTGTAGATGAGTTTGTCCAGTCCAAAGCAACTGAATGTCCATAAGCCGAGTACAACACAAACGCAACAAACTGGCATTTTGGCATCTTAAGTCACAGTTAGATATTGTTCACCTCCTAGCAAGTACATCAGTATGGAGCACAGTGGATTTCTTCTGGAGCTTTGAAAGGTCTGGCTTGTAGGTTATATACACATTAATTGTTTGGCAGCCCGAGTGAAGGACTTAAATGGAAATTCCATCTCTTTAGATTTCTGCATAACCAAATAGTTTTGATTTACAGTTTTTCAGATTTACCAAATTTAATATTACATAAAAGCCATTTTTAATATGATATAAAATAGCTATATTTGCATTGTAGAAGTTGCAACCCCTGGTTCCTGTCACCAAACTGTTAAGAAAACTGATTTAGTAACTTAATACAGTCATATGCAAAAGTCTGGTTTTGTAATTTCAGTACACCATTACTGTTTCAGTACACCATTACTGTTTCAGTACACCATTAACTTAAACATTTTGAGACAAAAATTAGAACATAAAATGTGGCCTCTGTGCGCTAAAATATTTAAGTATGTTCTCTGTAAAGTCTGTGTACACCTCTATTCACTTAGAAAGATCAGCAATACAGGTTTAATTAAACTTTTGTACACCACTGTATACTGTGAATGTGTTTTTGTCTAGAGTGAAAGTCATGCCTGAGAAAGTTCAACAATAAGAAAAGCAGCTAAACAGAGAAAATAATAAGTAAAGCCTCAACATGAAACATAATTATAAACTTCCACCTGGCTTTTAATAATAAATCTGAAAGGCAGTAATTCTCTGACAGACTTTTTTTTCTTTTTTTTTTTCGCTCCCCTCGTTATACTGTGCGTCTTCAGCACTGCAGACTTTTTAAAAGTACTAAAAACAAATCTTCCAGTCTGCTCAGGTGAGTAATTTGCTCTAGGTTGTTAATTTATCACCAGCCCTAATTTTGCATCAGTGCTATTCCTTAAAATGCATATTAATCAACTTAAGTGTGCTAAAACCTGCAGCTCAGTGTAGAGAAGTCTGCGTCTGCAGGTTTTACTGTACATAGATAAATCAGGTGCTTTCATGCATGTGAAATGTATTAGCGCAGCCCAGGACAATATATGAGCTTATGTTAGCTTGATCATATCTCAAGCCCTGTTCTGTTTACAAGTGAGTCACTATTAAGTAACAATTAAGTCTTTTTATGCACAACTCACAATTACCTTACCTTGCACTATACCAAGATTGTAATGGTGTGACTTATAACAGAGTTTTGAAGACAGACAGTTACAACATATATCCTCCAGTAAGAAAGCCAGAGGCAACAGTGGCAAGAACACCTCCCTCAGACTGGAGGAAGAAACCTTGGGAGGAACCAAGACTCACAAGGGGAGACCCATCCTCCTCTGGTCAAACAGTATTTACAGTTTAAACTAAATACCAAAAAAAGATCCTCTGTTTGAAATCTGGATAGCAAAGCTTTAGAAGCTGCACAGGTAGAGGCAGTCTCTGACTGAGGCAGTCTCTGACTGAGGCCGTCTATGACTGAGTCTTTGTGTAAAGTGGGCGTGAGCTGAAACAGTCCCATCCTATCTTAATGCTGGTGCATCGGGATGGTACAGGGATGTAACTGAGTGTGTAGCAGTTGACACAGATAGACAGGAGAGCTGGCTGGTGATGGGTGGGGAGGAGGCCCTGATGGTCAGTCCTCCAACAACAGACAGGAGGACAGACATTATCTCAGGAAGCGTAAAGAGAGAAAGTTAGTTCGACTCAAACAACATGATTCAATATGATAACAAATTTGAAATATTTGAAGTAGCACAGCATAGCATAAAGTAGCCCATTTGGTAGTGACAAGGATGTTGCACACCCCAGTGTAAAACAGAATAACACGTCCCAAAATATAGCATACTTTCAGTAAATAAATAAGAAAATGCTATGTAGTTTGCTTCTTTACTCAGTCACTCCACCTGGTAGCATTCATCTAAGTACTGAACTCCCTATTCAGGTACTCAGGTATTTGATCAAATATTGCTATTATGTTTTAACTGGACTTTTAAAAGTTTAGTTTATTAGTAAGTATATCATTGCTGTCCAATGAAAAACATGTTCAACGTTTTTTTGTTGATTTCTATTTTTCTACATCAATTAACTGTGGCAGCTGCCATTTACATTGTGATGAAATTTCATGATTAATGGACCAATAGAAATGCTCCAAAGTATCTTTCTGGTTCCATTGACTTCCATTGAATGTGAAGACAGTTTTTGGCCTCTCCTGTAAAGTTGCCATTTTGAAGATACCTGTTTTTCATTGGACAGCAGCGATATATAATCTATTTTACCATTCAGAAGCACAAGTGTCTAAAAACATTAGCACGGTGTCAACAACGCATTGTTTAGAGAAGAAACATGTGGCCGCTATCTACTGCTAACCAAGCTAACTGGTATAGCTATTGTCAGCGAGATCCAAAAATAGTGCACATATAAACATTACTATGAGCACCAGCTAATATCCAGAGTAATCGCCGTGTGCAGCATGAACAGCAGCTCTACTAACCCCCATTCTCATGCTCTGCCAACCAGTGTCGGACATTTCTTGTAATGTGACGTGTCGCATTGTCTAGCTGGAAGATCCCATCCACCCCAGGGAAGACACAAAGCAGCTTTACAGGAATTTAAAGGCATGAAAACAAGAAGTCACAACACTTTATCCCTTGTGAGCAAGCCAGAGGCTACAGTGGTAAGAACAACTCCCTCAAAACTGGGAGGAACCACAAGCAGAGACCCCTCCTCCTCTTGTGGAACAGTGTTTACAGTTTATTAACTAAAGCTGAGTCTGAAGGTAAAAGCTTTAGAGGCTGTACAGGTGCTACATCAGGTGGATGATACAGCGATGCAGTCAAGGATGGAGCATGTTACGAATAGAGAGGAGAGCTGGTTGGTGCCGGGTGACAGACTAGGTTAGTACAGAGACAGAGTTAGTTCTGGTTTGGGTCAGTACAGAGACAGAGTTAGTTCTGGTTTGGGTTAGTACAGAGACTGAGTTAGTTCTGGTTTGGATTAGTACAGAGACAGAGTTTGTTCTGGTTTGGGTTAGTACAGAGACAGAGTTAGTTCTGGTTTAGGTTAGTACAGAGACAGAGTTAGTTCTGGTTTGGGTCAGTACAGAGACAGAGTTAGTTCTGGTTTGGGTTAGTACAGAGACTGAGTTAGTTCTGGTTTAGGTTAGTACAGAGACAGAGTTTGTTCTGGTTTGGGTTAGTACAGAAACAAAGTTAGTTCTGGTTTGTGTTAGTACAGAAACAAAGTTAGTTCTGGTTTAGGTTAGTACAGAGGATGAGAAGCATGTCAGAGTGTAGCTGGCGACTCTGGCAGATCTGATTTGATGATTAGCATGTGTGTGTGTGTACGTGATCTGCAAGGATGGATTCATATCCAAATTGAAAGGGTCCAGAGAATGCCACAAAAACATTCCCCAGGCCATAACACAGGTAAAACAACTTCAGGTAAAAATAGCTGATTTTAAATCTTGGTAGTTCTTGAAGAAAATGTTTTTAAATGTTGTGTCTACTTTAGACAATATTAAAGGTGTCAGGACTGATATGGCAGAAGTCACATTATCATCTCCAGTACTTTCTGATTGTCTGTCTGCAGTCTGCCATTCATTTCCCGCTGTGGTTTTGTGAAGGCATGAACAGAACTTGAAGGAGGCCAGATCAGGACTGCATGCTTCACTTGAACCCAGTTACTTCAGGAAGTCCACCAGGAAGAAGAGGAAGGAACAAGTGATTCACTCACTTCTTTCCTTTATATGGGTCAGCTCCTGAAATGTATAGTGTGGTTGTACTGGAATGTGCGGTGAGGGAGAAAGGGAGCAAGAACAATGATTCTTCTCAGCATTCTCAGGCAGTCTTGGTTTTCATATAGCAATTATATGGACGTACAGACCTCAATTCCAAAAAAAAGTAGGCACTGTATGTAAATAAAAACAGAAAGCAGTGAAATGAAATAATAATTTCAAGTTCCTGAAAATTAGAGATGGATCGATCAGTGATTTTGAGGCTGATTTCGATCGCCGATCATCTTTCAGTACGATTGGCCGATAGCCAAAATCGACAGAGGGCGGGGCTATGCCACGGCAGGGTTACATGTAGTTTTTAGCGCAAGCTAAGTCATGAAACATGGTTGAAACTGGTTATTACCATTTTTAACGAACAAATATCGCCAATACTGCAATCATTAAATTTAGATCCTTATTTTAAAACAATAAAAGCTAATTAAATAAATGCAAGTAAAGTGACTCTGGGTTATTTATAAAGACAGTCTGCAATCATTAAATGTAGATCTTGAATTGTTGCTGCTGTACTGTTCGTACCGGTCAGATCTGGTCTGCACGGTTTTCTCGGTTGTTTGTTTTGTGCTAGGGTATCGATACAGATACATAGCCGATCGATCCTTCCATCTCTACTGAAAAGTCTTCCAAAAAACTTGGAAAGGAAGAATGATTACCATGGCGTTACATTACGTTTCCTTTTAACAACACTTAAAAATCATTTAGAAGCTGAGAACTCCAACTGATCAGCTTTTGAAAGTCGTCAGCAGTGCTGCACTTGTGCTGTGTGTTTTCAGTGAGAGGCAGGTCTGGGCTGGACTCTCTGATTACGCAGCACTGCTGTGTAAAATGTGGCTTGGCATTGTCAAGTTGAAATAAGCATGAACGTCCCTGTAACAGAATTCCTCTACACTGCAGATGTGTATGTATCTTTCAGAATTAAAACCACTGCAAGTTAATCGTGTCAGGGGCACCAACACCTCCTCATACCATGGCAGACCCTGTCTTTTAAACCTTACGCTGGTAACAACCTGGATGGTCCTGGATCTTAGATGAGCTCTAAGTTATCTGCGTTTCTGGATGTTGTTGATACACGGTATCTGTTGTGCATAGTCTTTACTTCTACTTTTGTTGATGCAGCTCTAAACAGTACTGAGAACAGTTTGCATAAGGATTTTCAGACCTGTGTGCTGATATCCAGCACAGAAGAATGTAGGTTTGCTGTCCAATGCATTGAAGATCACAGACATTTAGTCGTGGTTTTTGGTTTTGCCGTTTATGCATAGAGATTTCTACAAAGTCCCCCAATCTTAAGATGATACTGTGCACCGTAGAGGGTACAATAGCATTGCAGTCACTTGTTGAGGGACGTATTATGGTAAACTCACTTTTTCAGCTGTGTTAACAGGACTGTGTTAACTTGTGGGATATAATGTCCCCTTTAAACTGTTGGATCATTCGCTAATATATATTTTTGCCAAAGTGCTGAGCTTCAACCCCTCCTTGCTCATGAAGGACCAGGGTATTTCCTGGATGCTGTTTTTAAAGCAAGGTGTCCTGTTATCACCTACTAAAGAAGTTTTCCAAGTTTTAAATTGATCCATGTCCCATCTATTTAAAAGTGTGTTGCTGGCATCAATTACAGATTGAGAGTACAAGTACAAATGAAGCTGGTAAGATTACATTACATGTCTTTTACAAATCACTGCTGTTTGTTTCATTTCCATTTCATATACTGATTTTGTACTGATGTTTTTGGACCCTAATCTTCAAATTCAGCCAGATGTTTGGCAGTGTGTTAGCACAGGCTAAATTCTTTGGATTGAAGGCCAGTAGTTTTATTCAACACCAGTATTTTTCAAATCAACCAAAATACAGCATAAGTCAGCATATAAAAAGTAGTTGCTCCTTAGTAGTTGAGGAGCATTGCAATGACAGCACAGGTGAATAGAGCAGCGTGAGGGGGAAAGGTCAACTAAGGTCATTGTTCATGCCTTAGTAGCATTCAGAACTCAGGTTTCAGAGCCTTGTTAGCCAGCGGAGGCCACATGACTGGACTTTATGAGCAAAAATGTGGCTCCACTGATGCTATCTGCACTGTTCCTTGTTTTCCCTTTTAATTCTAATTGAAAACATCTGATACTGGGGTCATTGAGCTCTGTTTGGAATAGAGAAAGGGTGTGTTTTGAAAGTTGTGAGTTTGGGGGAGACTGCTCCAGCAATAATGTACTGCCCACATTAATATGTGGAATGTATGGAAGCGTGGAGGAGGAAGAGTTTTGTCCTCTGAACTTCGTGGCTTTTTGGGTGGGTCTGACCTGGCACGTAACCAGAAGCCACAGTAGTGCCTTGAATATTGTATTTCCAGTGCTGTATTAATTTCCTCATCGCTGCACTGTTTGTGGAGTTTCTTAACACCGCAAGGTCAGCCCAAGTTATGCAAAACAATACCCATGTTTTATGGATCAAAACTGGCTTTTGAAAGTATTGTATTACTGACCTTGGTTCAGTGTAAAATCAGGCAACCGTTGACATTTCTCACTAACTGTCTTTGCAGTGCACACGTTTAGCATTTGGTATGGTTATAAACAAGTTATAAACAAGTTTGCCTATTGTAGTAGAACTGAGCGAAGGCCAGTTTTTCCCCTCGGGATTCCAGTGACAGGCATGAGACGGATAAGGTTGAGATCCTGTCCGCTTAATTTCCTTTGAAAGACTCTGACTCTGTCTCTGACCACTCCAGGAAATTCTGGGGGTTTCCCTTCTTATCCATAGAGGAAACAAGCAATGCACAAAATAGCTCAGAAAGAAAAGAGTGCACTAAGACTCAAACTGCACATAAACAGGAAATCGGCCTGTGTGTCAGATGTCTTCGATTCACTCTACATTTCATAAGATAGCTGATTATAATTTCACAATCCTCCTGCCACTCTGGCTATCCACAAATCAAGCTCTTATAGTGTAAACATAATCATATGTTGTCTTCAGGGCCCTTTGAAAAAAATTCAACATAAAAGGAAAGGTTTGGCTCTTTGCTGCCACCTTGTGGATAAAATCTAATCTCTGTAGGTCTCTTGATTAAGATGGAAAGAGTTTTAATAAGCAAAGTTATCTGTGTTTATCTATTTTCACAGGTTGAACTAAAAATATATATATATATATATATATATATATATATATATATATATATATATATATATTTGTTTGTTTTTTTTTTTTGTTTTTTTTTTTTTTTTGGGATAAAGGGTGTTTGTGTGATGCAATAAGAACATTTTGAGGCACAAGTTTGAATTTGAGTCACATCATATTAGGCTACATGTACTAACATTTAAAGGGCCCATATTTAGCATTTATATTGAACCTCCACATAAATATAGCTTTTGCTAAAGGAGAATTCCACTCATCTTTACAAAGAATAGTCATGTTGTCTCTTACACAAATATAGACTTTTTTCCACTATCCACACAGACCAGCTAACCTACATAAACTCTGAGATTTGTATGTAATGTTAATAATATGATAAAATTAAAAATAGTAAATCTTCTATAAAAATATTAAATAAAAATAGAATTTGGGCCAAAATCTAATTTTAGATCTCCTGTGAAACAGTGTTTAGGACATCAGGTCAATTACCATCACTTTCAACTATTCTGACAAGACAATTCCAATATTCAAAAGTGTTAAATTATGCATCACAGTGGTTTAATTAATAAGAAATATTGAAAAAGAAATTTTAAATAAATAAACAAATACAGCTGAGGTTGATATTGTTGATCCTTTAATACCATCTCAGGAGAAATTTGCCAAGGAATATTTCTATGTGCACCTTCAGTCCTCCAGAGGGCAGCTAATTTCTAAAACAATTACAAATCTACAGTTGAGGAGACAGTTTTATTAATATTACACTGTAGTAGTTTTGGTATAATTATAATTATTTTCACGTGTTCACTGTTATTATCACGTGTTTCCAAATTTTTGACGTTTAGTTCATTTATTTGTGTATGTTTGTATTTATTCATGATTGTATGTGTGTTTTCTTATCAGTCAGTGGACAGAAACATGCAGCTTATGCAACGAACAGTGTGCGCAGAGCAGTTTTGAGGTCATCCACTGGCTGTAAGCTCTAATAGCAAAATCTAAAAAGACACTAGTGGCACATTTGGCCGGCAGTGGAGTTTTATGAACTCAGGGAGATGTTATCTTGCCAACTGGCTCATACACCGGTGACATCAAACATTTATGGCTTTTATATAACTGATGCTGATCAGGGCCATCAGTTTCACAGCACTTGGTGGAGATACAGATCTCTTTTCTTGGCTTGTGCAGATGGTCCTGGTCACAGTAACTAGCTGACCAGACCGTTCACGGTCAAGTTTTTTACACAGTTAGAATTAGGTTTCAGGCACTTGCATTAACTGGTTGATGGTCCAGCGAATAAAATTCCCATATTACCCAATATCCCCGAATATGCTGGGTCAGAACATGTGTTCTATAAGCCACAGTTTTAGGAACTCTTTACTCGGATAGGTGAAGGAGACGTATTTCAGTTGTGTGAAAATTAGTTCTACCTGTGAATGACATTTAAATGAATTTATCGCAGCTGGAAGGCACTTTTAACCAGAGAGATAAGTCTTAAGCACTATTTGGATGGAATTAGTTTTGCCTGGGGAATTGGGGTAATGTAATTATTACTGGGCTGCCTTCTTCCACATCAGTAAAGATTCTGGCAGCTTTTCTCTGTTATAAAATTAACTGAGGAAATAACCCCAGGTTATATAAATCCTGTGTGAATTGGCATGTTGGTAAATATGTCATCCTATCCTGTAGAAAAGAATGGAAGTAGAAAAGCGCTCAAAGAAGAATTCACTTGTATTCTTTGTGTGGCGCAAACTTATATATATACACTACTGCTCCAAAGTTTGGGATCACAGTGAAATGTTCTTGTTTTCAATGGAGTATCTTCTTCCTTAACACAACAATGGACTGACGGGTCTCTAAAGAAAGTTGTTTCTTTCTGGTCATTTTGAGCCGGTCAGCAAGCCATCAACTGCTGATCTTCAGATACTAAACTAACCTAGAATGTTGTTCTCCCTTTTATACTCACTTATTAGTAGAATGTTTTTCAGCTGTGCATAATAATTGAGCAAGAGTGTCCTAACAACCAATTAGCCCAATAACATCATAACTTGGATTTTTATTCTTTAAAAAGCATCTGATACACTTACGTTAATTGTGAAATGGACAATATTGCTTATGAATTGCATGAAAATTGCATGAATTGCATGAAAATTGCATGAAATGAAATTCTAAAGTGATCTTAAACCTTTGAGCGGTAGTGTATATATATATATATATATATATATATATATATATATATATATATATATATATATATATATATATATATATATATATATATATATATATATCGTCCCAATTCCAGCATGCAGCTCTGAACATTAACACATATATCCCACTACTTAAAAGTTTGGAATCACTTGTGATAATAATAAGTGTTATATAGTAATAACTCATACAGTGTAGGTTGAACTGCTGTAAAATAGATAGCAAAACCTAAATCAATACTTTGTTCACAAGTTACAAAATGTTGGAATTGGAAACAACCTAAAGTAAGGACATATTACAAATGTGGTAGTGTTTTTTAAATAATATTAAAGTTTGTTGTTACAAAAATGCTGTTTATAATAATAGCTGTTTTTGTATAGGTGGCAATGTGGATGTAAGTTTCTACATTTCTCAATTACAATAAAATCATTTTCTATCTTAATTTTGTACAGGTTCCTACAAACTGTTTAAACTTATGAACATAATTTTTTTTTATAAAATGTACCCAAACTTTTGAGAGGTGGTGTAAAACAACATAAAAAATTAAATTTTATGTGTCAGTGTTAACTGTTGTTTGTAAATTCCCACACAAAACCAAAACTAATTAGCTCAAATATATAGATGTGTTTTTTACTTGTGAACATGATTACATTGGATAAATCAAGTAGCCGCTCCCATCTCGTTGTCATTTACAGTTAGATTTCTTTTCCCATCCGCCATAAATATTACAAACATCCTGTAAAAAAACAACTTACACTACATTAAAACTAATCCCTTCTGAATTAAGCCCGTTGCAGAGTTTGGCAAATGTGGTTTTAGAAATCTTGCTTAAGAGCTGTTATTGCTAAATGAAGGACTCACTTGAAACAACAGTGTGAAAACTGTTTCTGGGTCAGTTTATGTTTATACACACACACACACACACACACACACACACATTATTATTATTATTAAATACAATAATAACACACATTATGTTATTATTGTATTTCATCAATAGCTGAATATCAACTCGTGGCCCACACGAGCTTCTCTGGCAAGACGATTTTACCAGTATAATAGTTTTTCTGACTTTGACAGCCAAGACTTGATGTCAGCATTAAAAGAGAGGTTTAGGTATGTATTGACTATGTTTAGTCTCCAAGTGATAGGAGAACCACTGTTTTTAGAGATGGAAAGGTATGAAAATTAAACATCACAACTATAGTGACCAAAATGAACACGGTTATTGTTATAATCACAGTACTGTTAAACTGTAAAAAAAAGGTTTAAAAGTTGGCGCCCAGTGAGAGGTTCAAAGGTTTTATTGTGTTTTTAATATTAAGTCAGTATACACTTAGCTTAATATTACTACTTACCCCAAATAAGCTGATTTAGGCTATTAAAATATCCTAATTATTATTTTACTGGCAGCATTTTCTGATGAGAACATTTAGGATATCTAACTATCGTACCTGTAGCTTTAACACAAGGCTACAGAAGTTGGCTTCCTATTAGCCGGAATCTTGTTAAAAGTTGTCAAATCAAGTCAAGTTTATTTGTATAGCGCTTTTTACAACAATGTTGTCACAAAGCAGCTTTACAGGAATTTTAAAGCATGAAAAACATGAAATCACAACACTTTATCCCTTGTGAGCAAGCCAGAGGCTACAGTGGCAAGAACACCTCCCTCAACTGGAGGAAGAAACCTTGGGAGGAACCAGACTCACAAAGGGAGACCCATCCTCCTCTGGTGGAACAGTATTTACAATTTAAAAACTAAAGCTGAGTCTGAAGGTAAAAGCTTTAGAGGCTGTACAGGTGCTACATCAGGTGGGTGATACAGTGATGCAGTCAAGGTGGAGCAAATGGAGAGGAGAGCTGGTTGGTGCTGGGTGACAGGGGGGCCCTGGTGGTCAGTCCTTTACAGTATTCGGCGGGACAGGTGGGCGGTTATTACCTCAGAGAGAGAAAAGAGACAGAGTTAGTTCTGGTTTGGGTTAGTACAGAGAAAGAGTTAGTTCTGGTTTGGGTTAGTACAGAGACAGAGTTAGTTCTGGTTTAGGTTAGTACAGAGACAGAGTTAGTTCTGGTTTGGGTTAGTACAGAGACAGAGTTATTATTGGTTTGGGTTAGTACAGAGACAGAGTTAGTTCTGGTTTGGGTTAGTACAGAGACAGAGTTAGTTCTGGTTTGAGTTAGTACAGAGACAGAGTTAGTTCTTGTTTGGGTTAATACAGAGACAGAGTTAGTTCTGGTTTGGGTTAGTACAGAGAAAGAGTTAGTTCTGGTTTGGGTTAGTACAGAGACAGAGTTAGTTCTCGTTTGGGTTAGTACAGAGACAGAATTAGTTCTGGTTTGGGTTAGAACAGAAACAGAGTTAGTTGTGGTTTGGGTTAATACAGAGACAGAGTTGGTTCTGGTTTGGGTAAGTACAGAGACAGAGTTAGTTCTGGTTTGAGTTAGTATAGAGACAGAGTTAGTTCTCGTTTGGGTTAATACAGAGACAGAGGTAGTTCTGGTTTGGGTTAGTACAGAGAAAGAGTTAGTTCTGGTTTGGGTTAGTACAGAGACAGAGTTAGTTCTGGTTTGGGTTAGTACAGAGACAGAGTTAGTTCTGGTTTGGGTTAGTACAGAGTCAGAGTTAGTTCTGGTTTGGGTTAATACAGAGACAGAGTTAGTTCTGGTTTGGGTTAGTACAGAGACAGAGTTAGTTCTGGTTTAGGTTAATACAGAGACAGAGTTAGTTCTTGTTTGGGTTAGTACAGAGACAGAGCTAGTTCTGGTTTGGGTTAGTACAGAGACAGAGTTAGTTCTGGTTTGGGTTAGTACAGAGACAGTTAGTTCTGGTTTGGGTTAGTACAGAGAGAGAGTTAGTTCTGGTTTGGGTTAGTACAGAGACAGAGTTAGTTCTGGTTTGGGTTAGTACAGAGACAGTTAGTTCTGGTTTGGGTTAGTACAGAGAGAGAGTTAGTTCTGGTTTGGGTTAGTACAGAGACAGAGTTAGTTCTTGTTTGGGTTAGTACAGAGACAGAGTTAGTTCTGGTTTGGGTTAGTACAGAGAGAGAGTTAGTTCTGGTTTGGGTTAGTACAGAGAGAGAGTTAGTTCTGGTTTGGGTTAGTACAGAGAGAGAGTTAGTTCTGGTTTGGGTTAATACAGAGACAGAGTTAGTTCTGGTTTGGGTTAGTACAGAGACAGAGTTAGTTCTGGTTTAGGTTAATACAGAGACAGAGTTAGTTCTTGTTTGGGTTAGTACAGAGACAGAGCTAGTTCTGGTTTGGGTTAGTACAGAGACAGAGTTAGTTCTGGTTTGGGTTAGTACAGAGACAGTTAGTTCTGGTTTGGGTTAGTACAGAGAGAGAGTTAGTTCTGGTTTGGGTTAGTACAGAGACAGAGTTAGTTCTGGTTTGGGTTAGTACAGAGACAGTTAGTTCTGGTTTGGGTTAGTACAGAGAGAGAGTTAGTTCTGGTTTGGGTTAGTACAGAGACAGAGTTAGTTCTTGTTTGGGTTAGTACAGAGACAGAGTTAGTTCTGGTTTGGGTTAGTACAGAGAGAGAGTTAGTTCTGGTTTGGGTTAGTACAGAGAGAGAGTTAGTTCTGGTTTGGGTTAGTACAGAGAGAGAGTTAGTTCTGGTTTGGGTTAATACAGAGGATGAGGAGAGTTTAGAGTGTAGCTGGTGACTCGGACAGATCTAATTATAAACAGAATGAACTAAAAGGAGACAAGCTGCACAGGTGCTACATCTGGAGGATACAGTAATACAGTCGAGGTGTAGCAGGAAGAGGAGAGCTGGTTGGTGCCAGGTGACGAGAAGGCCCTGACAGTCGGACCTGCAACAGTATTTGGCGGGACAGGTGGGCGGTTATTACCTCAGAGAGAGAGAGAGAGAGAGAGAGAAACAAAGTTAGTTCTGGTTTGGGTTAGTACAGAGGAGTCGAGGTGTAGCAGAAAGAGGAGAGCTGGTGGGCGGTTATTACCTAAAAGTTTCCATTGTAAACGGTGTAGCATTAAATGGTGAGGTGTTATGACAACTGAGACACTTTGTAGTTTTAAAGCTGGCAGACTTCATTAAATGATTATGTATTATGTAGTGCGTTACCTTCAACCAGGTAACACAATTAGTCCCGACACATTCACCATAAAGTGGTAGGTGGTGGTTACTGCCCTCTTTTGATTTTCTTTTTGCATGTTCTGAAATCTTCAATCAATTTTCCACTCTTTTAAAAACTAAGATATGACCACACTTAAGACTTACTTCTCTTAGACAGTTAAAACTGCTGTGCCTGCGCTCCTGTGTCTGGGCGACTGCTGCTAACTTTGGTTAGTGCTGGACAGTATTTAATGTATGTATTCATTTTTCAAAGTGTGATAATTGGCCATTTTTAGTTCCAAAATTGTTCTACTTAACATTTTGAAATCTTTCTGTGGCTTACAATGAAACCAATAACTCTTTCATCACTGCTATATATCTGCACATTATACCCACGGCCATTTAACTTGTTGATGATAAAGAGCGTTCACAGACCATTTGAACCATTGACCCAGAATGGATAAGCTCTCAGTGGCGGCATGGTGGTGAAGTGGTTAGCACTGTCGCCTCTTATCAAGACGATCCAGGTTTAATTCCTGGTGTGGGCCATTCTGTGAGGAGTGCATGTTCTCCCTGTGCTTGGGTGGGTTTCCTCCCACAGTCGGTCACTCTAAATTGCCTGTAGGTTTGAGTGTGTGTTGGCGACCTGTCCATGCTGTGCCCTGCCTTCGCCCGATGATGCTGGGATTGACTCCTATGTCCCAAACAAGGGATACAGCGGAATATGATGGATAAGTTCCATACTTTTGAAAAGTTTGACCTTTTATATTGAGTTGCACTGGGTGCTAGTAGGCATTTTGTCAAAACAATCTATCAACTCAACATACACTACTGCTCAAAAGTTTGGGATCACAGTGAAATGCTCTTGTTTTCAATGGAGTATCTTCCTTCCTTAACACAACAATGGACTGACGGGTCTCTAAAGAAAGTTGTTTCTTTCTGGTCATTTTGAGTCGGTCAGCAAGCCATCAACTGCTGATGCTTCAGATACTAAACTAACCTAGAATGTTGTTCTCCCTTTTATACTCACTTATTAGTAGAATGTTTTTCAGCTGTGCATCACAATTGAGCAAGAGTGTCCCAACAACCAATTAGTCCAATAACATCCTTAACTTGGATTGGTGGTCGTACCAGGAGATTTAGACAGAGGACTGAGAATTGCTGATAATAGGACTATATGCAAAATAAGCCTGTATACAAAAATAGGCTTTAATACAAACAATTTTATTCTTTAAAAATCATCTGATACACTTACATTAATTATGAAATGGACAATATTGTTTGTGAATTGCATGAAAAAACTTTTGAGCGGTATTATAAACATGAATATATTTCGACTCTTAATTATTTTATATTATATAACATTATTTTTTAATATATATATATATATATATATATATATATATATATATATATATATATATATATATATATATATATATATATAAGATGTAATAAGTGAACAATGTATACACATTATGTTTTTCCCCTTTCTTCTTTCTACTTTTCTATATTCTGATACAATCTGGTCTCAGTCTTGTAAAAAGTTCAAACTTTTCAAGAACACTGTGGATTGAGTTAGCTACGGTGACAGTATCTCAGCTGCTGTCATGCCTTCTCGGTTCATGTTTTCATTCTTGTCTACTTTATTCGAGACATTATAAGCCTATTTTCAGTAAAGCCCTACTGGCAGCGTCACTTATTCCAGTCCTGGATTTGACTTAATCAGCCTGGAAAACCACCCTTTAGACCTAGTGGTGTTTTTTTAATTAATCAAATATCAGCAGTTTAACGGGCGGCTAAGTGAGCCTAATTGAAGGTGACAAAGCGCTAAACTCTCAGTACAAGCTTGTGAGGCTTTGTTCCAGTCATCTTTAATTCACACTAAAGCGCTTAATCTATTTATAGGGCATGCATGAGCCTCGGTGAAGTGCAACCTTTTGAAGATTAGACGGAGAGAGAGAAGGAGAGAAGGAGATCTAAAGGAAAGTGGGGTGATAGTTGTGTCACACTCAAAGATGTAGACCGTCACGTTGTTTTGCTTCGCTCAACCTTCTTCCCCCGATTGTGTCCTCGCTTTGAACTTGCGCTTCCTGTTTATGTGACGCTTTGTGATCAGTTGTGTAAGCTGATTGGCTCGCATGTGTCAGAGAGGGAAGGTTTTTGAGTTTCCATTGTCAGATGGACACCTGTTGGGAGCGAGAGTGAGCGAAGGAGTATTTGGAGAAAAGACGTCTGAAGACCACATTACGCTCACACTCAGGTTTGCACAGGCCTTATTATACATGACCTCTCTATGGAATTCATATTTATGGTCCCTGAGTGGCCATCATCCAGCAAGATGGACACATCACAGGTGATGGACAGAGGAAAAACTTTTCTTCCAGTGAGAGCATGCAGAGCAAGTTTGGAACTAGCTTGTTTTGGTTTCAGATAAATGTCTGATGACTTCAATAGAGGAGAGACGAGGTATTACCAGAAGAAGTTGGAGTTGGCAACAACAGCTACTGTGATGGCATCAATGGGATCTGCTGACTTGTGGACATCTCCAGTGTCCAGCACTTGCTGTTTCTCTGATGCGTCTTGGCTTTGCAGATAAAATCAAAAAAACGTGACCTGACTTTTGTTTGGATTTAAAGCATGTTAAAACATTGACTACAAAAAACCTGATGTTAATTAGCACGTTACTTTCAAATACGGATTCTCAACTCAGTGATGGACTGAACTTTAAGCTCCTTAAAGAAATCCAGAGGAGGCAGTTTACGTTTCTACGGTGTTGAAGAGTTTTGACTCTAGAGGAGATGATGAGGAGAGAGTGGAGTTCACTGAGGTTTCGTGGGCCACAAGCAAAGGCTCCCTCGATCCCTCGAGCCCTCAGTTTTCTGAACATGTCCTCGCTGACCAGACGAGCCAGGCAACGTTTTCCCAGATACAAACAGCAGCTGGATCCAGAGGGGGATTATGATGAGTGGGTCTATGCCCCCTTTCACCAAAGAGGTGAGCAGGACACAGTATAGGCAGGTGATGGTAAAATATTTAAAAAAGTGTATGTAACCTTACCTCATTACTTTGAAGTTACATCCTGAAACCCATTTAGGTATACTGGAATCAAATCTACGAACATATCTGGA
Source organism: Megaleporinus macrocephalus (assembly GCA_021613375.1). Taxonomy (NCBI): domain Eukaryota; kingdom Metazoa; phylum Chordata; class Actinopteri; order Characiformes; family Anostomidae; genus Megaleporinus; species Megaleporinus macrocephalus. The sequence continues at coordinate 40,851,734 of CM038712.1, forward strand.
AAGTACACATCAACTAATCTTTTAGTAGTGTATTATATATTTATTTAGGAACTGATTGTATCAGTAGTACTTAACGTGTTTACAATGGACTTCACTTTACTTGGTGTTACTAATTTTCTCAGAACAAGTCAGCGTATTTTAGCAATAGAAAAATAAAGTCCAGTCCAGCTTTCTTTAGTGATACAACTAAACAAAACTAACATGTCAGCATTTCACGACAAGCATATAAGAACTGAGTATACGAGTATAAGAACTGAGTATAAGAGTACAAGAACTCAGTATACGAGTGTAAGAACTGAGTATAAGAGTACAAGAACTGAGTATAAGAGTGTAAGAACTGAGTATAAGAGTATAAGAACTGAGTATAAGAGTGTAAGAACTGAGTATAAGAGTATAAGAACTGAGTATAAGAGTACAAGAACTGAGTATAAGAGTATAAGAACTGAGTATAAGAGTACAAGAACTGAGTATAAGAGTATAAGAACTGAGTATAAGAGTATAAGAACTGAGTATAAGAGTACAAGAACTGAGTATAAGAGTATAAGAACTGAGTATAAGAGTACAAGAACTGAGTATAAGAGTATAAGAACTGAGTATAAGAGTACAAGAACTGAGTATAAGAGTATAAGAACTGAGTATACGAGTGTAAGAACTGAGTATAAGAGTACAAGAACTGAGTATAAGAGTATAAGAACTGAGCATAAGAGTTTAAGAACTGAGTATAAGAACTGAGTATAAGAGTATAAGAACTGAGTATAAGAGTATAAGAACTGAGCATAAGAGTTTAAGAACTGAGCATAAGAGTTTAAGAACTGAGCATAAGAGTATAAGAACTGAGTATAAGAGTATAAGAACTGAGTATAAGAGTATAAGAACTGAGTATACGAGTGTAAGAACTGAGTATAAGAGTACAAGAACTGAGTATAAGAGTGTAAGAACTGAGTATAAGAGTATAAGAACTGAGTATAAGAGTGTAAGAACTGAGTATAAGAGTATAAGAACTGAGTATAAGAGTACAAGAACTGAGTATAAGAGTATAAGAACAGAGTATAAGAGTATAAGAACTGAGTATAAGAGTGTAAGAACTGAGTATAAGAGTATAAGAACTGAGTATAAGAGTGTAAGAACTGAGTATAAGAGTATGAGAACTGAGTATAAGAGTACAAGAACTGAGTATACGAGTGTAAGAACTGAGTATAAGAGTACAAGAACTGAGTATAAGAGTGTAAGAACTGAGTATAAGAGTGTAAGAACTGAGTATAAGAGTATAAGAATTGAGTATAAGAGTATAAGAACTGAGTATAAGAGTACAAGAACTGAGTATAAGAGTACAAGAACTGAGTATAAGAGTGTAAGAACTGAGTATAAGAGTATAAGAACTGAGTATAAGAGTGTAAGAACTGAGTATAAGAGTATAAGAACTTAGTATAAGAGTATAAGAACTGAGCATAAGAGTTTAAGAACTGAGTATAAGAATATAAGAACTGAGTATAAGAGTATAAGAACTGAGTATAAGAGTATAAGAACTGAGCATAAGAGTTTAAGAACTGAGCATAAGAGTTTAAGAACTGAGCATAAGAGTTTAAGAACTGAGCATAAGAGTTTAAGAACTGAGTATAAGAGTATAAGAACTGAGCATAAGAGTATAAGAACTGAGTATAAGAGTGTAAGAACTGAGTATAAGAGTATAAGAACTGAGTATAAGAGTATGAGAACTGAGTATAAGAGTATAAGAACTGAGTATAAGAGTATGAGAACTGAGTATAAGAGTGTAAGAACTGAGTATAAGAATATAAGAACTGAGTATAAGAGTTTAAGAACTGAGTATAAGAACTGAGTATAAGAGTATAAGAACTGAGTATAAGAGTATAAGAACTGAGCATAAGAGTTTAAGAACTGAGTATAAGAGTGTAAGAACTGAGTATAAGAGTGTAAGAACTGAGTATAAGAGTATAAGAACTGAGTATAAGAGTATAAGAACTGAGTATACGAGTGTAAGAACTGAGTATAAGAGTATAAGAACTGAGTATAAGAGTATAAGAACTGAGTATAAGAGTATAAGAACTGAGTATAAGAGTACAAGAACTGAGTATAAGAGTGTAAGAACTGAGTATAAGAGTATAAGAACTGAGTATAAGAGTGTAAGAACTGAGTATAAGAGTATAAGAACTGAGTATAAGAGTACAAGAACTGAGTATAAGAGTATAAGAACTGAGTATAAGAGTATAAGAACTGAGTATAAGAGTGTAAGAACTGAGTATAAGAGTATAAGAACTGAGTATAAGAGTGTAAGAACTGAGTATAAGAGTATAAGAACTGAGTATAAGAGTGTAAGAACTGAGTATAAGAGTATAAGAACTGAGTATAAGAGTATAAGAACTGAGTATAAGAGTACAAGAACTGAGTATAAGAGTATAAGAACTGAGTATAAGAGTATAAGAACTGAGTATAAGAGTATAAGAACTGAGTATAAGAGTATAAGAACTGAGTATAAGAGTGTAAGAACTGAGAATAAGAGTATAAGAACTGAGTATAAGAGTGTAAGAACTGAGTATAAGAGTTTAAGAACTGAGTATAAGAGTATAAGAACTGAGTATAAGAGTATAAGAACTGAGTATAAGAGTATAAGAACTGAGTATAAGAGTGTAAGAACTGAGTATAAGAGTACAAGAACTGAGTATAAGAGTATAAGAACTGAGTATAAGAGTATAAGAACTGAGTATAAGAGTGTAAGAACTGTGTATAAGAGTATAAGAACTGAGTATAAGAGTATAAGAACTGAGTATAAGAGTGTAAGAACTGAGTATAAGAGTATAAGAACTGAGTATAAGAGTATAAGAACTGAGTATAAGAGTGTAAGAACTGAGTATAAGAGTATAAGAACTGAGTATAAGAGTATAAGAACTGAGTATAAGAGTGTAAGAACTGAGTATAAGAGTATAAGAACTGAGTATAAGAGTATAAGAACTGAGTATAAGAGTGTAAGAACTGAGTATAAGAGTATAAGAACTGAGTATAAGAGTATAAGAACTGAGTATACGAGTTTAAGAACTAAGTATATGAGTATAAGAACTAAATTCACAAAAATAGACTTCATAAATGAAATAAGTTCTCAGATCTTCAAGGGACTCTTTTTAAACCTATTACATGGCACAGGTACTTGTTACCTTCCTTCCTAGCGCTCGATGGAAATCCAGTGTAGCTTGTTTGGGTGCTATTGGGGGCACGCTCTACTTCGACACAGGGGTCTTTGGCAACGAGTTTTGTTTTACCGTGCACCCTGACTAAGTGCTTCGACAAACTGCTTGTGGGGGTGTTTCGACTTGGACAGAACTCACACGTCACTGTAATGTGTTTATCCAGAGGAGGATTATGATGAGTGGGTCTACGCCCCCTTTCACCAAAGAGGTGAGCAGGACACAGTATAGGCCGGTGATGGTAAAATATACAACTGTCACAATTAGGGCTGCACAATGTTGACATGAAAGTGCATGTAATCTAATACCTCATTACTTTTAAGTTACATCCTGAAACCCATTCAAATATACTGGAATCAAATCTACAAACATATCTGGAATATACAAATCCACTAATCTTTCAGTAGTTTATTATATATTTATTTAGGAGCAGATTGTATCAGTAGTACTTACCGTGTATAAAATGGACTTCACTTTATTTGGTGTTAATAATTTTCTCAGAACAAGTCAGTGTATTTTAGCAATAGAAAAATAAAGTCCAGTTAAGCTTTCTTTAGTGATACAACAAAACAAAACTAACATCAGCATTTCACCACAGGCATATAAGAACTGAATTCACAAAATGAAAAAAGTTGTTAGATCTTCAAAGGGCTCTTTTTAAACCTATTACATGGCACTGGTACTTGTTACCTTCCTTCCTAGCACTCGATGGAAATCCAGTGTAGCTTGTTTGGGTGCTATTGGGGGCACGACACAGGGGTCTTTAGTGATGGGTTTTGTTTTACCATGCACCCTGATTAAGTGCTTCGTCAAACTGCTTGTGGTGGTGTTTCGACTTGGACAGAACTCACACGTCACTGTAATGTGTTTATCCAGAGGAGGATTATGATGAGTGGGTCTTTGCCCACTTTCACCAAAGAGGTGAGCAGGATACAGTAGGCCGGTGATGGTAAAAATATATAACAGTTACAATTACGCCTCAGGATGTTCACATGAAAGACAATAAAGTTGCCAGATATCATGATGGTGGTGAATCATTATTAAAACATTGTGTAAAGTTGTGAGTTTTTCAGTTATGTTTGTTGTAGTCGTCCGTCTGACTGGTTAAGCTACTCGTCCCAACATGTGGGAGACCAGAGTTCAACTCATGCTCAAAAAGAGCCTTAATGAGGCCTGGGATGGTTTGCGCTGGTAATGTAATGAGGCTGTCTGGCGCCGAGTGAGGTCATTTGATCTGTTCTGTCATCACCGCTTTAACTTGTGTTTATCAGGGAAAGTCACGTCCCAATAATGATAAAATAAATCTCATCTATCGTAGAGCCAGTGGAAGTGGACAAAAATGCAGCAGTGCCAGCTACAGTAACAGCACATTTAAAAATGCTGAGAAAACAATGATTTTAGATTTTAGTAACTTACCAAAATAAACCAATCATTTAGTGTAAAACTGAACTATGAGGACTATGAGGACAAATAAAAAACAACTGGCAAAAATAAATGAATAAATAAGATATATAAATAAGATAAATAAATAAGACCTGACATCAAATCAGCTGATTTTCTAATACAGTCCGTGCAGTTACTGAAATGTATAAAAGGTCTAGTAGTACTGACACCCATGATGTGTTCACAAAAGTTTCTTGTGACATAATTTATTACAGTAGTATTAACATATTGCTATATTTGCCACAGCTGAGACATAGTCAGCTGCTCATAGCTGAACCACGGTTGTGAAGTTTCTAACAGACGTAAAGTAGATTATTGTGTTTTATATCAACAACAACAAGTAGCAAGACCGGAAAGCATAAACAAGAAAATACCAAATAAAACATAACGCCAAATCTGCTGTAAAGGCTTTAGAGCTGTGGGTTGTGTAAGTTTTCTTGGTTATAATGTTCCAGCATATGTGTGTTTTGCTCAGTAGCAGTTTGGACCGTGGTCTGGGGATGGGCTCAGAGGGTTGTCATTTTTTAGAAGATTCTAGAAGATTCATTTCCAGAAGCAAGTTTTACTAGAGCTATACATGCTCACTCTATGTATTGTTGTCAGAGTTACAGTCCCAAAAGCTTGTATATAAAGAAATGGACCTATGCAGCCTATGCAGAATTCACTGTATTTGGCCACACCCACTTTCAAGCGTGTGTTTGTTCCGCCTTTGGGTTAGAACTTCAGCTCAGCTAACCAAAATGAATACAGTTACATGGGAGGAGACCAGAGAGACAGTAAGAAGCTCGAATGGGACAACAATGTCTCATCCAAGATTAATAACACAGTGGGTGGGTGATATGAGAAGGTGGTCTGAGGTTAATAACACAGTGGGTGGGTGATATGAGAAGGTGGCCTGAGGTTTATTATGGCGACGTTTTTAATTACTCTGTACTCTCGGAAGGTGTAGACGGTTCAGCAATAAAAACTATAAAAGTACTGAAGCGTATCAGTACCTGCACAGTGGGAAGGTGGGCGTGTCCTCCTACACACAGACGGTGAGTTTATATTTCTGAAAGCCGGTTAAACCCAAGTCCAGCCAGCTGCCCGAGCCACTCTGCGTGGGTGTTAGTTACAGTCCAGGTAGCCTAGCGCGGTGAACACTGATCAGAAAACAGTTACTTAACTGATAGACTCACCAGCACCCGACGCGTCTGCTTCCTCTGAGCTTCATAGTCGAGACGTTTCTCTGGATAAGGAAGCTCTGGTGCTGGTTCTCCTCCACAGAATGGTGAGAGCAGATATACGGAGGTTTGGGTGGATGTTTTAAATTTAGAGCTTCAGTCAGAGACGCAGGTCCTCTTCTTTGGAAGGCGAGTTTACAACACTCTGATCTTTATGTGCTGTGTTCGTAACTCTGTAGTTCAAGCCAAGTTTTCCTCTTCTTCCAATTACTGACTCCCTCTAACTGAACATAATATGCTAATCATTTAATATGTTTATTGTAGTTTTGCTTGTAATTAGTAGCAACGTATCCGTGGGCGCACCAGAAGTTCTAACACAAAGTAAACAAAGATGGCCCCCAGTGTTGTCATGGAAAATAGCATGAGTAGATTTTGAGCACTGGGGTTGGGTCCTCTTGTTAGAGGATCTTATTGTTTTCTCTGTTTTATCTAATGTTTTCTAACAGATCAGTAAGAGTTCTGCTTGAAGGTATCTCCCCGAGTGTACCTGTGACATGGTGAAAATGCACATGTGATGGTGTTTTTCAGTCGTAGTACTCAGCACTGGTGGCAGCCCTGAACAGTGGCCTCTGGGTGAGCCGTTGTTTTGATAATAAACCATTGAATGTGGGGGATTTGGCTATTTTTATAGCTTTTTTTGTTTGTCCAAAGCCTACGACTGCTGACAGCCAAGTAGAGAACAATCGGCCGAGCGGCAGCTGGGGTTTGAGGCTAGGAGAAAGAGAGCTGCGGCCACATTTCTGTTGAGCTTTCTCTCTTTTTCTTTCTCTATTTTTTGAGTCCACCACTCATTTATTTATCTTCCAGTCAAAACAGCCATTACGTACAAGTTAATCATTTTAAGGAGATATTTGTGAGGAGGTTAGATATATAATATACTGCTTGCATGAAGAAGGAGAAAGAAAAAATAATGAAAAACAAAAGCTCAGAGCAAACTTAGTCTACATAGCAGTTAGCGATTGATGCTGTGCTAGTTATCAAATTTTAATTCAATACCGACTATTTATATCATTGTATTTGTTAGTGTTACTGCCACTTTACATAAACTGTAGCCTATTTAACTGCAATGTTCTTAACTTAAACAAAGAGAGCTCATACTTTTGAATGTCTTACCTGTTCAGCCATGACTGAAAAGCACAGACTGATGCTTGGCATTCAAAATGACTCCAAAATAGAGCCCCCTTTCTGCTGATCCAGTTTAGCACCAACTATTTGAAAATGCCTACTATGTAGAATTTATTAACGTTACATAAATACAGATAGCAGCGCCATTTGTCCAAGATCTTAATGATATTTTCGTATTGACCAGTCAAGAATCAGTACCAATTTAATACCTACTAATTCCTATAAACTGTCGTATAAGACCTGATAGACCATCAAACCTCCTTTCAGAAACAAAATACTTTAATCATTAAAAGAAAGTCAATCTCAATTCTGGCTTCAGATCTGAAAAAAAAATCCAATCCACAGGTGTTTCTGTTCATCCTCTCCTCTGTGAGACGACATCTCAACACTGTGGGTCTAAAAGGACGTGCAGAAGTTGCTCATAAAGTAAGAAAATATGGCAATGAAACAAAAAAGCTTCTGGTGATCCCAGAGTCCAGACCTCAATATCACTGTTTTGCTTTTGGAACACACCGACATCGAAATAAAACCGACTTCTAAGACTGAACTTTCAAAGCGTTTTCATCAGTGTTTGGGTAATTACTAAAAAAAGTAATCCATTACTCATTACTTATTACTTATTAAAAATGTAATGGGATTACTTTACTCATTACTTCCTGGAGTATGTAATCTAATACCTCATTACTTTTAAGTTACATCCTGAAACCCATTTAGGTATACTGGAATCAAATCTACAAACATATCTGGATATATAAATCAACTAATTTCAGTAGTTTATTATATATTTATTTAGGAACAAATTGTATCAGTAGTACTTAACCTCTTAACGCGCCTTATATTTAAGGATATATCTGAAGATCTACAGTACCACCAAAGACAATCAAGGTACCATATGAAAGCTTAGAATCTCTACTTTTCGGTCGTTTTGCCATTTTTTCTTTATTGTCATTCAGAAAATAAATATTTTGGTCAAAAACTAGCGTTAGTATGACAAAATATTAGGTACACTACGAACATTTTTATTTTTCGTAAAGCCATCTTTTGGCCAATCTGGACATATTACACATCAAACGAACAGGGAGACCCTCAGGATTACGATGGTGTAAGCTATTACAGTGTAGCAGTATTTAAATAAAAAATAAAGAATAGCTTTTCCGAACAGTAACACGCCCCCTAGCGCCGCCACTACTTCTGCGTTTCTCCGAAGCGTAAAGGCTTTCAGCCGCCACAGGGACACGCCACCAAAACCGCAATAAAACCGCGACATACCTCAGAGTGTCAGCTTCAGAACGAGACCAAACTTGTGTTTTTCCTCAATCCGATCGTTAATAATCCGCCATTTTGTGGAAGGAGTCCTCCGGAGATTCGACAGGTCAGAATAAAAGCCTTAGAATTAAAAAATTTATTAAAATATCTTACAGTTCGAAATCCGCATTTTCGCCACTTTCCCTTATAGTCCCGCCCTTCCTCTTTCCAAAAACGTGTCAACCAAGTCTGTGGACCAATCAGGTGCGGAGATATCTGGACGCGTAACCGAGAAGGTGGGTGGGTTAGAAAAACGGGTGGGTTTTTAAGACTCAGCGCGCATTCAGTGCGCAGAGCGCAGAGAGGAAACGCGCCACGCAGGAGATAAACAGACACAAAACAACGATCAAAACATTAACTATGAACCCTAAACAAAGTCCCAAACCAAAGAAAAAGATATTTTATGATGTTTATGAATGATTAGTAAAGCTCAAAAGAAGAGTAGCGGCGGCAATCTACTGAAATCGGGCAGCAGAGAGAGTTTTACACCAGATAAACAGCTCCAAACGATACCAAAATAAAAGTACAACATGAGGATATAAACTGACTGAGTTTTTTCCAAGAAGATAATTTAGTTATGGACTTATAATAAACATGTAAAATATGGTAAAAAATGGACTAAAAATCATACATGACATTATTTTGTCAAGGAAAGTGAATAAACACATTTTTAGATGTGGGAGTTATAAGAATATAATATATACACATATGTACATATTTTTTGCAGTAAAATCAGCTGTTTTCGTTTTGGGGAGGTTGGGGGACCTTGGACACCCCAATAGACCAGTGGGGGGGACCCCTGTTCACTCTCTACTCCAGCTTGAATAACTTCAAATCAGTAAAAGAAATCAACTGCATTTTTTTCTGGTGACTGTAGACACATGCAGAAACACTTTTCTAAAGGAAAAAGTCTGGGGACACATAAACTCTATTTTTGGTAGGCACTAAAATTAAAATTTTAAAATAAAAATTAGAAAAGCACCTGTTTTTTTTGTTGTTTTCAGCATATTTGGAGCATTGCAGATTAATTTCAATGCCTTTTAGTGCTTCTAGTACAAATTTGAAGGCTTTTCAGGAACATTACATCTTGTAAATTACACTAATTTATGCAGTGTTTCAGTGAAAAGCTTCAAGATTTGAGTATGTATTTTCAGGCGGAAATTGGTAAAAAGGGGGGTACGGTTAAGAGGTTAATGTGTATAAAATAGACTACACTTTACTTGGTGTTACTAATTTTCTCAGAACAAGTCAGTGTATTCTAGCAATAGAAAAATAAAGTCCAATAATTCTTTCTTTAGTGATTCAACAAAACACAACTAACATCAGCATTTCCCCACAGACATATAAGAACTGAGTATAAGAGTATAAGAATTTGGTATAAGAGTATAAGAACTGAGTATAAGAGTATAAGAACTGAGTATAAGTGTATAAGAACTGAGTATAATAGTATAAGAACTAAGTATAAGAGTATAAGAATTTGGTATAAGAGTATAAGAACTGAGTATAAGAGTATAAGAACTGAGTATAAGAGTATAAGAACTGAGTATAATAGTATAAGAACTAAGTATAAGAGTATAAGAATTTGGTATAAGAGTATAAGAACTGAGTATAAGAGTATAAGAACTGAGTATAAGTGTATAAGAACTGAGTACAAGAGTATAAGAACTGAGTATATGAGTATAAGAACGGAGTATAAGAGTATAAGAACTGAGTATAAGAGTATAAGAACTGAGTATAAGAGTATAAGAACTGAGTATAATAGTATAAGAACTAAGTATAAGAGTATAAGAATTTGGTATAAGAGTATAAGAACTGAGTATAAGAGTATAAGAACTGAGTATAAGTGTATAAGAACTGAGTACAAGAGTATAAGAACTGAGTATATGAGTATAAGAACGGAGTATAAGAGTATAAGAACTGAGTATAAGAGTATAAGAACTGAGTATAATAGTATAAGAACTAAGTATAAGAGTATAAGAATTTGGTATAAGAGTATAAGAACTGAGTATAAGAGTATAAGAACTGAGTATAAGTGTATAAGAACTGAGTACAAGAGTATAAGAACTGAGTATATGAGTATAAGAACTGAGTATACGAGTATAAGAACTGAGTATAAGAGTGTAAGAACTGAGTGTAAGAACTGAGTATACGAGTATAAGAACTGAATTCACAAAAATAAACATAAAAAAAATAAACTTCATAAATGACATAAGCTCTCAGATCTTTGAGGGGGCTTATTTTAAACCTATTATGGTACTGGTACTTATTACCTTCCTTCCAAGCGCTCGATGGAAATCCAGTGTAGCTTGTTTGGGTGGTATTGGGGGCAGTGCAGGGGTCTTTAGTGATGAGTTTTGTTTTACCGTGCACCCTGATTAAGAGCTTGTGGAGTTTGCTGCAGTCGAAAGGTGTTTCGGCTTGGACGTAACTCACACGTCACTGTAATGTTTTTGTCTTTGCGTGAAACTTATTCTAAATAAGGAGAATATCTTTATTTGTGAAAACACTCACTCTCCTCCTCTGCCACTGTTGCCAAACTACACCGCGCTCATCACGTTCAGTCATGTGGCATGCCCGGCAGTCCGCTAGAGCAAGGCGTCAATTCACGAATTACACAGAAAACAGCTTCTTCAGGACTCCTTTTACATTTTAGGCATTTTAAATAATATTTATAAATAAATACGGGAGCAACGCAAGTAACAGGTTTTAAATAAAATGCATTATACATTACTTGATAATACTGATAAATGATATATATGATAAATAAAATAATGATAAATACTGAATACTTGGTGCCAAAATGAGCTGTTGAGACTTTTGTCTCCTTTTTCTGCTACATAGGTTTTCTCCTTTTTTTCCTGACCTGCTTTTCCAGAGACATGAATTATATGTTCCTAATGGCCATTCTGACAGGAATCGAGCTAAAGGAAGGGTAGTCTCTCCCTGTTGTTGCAGCGCTATCCAGACACAGTGATATGTACATTGGGATAGAATAGCATGTTCCCATAGCACATGAGTTGGCAGGCTGCCACTTCGGGAGTGAGCAACAGTGTGTATGTGTGTGTGAGTGTGTGAAAGGGGGAGAGAGAAAGCGAGCGAGGGAGGGGGTTGGAGACGGTATCTATGAACCTGTGTGAGTGCACACTGGGATGGTTGGGGGGGGGGGGGTGGGGGGTACTTCAATTAGGACAGTAGGCTGTGTGAGGACAACGCTCCCTCCGAAAACTCTGACACACTTTAAAACTCACACGCAGCCGCAGCCGCTGGCCTGAAGGGGAGACCATGTTCTGTCTGAGAGGTAAGAGTCAGATTCATTCTTTCGGAAAGAGAAAGATGGCCAGATGAGGACAGTTGCACTTATTGCTGGAGTCACGCGGGTGGAGAGGGACGTCCCGAGGACAAAAGGGAACGGAGAGGAGCTGGAGCCGGAGCTGTGCAGACGTGGTCAGTTTCAAAGAGCTCCGCTCTCCTCCGCTTCCTTTGTTTTCTTACGAGGAAGCGGAGCTAACGGGAGGGAATCTGTCAGGCAACTGTGCCAAAGTTTTTAGCCGGGACAACTCGAGCCTCCAGCTGTTTAAAGGGGGGATCAGATGCCTCTTCTTTGTGTACGCTTTGCTGAGATTGCTCCACCGTACTCAAGCTGCACGTTGTTTCCATTCGTCTAGCGAACCTGTGGGTTCAAATTTGAAATGCTGCTGCCGAGGAATGTTTATAGATAATTAGAGTTAGCACTGGCCAATATATAAGTTATAGCAATATGCCAGTAAAGGTGCCACACAATAATAAAGATAGGTTTAGCTGTTCTGATAGGTGACATCTCGGGTAACATAACATTTGCATTAATTTAAAGGATAATTTTATAAAAAGTAGTATGTTTTCTTTCTTTAAATCTGCTTTCTGTCTGGATATAGGCCTGCGCAAAATTCCCTAAGGTTAACTTGAAGAGAAGCAGAAACAAACAAGTTTAATCAAAACAAGCTCTTTCAGGTTTCTAAGACATTCTTTTTGCAGCACTCAGAGCGTGTGGGGTCACTAACCTTATTAAAGCAAACTTATGAGAGAATATGCCTGAACATTCTGTCTATGTGATATGTTTGGAGTATAGTATGATATTGAATTTTATTATTTTTGGCATGCCATGTTTGGCATCTTCCTGAGCATTTTAGATAAGCCTTCAAATACAGAGTGTACAGATGAATGGAACAGCCCATGCATTGAGCTCTTCAAGCAGAGAGCTTTCAGATGAGTGGTCAGGTGGTTCTAGGGGTTTTGTTTGTTCTCTCTCTCTCTCTCTCTCTCTCTCTCTCTCTCTCTCTCTCTCGCTCTCTCTCTCACCTCCCTCTGATATTTGACCTTTCCTCCATGCTGTCTGTGTTCTTTCTTGTCGGGTAGAAGTAATCTCTGCAATCTGACCTGGATTTTTTGGCTCAGTCACCTCTCTCATTGACCAGTGACCTGAAGGTCATCTGTGTGAAAGGGTCCTTTGCTTGTGTCAGCTCACTCAAGCCACTCACACACTGATAGTGCCATTGATTTTCGAAACACAATATTCAGTCAGTGTTTGGTTGTATGCTCATTTTTTACATTCAATGCCTGAACAGCATTTCACTTTCTACTTTTAGGCACTTCTTGTAAGTTTACTTAAGTGATATACCAATTATGTTGATAATTGTTTGAGTAATCAGAAGTTTACATATAAATCAAACTATAACAGACCTGAACAAGAACACACTACGTAAAAATCCAAACTCTTTACTGGTAAAAAATAACTAGAATGCCTTAAGAAACACATTTAAAGTGGATCTGTTATGCTCTTCTTTCCTTTAGTGTGTTATTTAGCTTTTGTGCATGTAAACAAGTTATAAAGCCCACTAGAGGAAGAAGCTCTCTCTCACTGAAACCACTTTTTCCAACCCTCTTCTCTGTTACAAATTGACATCATCTCGTAACTCAATGCTTATTGCCCGCCTACTGGCAAAACTTGTAACGAGATGCTACTCTGCCAGGTGACCACACAGAAAAAACTGGGCACACTGCTCAATCAGAACACAATGGAAGAACTTATGGAAAGGCTGGGCTTAAAGACACAGGAGGTCAAACAGAGTGTTTCAAACAGAGGATGAATACAGATATACAGTATAAGAGAAGTCTTGTGCTTTGGGAAGACTGAGGTATGTAAATCTATTCCAGTAGACAGCTAAATAAAATTTTGAACACTGACAAGGCTCTCCTTAAAATATCTATTAAAAAGCACTATGTGATAAAAATAAGCAATAAGTAATCACTGAAGACTACTTAAATTATCTCAGACTCTTTCAAGTCTCTTAAGCTGTGATGATTGCAAAGAATGGACAAACTAAATACTGAAAAAACAGTATTTTTCTTTGAAATCTAATGTTTTCTGCTTTTATTCTTTATTCTAAAAATAAAAAAAAACAAATAATGTCAGGGCACTTTTTAACTTTTCATATTCATGTGGACATTACAGTGTGGCCAGCCTGTGCATTACTCTGAGAGTCCATTAGAAGTGCATTTATATCCTGCAAACTGCCAAGTACTCTTTGTGAAGTGGTACAGTTTCTTTTGTTTTTCAGGAACTGATTTAATCAAGTAATTATGACAGCCCTAATTGTCTTGCATTGCAGAACCCTGTCATATGCATTTAACTTTAGCAAAAAGCTTGAAGGCAGATTTACTATGGTGGGTTTCATTTTTACAGTTCCCAAAGTGGACACATGCTTGTGCAGCCCCTAAACTAGAACAAGCCATATTAAACCATAAGGGAAATGCATGAACCCAGAGGGTCATTTAACATGTTAATGTGATTTTCCTCCGTAATGTAGTGCATTAAGCCTTATCTAGCGTTGGAATGCCAAAGCCTTTAACAAAAGCTGCATTAAATCAGATCTGTGGAGGATTCCGCTTGATGCCTGAGCTGTACATTTTCCTATAATCAATCTAAATGTCTGCAGAGCTCATCATATTTGACTGCAGATGAGGCTTTAGCTGCTGTGCTCTTGGATGTTACGGGCCAGTGGTTGAGCGTGCGTTACAGGTTGAGACAGGCTTTATAGTGCAGCTCCAAAACAAAAGCGATCTTAAGATCCCCCCCAAACCTCCCCCACTGAAAACAACCTGGCTTTGAGGCATGAAGAGCAAGGAGGGGAAAAAAAAAACAATGGCAAAGGATACGGTTCAGTGCAGATGTCTGTTTCCAAAATGCCTGTTTTGAGGATGATTGTATGTCAGTGGAGCAGCCAGTAGGTGCAAATATGCGCGGTGACCCACTGACACTAACTTGAGTGGCACCTTTGGAAGCTGTGACATGATGAAGTGGGGGATGGTCAAGGTCGAACGGAGACACATATCATGAAAAACAGATTTGTTTACTTCCAAACTGTTTTTAATGAGACAGCAGAGCTGAACAAGTTATCATTTCTAATATCAAAATTATTATTTACATTATATTTTCATAAGGCAGCAAGCTATGGTCAGCATTCAAGCTTCAAGACCCAAAAAATGAATATGCTTGACTGCTTGGTGAGAAAAAAGGCCCAGAGCTCAGTTTACAAAAAATGCTGCAATATTTATCAGAAAAAAATAATAATAATAATAAAGATAATAATAATTTCCTCAAATGGTTCTTATTAGAGACTTTTATGTACTAAGTAAACACTAATGCCATGTTAAAATGTACTGTGTGCTCACCTCTCCTTACAGTTAGACATATTGTTGTTTTGTGATGTCACAAAAAAGCATCCGCCCATTCAGATTTCCACAGTTTAGCCCCGCCTATTCACACAGAAGTTATAAGCAGTGATCCAACATTAACTGTGTTTTAAAAGAGGCACAGTACTAGGCAGCCTATCAGAGCAGAGGTTAGTCACATACATCAGTCTTAGAGCGTACTCACACTAGGCCCGGTTTGCTCGTTCCGTGTTGGGGCCCAGTTATCCCCACTCCCCCGCTGACCTGCACTCACACTGCCTTTATCAATCTGCGCCCGAGCACGCTTATGTCATCACAACACGACTTTTGTTTGGAAGAGAAGACGCTCGCACAACTCGATGGAGTTCATGATTGTTTAACATGAGCGTCGCATCACTGACGTCATGTTTGAGTTCCAGCAAAATGAACCAATCACACGAGGCTCCAAGCAGGCCCGGGCACGGATAGCGGCTCACACTAGAAGCGAACCGAGTCCAAGCGAATCATGCCCTGGCCCACCTCTTGAAGCGGGCCCGGGCATGGTTAACTAGGCCGGGCCTGGGCACAGTTTGGAGTGATCACACTAGTCAAAAGAACCGGGCTTCGGCAGGGAACCCGGGCCCGGATCAAAGAGCCTAGTGTGAGTACGCCCTTAAAGACACAGTAGCAGAAACAGCCTATGGAATTTTGACAGGTTTGCAAAATTGTCATGTAGAAAGGAACTGTTATTGATTTTGGAACATCAGTCAAACCCACAGAAACGTGTGGTTCTTAGTGAACAACAGTGAACACAGGAAAAAAACGAGGACCATTAGTGAACAAGAACCAGCTCATTTGTTTGTCACCTATAAGTAATCGTAGAGCAGTGAGACTCAGAGTCTGCACTGGTGGGAGGCAACGACTGGAATTTAGTTTGTTGTAATTCACTTTAAAAGGCTGAAAGCTGTTCTCTGTGTTTAGGACTTCTTAATAAATGAAGATTCCATGACCTACAAAAGCCAGCCTGCACCCACCAAGCTGACTGGAAAAAGTCCAGTTGTTGTTTTACTGCTTTTGTCATCCTCCCAAGTCTCCCAGGTTTTTCCTCTTGACGAGTTCTTGAAAGTCTTATTGCTTATTTATTTATTTATTCATTTATTTTTTTACAGGGATTACACATAGTTTGGGTCTGAGGTTGCAATGGATTGCGTAGTATTGCTCTTGCTGAATACTGTGGCATGCTGTGAAGCAATCCTTTCGCAAGTTATTGACACGACATCTGTATTCCATTCTCATGCATGTCACGTTACTTTCCATTACCAAGACACTTGTGCTTGTGTCAGCGTTATTAAGAGAGTAGTTTAGCAAATTACGTTAATGTGGCTAACAGCAAGGGTTGAGTGATATTAACACTCTCAGTAGGTGATCATTCAGTTTTGCTGCTAAAGCTGGTCTATGCTGTCTTCCATAAGAAGGTAACCAGCTAACCCTGCAAATGTTGCAAAGCAAAACATGTTTTTTGTTCTTGTTTATTTTTTTATCATGCTAACTAGGCAAGTAGCTAAGTAAAATGAAGCAGTTGTATCCATGGCTGAATAACTGACCAGGCCAGTGGGGCCAGCGCCCAGGGGCCCTTGAGGACAGGGGCCCTGGGGGGCCCTGGCACAAAACTTTTGCGATGCCTATCAACATTTATGATACAATATATTTTTATTTCCGAGGGCCATTTTAAGGATCCTCTGACTTTTAGGGACTTTGACCCCAGGGCCTAGCCATGCTTTTGGGGCCCCTAGCCATGCTTTTGGGCACTAGCCATGCTTTTGGGCCCCTTATGAAAATGGACAAGGCGTTGTGGCACTGCTCTGACTTCGACTTCTGGCGATTAGGGGTCCTGGGAAAGAGAGGGGCATAATTTTAGAGGGCACTGGTTATGAGAGCCTCTACCAGGGGGCCCTAGAGAAGAGCAGGGCCCTTGATCACGAGGGGCGCGGGTTTGGGGGGGTTAAAGAGTTGCCCAGGGGCCCAGACTATCCTTAATCCGTCCATGGTTGTATCAGCAGTCATAAGCAGTGGAATAGTTTGTAACCCAAAGTCAAGCAAATGAAATGTAAAGGTTATGTGTTAATTCTAAAATAGTTTACTGTTAATTATGTGCAGGCTTTTAAAGAGAAATGCATCAGGTCATAATAACTTCTGGGCAAGTTCTGCTGCCAAAGTCTGTCTCTTACCCCTCCAAAAGGCTCATCTCAAATTCTTCATTTGAGTTATTAAAGTAATGTCACGGCCCTGAAGATGGCACTGGGGATTTCCCGAGGGGAAATGTCTAGGCCAAGTAGACGAGGGCGTGTTACAACCAGTATTGAAACGGGTGGATAGTCAATAGGCCTAATGTGGTTCTTTCGAAATCTGAATTTTATAATTTTATAATTTGACCACATGGTGGTATTGAATATGTTTCCCGCAGTGCCTGCTTACAACTGAAGGCAACAGAAGGGAACTTGGGTCCTGAAGGGCCGGATTTCTGTCCAATTTGGTGATTATTCTGCCCAAAACACGTCTGAATAATGGGCATGTTCAGTCAGCGTGTTAGAGCAGGAGAATGATTTGTGCTGAAATAAGACCCTTAATTTCTCATGCTTGGCTTCAATAATTTTCCAGCTATTTTTTCTTCTCTATTAAAAAAATCACATGATTGTGTTATTGTGTCGACAGGGCTAATTCTCTTGGGTATTTGGCTTTTAATGAAAAGGTAGTTGGTCAGTGGTGAACAAATACTTACTACAATACACTAAAAAAACATAAGGGCATAAGTAATTGTGATAACGATATCATATCATCGCATTGCCCACTCCTACTTTATACCATCTCAATACTAAAATTATATCAGTGGTCAACATTGTTAACATAGACCTTTGTAGTTGCACCATTATCCATATATTAGTAGCCATAATGCCCATATTAGGAATTTCAGGGCCTAAGCAAGTTTAAAGGAAAAATGAATGCTGTTGTTTAAAATCGCTGTCATTGCAACTTCTGGCAACCAAAATGTCCCAAACATGATTTGGCGTGCATGCATTTAACTCTGCATGTTATGAAATTACAAAGTCATTAAGGAGTCATAATTCAAATAATGCTACATGCAGGCTACATAAGGCATCATAAGTCAGCCTTACCATAAAACCCTAATGCTTGGACTGAAGAAGGCGGTGGATTCTCCTTCTCCAATCCTCACGTCTTGACTGTATTGACTATTAATTCATTTGTAAAGCCATGGCATGTGTGGCTTATTTTTAGGTATGCTGGGTCAGAGACAGTAAATTCCTTATAAATATGACCACACACACACACACACACACACACACACATACACATACACATGTCTCAGCTGCTAGGCGTATGCAGACCCTCCCTAGCATTACTGGAATTCTGACCATGATCCTGGTGGTCCGTCTTAGGTCAAGGCATTGAACTTGACTCCCCAGAGTTTAAATACAAAACAACACAATAGTTTCAGCCTGGTGACCTTTAAGGGAGTGCTGAAGCTCGGAGCAAGAGCTTGTAACATTTCTTGCTTAATCTTGTTGTCATTCATTTTATGACCCTTTTCTGTATGTCATTTGCCACATTCAAGGCTGACATCCAAATATTGGACTGAGAACCTTACAGCTGTATCTTCAACATTAGTGCATCAAAGCTTCCATTGTCTTTTTGTGAAGCTCCGAAATTCCCCTTTTACACACCACAGACATGAATCACTGCGTTTTGAGCAAGAAATTGCTGCTTTTTCTAACTTATCGAGTCATCTAGCCAAGAATATTAATGAGAAGACTGAGATCTTTATGGTGGTTTGATCATTGGAATCAAAAGAATGCAACCTTGGACATGAAGCTGCAGCTTCATTGCTGTAATAAGGGTTATCACACACCAGCATGGCACCAACACTGGCATGTGATTCTCTGTGTTTGGGCTATTTATACACAACAGTTTTGCCATGTTAAGTATGTAAATGCTAGTGTAAGAATTTGCCGTCTAGTTTTCTTGCTTGTGTTTGCCTAAAACTAGCATTGTGTATGTTTACTGTTGTATAATTTTCTGTGGCGCAGCAATGCATCCCACAGTCTCAGCAGTTTTTCCATACACTAATTCTCATGTGACAGAATGACATCAGACAGAGAGGCTAGTCATGAATGAGTAGCTGCTGAAATGAAGCCAATGGAATTAGAACTGAGCTGATCTGTGGCTTGGTCCAGCAGGTGGCTCTGTAGGAATAAGGCCTCCGTACCTCCATGACAGCCATTGTTGTCCACTCCCACCCGGACCATGCGCTTGTTTTGCTCCAGTGAACTCAGACTACAGTCAGCCAAGGCTGGCTAGCAGGGCCTCCGGTGGCATTGTGCTCCTGGTGCAGCCTCACACCTTGTGGGAACTCCTAATCTCTATTCAGAGTCACTGGTTTGTGTTATCTAGCAGGGAGGTCAGTTAAGCGTGGTATCTACAGCTGGCCTTGGGAGGAAAACTCAAAAGCTTTTCAGGAAGTGGTTCTTTTGGGTGCTGAGTGTGAAGGACATGTTATTTATGTTTTGTTTTGTTTTGTTTTTTCAGATGTTGTTCCAAAAGCACAGCGTGGCATATTTTTTTCTGGAATTACAGATTGAAGACCACCACTTCCTTCCTATAGTCTGATATATATATATACACTAGTTTAGAATCACTTTAGAATTTAATTTCATGCAATTTTCATGCAATTCACAAACAATATTGTCCATTTCACAACTAATTTAAGTGTATCAGATGATTTTTAAAGAATAAAAATGTTTGTATTAAAGTCTATTTTTGTATAGAGGCTTATTTTGCATATAGTCCTATTATCAGCAATTCTCAGTCCTCTGTCTAAATCTCCTGGTACGGCCGCCAATCCAAGTTAAGGATGTTATTGGACTAATTGGTTGTTAGGACACTCTTGCTCAATTGTGATGCACAGCTGAAAAACATTCTACTAATAAGTGAGTATAAAAGGGAGAACAACATTCTAGGTTAGTTTAGTATCTGAAGCATCAGCAGTTGATGGCTTGCTGACCGACTCACAATGACCAGAAAGAAACAACTTTCTTTAGAGACCCGTCAGTCCATTGTTGTGTTAAGTAAGGAAGATACTCCATTGAAAACAAGAACATTTCACTGTGATCCCAAACTTTTGAGCGGTAGTGTATACTGTATATATATAACATATATTACATACATGGATTACATTACATAGTTTTATAGCACTGACCTTCTCACCAGTTTGCAGTAGCCTTAGGCCAGCTGCAGTAATCTTTCTGTTTGTTTGCTTCTTTGGGGGAAAAGCCACATGTTCTACACTGCCCTCTAGTGGAGTGTAGAGTTCATGAATCTTCAATGTGAGCAAGGGGTGACCTAATATTCGTATCAAAATGT
This sequence comes from Megaleporinus macrocephalus, assembly GCA_021613375.1. Classification (NCBI taxonomy): domain Eukaryota; kingdom Metazoa; phylum Chordata; class Actinopteri; order Characiformes; family Anostomidae; genus Megaleporinus; species Megaleporinus macrocephalus. Next base: position 40,872,150 of record CM038712.1, read on the forward strand.
TTAATATTATAACAATTTTAAAGCATCCTCTTGAGTGTACAAAGATGTACTACATTCAAATTCATATGCAATTTACATTCTGTATCAACAGTTTTGAATCTGCACTTCTGACATTTTCTGTTTGTTTTGATGTCAAGAAGTGACAGTCATTGCAAAACAAAAAAACAGCTTGTCTGCAAAACAACACACAATTCATCAAATAGATGTATAAGTATAGATATTGGAATTGTATTATCGACAGATAATTGCCTTAACAATTATTGGCATAATGTTTGATAGACTTGTCTTGATGGCATATTTAATGTCCTTAAGAAGTGCAAGATGTTTAGTTGATACTGGGTCACACTGTTGTTCACGGTAGATGTAGGTCCAATTTTAATATTTTTAGAAATTCTTATGCATCAGCAATAACAGATATGTGCAGGAACAATATCAGATTTGGTTTTGTGCCACCAATCTTATATACAGTGCAGTATGAAATACAGTGGGTCCTCAGGGATCTGGGACCACTCTATTTAACATGAACTCTATGCTGTCTATTAGGAAAAAATAGTTGCTCAAATAAAAATTTGGGTAAAGGTCATTGTTTAGCTGCTTCACCTACCCAGTTGTAGGGGTGTGCCATATGGTATCGTATACAATAATATCGGCAACATTTTTGAATATGATGAACGATATTATACCCTGAAATATCGCACCGTATCACCCATCCCTACTTATCACATCAGGTACTACTTTTATTGTTTTAAGCAAAAGAAACATTCACACTTTTCTCATTTCCCATTATATATCTACTAGAGACAGATTTTATCTGTTCAGTATCATTCACTTTACTTCAGTCCTGGATATATGGAGATATTTGGAGTGCCTTATTTAGTATCGTGACATTCTGGATCATTGACTTCTGTTACAATCTGATGAATTCTTGTATTTTTTAATATCTCAGTTAGGGGTGTGCCATATCATATCGTATGCAATAATAGAATTAAATTTTCATGTTGTTGTAGTAGTGTATTCTTGTAGTGTTTTCACAAAAATACCGTGAAATATTGTGATATTATTGTAGGGCCATGTCGCCCACCCCTACCCAGTTGGTCCTTCATAGCCTAGGGACTGTACCTCTGTCAGGATACCTCTGGAAAACTTCACAATATGTTGTAGCATGTTGTTAAAACATGAAAACGTCCCCAGAAAAAAGTGAACTATTACTTATTTTTCAGTCTAAATGAATGTGTGAAGTACTGCATTGCCAGTAAGAATAGAGCACTTACAGAAGGGGAAAATGAAAACTCACCAAGAGATTGGTGAAAAGAGTGAGTCATTTCTTTCTCAAACGAAAGCAAGTTAATGTCTAAGACTGGAAAAGAGAAGATAGAGTAGAAGAATTTTTAGAAGAAGAATTGCCAAAATAAGCCAAATATTTCATTGGCATCAAAGCTAGCATCAGCACTGCTATGGCGAGTGGGTTAGCAGTCTGCCAGTGCTGGAGTAGTCAGCTAACAGGGGATGCCCGCCCCCCCCTCCCCACCCCCACCTAAATACCAATACCAAGAGTTATTGCACACACGGATTTCAGTGTATCCCTAATTAAAATGCCATGTCCTCTACTTCCAAACACAAATGAAGAATATATTTAGAATCCACCTAATTTCTCTTCTCTGTTTAAAGAAGTAGCAGCGTTCTGAGGTGTACGCCTTCAAAGTCAATGCAGTTACTGGAAAATAAACTTGGATAATAAGATCTTGGGTCTGGATTTTAAGGAGAGGTCGTATAAAACTCATGACACAAATCAACTGTACACATTGTGCCTTTAGAGTAATGTGGCCAGCATCTGTGAAAACTCACTAATCTCTGAGCTCTGCAGATTCATATCTCATCTCAGGCCTACGAGGCTGAAATGCTGTCATATAAGTGGCTCCAGATGGTGTGCAGAGCACTATCCAGTGGACACAACAATAGCTTTTTCAGAGCCGCGCCTAACCCACCACATCCAGCCTGCTTTACAGTTCTACAGCTTGGAATGGAGAAGCTTGATGGCTTTTGCTTATGGTGAAGAACTGGGTTAAGGCGGAGAGAAATAGGGGACGCCTGCCAAGAGCTGTCTTCCTCTGGGCTAACGAACGCTGCTCCATGATAAATCTCCCGATGAAGCCACATCACAGGCCTGGACTTCCACATACTGTGCTTGTTGCTCCACGAACTGGGGGGGAGAGCAGATCCTACCCAAAGCCTGCCACCATGCGCGTTTAGCGAGCAAGCTCAGATTTGGTGGTGTTTAAGCCGGATGTGATAGCTTTTTAGCTTTTTTTTTTTTAGTTTTGTTTTTTGGCAAAGTACTCTCTGGACCTGATCGAGCCTATGTGGTTTTAAGAGCTTGGCAGCTGGAACATTGCTAGGATTTCCCCTGACTCAGTTTCTGGGCTAAAAAACTGGTGCTAGGTGGAGCTCTCAGGTTTTGGTCTCGCTCCCGCATGGCAGGCATCCACGGAGCTGAACTTGAGGCTTTGGTTTGGATCCCGGATGGAGGTTAATCAGATATGAGTGCGATGAAATGGCTGATTATCTTATCTCTGACCACCACATGCACATGTAGAGCTATGTGATAGACTGTGGGTGTGTGGCTATTGTTGTATTGTGTAAATGATCTCTCTCTGGATCACAAATCTGGGTCAGCAATCTAAAGCCATCATCCTGGGATTCATGATGTTGCTTTATTTAGCTTTTGATGTTTATAGCACAACCATTTATAAGATATAAATATACTACTCTGGCTACGCTTTCTCTCTCTCTCTCTCTCTCTCTCTCTCTCTCTCTCTCTCTCTCTCTCTCTCTCCCCCCCCCTCTCTCTTTATCTCTTTGTGGGAGTGTGTACACCCTGTTGCGATAAAGGACTTAATATGGTGGTCACCAGTAGGTGGAGCACGTGTTCATTCTTTTCTGTTCTGTGTAGACAAAGACATTTACTTTGACATCAGCAGGAATGTCTGTTATTGTCTGTTATTAAAATATCTTGAAAACTTTTATGTATACAGAATACATATAGAATACATATGCTTAATATATTTTAAACACATATGCTTAATATATCCCTAAATTGTCCATGCTTTTGTTGGCTGTCTTGGTTTTTGGGGTGGGTTAAGGGGTGTGGTGAGAAACGCTGAGATTGAGATACTGATGCTTATCCTGTAAAGGTCAAGCATTTCATTTAACAGCAAAGTTTAAAGGGTAGCTAGTATGTTTTTCTAGTTTTTAACTTTTTCTGCATATAAACAAGGTGCGTTACAAGGTGATGTCATATCATAACATAGTCTTTATTATCCTTTATTATTATTAGACTTCAAGGATCCTACTCACACTGATACAGCAGAACTGACACCACTGCAGGAATAGTCATCATTGGAGAGCTGGACCTTGGAAATGAGCATAATAGGTCTGGGTTGGAGTGCTTGAGTGGGTTTCCTTCAGGTACTCTGGTTTCCTTCCATGCATCCAAAGACATGCATGATAGGTTGATTGGTAAATTGCCCGTAGGTGTGAGTGAGTGTTGGCCATGCGATGGACTGGTGAACTGTCCATGGTGTACCCTGCCTGATGATGCTGGGATTGGCTCCAGGGTGTATGAACAATGTATGAAGTGGGGTCAAGTGGACTTTGTTATTCAGGAAAATTGTAAATGCTGGGTGAGTAGGAGTGGCCAAACAACCAAGCATCTCAATCTTTGTTAATATGAAAACAACAAACAAATCCAGAAAACCAAGCATCTCAATTTTTGTTAATATGAAAAAAACAAACAAATCCAAAAAACCAAGCATCTCAATTTTTGTTAATATGAAAAAAACAAACACATCCAAAAAACCAAGCATCTCAATTTTTGTTAATATGAAAAAACAAACAAATCCAAAAAAACAAGCATCTCAATTTTTGTTAATATGAAAAAACAAACAAATCCAAAAAAACAAGCATCTCAATTTTTGTTAATATGAAAAAAACAAACAAATCCAAAAAAACCAAGCATCTCAATTTTTGTTAATATGAAAAAACAAACAAATCCAAAAAACCAAGCATCTCAATCTTTGTTAATATGAAAAAACAAACAAATCTAAAAAAACAAGCATCTCAATCTTTGTTAATATGAAAAAAACAAACAAATCTAAAAAACCAAGCATCTCAATTTTTGTTAATATGAAAAAAACAAACAAATCCAAAAAACCAAGCATCTCAATCTTTGCGAAGTTGCATTTCCCTCATCATTTGCACACAGTTGCTGCCCTTTACATTGTGTGAAAATGGACCAGTAGACATGCTCCCACGTGACTTGCAATAAAATCTTGTACATAAACTTGCATTAAAAGTTAAGATGGTTTTTAGCCATCTCCTGTAACCTTGCCATTCTGAAGACTTGTTTTTGACCAGGCGATATGAAGCATCAGCAGTTAAATTGTTTGAAAAGAAAAAGACAAATGCAAGACTTTTTTTGAGTGTAAAGAGTGAAGGTGTGTGAAGCATAAGACTTTCTATCTGTAGCAGTAATCACCTAGTGCATCTGACCATCTGCAATGCAAAAGCCTGTCTTCAGCAGCACTTGTAAGTGATGGGATAATCCGGTTTTACAGATTAGCCACACAAGGCAAACAAGCTGTTGGAGTAAGGCATCCTCTCCATCTAGGTTCTCAGGCAGTTTGTCGAGGATTCCTCCACTACTACTCCTTTTCCCCTATTTCCATCCTCTTTTTAATTTTTTCCATGTGAATTTCAACTTTTTTAACTAGACATCATTAATCTTCTTTGTTCTTCTCCATGGAGATCCTGCACTGAGATCTTAGATGAGCTCTTCTGTATCGTACTTGTTTTTTTTGTAATGGTGTTGGAAGGTGAGCTCACTGAGGACATCTTTTAATACACACCGAAGTAGGAACCATCCAAAAGTCAAGTCCAGGATGATTGCATATGTAGACTGCCTCTCCAAGGAACCAGCAGGAAAATGCTGGAACAGGACGTACTACGAGGATGAGGATGAGCTGCTTCCTCTCTACACACGCAAGCTGAGCAACCTCCATCCCAAAACTGAGGGCAGCCTCCGTCGCAGGCTCCTGAACTCCAAGATCCACCAGCAGCAGGATGCCCTTTGGCGTCCCAAATGCTGGGACGGTCCTCCAGCACCTAAGAGCATCCCACCTCCACAGAAGCAGCCCAGCTGCACCTTCAGGCCCACTCACCAGGACTGGAGAGGTATAGCTTTCAGACCCCTACTGGCTGCAGCTCGTCCATCAGGAGATCATTTGTTCAGTTAGCGTGAGCAGTCGCTAAGCTCAGCGTGAGTCTTTGAGAGCTTGTCTGAGATGATAGTTTGCTTTTTTTCTGGGGCTATGATTTCTGTCGTCTGATGCTATTAGCAGGTGTTGAAACAGTGTGAACAGGCCTAGAGGCTGTGAAGCTTTTTGATTGTGAAGCCTCGGCTTTTTGGATGGAGTGCGCTGTTTGAGGACGGTGATTACTGTGGCGTATAATTTGGTGCCCAGGCTGGTTTGAGAGTTTGAGGTCTGCGCTCAGCACGAGGCAGGCTGAGGCAAGACGGCTCCTGAGGCAGTCGCCTGCAGGAGCTATTAAGATGAAACGCTGAAGCACGTTTGCTGTTAGTTAAGCCAGCTGAATAAATCATGTGCTTGCAGGGAGCTTAGAGCAGCTTTCTTGCCTCCTTTTATTTCATCTCTTTCTCTCTTAAACCTTAAATTGCATGGAAGTCTTCTGGCAAGGCCACCTCTTTCAAGTGGATTTGCTCACCGTTCGCTCCATTCTGTGTAAATGTGTGATTATGCTTTAATCAGGCCTGCGGACAAATTCCATGTCACAATAATTTCACAAGATATCATTAGTCTAACAATGGATGTGAAACATTCTATTTAGTTCAGCACTAAAATTTCCATTGGCTTTGTACATTCGACAAGGTTCCTTGGCAAAAATTCACAAGGTAGTCTAGGCACATATTGGATGGTGTTACAGTTCATTTTAATAACTCTGTCTAGGTTAATAGGAGTCAGTCAATTAATTAAACTTTTAATAAGTGTCATTATATTGCCACTTTAATACCACTTTGAAGCTATACCATACATTCTTCCATCATAATTCCCATATCTCGCGGACAGTATATGATATGATATATATATATATATATGATATGACCAAGGCATGTAAAATAAGCATTTGTCAATAGTGACTGGAGATCATTAAAAAAGTTGTTATGCATTTATATCCTCATAAGACCTGGTAATTTTTTTGTCCTCTGAAGGGGACATGGGTCTCCCAAAGATATTTCAAAAACTAAATAAGCTACCATGCTAAAACCTGTTGGGCCATGTAGAGGACACCCTGGCCTTTTCAGTGATGAGCTGTCAAATAATATACATTTATTATGTTTCTAAAGCCTGTAATTGATTTGTTTTAGGTATAAAACTGTTGTAGCTGGTTCTCAAAACCATTTTTATTGATATGCACAAATGTTTAACTACCTTACAGCATACTTTTTTTAAATGTCCTTCATAGTGGACATTGGGACTTATTAAATCTGGTTTTATATATAATTAATGATGTCACAGGTGACAGGAATTTGACTAAGGCAGAGAAAATATTGCTCTGTAAGCTCTGTAAACATGTAAACATGTAAATTCATTACTATTTTTGTTATTAATTACTATTTTGTTTTTAATTTATTAGAAAATGTTATGGAATTGTACATTTTAAAAATAGAACATTAAAATGAAATGGATCATTAGAGACATTGGGTACTACGTGTGGAAAGTGTGAAACTTTGGCTCAAGGTTTGGAGTGATTAACGCAGGTTTAGCTAGTGTGCCTTAAAACTGTTTAAACCTGGATTTTAAATTTTTTTATTTTAATGGAAAATAAAAAGAATTAAATTTGGAATAAGTTATTATTTGTTTCTGTTTATGTTCATATACAGTGCATTTAAAATATTTCCTATGCTGCCAAAAGTGGTAATGGTATCAAAAAAGGTAAACAATGTTTGTTTACTCCGTTTTCATTTACATTATTTTCTAGAATTTAGTTGGTGGTGATGTTGTATAAGGGATTTTGGACTGACGCAGAACAGGAAACGAGAAATGTTCAACAATGTTCTGGTGTCTACTATAAAGAACATTACATAAAAATAATTGTTTTTGAAAAAAAAATTTTTTTCATCTAGTAGACTTATTTTATGTTGAAATTACTGAAATTCTTAAACTTTATTTTTTCTGGGTCTCAGGAGGATATAGAAAAATAATTAATTGTACTTGGATCCAACAAACCAGGCATTCCTGGATCAACATAACTCATAACAATGTTTTCTTTAGGACATTACTATCCTTTGACTGATTAGTAAGGTTGTAATCATCGTTTTAGGTTAGTTGTATCAGCTATTCATAGTTTGGACCATGTGGCTTTTCTCAAGTGCTGAGGTAGAGGTTGTTCACGCTACCTTGTCGAAGGTTTTGGACACCTGTTCTTCCCACATTTCCATTGAAATCACAGGCCTTAATAGGGGTTTGTCCAGTAGTTGCTTCAGCAGCAGCCTCTTCTCTTCTGGGAAGCGTTACACTAGATCTTTGAACATCACTGTGAATATTTGAGTGCTTTCAGCCACAAGTGGATTAGTGTGGTTAGATACTGAAGCTGAATGCCTTGTGCTGAATCACAAACAGCATCCTAAAGCAGCTCAGTCACTCCAATCACTCCCGAGCCCAGTGCTGAGGGGTTTGTAACCCTCTATCCGACACTCAGCTTTGGTTGTTTTGATCTTGGACTCGTGTGTGGCTGCTCCAGAGCCTCATTTTATTGGTAATGCTTTTCTAGATACTTTCTGGATAGTGTATATTAAGCTTCAGTCATTAGCAGGTGCCAGCACACTGCAAAAATCATATCGTGTCAAGTGACATCTAGTTAGTACATCTAGTATTTCTTATATATGTGGGCCTACTATAAGATTATTTAACTTATTTCTAAACATATATTGTTGTTTTATGTGATTTTAAGTTATCTTACTATATTGGCTGATCTCTGGAAAATGAAGCAAATATGAATCAGAGATCATGATGTATATATTTTATCTGTGCCCTAACATATGATTTCTGAGAAAGGGAGAGGTAAAACATGAAATCATTGGTTATTATTGGTTATTATTATGCATGTTACTATAATCAAAAATCTGAAGATGTTTTAGAGGTGGGCCAAAGTCACTATATCTATTATATATACATAAAAGTCTGCAGTGGTCATCCCAAAACGTATTGTGGTATATCGACCTGTTGGGCCAAAGTCACTTCATCTATTATATATATATATATATATAATAGTCTGCAATAGTCTGCAGTGGTCTGCAGTGGTCATCCCAAAACATATTGTGGTATATCGACCTGTTGTGTGCTGTGTGTTGTCCATAAGCTTATTCCTTCTAGCAGAAATGTTCTACAGACCTTAATCTATGTACCCCAGTGGCCTGTAGTCCACTCTGAATGCATGGTGAACACGTGTAATGCTGTCTGATTAGTGTAATTACTTTCAAATAGGCTTTATGCCCCTTGCAGCTGTTCACTGGAAACCGCAGAGAAAAGCAAGTGGGCCTTCTGGACTTTGTAGCAGTTTTGGAACTTTTTTTTAATTTTACTTTGCAATCCTATTTCCTTTAAAACCTTGTCCATTTCTTGCATATTAATTTTCTTTCCCAGAACTTGGATTTCTGCCACCAGATGGCACCAACTCTATTCAATTTTGTATTCAACGCTAAACAGTTTAACAGTAGTTGTAGAAAGGACAGCTATGATAAAATGGGTCATTAAATGTTCAATTGAGAGGTCTTTGATTCAGAGGAGTTGGTAATTGCAGCCTGAGGCTGGAATATTTTCAGTGTAAAACAGTGAGCAGATGAAGTTTTCAGCAGGAACCAGGCATAAACTAATTTGCATTTTATCACATTTATATTTATATTACTCGCTCCTGAAATTTGTTAGTTCTTACACAGGTTTTTACCGAGCAGATCAACAACAGATTAAATTGTAGTACTGGACAGCTGCAGGCACACACCACTGAGCTTTACAGCAAAAGGTGCAGTGACATTGCTCGAAGGAGGCAGCGATCCACATTGGTCTGAGAAATCATGATTCAGCTGTATTGATTTTGCAATATCATGATAGATTATAGTGGATTATACTAATATTTTTTTTAAATCGTCGCTGTCCAATGAAAAACATTTTTTTGATTTTGAGTTTTCCACATAATTTGAACGCACCAATGATTGTTTACATTGTGTCAAAATTTCATGCTGAGTGGACCAATAGAAATGCTCCAAAATAGCTTGGAATATATTCTAGTTCCATTGACATTACATTGAAAGTAAAGTATGTTTTTGGTCTCTCCTGTAAAGTTGCAATTTTGAAAATACTTGTTTTTCATTGGACAGTGATGATTTTTAAAAAAAATATTAGTATAATCCACTATAATCTATCATGATATTGCAAAATCAATACAGCTGAATTTTACAGACCAATGTGCATCATGAGGCATCATTGCCTCCTTCGAGCAATGTCACTGCACCTTTTACTTTCAATGTAAGTCAATGGAACCAGAATATTTTCCAGGCTATTTTGGAGCATTTCTATTGGTCCATTCAGCATGAAATTTTCACACAATATAGACAATCATTGGTGTATATATATATATATATATATATATATATATATATATATATATATATATATATATATATATATATATATATATATATATAGCAAGGTGACATCCACACTTAATATATATATGTAAAGAATAAAGAATCAGTCATTTTTTCACCTCACAAGAGTCCACCTTGATCCTTGATTGGTTCCTATCTCCCCTGTTATGTGTTCCAGCTAGCCAATCAGCGTTTGCCTACTTTGCCTTTGCTCTCTATGAGAAATGGAGTCTGCATATTAAACTCACAGGCTTGGTGCATGTCCATCATTTTCCCCTTAAAAACAAACATTAACTGTGGAATGTCACACATAAAAATGGTCCGTAGGCCTGTTTTCTTGGAGCAAGTCCAAAACATTCAAATTCTGGTGTCCTCAAATGTGCTCTAGATAGAATTTGGCTCAACAGATGTGAAAAGATCCGTGAAATTCAAGAATGCTCAATGCATTGCAGTTTTGAACATGCTGCTTTCAGTTAGTATAAACATAAAACATTAAAAATGTGTCTTGAAGGTAAATATGACTGTTGTGATTACAAACCACACCTGTAGTTATTTGCTTTATTTTTTGTAAGCAGTTGTTTAATTATTGTTCTGTTTTATTCTTTAAAACATGAAGCTCAAAATCATACAATACAATTTGGGTGGTGCTTTTATATAAAATTAACTCTCAACAGACTCACTGAGCACTGACAATAACATTTCAGTGATGTAGCTGTGAAGCACCTGAATACATTAATATAGTAGATTAATTGGTAGACTATTAATTAGCTAATTAAATTAAACTGGTTAATTGGTTAATCTGCTGAATTCAGTTGTTTTATTTGATCTTAAGGGTTCATACCCGTGTTAATGAGAAAATTCACTGAGCACGTAATAGTCTCAAAAATCTTTTGAGACATGCTGCTAACCATATCCTGTTACTGGAGTTTAACTGGTTTAGGTTTGGATTTAATTTTGAGTTGAGGTTGATGTTAAAATTAAGGTTAGAGTTAGGATAAGGGCCAGAGTGTAGGGTAGGATTAGGTTTTGGGTGGAGATTGATGTTAAGGTTAAGGTAATTTGACTAGGGCCCCAAAACCTTTAGTGTCCAGCTGTACATGTGGGGCTCCCGCACTTTACTAATAATATTTCAGCAGCTGTGAGAGTGGCTAAAAGTGGATTCCTCTGTCATGAACATCGAGAAAAATGTGAGAAATGCTTAATAATATATATCAGAGGTTAAGATGCTATCCTTTTCTATCTGGGTTGAGCCGTCTCAAGATTGTGAAAAGTCCTAGACTCCAAAAATAACACTAGTCCCCCTTTAGAACATCCCCTTAGGCTTTTAGAAGCCATGGTGTTCATTTTCCAGATCTGATGGGGAAGATTTTCAAGATTATATTTTATATTTTGTATTTATTTGTATTCAAAAAGATCAGAAATAGCTAATTATATGTCTTTTTTATTTTCAGCAACATGTTCAAAGAACATGCAATATACATGCGAAGTCCACACAAAGCCACACCCCTACTCATATATCCCTCACTGATGTGTAACAGATAGCTTCACAAATCCCTAAAAGGCTCTGCTATTCTCTGCTGATTTACTGTAGCAGGTCATATTTCCCATTTTGCTGGCACTGGCCCAGTTTCCTGACACACATATTGGCACACTTTTTCGATCTCTTGGCGGGGCACACATTTCACAGATCAATAAGCCGCAAATGCCCAGGCAGGCAGAGTAAAGGGGGGGTGCCTGTATTATTTATGTGTTCTGTCTTTGGCTCTGGCCACTCTGATGTCTCTGTAATCGCCTCCAAGAAATATGAATGCTGTTTTATTGGCTGTGGCTTGTTTGTATCACTCGTATTGTTTATGCATAGACATGATGTGTTGTTTTGATTGAATACATGTAGGGCTTCATTCCAAAATACATCATAGACCACTTTCTAGAATGTTCTCGGTTTTCATTTTTTATGTATGCAATAATAAATATCTCCTTTATTAAAAAATTCAAATATGTACTCTGTCAAATGTCAGATACGTCATGTGACTTCTTGTATGCAAAGTTGTTATAAATGGATAAACAGCATTTTATAATAAAACTCTTAGATTGCAGTACTCTTGATGGTGTATCAGAAAATACATTATTTCAAATGAGTGTATATAATTTTACCCAAATATATTTATGCATTTTAGATAATGTTAGAAAATATTTACTGTCAAGTCCCACAATTGGGAATATCTATCATTGGCTTGAATAAAAAAATCAATAAATAAGTGAACCTTATGTGCATATTAGGGCTGTTTATTGGCAAGAACCTGGTGATACAATACAATGATACAGCGCTCACGATTCCATGTATCATGATATATTGCAATATTGCAAGCAAAGTTTTGCAATTTTTTAAATCCTAAAACACACCAATATATGAACAGGTTTGCCAATGCTCACAATAGCATTGCACCCTTGTGCTGCTTGTTACTGTTGGAGTGGAGCTGAAAATGGATTACAACACTGCCATCTAGTGGTCAGAGGTTTAAACACTTACACACAATGATTCACTGTCTGCCAGGAATCTGTGTATCGATACTGTGTTTTTAAGAATCGATACAGTATCACAAAATATAATATCCCGGTATTTGATATTTTGATGTTTTCTTGCACCCCTAGTGCATATTATGTGATATTAATTTTGCACAGGCCAGTACTGTGATAATGATGAACAGATTGCAATGATAAGTTCTTATCAGCTCTTAAACCACTCACTTAGTTACATTAAATTGCCATTTTCAATATTTATGTTTGTTAAAAGAGAACTACAGAACATGCATTAGCAATATCAGAGACTGTTCAGGCCTGTGTGCAATAAATAAAGAAATAAATTGCTACGCTTCTTATTTGCATACTCTGTGATATTACTGTCGCAGAGACCAATATTGTGACAAATGACTAGCAACGATTAATGAGTAGAAACTCTCTAGAGACTGAATTTGGATCATTTAAATGTGTGAAAACAGACATCTGCTGCATCACATACTGACTGTTACTGCACTCACTGAGCGGTAAGTCTTGTAATGCTGTGTAGTGATGATGTGTGATGTGTAAGCAGCGCATGCAGTGCAGGTCTGCAGTGTGTGCTACCTTTACTGCTTTGTCTGCACTGAGCTAATGGAGCACACCTCAGGCTGGCTGTAGGCAGGGGGTAGAAGCCAGGGCAGTGGGTTGGAGGATGCAGCAGCGACAGTGGGCAGAGGAGAGACAGCAGGAGAGTAGGGTGGGGGGCTGCAGCATTGGAAGTGGGCTCGGGGCTGCATTAGTACTGTGCATTGGGGGCTGCAGCAGTGCCGTGGGCTGGGGGCTGCAGTAGTGCTGTGGGCTGGGGGGCTGCAGCAGTGCTGTGGGCTGTGGGCTGCAGTGCTTAAGGTGATACTGACCTTCCCGCAGCAGACCACTCAACAACATGACAAGAGATACCCTTCCTCTCTCTCTCTCCTTATTTCTGCTACTTTTTTATGAATGCATTTCTCAATGTCTCCCTGAATGCATGCACACACATTTACATACCTAACATACCATAATAATGGTAATAATATAATAATATCCAATAGTTCAAGACTGCAAACTAGATTAAAAGTCTGAAGATGGAACATTTCAGTTAATGTAAATCAGTGGTGCCCAGTTTTTAGGGTGGGTTTGGCTATAGGTTTGCAATCTAACAAAGCAGGAACACACATGATCAGCTGTTTGAAGACTGAGGTCCGCTAATGAAATGAGTAGAATCAGCTGCACTTCAGCTTGTTTGGAATGAAAACCACATGGATAAGACTGTGGATAAGATTGGATACCCCTGTTGTAAACATTCACATTAACATATTTGGCCAAATTAAAACAGAAAGTGAAAGTGGGGGTCTTCCAGGTGAGTCCAAGAGAGCATAACTGGCCTTACTCTCGCTCCGTGAGCCGGGCATCTGTTTGCTGATGTAGCAGTTATCGTTCTGACCCTGGCGTGCTGAGCTGCCCAAAGATTGGCTTCATGCGTCTTAGGAAAAGCGCAAGCTAGTCTCCACTCTCCCAGCATGCTAGCGTTGTGTGATGAGCTAACTATAGTTGGGCATTGGTTATAGCAGCGTACTGGTGTAGCAGTGGTCGGTTTGAGCATCTGCTATCCAGTATTCTGTTTATTTTCTTGAGTGGTAGTGTTGTATCTTCGTCTTTTTGCCATCAGAATGAAGAGGGAGACCAGTCCAGGGTTAAAGCCTGTTTATTTTGGGATTGCGGTACCGTCTTCTCACACCCTGGTCTGTTCCTGATCAGAAGCTGGTCTGAACCTGATCAGAAGCTGGTCAGAAGCTGGTCAGAAGCTGGTCTGCCTAAGCTGTATGGCCTCTTTATAGGTCCGTCCCTCCATTCCTCGGCTCCGGGCTGTCTCTGGGCCATGCGTAAACTTCCTGGGTGGAGGGGTTCTCGAGCCCAGGGTTGCCTGTCATAAAGGCCCCCCACTGCCGGGGTTTACAAAGCCAGGACATTCTCGCACTGTTCTCTGGCTATGTGTCTAATAAGATTAATACAAGCTATAAGTTATATAAAAAAAGATACAACAGTAGGGACTATATATATATTGGCACCAAGTTATCGGTTGTACTTTGGTTGTAATATCACTATCTGTATAATACTGATAATATTGATAATGCTAATTAAGTTTCTTTTAACTGCCAACACTGTCTATTTAACAATACTAGTAGTAGATCTTCAGTTACTACTAGTTCAGCCAAGTTCAGCCTCAGACTGACCCGGTGTTACGTGTGAACTCTTGGGAATCCTGTCAAGAAACTGAATACTACAGCTGCAAGACATAGGCAAAATATCATATCTTGACACCTATTACAAACTCTTTACACAAAATTGTTCAAATGCATGAAATAAATGACATGACTACAGTTATTGTAGAATTATATAAAAGCCTTTGAAAAAACCCAGCTGGAACATTTGATATTTGGTCATTTAAATATTTTACTACATTTATTGAGTGATATAACAATTAACAGACAATATACTCTAGTGGAGACATCATATTTTTGTTAGTTTAGAATTGAGCGGTGCAGCATACTATTACACTGTACTGATAAGAGGCATTCATCAGAATTCTGTTGTGCACAAAACATAGTTACCAAAGTAAAGCCTACACATCTTCTGGGAGTTAGGAACAGTCAGTTTTTTTCAGTGCACAGTAACCATGGAAAGTGCTGAAGCGTCCTACAGGGTTGACAAGGAGACTTTTGTCCCTTTATTTGTCCCACATTTTAACCTTCCTTTTGTGGGTACACAATAGAAGCTTTTCTTTAGGAGTTTCTGCATTTTGAGAGCATTTGGGGAGCAGTGCAGGTGCAGACAAGATCATAGATACCAGCCATCCTCTTTTTATTATTTACCATTTTATTATTGACAGTTAAAAATGGTGCTTGAAAAAAAACATCACATTTGGAATCTACAGCTTTCTGAGACACTGTTGTTTGAGCAGAAGCATTTTATGTCTATCCTATATAAAATGTGAAAAATGAAACATATTAACATATTGGGAAATAGCAGGGGCGCCCAAACCTTTGCAAACGACTGTATGTCAGCATATCAACACATTATTCTCATCAACACAGTATCGATACACAGATTCGTGGCAGACAGTGAATTATTGTGTGTTGTGTTTAAACCTCTGACCACTAGATGACAGTGTTGTAACCCATTTTCAGCTCCACTCCAACATAAACAAGCAGCACAAGGATGCAGTGCTATAATAAGCATTGGCAAACCTGTTCTTATAGTGGTGTGTTTTAATAGTAGGATTAGAAAAATCGCGGTATATCACTTTGCTTGCAGTATCGCAGTATATCGTGATATATTGAATCGTGATCGCTGTATCACGATACATATTGTATCGGCAGGTTTTTGCCAATACACAGCCCTAATAGCAACGCTAAACAAAAACTGCAGTACAGTCTCATTAGACTGGACAAGATTTTTACTAAAAACTTGTCCAACCTCACAGCAGGTGGTACTACAGAACTGAAAGGTAACAGCATAAAAAATTCATTGTGAAGAGAAGAGAAGGCATCAAACTTTTGATGTGCAGAATAGGCGATTCTGGGGATTTGTTGAATGGTTTTCTCTCTTAGCAGCCCCTCCACAGTCAGACTGAGGAGGGGCTGTTGACCTGCAGGTGACTGATGACATTGGACCTGAATGGCTCCATTGTGAAGAATGAGGGATGGAGGACAGAAGATAAGAGCTTGTTACGCTGATGTTGGCAGGCCTCACGTGACTGCAATAATCACTGAAAGTGCCCACTCTCTCCTCTCCTGTTAAGGGGATTCTACACTGTATTTAGACTCTCGGGTCTAATCAGCAATGATTTTTCTGCCTAACAGTGCATTGTCTCTGTGTTGGCTCCTCGCTCTGATTAAAGGTGATAAAGCTGACCTTTCCCTCGAGTAGCGTCACGGTTCCGAATATATGAATATGAAAGTGATTTTAGTGAATATTCATTTGCATATGTTAAAGCCCTTATCATGGAACTAGCAAGAATGTGAGAAGGACCAGCTACTTTTACATGGATTCTTAACCATTGTGTGAAAAACTCTCTGGTATTCAGGGGGTCCAGTGTTTTCCCCCCACTCACTACAGTGGCACGGATGCTTATTTTAACAATTCATCTTCTAAAGATGCTCTTTTCTAGTTTGGTAATGCTCTCTTTTACATATAAACTAAGATCTTACACACTTCCTCTCCTGTCTGAGAAATAAGTGCAATTCATTTAACAACCACTAAGTCTTACTTACTGGAACCTTGGAAGCCCAAGTCTTGGCTTTGCTCCTTTGTAAACGAACACCACTCCATGGCATTCAAGCAAAATGTGTAGAAGTATTATTAATAATAAAAAAAGCAGCATAAACACTTTATAGCTCATAATGTAATGCCTATCATCACTGCCCTTGGCAGCCTTATTCAGGCTGCATGAGTCAATCAGTTATTTTTAGTTTTCCTAAAACAAGTTTATTGAAAATAAGTAAGAAATATTTATTTTTCACCTTCATTAATGACTGCAAAATTATTTATCATTCATAATTATGACGGCATGGTGGTGTAGTGGTTAGTACGGTGGTGTAGTGGTTAGTATGGTGGTGTAGTGGTTAGTATGGTGGTGTAGTGGTTAGTACGGTGGTGTAGTGGTTAGTATGGTGGTGTAGTGGTTAGTATGGTGGTGTAGTGGTTAGTATGGTGGTGTAGTGGTAAGCACTGTTGCCTCATGGCAAGACGATCCGGGTTGGATTCCCGGTCCGGGCCGTTCTGTGTGGAGTGTGTATGTTCTCTCTGTGCTTGAGTGGGTTTCCTCCAGGTACTCTGGTTTCCTCCCACAGTCCAAACACATGTAGTCAGGTTGATTGGTCACTCTAAATTACCCCTAGGTGTGAGTGAGTGTTGTATTCAATAGACTGGCGGACTGTCCATGGTGTACCCCGCCTTCGCTAGATGACACTGGGATTGGCTCCAGCCCACCCGTGACCCCAACCAGCAGGATAAAGTGGCAGATAATAGATGGATGGATGGCTTTATAATTATTCATCAATTACCAATTAATCAATTATCAATTGTTCATAAATGATTAATGTACCATCTGAACAATTTTTAAATATTATATTAATAGTTTTTAGCTAATTTTACAAATTGCTTCTTCAAAGGTAACAATTTTAGGGGGTTTAAAGTTCACCTGTGTACCTACATTAACTTTGTTTGGTGTGGGTCATCTAAAACATGACCCAGGTGACCACTCACATGGTTTATTTTAAAAGGATTGACATAAGTACACTTTTTAAGATGACTTAATGTCGAATTCTTATTCTCAACCACAATTTCTGGCCAGTGGACATAAAACACTACTGGGGCTCTAGGCTTGGTTACGCAAGGGTCACTGTTGAATGCTTGCCAGTTTTTACTCTTCCAAGCTCTATTGAACTTAAGAACTTCTGAACTTTAAGCAACTCGAACACTGAGAAATATTAATTGATTAATAATGGCATGTAGACATGGCATATCATAGCTTCATCTCTATTACCCTGCATGTTCTTTATTCTTTTCATCTCTTGTAGATTCGCAGAGACACAAACAGCTGCAAAACCCAATACCCACACCAAAAAAACAGGCCCATTAAGCTGCTATTCAATGTCAGCATGCAAATGCTAATGCAGCATTGGATTCCAAGCTGGAATGCCACGCTTGTCTTTTGCTATGGGACTGCGCTCAATGAATGAGTGTCAGTTTGATCAGTTATGTGTGTTTCACATAGGCTTGCAGTAGTCCTGTTATATCAAAAGTCTACACCAGTACTGTTGTATGTGCAAAGGTCTGGCACGGCTACAGGTTTTCATTCCAGCAAAGTAGGAGCACGTATGATCAATTGTCTGAAACTTTGCAGATAAGACTGGACACCACTAGTTATTCCAGACAAATGAAGCACAGTTGCAGATGTCCTGAAGCTCTGGAGCTGCACCTTAAAAAGTTTTGTATAGTCACTTTCAAACTAAAGATGTGAGAAGTCTGCATAGACAGAGAGATTCTAGCCCCAGATCAGCACCCCAGCACTGAAAAGTTTAATGAAAGCACCCTCAGCAGTGCTCCTCACCCCTACATTGTCACGGTGGTTCCTCAGGGGTGCTAGTCTGAGTATTAATGACCTGTTCTGTCTGCCCCCAGCTGCTTTTGCTCTTGTAGTGGTTGCCCCTGTTGTCTGAGGAGCAGAGGAGCCTCAGAAAGCCTGTCTGCGTTTGGAGACCAAACCAGACAGCACAATAAAATCAACCAGGCAGAAACACAAGGCCGCAGGGCAACTGAAAATAGTCTAGGATACCATGCTTCCATAGATAGGAATTCGCCAACAGTGAAAATTAAGTTAGGGCTATGGAACTGGTGTGGCACTCATAGTTTTTCAAAGCTTTTAGGCAATCCCACACATTCTTAAGATTATAGCTTCTAATTCAGGCTGCTTTAACTACTTTAGGAACCTATACAAAGACAATATATAGTCACTATATAGTCCAATAAAACAAGTCTCTCCAAAATGGTAACTTTACAGGGGAGGCCACAAAGATTCCTAACATTCAATGGAAGTTAATGTAAAGGGGCAGCCGCTGTGTTCAAGTGATACAGAAAAATGAAAATCTCAATAATAATTGATCTTAGTGATTTATGAACAACTTGAAGAACGACATAACTTTAAGAACCCCAATTTTGCGATGGTTGCCAAACGCCTTCTTAGTCTCCAAACTTACGAACTAGTTTCAAGTAGCTCATTGTTGACTCCGCCACCCTCATCAGCGCTAAATAGGCACTGCCAGTCGAGAACTGAACCACCGATTTGCATAAGTTTCCTCATTATTATGCCACAAATGTATTGTTATGTAAATAATTATAATTAAAAAAACAACAAATAAGGATTTACATTACTTTAATGTAAAAAATAAATGAAAACATTTCGCTTGCAATTGTTGTCTATAGCATGCCCAGCCTATAAACAGGCACACGGTTAACCTT
This sequence comes from Megaleporinus macrocephalus, assembly GCA_021613375.1. Lineage (NCBI taxonomy): Eukaryota > Metazoa > Chordata > Actinopteri > Characiformes > Anostomidae > Megaleporinus > Megaleporinus macrocephalus. Next base: position 40,891,432 of record CM038712.1, read on the forward strand.
TCAAGCACTGCATACCGGCCACGCAAACACAATTTTCCCCAGAATGAACTAAAAGCCAAATGCTCGAAGAATTAGAGAAAAAAACAAAGCATACTATTTTCCAAAGCTCGTGGAAATTCTACAGATAAAGAGAGAGAGCAGAAATGGGAGGAGATTGCTAGGAACATACGTCCCAATACTGTTCATCACATACTCACCTTTGTCAGCCTCCTCTTAGTAATTTATACGTACATAATTGATCCGTCAGTTTGATTGGTTGAGGTATAATAAGCTTAGTAAGCCAATGTGTAACATTTCTTTAGAAAATAGTCGGGCCATTAATTTACTACTACAACTGTTACACTGGAAGAAAGTGAATAAAAAGTATGTAATGTATATGTGTATATCAACAAATAATGTATTGCACTTTAAGCAGTTTAAACTGTTTGTTTCACGTGATTACGATGATTCCAACCTTGAAATAATAAAGTAACGTACATTTATGCGCAGTATTGAACTCAGGATCTTCAGAGTGGTCGGCAAGTTGCTTCCCACTACACTATAATACAATCAAACACTCATTTATTCAAGAAGTGTTCTGTTTACATAATTCAAACTGTTTGATATGATATTTGTTGACATTGGATGTAATATACGTGATGCAATTACGCTTTCAAAAGTGATTTTAAATCTTCATGAATTCATGTTTGTATAAATAAGTGTAGAACAATGTGTTTGTAAAAAGATGATTATTTGGTTTTTTAAGACGGAATTGCACGTGAACTTCACGGTAAGGAGAACTTACAGAGTTACGAGTGGGTCAGACTACTTCTGCAGTTACGAACGACTTTACGTACTATGTTAGTTATGAAGGCTTTCGGAAAACATTCATAATTTTAAGAATGTTCTTAAGTATGAAGTTACGAAGTACTTAGCGTTACGAACGTCTTGGGAAATGCACCTCGGTCAGTATTTCCTGAGATCCTGCAGTTATAAAGGTTTATTATTAAAGTTTTGTCACAATACCAAATTTAACAAGCTGTAATGCCAATATTATCATCCACTATAATTCTGTTTGGTCAGACCTCAATATTAGTGTACTTTACTGCTGAATATGATTTTTCATTCTTAATTGTCACAATTGTGAAACTCAAATAAACATTATGTCTTAAAAATAGGGTTCTGTGTCTGCAATTTGTAGTCTGCCCTTAATATTAGGAGTACTGGGTCTAAGCAGGTTATTCTAAGGGGGAAATGGGTAAACAATGGCAAACATTTTTCACATTTCACTCGAACCTCTAAATTATGAGGTTGTTAAAGAGTTGAAATATAAATATTGCTACATGTAAGCTTACACTGCTGTTATTGAATTGACCTGAAAAGACTAGCAAACTCACCATACCTCTCAGAAAACAGCAGTCCTTGCCAAGTCTTGTGGTTAAGTTGCTTTGGCTGTTCTAGCTTACACTGTTGAAGTTTAAAAAGATCATATTTTTATCATTTCATGTACGTAGAATCGTTTGCATTTTTACAGCTAAACAAAGGACAATATGTTTCAGGTGCAGCAGTGCCTATTTTCTAAGTCCATTCATTCGTCCCATAGAGAGAAACGTATACCTAGAGTTCCTAATATGGCCCATGACATCTATATTGGAGCACCTGGGCCTGTTCACTGTTAATTGACTCTTATTTTATTTGATTTTAATCAGTTCTCTTTACATAAAGATTGTTTATGTTACGATTTTTTTTAATAACCACTTTGCAAATTGTGGTACTGGGAACACGACACACATAATTGTAAGGAAATGTAAAAATAAAGTTGGTGCTAAATTCATGGCAGATTGATATCAACCAGATTCATCATCAGCCCAAATATATCTGTCCGCCTCTAATTACTATACTTTGATAAAGTGCTGACTTTGTAAAAAAGACGTAATAAGCTATTACTACAGATTTTTGAGACAGTAATTGATTACAGTAATGGGATGTGATGACCTTGACTGTACTTCCTGAGGAGGGGGAGACCGTTGGATCAGTGCCCAGTACTCAGAGATTACCCAGGCCTGAATGGTTGTGGTGGTTCAGTAGGAAAATGGAAAATGCATAGATAGTGAAAATAAACCCTTATTATCACAGTGTACCCAGAGGCCTGTTTTAGAATACGAGGTCTATACACCTTAACTTTTACAGATAGACTCGCTTTGAGAGTCTTATATGTGTACAAAGAACCGAGTCAGCAGTACCTCAATTGTAAGGATAAAGCAGGATCATGTGCACAGAATCTAAATGCTGGGCGAGTCATTGGACCAGGTTATATACAGCATCCGATCAGCCTTATGTGTGAAAGTGCTGAGTGCTTCATTCACGCTTCATTTGAACAAGTGAAAGCGAGAGAGAGAGTAATTGTAGTTTCTTGTTACTAGTTTCTAATGAGATACTGCAGTAGTTTGATGCTTAACAACCACAGAATGGGATCATTTCATAAAATGAATGTCTTGCTACAATTCTTTTTTACACTTCCCTGGATTTACACTCCTAAAAATAAACATTTTTTTCAGCAATGATCCATCAGAGCGATGAAGTTGAAGAACCTTCTTAAAGTTTAAAGATCCTTCATATAACATGATGGTCCCATACCAATTACAGCAAAAAGTACAAACTGTAATTCCAGACCAAGAACCCTCTATGAACCTTTATTTTTGAGAGTGTAACTCTTCGGAGGAAAAGAGAAATGACTGAGAGAACAAGGTCAGGGGAGCGTCTGGTAAAGAAATGGGCTTATTGTGTATGATCAATAGCACACTGATGTGGTTCCCAGCTCAGTACACCTACACAGCAATTGAGTAAAGGCAAGGTGAGAGAGGGCGCTAATGCTGCTTCCAGTACAGCACAAGGACAAGCACTGCAAATGCTTTGGGGTTATAGATACACTGAGAGGAGGAGGTGGAAGTGGAGCAAGGCTGTGAAATGAACAGACCACAAACAGCAGTTGTGGGTCCATGGGGACTGGTGTGTGCCTGAGAGAGAGTGACACAGAGAGAGTTAATGTAAAGGAGAGACATAGATAATGTGGTAAGGGGGGGGGGGGGGGGGGTAATGGAAAAAAGAGAGTGAGACAGAAAGAGGGTAAGAGAGAGAGAGTTGAGCAATGAGACAGAGTGGGCAGAGGAGAGGGATAGGTGGTAAGTGAGAGAGAGAGAGTGGTGGATAGACAGACAGAAAATGAGAAAGAGAGAGATGGAGAGAGTGGGTAGGGCGAGTGATAGTTAAAAGAGTGGGGTAAGGGAAGGGAGGGTGTAAGTAAGCAGGGAGAGATTGGGTAAGGTAGAGAGAGAGGGTAGAATTAGGGGAAAAGGGTCACTGGAGAAAGAGATAGAGCGGGTGATGAAGATACAGACAAAGAGAGTAAGTGGAGGTAAGTGAGAGGAAGAGAGAAAAAAGTGGATGAGAGAGAAAGGAAGAGCTGGAAGAGCATTAGTAAGAGAGAAAGAGATAGAGAAAGAGATAGAGCGGGTGATGAAGATACAGACAAAGAGAGTAAGTGGAGGTAAGGGAGAGGAAGAGAGAAAAAAGGATGGATGAGAGAGAAAGGAAGAGCTGGAAGAGCATTAGTAAGAGAGAAAGAGAGAGCTGGGGTAGGTGGGAGAGTGAGAGATAGTGAGTGGTTGAGGGAGAGAGAGAGTGAGTGGGTAAGGGGAAAAAGAGGGTAGGTGGAGAAAGAGATAGAGTGGGTGATAAAGATACAGAGAGAAAGATTGAGTGAGCGTAAAGGGAGAGGAAGAGGAAGAAAGAAAGTGGTTGAGAGAGAAAGGAAGAGTAAGCATTAGTAAGAGAGAAACAGAGAGCTGGGGTAAGCAGGAGAGAGAGATAGTGAGTGGTTGAAGGTGGGAGAGAGTGGGAAAGGGGAAAAGGGGATAGGTGGAGAAAGAGAGATAGAGTGGGTGATGAAGAAGCAGACAGAGACAGTGAGTAGAGGTAAAGGAAGAGGAAGAGAATAAAAGAGTGGAAGAGAGAGAAAGGAAGAGCAAGCAAGGGTAAGAGAGAAAGAGAGAGCTGGAGTAAGCAGGAGAGAGAGATAGTGAGTGGTTGAAGGTGGGAGAGGGTGGGTAAGGGGAAAAGGGGATAGGTGAAGAAAGAGAGATTGAGTGATGAAGAAACAGACAGAGAGAGTGATTAGAGGTAAAGAGAGAGGATGAGAAAGACAGAGTGGATCAGAGAGAAAGAGAGAGCTGGGGTAAGTGTAGGAGAGAGAGAGTGAGAGAGAGTGAGAGAGTGGTTGAGGGAGGGACAGGGAGAGAGTGGGGAGGGGGAGTCGAGCGTAGCTCTGCCAGTCAGCGTAAAATGAGAATAGAGCGCGTGCAGTGTGTAGTGTGGGCAGTGCTGGTGTGTCTCTGTGCCTCACAGCCCTCACTTTCTCCTCTCCTCCTCCACACACACGCTCGCTCTGACGCTAATGCTGGACTAACACGGTCACACGCGCATCCCTCTGGAGGACCCCCGACGCCGAGCCTTCACAATGGTGTTCATTGGCACAACTCTCAAATCTGTCATTAAGTACTTCAAGAAGAAGGGTAAGCTCCTCTCGCCTCGTGACTCCTCCAGCACCGTTAGGTTTATCTCATCAGTGCGGCTCAAGGTCAGGTACGCCTCCAGGTATTTTAAGGTGTGGGATGTTTCGTTACGGTGGGCTTCGTGCCTGTGTCTGCGAGAAGTGCAGCTGCTACAGAACGAAGGATGTCAGGATGAAGGCAGACGCTGCTTCAGAGTGACCTTGCTGCTTGAGACTCGGCAGTTAGCTGGATGGTGAAATGAGTTGGAAATTGTAATTAGACTAATGTTTAATTGCGCTTTGTCACACAGTTTCTCATTTGGTCTAATTAGGAATGCGTGAAGTTCTCGCCGAGAGCTATTTAGTGTCTATTGATGTTCATCCATTTTCATTAGTCTTATTCAGAGCCCCTCATTGAGAGCTCGGGTTTATTTTAGAAGCAGGAGATAATAGCAGGCTCTGGATAAGCGCCTGGCTTTATTTACTGACTTTGACAGTAAGGAGTCTTAGGAAATAAATGGAAATGGATGTTTATGATAGATTAGGGGTTTGTCCTAGCTAGTTATTTTCGACAAAGCAGTAAGCTCTCAGCCCCGGATTTTGTGTCACCTTGAAGTAGTGCTTCCAAACTGTTATCTTGAAAATGGATGCTTGCATATTGGAAGCTTGTAGACTAACAATTGTGGGTTGGGGAAACAGATGAATTAAACGGGATGGGAAGGGAATTTTCACTGGCTGTGGAAAGAGTACGATTAACATATTAGTACAAAAATCTAGAAATCTTAGATTATCGTTCTCCATTAAATATACCCCAACACTACTGTACACATTGCAGCTTCGGCATACTTCGTGTAGTTCCTGTAGTTTTCAGTTACGGTGGATTTTCACAGCTAGGAGTGGAAAATATGGCAAACAAAATATTGTGTTTACCCAGCAAAACAGTGGTGGTCTTTTAAAATTGGCTGTAAAACACTTTATCAATAATTTAGTTTTGAACTGGAATATCATCATTTAGAAGTTCTTTTTAATTAAACATACAGCTTAGTGAAGTGTATTGTGACTAAGGCTGCCACAGCTATTATATAATCACCTAATCACAATTACTTTTAGAGGCTCGCAATTAATTAAGACTAAAATAACCTTTTTTTTTCATATGTTAGATTTCTGCAACAAGCAGAATGTTAAGTTTGTGCGCTGGGTGTGCTGAGAATATGAACTAAAATAATAGAAAACAGGAAAATGTATCAGTGGGACATTAAACATGCTGAAATTGGTGTTATTAGCTGTGTAGCTAGAATAGTGTAGTGCAGGGGTACTTAATTAGAGTACAGTAAGGTCCAGTTAGAGGAGATTTCCTCAGACCAAGGTCCGGACCGTCATAATTTCTAACTTGTGTTATGATTCCGTGCCTTATTCTGTATATTTAAGTTACCTAGTATCAGCATCTTATACCATCAGCTACTGAAACACCAACACACCACACATATCGTTCAGTATATTTCAGTATATTTACTGTTTAAATGTTGAACTGAAACAAGGGCTTTAAGTGCATCTTAAAGTGTGTATTTATAGAGAAAGTAAGTAAAACGTGCGTCTTCTTGTTAACTCAGCTTCACAGATTAACCTGTTGGTTTTACAGAGCAGTATTCTCCAAAACTAGACGAGCAGGTCCATTCCAGAACCGTTCCTGTTAAACACTCAGTTTTCTCTGTTCACGTTTCTGTTTTTAGAGCTCCTTGTTCTTTCTGACTCGCTTTAGTCTCCGACTGCTGCTTCTCGCTTCGTACCTCGCCTGTACACACTCCAATTTGCACATAAATGATTGGCTGAGGAGTACCTTCAGTGATCTTACAGTGCACGCGATTGGTCTCTGAGTTCATTGCACCATAAAGCCCATAAAGACGAGAAACGCTCCACCGCTTAAAATAAACACAGTCAAAATTAAATAATTCTCAATGGTTTATTGGTTTGGGTCCGCGTTGGACAACTTCTGGGTCCAAATCTGGACCGTAGTCCGCCTATTAGTGACCCCTGGTGTAGTGCATCACTGTGAATGTTTATTACTATATGCTGTTGAGCCAACATAGCTAGTACGTAGGATAGCCATTCAGTTAATTTTGCAACCTCTGGCTTCTACTTCAATAGTTGCATGAAATAGACAATTCAATTGTTAATCTCAAGGATTTCAATAACATTTAATTGTCAGCTAAAATGTAATGATTGTCACAGGCCTATTTGTGATTTCTAATGATAGTAATGCCATATATCTGTGTCGCCCACCTCCACCAATAACTCATTCAATTCAAAACTTTGTATCGTCACCATTAACTGCCCCACTGACCTCTCGTTTCCCAGGATGCTATAATTTGAATGAATCAATATTCATCGACGTGCTCGTACAGCATGGTGATATGTCCGGCTCGGTTAAACCTGCCCCGAGGCTCTCTTGGTGTAATTGATTGTATAGTCTGGGTTACCAAGGCACCAGTCAGAAACACGCAGGTCCATTGAAGCAGAAATGCTTTACCGCTGCTTTATTGGTGCTTATGTAGATTCGCCTGTGCTCTCCGAGGTGGCCACAGCCTTGGAGACGGCACATGACTGCAGTTCCCAAATCTCCCTCACGTGCCTCCCGCTCTGCAGCTAGCACACTAAGATTCTCTTTCTTCCCTATCATAAATGAATCTCTTTCCAGAATCTAGCCTGAGGATGAAATTAAATGGGTCTGCAATTCAGGCTTGTAATTCAAAGGACCATATTGCATAGTTCTGGCTTTGTAGAGGCTGTGTGCCGCTTTCATCCTCATTGTTACTGACCACACTGATGAGGAAAACAGCCAGTGTTCAGCATTCAGGCCAGTTCATTTCAGTCTGGGCTGCAAAATACACAGTTAATGAACTTCAGTGAAATTTGCCAGGGTTAATTCAACGCTGGCGAATGCATAAACGTCTGACCTGTATGCTTTGCCGTCTGTTTCATTTCCAGCTGTGTCCAGTCTAGATGAGGAGAGCAAGTGGTCGGTGCACTACACAGCCCCCTGGCATCAGCAGGAGAATGTCTTTCTACCAGGGAGCAGACCACCCTGCGTGGAGGAGCTGCACCACCAGGCCAAGGTCAACCTCAAAACCGTCCTCAGAGGTGAGAAGGAGGAGCTAAACCACATTTGGATAAAAAGTGGAGATTAAGTAGGCCGCTGGATACTTTTAGAAATGTAGAACAGATCGTCATGGAGGATCCAAGGCAGTAAAATGTCAGGAAAAATGAGGAGAATCGCAGATTCATTTCTTCTGGCAGACGGCAGCGGGCTGTTACTCAAACTAGGACTAAGTTGTGTCACCTGAAGAGCTAAAAAGGAGCTTAAAATCAGGTTAACAGATCCTTTTCATTGATATAATTTAAACAGGGGTTGTTAAACCCAAAATATAGTCTACCCATATTTTAGCCCTATGCTCTATCACTTTTGTAAGACTGGAGCAAAGAAAATCTGGACTGTCTGTCTGAAGACTGGACTCCAGAACCACTTTTTAAAAGACTCCAATAATTTTTGGGTTGGTAATTTTTGGTTAGGTGGTGCTTGACTGACTTAAATAGTAACCAGCTCTGAATTATTACATTTAATTTCACTCAAACAGCTGAAGTCTCGATATACACATTTTAAGGTGGGCTTCCCAGTATTCTGTTTTGCTACATTTTTAGATTCATCCATTTTTTTATAGTTAGATTGTTGGTTTGTGTTATGACATATTATGCTCAAGATGTATTATTTTATTACAAACATTAACGGATTTAAAAACTACCATAACATATGTTGGTTATAATAAGCTCCATTGAAAACTGCTTGTGCATTGTAGTTACAGTGGAGCATCTCAAGGTAACTGCCGCTCGTTGATTTATAGTTGTTCTACAAATATTCTCCATTGTAATCTGCTGAAGATGCCAAAGGTGTTGATTTAAAAGCCATTTGAAAGTTGCTATTGAATGAGAAGGCTACAATTGCAGATTTTATCATAGCAACATACAGTGCACAAGCAGCTGGGCTTCAACTTGCACCACTATGCTTAGAACTAATGCGGTAACAACAGGGCTGGGAGTCTCTGATCCCAGGCATTTGGGAATCAGGTGTCGACTTGATTCCCAAGCTTTGGACATTCAAGTTTGTCTGCACCAGCACACATGGAGTGGATTCCAACGTCACTCTTTAGACAGCTTGAAAAGTTAAAAAAAGTTAAAAAGACAGTGAATATATTTTAATATTAAATTGGCTTTTATTCAGCTTCCTAAGTGCCAAAACTCCTACCTGCCTAAATCTCACAGAGGATAATCAGGTACGGTTTAGCTAGCCATCATAACGTTCATTTAGCTAGTATTAGCTCCCAACTGCTTTGCTAAGAAAAATAAGGTTATATAATTAAACTGATATCTTGGCTGTGTAGAACTGCATACTAAATCACAAACATATCAAAATAGTGCCATATTAGTTGATAATTAATTTCCATATTTTATGTGTAGTATAGTTGTAAAGATGTAAAGATTTACTTGTCACGCACACCATTAATTATAATAATGTATTGTGTAGTCATTATCATTAATTATAGTAATGTATTGTGTAGTCATTATGATTAATTATAGTAATGTATTGTGTAGTCATTATGATTAATTATAGTAATGTATTGTGTAGTCATTATGATTAATTATAGTAATGTATTGTGTAGTCATTATCATTAATTAATGTATTGTGTAGTCATTATGATTAATTATAGTAATGTATTGTGTAGTCATTATGATTAATTATAGTAATGTATTGTGTAGTCATTATCATTAATTAGAGTAATGTATTGTGTAGTCATTATCATTAATTAGAATAATGTATTATGTAGTCATTATCATTAATTAGAGTAATGTATTGTGTAGTCATTATGATTAATTATAGTAATGTATTGTGTAGTCATTATCATTAATTAGAGTAATGTATTGTGTAGCCATTATCATCCATATGGTATAATACCCTATCCTGTCATTTTCAGAATCAAGATTAAACAAAATTATTGTGTGGAACCAGCTTTTGGACTCAGAATTTGACTCCTTCTCTAGGATTGAAAAGGCCTAGTTAACGTTATTAAAAATGAGTGCTGTTCATAAATTGATAATGCTTTATATTACAGTCTCCAGAGTTTTGAGTATTAACAGGTAGGATATGGGTACAAGCTACAAAGTACTTAATCATTGTTTTGGAAGGCATTATGGTTAGCTCCATGGCAGTCTAACTAAATTACATTGAAATGGTCAACAAGTTCTAGCAGGTTCTAGTTGTTCAAGTAACACGGTGGTAACAGGATACAAACATACTTTAAATTTCACTGTAATGTCACATGTTTGAACGGTGCAATTTAGTTAGACGGTCTTGGAAGTTACTATCATGTTGGCCAAATCAAATATCTAGCACTATGTGGTTTGTACCTCGAACTTATCATTTATTTAGCTCTATTAGTGCCTTAATTTTGATGTTATATTTTTGAGTGTTGCAATTTGAAGTGTAATTATTAATTATTAATGCATAGTTTACATGTAAAATAGACAATGTGTAGACAATGGTGCCATGTATTTGGCATTCAGTAAGGAAAACAACAGCTAAAATCTCTAGCCTGTTTTTAAACCTATTTGGGGCCTGTCTCTGGTTCTGGAGAACCTACAGCCTCCATATTATTTACACAATACTCTCACACACACAACTACTCAGATATCAGCTGTTACTCAGTCAAAGTCTCCAAGACTGGGAATCATTAGAAAACTTCCCACAGCTCAATCCAAAACCTGCCACACTCGCACTATAACCAATGCAAAAGCAACCCCATCACAAATCACTTCTCTTCCCAAGTATAATGTCAGTTTTACAGCCTGGTAGTTACCAAGTGGGGGGGTTTATTTAAGGTCTGTCTCAAACCCTAGTGAGTGTCTAAGTAGGCTGTCTAGGTAGGCAGCTGTGTAAGTAGCAGCGCTCTCTCCTCATCTCTCCTCATAAAACAGATTACTGAGACGCTCTAGTTAGAGAGAGACTGTGTCACGGCTTGTTCCCGCTCACTGCAGCACGCGACCGGTGGTTTGGCTGGTTGCTTAGCTACCAGCCAGCATCCAAAACAATAGCCCGAGGCTTAAAAATCCGCTAGCATAAATGCTAATGTCTCGAGTATAAAAGTGTAAATGGTGAAGGACTCGTTACAGAGTTGATAATAAAATACTGTTTTGTGTGATTATATAACCAGAAACACATTAAAGCTCCAGAGAAAATCAAAATAACTCACATTTTAAAACCACTTCACTGCTCGTAGATTAGCCTGTGTTGCATCATGGGATTGTCTTAGCGGCTGAGGAAGCGTTCAATACTTTTTAAAAATCAGGTCTAAATAAGGTTTCCCAGTTGACAGCATGTTTAAGGTATGTAAGAATTGGGACAGTCTACATGTCGGGAGCGCATACTATGAAGTAAAATGCTGCCTATGTAGGAGATCACTAGGTATTGAGACCGTCTTGCCTTCCTTTGTTCTTTGCCAAAAAAGGATCTTGTATTTCATTGTGTTTCGTGTTTTGTACTTGAAGATCAGATATACAGCTTTTTAAATTCTTTTAACAATTATCTTTCCTAACTCTGCATTTGCTGCAGAACTGCTGGTTGTAATGGACCACTGCTCTCTCTTCTGAGTTTCTGGTCCTGTTTCTTCCTGTGTGTCTGAGCTGTCACGGTCACAGCAGGTGGAGCAGGTGGTGCACCTGAGCCCTCTAGTTTCTGTCTATTTTCTGCAAGCTCTAGCATCTTTGCGTTCGTGGCAGAGCAGTGAATACTTATTAGAACGCATCTGGTAGTTAACAGGGTTGAAAGTTTCCACTGCTCTGCATTAGTGTAAAGAATACCAAAGAAAAGCGTGTAACAAAACCCATATACAGGCGATACCTCGGCAATGTATTATTTATTGAAACAACTAGTGCATATCAATTAATCAGTTGAGTAACTGCAGACTTTGCACCTTCACTTTTCCTAAGTGTCTAGTAGAATGAAAATCGCTATCAGTGACTAAAAAACAGGAACAATTATGGATTTGAGGGTCAGGTCTGAGCACCTCTTCATGAGGAATACCTTTGTATTGATAGAATCTTTTCACGGATTCTGTCAAGAACCATCAATAAAGGGTTTAACATGGATCAAACCTGACCCCAAAAGTGCTGACATATGTAATATACAATACTGTGAACAAGTCAGAACGCATCCTTACTATATTTAGTTCCAGTCATAATAACATTTAAGGTGCAGTAGGCATTTTTAGTTTTAAACCTTCCAGAATTAACTTAAGAAGTACCATTTTGACATCAAAGATGTATCATGTTTTAAAAATATCCACTGTGGTCATCATGCTTACCACCAAGCACTAACCCATCCTATCTGTAATACCACTTTGTACCTCAAGAGGCGATAGATAGTCTCTGTATTGTTGAATCAGTCCATGAGAGGATGAAGAAACAGCTCTGCCTCTAGTAAAAGATTCTAATTCTAAGAAATTAGAAATAAAACTGAATATAGCAAGATTGGGACTTTACTCTTGCTTCAAATCTAAAAACATCCACAGGTATTTTTGTTCATCTTTCTGCTGTGAGAAGACACCTCATTGCTGTTATTGAGAAAAGGAAAGAGGCAAAAACAAAGAAAATACACAAAATCAATTAAAGATGCTGCTGATGTTCTCAAAACACTACACTGACCACTCCAGAATCCAGGCCTCAACATCACTGAATGTGTTTGGGATTATTTGTATCAAGATAAGCAGAAGATACAATAAACCTCTGAGACGAAAGCATAAAAGGCTTAAAAATCCCTGTAGATTTCTCGAACACAAATCTTCATAAAAAATGGAAGCATTTTAACTGGACATTGAATAAACAAAGGGTGTCTCTGATATTTGTACAGTGCTGTATGATTATGTAAGCATGCTTAGACCCATTATAATGGAAGGGCAGGGGCAGCAGCTTTTACCACATATTTTCAACCCGAACATTGATTGTTGTTACGTTTTGCTGTGGTAGCAATTATGTTTTTAATGCTCTGCATAAAAGCACTACACACTGGAAGCTTTGCTTGTTTGTTGTATTGCTTGGATGTTAGAGCTGCACAGCATGGACCAAAAACAAGCATTGGAATTTTATTGGTACTTCTTGCTATTGCAGTACACAATATGTATAACGTTGCTGTTCCAATGAAAACCATGCATATCTATTTTTGTTGATTGTAAGTTGTTTACATTTTTTGAACACACCAGTGGCTGTTGACATTGTGTAAAAATTTTATGACTAATGGACCAATAGAAATGCTCCAAAATAGTTTGGGAAAAATTCTGGCTCCATTGATTTACATTGAAAGTAAAGAATGTTTTGGCCTCTACTGTAAAGCTGCAATTTTGGAGATTCTTGTTATTCATTGGACAGCAATATATATATATATATATATATATATATATATATATATATATATATATATATATATATAAAGAATGGCCTTCATTATGCATTATTATGACTAATGCATTATAAGTGTTTTTGGATAACATAAATATACATATTCATCAAATCGCCCAGAGAAGCAATCATGCGGACCTGTTACCAGTCAGGATGGTCATGACAACGATATTCATCCCTACACATTCATAACCACACAAACCCAGAAAGCCTTTTTAAGAGGGAGAGGGTTTACGTGTGAGCTTAATGTGGTAAGTAAATGTGTTGCAGGGTGCCAGGGTAATGAGGCCACTAGTTAAGCCCCTTCTGCTGTGAGATTAATAGGAGATCCTTTACACGTGTTCACTGCTTCCTTTCTTCTGTACTACTAACACAGTGACGTGTTCTGGCTGATGACTGCTCTTTCTGCTGCTTGTTACTCTGTAAACAGGACTGAAACTGAAACTTGAAGTTAGCAGAAGGAGAATCAAATCTTATAGAACTGCATTGCTCGAACACGAGCGTTTGTAAACAGTGAGCACCAATTAACACTTCAACATGTTCATGCCCTATGCTGCACTCCTCTTTTTCTAATATTAATATACATTCTTTATATATTACTTCATTTATTTGCTATATTAGGAGAGGAAATCTTTACATACATTTTGGTTTAGTGCTAACAGACTACCGGAGCCATTCTATGAGTTTTTTTAAAACTCTGTTTTTCTATGATAATTATAATAATGAGAGTTATTTTAATTTGTTTCATATGGATCTAGTGATATTTATATTATTAACACGGCCAAGCAAATGTTATTTTCTCATGATTTACATTATTGATATCCTTTTCATGACGTTTTATTGAAATCATCTGTTATCATGATAATGGCATAAATATCTCAGGAAAAAAAAACTTTGTTTTGTTGTGATAATGATATAAACAACTAAAGCTCTCAAGAAAACAAATAAAAACAAATAAAAACAACTCTTTATTTTGGAAAACAGAACAGATTCACAGTCCATATGTAGAATTTTTAATTCACTGTTTTGCCATGTCACAAAAAACAACATATTGACATATATGCGCATAATCAGCCCACAATAGTTTAGCCCACCCTTTAATGCTGCAGTTACAAGAACAGCTTTGGGCTAGACCACTTAAATAATACATAATATTAAACTGTTTTATATATATTGTACAGTAACTAAAAACAGCCTGTTTAATTCGAAGTGATAATGTAATAATGAGTAAATTGGATGTGTAAAAATAAAATTTTTATAATATTTTGGCTAAAAACATCTGTGGGCTTGTTTTTCTGCTAATTGTAGCAACAATCCAAAATCACCACCTTCAGAAAATTATAATTTTTTAACCCTATATTGTGCATATGTACCTGTGGCCTGTTTCTTTATTATATGTATCTGTTCTTTAAGGGTTCTTTAGTAAAGGCAGTATTTCTTTACTGAACACAATACAGAGAACATTATGAGGGCAAAAATGAAAAATTGCTCTTAACTGTGGTGAAAAACAAGTTGCATATAGTGTAACTTATCTCCCATAAAGAAGTCACAAACTCACTGTGTAGTGCTTTAGAGGGTGGATGAATGAAAAAATATGAAAAAAAATATACAAACAAAAACTTTTCTACAGCTCCCTCTCAGCTCAAGGTCAGCACTTTCTTGCTAGTCACCCCTGTGTCACCTCTCTCTCTCTCTCTCTCTCTCTCTATATATATATATATATATATATATATATATATATACACACTAACGCTCAAAAGTTTGGGATCACAGTGAAATGTTCTTACTCACTTATTAGTAGAATGTTTTTCAGCTGTGCATCACAATTGAGCAAGAGTGTCCTAACAACCAATTAGTCCAATAACATCCTTAACTTGGATTGGCGGCCGTACCAGGAGATTTAGACAGAGGACTGAGAATTACTGATAATAGGACTATATGCAAAATAAGCCCCTATACAAAAATAGACTTTAATACAAACATTTTTATTCTTTAAAAATCATCTGATACACTTACATTAATTGTGAAATGGACAAAATTGTTTGTGAATTGCATGAAAATTGAGAGGTAGTATATATCTATATATATAAAACAAAACATAACGTACAGAACATAAGGCCTTAATAAATATTACCAGTGCGCACAAATATCAACATAAACTACCTTACCCTAGACACCCCCTCCCGCTGGCCTTGAGCCCTACGGCACACCTTAAGGCTGAGCTCAGACAGTACTGCGACCTTTTGCTGGTTCTGCTAGGGGTAGGCCTACAGGTAAATATTTCCCATACACGCACACACACGCGGTCTCTGGTGATAAACAACACCTATTGCCTCACATTCTTCACATATAGTGCTTTATTGAACCATATAGTGTTTCTATATTGCATCAACCGTGTTCTGCTGTCCTAAAAGTAAAAAACAAGGCTTTTTCAGCTTTATATAGAACATTTTTTGCTAAGGGCATCAGTCCTCAGTGAAATATTCTCCCTGAGCTCACAGGGACGGTGTCTAAACGCAGTGTTCTGTATGTTGCGAATGTAGGCCATGTACCTCGTGCTTGCGTTACCTGCTGAGGCTGCAAGTCTGGTGAACTCTCCGTCAGTACTAGCAGGTGGTCATTTCTACAGAAACGCTGCAGACTAATCTTGTACATTCTTGCTTTGATCAAACAATTCCTATTCATAGCTTTATGTGTTCCAGTACTGAAGTACTGAAGCAGAATCACGTTTTCTGGTCATTGTGGCTAAAAACAAGTGCTGGAGCTTTTCTGCAGTGCCCTACACGACTGAGGCCGCTTCAGATAGTAACTGAATCAGGTTGGTTGAGCTGCTCAGAATGAAGGATTATGAGCTGAAAAGATGAGGTAATTACCTTGGACCCTGCAAAAAGATAAAGGCTGTGGGGGGCACGGAGGAAAGTCAGGGGGGTGGGATTTTTTCTCAACAGGGTTTCATTAGAAAAGATGTCAGAGGAGATCACCAGCTGAAATAAATAGATGTGTCAGTGGCAGTGGGCGAAGGTGGAGACCCCCACTTTGAAGACCATTCATAACCCAACATTCATCTCTGACATATTGAGGTTAAACTCGTGCTCTCTTCGGGACGATGAATGACTTTGCTTATGCAGGTTTTTTGACCTTTATGCACGTTTTGTATTATGTTTTTTGATCTGGAACTGACTGGTTGCGCTTCTGGTGCTGTTTTTTTTTTTTTTTTGTGCTGTTCAGATTGATTGGTTGACGTTCTCCTCAGTTTCGCTTATGTGAAAGCACTCCACAGCAAACAAAGAAAGCCAATCACACAGACACAAGCTAGTTTGTTGTGTTAAAAGAAAATGAAGCTCCACTTTGAACAATGCACAGCTGTTTCTGTCCATCCATCCACTGTGAAAATTTCTAAAACTGAATTTTGAAGGTTTGGAAAAAGGCCTGCACATTTGTTTGAAACCTAAAGGGAAAGAGTGGAATACTGTGTGTATTTTATCACCAAATGCCTTTAATTTAAGTAAACCATAATTTTTTTATCCCTCATTTCAGTGTTTAACCTAATAACTACAGCCTTGTTGCAGAATGCTTTGCCTCACTGAGGTGGGCATATTGAGGTGAGAAAGTGATGTTTATGCATACCCTCTATGATACGGCCTATACCGTGTATGTTTACAGATTGCTGTTACCAGTAGATGCCAGTATAATGACAGAAATTCCAGTGTAGGAAATCAACAATATCCTGTTTGGAGAGCCTTCTTTATGAAGCTGCTGAGCACACGGGGTGCTGGTTGTTGCATGGTGAGAATGGGAGGGGGGAGATGAGCCTTCTTCAGTCTCTACTGCTGGGCTCTGCTGCTGGGCTCTCTTGGCTATGGAGTTGGTGTTGAGGGACCAGGTGAGGTTCTCAGTGATGCGGACACTGAGGAACTTTGTGGTCCTGATGATTTCCACAGCAGAGCCAGTAATGTTCGGGGTGGGGGGTGGTCACCTCGACCTCTTCAGAAGTCAACAACCATTTCCTTAGTTTTTTCCACCAGTTTGTTAGGCGCTGCACTTCCTCTCTGTATGCTGACTCATCATTCTTGCTAATCAGACCCAACACAGTCGTGTCATCAGCAAACTCGATAATGTGGTTTGTGCTGTACTTTGCAGTACAGTCGTGAGTCAGCAGAGTGAATAGTAGTGGACTGAGCACACAGCCCTAAGGGGCGCCGGTGCTCAGTTCGGTGGTGCTGGAGATGTTGCTACCTATCCTGACTGATTGAGGTCTCTCAGTCAGGAAATCCAGCACCCAGTTACAGAGGGAGGTGTTCAGGCCCAGCAGACTCAGTTTTCTGATTAGCTGCTGGGGGATGATGGCGTTGAATGCTGAACTGAAGTCTATAAACAGCAGTCTTACGTAGGTGTCTCTCTTGTCCAGGTGAGTGAGAGCAAGGTGAAGCGTGGTGGAGATGGCATCGCCTTTGAGCAGTTGGGGCGATATGCAAATGACAAACCTTTTGAAGCACTTCATGATGATGGGAGTGAAACATTTGTTTCTATGTTTGAAAATCGAACAATCTGATGTGCTGAATGTTCATGTTGGCTTCTCCACAGAATGTGACAAGCTGAGGAAAGATGGCTTCCGTAGCTCTCAGTACTACTCCCAAGGCCCGGCGTTCTCCTCACCTATCTTATCCAGTGAGCCTCTGGACCCAGATGAGACGGAGAAGACGAAAAAGGTAACCTTTATATATACTCTTCTCACAAACACATTATATACATTATAGGTTGATCAATAGTTTCACTGTCAGTTTACAGTCCAGTACATATAAATGATACATTACATTTAGACCATGCTAAATTTGAAAATTGGCAGCAATCATTTTTTGGACAATGCATGTAGAATATTTACCCACTAATAAAACATATTGAACCCATAAAATATCAAAGATTGTTTATTAACTTCTTGTTCAAGTCTGAGTAGACTGATAAATCAATGGAATTAGCCTATTTCAGCTGAGCAATATTACGGTCTCTTTAGTAGTTGAGTAGCTGAATACTGGTGCTGTATTGAACTTGCTTTGTGGCATAATGTCACATACAGTCATATGCAAAAGTTTGGGCACCCCTGGCAGTTCACAGTTGAAGCTGTGGCACATTTTATATCTGATGTATTATTGTTCCAGTATTGAAAACTTTAAAATCTTCAGTAAATAAATTATTTAACCTATTTAGGTTTTTCCCTGTATAACATCTGCTAACTTATTTTCAACAAAAAGAAGCACAAGGAAAATAAAAATGTTTGCATAAGACAGTAAATGGCATTGACTTAAAATTGAATATGTTTATGCTTAAATATTTCTTTATGAAATTGTTTATATACAATATCTATTAACTCCTTCTAACTGGCTTGCCATGTTGAGTGAGACTGTGTGTATTTAACATTATAATGTACGTGTTATTGTGTATGTAATTGGTACCAGTATAAGACTACTAATGGGAGTAAATGGACATTGAAAGTGAAGAAAGGACAGAATAAAAGGCAACTCTCAAAATACAAGACTGTATAACTTTTATGTCCCCTCACAAATTTATGAATTTACCAGTAAATGTCTCACTTTTACTTTGTACATAAGACAAAAATTACAACAGTTCATTTTTTCCTGTTTGTCTCATCAACAAAATGCCTGTTATGAATTTCTGGCTACCAATGATGGTTATACCATGCACATCTTTCTGAAGTGGATGACTGTACGGGCAATGTTAATACAGTCTGTGTAGTTTCCTAGCTTTTACCTCTTCAAGTTGTAACCATCTACTTTTATACACAAAAATTATAATTGAAAGTTTAACTTTTTTCAAACTTGAAACCATGTACACCAGTGGTCTTCAACCCACCTCCTGGAAATCTACCAACCTACTGGTTTCACCTCCAACCCCAATGAAACACACCTCATTCAGCTAATCTTGGACTTCTGAAGGCAGTAATCAGTTGGATCAGTTGGTGGGGTTGATCAGGGTTGGAGCTAAAGTCTGCAGGAAGGTACATCTCCAGGAACAAGGTTAAGGGCTGCTGGTGTAAAATGTTGTCTTACGCTGCCCTCTGGTGGAACATTAGCATTAGAACACAGTGACAGTCATACAGTGTTCGTAAACAGTAACAGATATGTTTGCTATTATTATGTATTCTACCTACATGAGGTATTTGTTTTTACATATCTTTCAAATTATTTATATCCTTCATATTTGTTTTCTCCCCTCATCCAAGCGGTCTAGTGTTCTAGACTGCTTGTCAGAATCCTGCTTCTCTCTCTGCTGTCATTTGACACCTTGGAGGAAAAAGGTACAGCTGGTTGTGCTGGCAGGAGGCTGTGGTAGCAGTGTGTTCCTTTTTGCGAAAGTGTGGCTCCTCATCCCGTCAAGCCCCTATAGCAGCTTTAGGCAGTAGCCTAGCCAGTGTTTGTGCCTTCCCACTACACCAATGCAGAATTTAATGATTACATTTAATAACCAGCATTTACCATCAGTTTACAGATCCCTTGTGTTTAAAAGACCTTTGTTTGACACTATGCTACAGTTCCAGTTGATAGTGTAATGTAATGTTGGTGCATACTGTTTTGTTTATTCTTGTACATTTCGTTACATTCCAACAAGTATGGAGACTCGGTGTGATGGTAAGCAGACTCTGTAACACAGTGCTCAAATTAGCATGAATAATTTACAGGCCTATGCCAGAGCATTCTGAGCTCGGAAATATGTCATTCACAATTTAGTGCCTGGAGGAAACAGAGTTCAAGAGAAGTGCAGAGTTCAGTTCCTCCTTCTATTTAGCTTCTCAACTGACAAAACTGGGGAAATGACCAAGTATGACGCAATTCCCTTCCCTGGAAATAGGCTCAATCCCGTCCTCTTCAAGCCTGAGTGCATGTGTTGTGTTCAGTCATCAGAGTCATCAGCTGAGGAGGAGAAACTTGTGTACTCTATGGGCCCTCAAACACCTCTGCTGGATAACATCTGTGACATGAGCACCCAGAGCAGCTGGAGCAAGAGTCATCCGTTACCAACGCCAGAGGAGAAGATGAGGCTGCAGGCTCAGTCTGTGGCCACCGACATCGTACCCATCAACATTACAGGTAGAACGTTATCTCTGAACAGTAGCTTAGCGATCATATATTATATTGCATTGAAAAAGATTTATTTTTAGTGTAGAAAGATAAGTATTTGGTTTATAGTATATAGTATTTAGTGTACCTGTGCTTGTGCAGGAGGAGGGACAACAATTTAAACATGATGAGTACAGTACAACCTAATGATGCTGTGTTTGTAATGAAACATGCAGTTGTTGAGCATTCTTTAATGGAGCAGGTTGTAAGATTTGGGGGGATTTATCATTGTGGGGGTTTCACTGGCATAGAATGAGCTCTTCAAATCTACATAGCAGTGGGTTATCTTTTAACTGAGGCTGTCAGTGTAGAGCCATAATGTTGCTACAGTAGCCCAGAACGGACAAACCACACACTGGCTGTAGAGAGTGTTATTCATGTTTCTCATGTTTACAATGATGCAGCTGCAACACCGGCTGTAAGACGGAGCTACTTATTCATCAGCTTTGTGTTTCACGTTTCTCGCTCTTGCTTGCAGCATTTATATTCTGGCACTGACACTCAACTTCTTATTTGCCAGCTTCTTTCCTGTTTCACTTTATTTGGTGCAGCAGATATTTTAACACCTCAAGCATGAGACTTATAACTGCTGCACCACATGAGGTGTAATGGGAAAATGAAAACAAGAAGTTGGCGAATGTCCTTATCAGAACATGTTGAAAGAACAGTGAGGATGTTTTGACAGCCCAAACAGTGAAATACAGATAATTCTGGACTGAATTATCATTAAAACACTCAATTACAATGCTGTACTAATGATATGAGCATGCTAGGGAGGGCTGCTTGATGTGTTGACTTAAATGTTAGAACAACGGTTCTGGTGAACCATTTTGTGTTGGAGGGTCATACTTATTATTTAGCACAAAAAATGGGTGAGTGGGGGTCTTCAGCACCTTACAATATGCAGCATCACCACTAGAGGCACACTGTTAATTTAAGTAATGACGATAGATAATAAAAAACAATAGAGGTAAATATTGTTATATTGCACCAAAAATATTTCCAAAATGCTTTAAATCCATTTGTAACTATTTTAGATATAATTAGTAAAAAATACAGCTGACATTTTTTTATTTATCTAGTCTCTATTTTATTTCTCACCAAAATTAGAGAAAATATTTATAATAATAATTTTATAAAATTTTATAAAAAGTTGGTCTTAGAGTTTTGGAACAAAACTTCTTAATTACATTACTTTTTTGAAACATTTTTCAGTGTTCAGTGAAATCATCAACATCTCTTATCCAGAAGATACTTGTTGTACATAACCACATTTGCCTGTTCTTAAAACTTCCTAACAGGCAAGAGTTTTGATCGTCAGGCGAGCTTTCGACGCACCTTGAGCAACACTGACACAGTAATACGGAGGTCAAAGAAGGTTAAGCGAAGGAAGACTATAACAGGAGTTCCAGACAACGTCCAGAGGGAGCTAGGTATGGCTGTGTGGGCTCTGTAGAACTCTTTTTAATTTCTGATACTGCAACAGCTTGAAGCTAAGCCTCAAAATGATCAACACAGATGTCTGACTGCATTTACTAAAACAAGTTATTAAAATGTCACTCCTTATTAACAACAAAATCTGGTTCCATTTGCCAAGTAACTATTAAATATACCCATTCCTTTCTTAATCATATTGTCATTATCATTTCTCCCATCAAAAAGAGGCATTCTGGCCTAATGCTGAAGTTTAATGTTATTTGTTGTATTATGTAGTATTCTGTAAGGCAGCATTGTAACCTTCAGCCTCAAAGATTCCAAAGAATTAAAAAATTAAAATCTTTTATCCAAAAAAGTAACCAGTGTTCTCCCACTACAGTACCCAGCATTCATTGTGTAAGGCCTTCTATTGCTAATCCAATTCTTATCATAGCCTAGCCCTAATCTCTAGGCTAATAATTACAAGCAAGCATTAATGTCATATACCTTGGTCCTGGTCATCAGCTAGCAAAAAAAGAAAAAAACAAAACAAATGGAACACCCCCAAATATCCACCCAAGACATTTCCTCCCACTTTCAATATACATCAACAGAAGAAGGTTTAAACTGGAAACCTGGCTCTGGAGTGTATAGTTAGAATGTTATAATTTTTACAACAGATGCATGTTTATAACAGGTGAAATTAACTTTATTGGCCGGACTTTGCCCTCTAATATCATCCTGTCTATGCTGTGTTCATTGATTCTTTTTCATTTAAATAATATCTAAACTAGGGCTGGGCGATAAAACGATAACGATAATTAACGTGAAATAACATTTCCTCAATAAAGCTGTAAGACATAGTCGATAGAAAGTTATCACAATATATATATATGTGTGAGTGTGTGTGTGTGTGTGTATGTGTGTGTGTGTGTGGTTAATACAGTTGTGTAATGTTCTATAGTACATTTGTCTATTTGTCTAAAAATAAAAAAACAATTTAAGAAAAAATGTAAATTTTGATATAGTGAAATAGTGATTTGATTTATATTGTGATATATATCCATATCGACTGATATGAAAAAATTATCGTGATAAGATTCTTTCCCATATCGCCCAGCCCTAATCTAAACATAAAAATAACTTCATAAAAGTAGACAGATGAGTACAGGTTGAATTATCAAAGAGTTGAATTTCACACTTTATTTTTATCTCGTTTTCTACAGCAGGACAAAATGACATCAGGACTCACTCTGTGTACATGCCAGGCCAGTACTCGACCCTTGGTCATGCAGGAAGTGTCAGCTCCACCCTGAAACACTCGCGTGATTCTGGGTGCCAGACAGAAGAAGTGAAGGTCGTCCCCCCATCCGTGCGCAGAATCCGTGCCCAACGGGGATGTGGCATCGCAGCTCAAATGGCCAACATCTCCCTGTCCTCCTCAGGCAGCATCTCCACCATGAGTGATTGCAATGGTGCCATCTTTTCTCCTCAACGTGACAGCAATGACCAAGGCTTTCACAGTCTGCCTCGTCAAAGTGCTAGAATCTCCTATCAACAGCATGAGCCCATGTTCACCAGTTCCCCTTACAAGATGGTCAATGGCTCCACAAGCTCCTTGCCCTATCAGGTTAACATGCAGCATGCCGGCCCAGCCTCTCAGCAGATGTTAGGTGATTCCAGAAAAAATGTCTCGATCACTCCCAAGTCTGACGAATTCCATGCTCTCCAGAATGGAATGCATAATGCAACACCAGGTTATATGATTCCCAGCCACAATAACAGCCCTGCCCCCTTCACTCCCAACAGCGTTCTGCAGAACTCGAGTAACTTTAGTTCTATCTACTCAGAGCAAAGCTTTGACAGAGAAGAGACCATTCAGTCTGTGCCATCTGGTCCTTCAGACCATCCCTTCAGCTCTGCTGGTACCTCTGTTTCTGCTGGCTCCTCTCGCTGCCATTCTCCAGCTTCCTTTCACACAGCGAGCCACACAGAGACAGAGTCCCAATGTAGCACCCTTAACGGAAGGAACTGCAACAGTTCCAGTGGAGTCCGCAGAGACTCTGACTTCTCTGAGAGCAGCAATCAAAGCTGCAGCACTCTGACCATTGACCAATGGACATATGAAAAGGCTCCCAAGGGTCAACACACCTCAAGCTGCTCCTCTCCTGTCAGTCACGCTTATAACAGTCTAGAACGTTCTCCAACCAAGACAGACTCCAGCTCCATGTTTTCTGTTGACACCGAGGGGTACTACACCTCCATGCACCTGGACTCAGGTCTCAAATCACATAGCCACGGTTGCATCAACAAAGCAGTTAACGCGAGACATAACCTGTACGAATGCAGGGAGCAT
Organism: Megaleporinus macrocephalus; assembly: GCA_021613375.1. NCBI lineage: Eukaryota > Metazoa > Chordata > Actinopteri > Characiformes > Anostomidae > Megaleporinus > Megaleporinus macrocephalus. The sequence goes on from CM038712.1 coordinate 40,915,364, forward strand.
CACAGTCAAGGTGACCGCGCCAGCCTACACAGCAACCGATCTTTGACTCGAAGCATTTCCCTGAGGAAAGCTAAAAAGCCCCCGCTTCCCCCCAAACGGACTGACTCCTTGCGCCGCAAGCCACACCGAAAACCACACCACAGTGAGACGGTTCTTAATGAGCAGCTCATCACTACCCTCCAGGAGTCCCTGAAAGGCAACAGTGCCTCATTCTCAGGCCAAATGCCCTGCAGTGCATTTGATGACCCCTGGGTGTTGCGTCCTAGGAGCCAGAGCACAGTGAGTGCAGCAAGCAGTGGGATGTCAGCACCAGCTGCTGTGTGTCCTGTCACACCCACACATAGTGACAGCAGCAGCAGTCAGCGCTCAGAATATGCTGAATCATGGGACTTCTACTTAGACTTCCCTCGGTCACAGTCTGAGCAAGGTCCGACCTCTCCAAATGCTAGATCTGTAGGTGCTCGGGAGAATGGAGTCTTTACCAATGCATCTGCTGACTGCAGCAGTACCAGGGTTAAGTTAAATATAGCTACATCACCAGACAAGGTCCACCATCTGACCTCACCATCTAGTGGTTATTCAAGTCAGTCAATTACGCCAACTGCAGGGACCCCAGTGACATCACTTCTGAGAGCCAAGTCTCCAGCAGGAAGGCCTAAACCAAAAGTCCCTGAGAGGAAGTCCTCGTTGCGGTCCTCAGTTTCCTCCTCAACTACATCCCTGTCCTCAAACATGTCAGATTCATTTAAGAGTCTTCCAACACCTCCTCCCCTGCCTACAACCTTGCCTGGTTTCGTCACTCCTCAGTCTGCTCTGTCTGTTTCAGTTAGCCCTATGTCCAGCTCCGTCACAGGACCCAGTAGGCCCTCAACACCAACATCTCTTCCTCTGCCTTTGAACTGCACCCCAAAGAAAAAGCAAAGCTCTCCCCCACTGTCACCCACCACAACAGAGGAATGTAACGCATCCTTCAACTTTTTTCCCAACTTGCCTGCTCCTCCATCTGAGATCTCAGATTCTCATTTTTTGAGGGAAAATACAATGGAATCTCTACCATCACTACCAACACCACCTCAACTTCCACCTCCCCCACCTCCACCACCTCCTCCACTGACACCCACATTACCAACTTGTGTTCATACTCCACCTCCTCCACCACCATTACCTGGGATGGGCCTTCATGCAGAAACCATTTTAAAAACAAGAAACTCTCTTGTAACTGTGGAGTCAGAGGAACGGGCAAAGCAACCAAGCTCTAGTCAACCTGTGGAACAAGAGAGACCTCACAGACCACTTATCACTGCTCAAGCTCTTCAGCTGGTACAGCTCCGACCAATAAAGCTCATGAAGCTGGAAAATATTTTCACAGATATTATTACAACTGTGTGTACTTCAGCAGACGATACACATATTCCAGAGCCCAACACAAGTTCTGATAAACCCACTGAAATAGAAACTCTGGAGAATAGTTGTGATAGTTCTGATTCTCAGAGTCCATTGGAGAATAGAAAGGACTCATCAGAGTCCGAGGAGGATTTCACACATTACATTATGTCTTCTCAGTCCTCCTCTGCTCTTACTGAAACATTGAGCAATGATGGAAATGTTCTAGAGCTTCCACTGAATTCTCAACCTGTAAGTACACCTCCTGCCTTCAATCCTCAACAATCCACAGCTTCTCCAATGGCAATTCAAAGTACTCCCCTGAAGCAAAAGCCCCCCATATCACCTAAGAAGCCTGGTCTTTCTTTGATTATACCACCAATCCCGAATCAACCTGTTTTAAATAGTCTTGAGTCTGCTGAGGTTGTTAGCCCAACGATGTCTGCAGAGCCAGAAGCACTAAACAGGACTCCCCTGAGGGACTCAGTTTATCTCCAGGAGATCCCATTACAACTGGATGCAGAAGTTGAGAGTGATTCTGGTAATTCTACTCCTGTGGGCCCAAGCAGAGTCTCTCTCAGCAGCGAGTTCTCCTCAGACAGTTTGAATGACCCTCATTTCACTACCCTCATTTTCAATGATCACGACCTTGGATTGAGTGATAATGACCTGGGGCTAAGCGATAAAGACCTTGGGTTAAGCGACGATAAGGGCATTTCAGATGATGGTTCAAGCAGCAGCTCAGGATCAATCAGCTTTAAAGAGGATGAAAATGATGAAAATGGTAAGATTCTCCAGTGTTTTAATATAAAATTCTAATGATGTATGTCATTTTAGGTCCCAGCATAATGAGTGAATGCACTATATCAATATCCTAATTTATGTTCTTGGCACAGGGTGATGCTACTGATGTAAAATTTTAATTACAGCTATTAGAGGTGTAAGAAAATATTGATGCACTGCCAATATTACAGAAATTACTAATTCTGACAAACACACTTTTGATTTTTAATTAATAGTTTACATGCAAAGATAGGTGGCAGACTGTGGTTCATATTGTGTTGTGTATAAATACCCGACCTCTCGACCATGGGAAAGCGTTACAAGTAGATGAAAGCTGATTAGCTGGTTATAGCTGGTTATAATGACATTTCCATTCCCAAAATCATCAGCTATTCTTTTTTCAGGTCATAAAACCATGGATAGTTCATAGAAAAGCCACTAGAAACTAGAGATGGAAGGATCGGTCAGTTTTGTATCAGTATCGGCCAATCCCCGATCGCATGTTTTGATTAAAAATCGATATTTCTCCAATTTAGCCGATCCCGAGAGCTGATCGTTGGCGTTAAACAAATGAGCCTAATTTCTGTATTTCTAGCTAGCGTTTCATCCAGAAGGAGGAGAACTCCCTCCGGCCAGCTCCCTGCAATTCCCATCTGAACCACTCGGTGGAAATACATACCCTTTCATTTTCCACAGACTGACTAAAGCAGCGGCCTATGTGACTCTAAATCATCCAGGACGTTTTTAAAATGTGTAAAATCAGTGTCTCTCGTTGGGGAACCAAGACAAAGACATTTAACTCTAATAATCTGATACAGCACTGCACGCAGCTGAATACAGTGAGTATCAGCAAGCAGCAGAGCTAACACGCACAGCTAGTACAAAACAAACAACCCAGAACACATACAGACCAGATCTGACCGGTACGAACAGAACAGCAGCAACAATTCAATATCTACATTTAATGATTACAGATTTAGTTTAAAATAACCAGAGTCTGTGTTTAATGACTGCAGTTTTTACTGCATTTATTTAATTAGCTTTTTTTGGTTTAAATTAAGGGTCTAAATTTAATGAGTGCAGTATTTGGCGATATTTGTTTGATTTATTTTGTTTATTTACTGATAATTTTGTTAAAAATATTATGCTGTTTCACATGAGCTCGTTAAAAATGGTAATAAACCAGTTTAGACCATGTTTCATGACTTGCTTGCGCTAATAACTACATGTAGCCTCGATTGTTATCGGCTATCGTCCGATAGGGCTGAAAGGCGATCGGAATCGGCCTCAAAAACGCTGATCGGTCCATCTCTACTAGAAACGTACTTATCCTGCACTTATTTTATTCCGATGTGAATGAAAAGGTTTCATCACTAAGACATTGTGTATTTTGTTTATTACAAAAAAATCTAAATACCCAAATAAATACTAAATACTAAATTAAAACTAATTCAATAGGAGTAGGGATACAGAGTGTTCTTATTAATGCCATTTTTAATAATATACATTGGCAATTGCTGGATCTTTGCCATGTTTTTGTTTTTATGGTGTGTTTACAAGGTGATTATCTTCGTGTTTACAAACCTCAGTGCACATAAACCTTTCTCTCGGTCTCATTAGCCGAGTAGGTTGTAGGTAGTAAATATTGGTTTGCTGTATCTCTCACAACCTCCTCCTCCCTGCAGCGAGAGATGACTCTATGGAACCCTCTTCGCCACCTCCCCCACAGATGCTACGGGCTTTTCACTTAGTCCCCACTGCAGAAATGACTAACTACTCTGAAATTCATTTGATTTTATATGCCATGCGTATCACTTTCTGGCTGCGAGTGGGAAAGGATGGAATTGGGAAGAACTACAAAGCTTAACAGATGCAGGCTTAAAATGTGATGTTCTGCTGCTGTAAAGCTTGACTAAGTGCAGATCCTGCGAGGCAGCAGCAGTACCAGCAGGGTGTGAATAATTAAAAGGAGCTGGAAATGTATGTGGCGGGGCAGTTTTTAGACCACTCTGCATCTCAGTCAGAATTAGCCCGGGCTTTGGTGTGGACATGTTGGCTTTATTTTGTTTGTGAATGGACAGTAATCAGGATTCATATGTCTTGTTTATGTTCTAGGTGCTGTGTTTGACTCCAGCACAGATATCTCCTCTCCGACTTCCAGCACTAATGAAGAAGCTGCGGAGGAGATGGTGACGCCGGCTCGTCCACGTACTACAGAGGACCTCTTTGCAGTCATTCACAGGTACGCTGAGCCCTGCCATGTAGAAAATGAGTATATAATATATACATTTTACAAGTGTTTTGAGGTGTGCATTTCATGGCTGACAAATTATGTGGGATGTAAAGGTGCATTAAACAGACTGTAGATATTTAACTTTAAATGTAATAATCTGTGATAGAAAAATATTATTATGTTTTCATATTAGTATATTAATGACACCTTTACTATATATCTTTTGTAGCATAATGACAAGCGTTTTATTTAAATTGATAATAACAAATAAGTATTTGTCATTACTTGAGCATTTAACCCTCGGTGGTACAGTGTTGCTTTAAGATAACTACACATTTTCATCACTTTACAGTAAAAGACAATTCAGTGACAATGAATGGAACAGGTTGAATAACCCAACACCTTTCAGTGCGATCAGCCAATAGCTGATACCAGTCGCAGGTGGCGCTGGACTGTTCAGTTTATTATTTCAAATATGATACATAGTCGATCGATTTATCCATATCTAGTATTGCACACTAGATACACTCTCTATATGTGTTTGTCTCAAATCTCTTGCATGATGCAGCTTTTGGAAGACATATGTTTCCAAGTTTTTTATTATTTGGCACCCAGTATGGTGCCTATCTGCTGTTTTTTTAAACCATCCAATTTTATATATTTTATATAAATATAAAACATATTTATTATATTCATATATATAAATGTATAACATATTATGTTTATATAATAGGTTAGGGTTATATTAAGATATCACTGCAGTTGTTGTTTAGCTTATAATTCTTGGTTTTTATTTCTATTTTATTTTTAAAAAATTCAACTTTAGTATTTCTAATGTTTCTAATTTTAGTGACTAGAAGATTATTGCAGTCAATTCTATCATGTAGTAATCAGCATAGTAGTGCCAGCAGTAGTTTTGTTCAGAAACATTTCTGATTCTTAATAAATACATCACTCTATTTCAGTTTTAAATGATTGTTGGAAGAAAAAAAGCTTCACAATGATGGCAGAATCTTGATAACATGGTTGCTTTGGGAAAAAAAACAAGTGCACTCACTTTTTTTCCAAATATTTACATCACACATTCTGCTTTTTATATAATACTCTATTATTCCATCTAGTTACATCCACTGTTATACAATCAAGTGACCAATTCTTAAATTGCTGCATTTTTTTTATCCAAACTTGATTTTAATAATCAGGTTCATTTAATGCAAGAAAAGTGACTTTATTTAAACATTTGTTGTCATAATATGTGCAATAGATGTTTCATTGTTGAACATCAGCTAAAATTTTATGCAGAAAAACAGACATAATGTCAACACTGAGTAGATTTTTTATTTAGAGAACATGGCATTTTAGATTGGTTCTTTAAGTTACACGAATTCTCTCACTAAAGAGCCACTATAAATCTTTGAGTATGCTATTTTTATGTTACCCTTCAGTCTGTTTCCATAATGCTGGGTGAGATGCTTATGAATTCAGGATAAGGTGTAAGGGAACACTGATGACAACACTTAACACTACGTTCTATAATGCTGCTGCTGCTGCTGTGGACAGTCTTGTGTTCAGTGTGTTGACTTGTTTTCTAAATTCCCATGACCTTCTGGAGCAGGAGCGTGAGCATCCAATTGCAGGTGTGGAGTGGACTGGCAAGTAACTGTGTCATTGGCTGGTGGTGCCCCCCTGTAGTGTAGTTAGGCCTGTGGATTATACCTCTGGTTAAACTCTGGTAGTTTCCTGGACAGATTAAATACACTGTTTTGCCCTCTTTAATCTCCTTTGGATCTCAAGGCTGTGTTTGACTGTGTTTGTGATGTAGTTTCCTCCTGGTTGAAACAGGATTATATATGGGCCCTGTATAAAATGAAGCGTTTCCTAAACTGTGATATAGTATTTGCAGTTCACGAAACGGCAATAAAAGAGCTACGAGCAGCCCCTAAGCCACAGCCTTGGAACGGTCTGTGCTGTTTTATATTTAGCTGTCACCATTAATGTGTGCAAATCAAAGTTTAATGCCTTGAGCAGATATTAATATATATCTTCAAGGCAGTCTCTGCTGGAGCTTCCACAAGAAAAAAGTGGATATTCTTTCCAAACAGCATGGCAAAGTAAAAGGCAAATATTTTACAATCAAATATTAAAGGTTATGAATACTTTTATTGCCTTTGACTATTCGGTACAGCAAATATATATGGCCGTATTGCAGGAAACTGTTGTGTTAATTTTAAGAATTTGTTTAAATAGTCTGTATACGTTTAGTGTAAAAATATTGTGTTAAACTCTTGCTGTCATCTCAGAGCTCCAGTAAAGAGGCTCTTGCAAAATAAGTTATTTATTAATTTATTTCTATTTATAAAGCAGTAAAACATGGATACAACGTCTTACCTCCATTGTGTTCCAGGTCTTCCTTCTAAATAAAATCAGCTTAACGTCGCTGTCCAAAGGAAAACTTGTATCTTTGTATTTTCTGTATATATATATATATATATATATATATATATATATATATATATATATATATATATATATATATATATATATACACTCTACCGCTCCAACAATGGACTGACGGGTCTCTAAAGAAAGTTGTTTCTTTCTGGCCATTGTAAACCTGTCAGCAAGCCATCAACTGCTGATGCTTCACATATTAAACTAACCTAGAATGTTGTTCTCCCTTTTATACTCACTTATTAGTAGAATGTTTTTCAGCTGTGCATCACAATTGAGCAAGAGTGTCCTAACAACCCATTAGTCCAATAACATCCTTAACTTGGATTGGCGGCCATACCAGGAGATTTAGACAGAGGACTGAGAATTGCTGATAATAGGACTATATGTAAAATAAGCCTCTATACAAAAATAGCCTTTAATACAAACATTTTTATTCTTTAAAAATCATCTGATACACTTACATTAATTGTGAAATGGACAATTTGTGTTTGTGTTTGTGAATTGCATGTAAATTGCATAAAAATATATATATATATATAATTCTACATAATTTATACATGATAGCCTCCATTTAACATTGGACCAAAATGCTCCAAAAAATCTGGTTCCATTGACTTACATTAAAAATGAAGAAGGTTTTTGGCCTCTGCTGTAACGCTGACAGGTTTTTCCTTGGACAGCGACGATATTCACACACCAGGTATGGGTGAGGACTGATCTGCTAAGCTCTAACTGTTAATCACCTTACAGGTCAAAGAGGAAAGTTCTGGGCCGTGGCGATTCTGAGGAAGATCGCCCCCATGGGTTCCCTTCCTCCCCTCCAGTCACCCCCACAGGTACCTGCCCCAGCCTGCCCTCCCTGCCCCGTCAGACCGGCTTCATCCAGCGCAGCCTGCGTCGCTCCACCACCAGCAACGACAGCTTCAAAGCCCTGCTCCTGAAGAAAGGAAGCCGGTCTGAGCACAGCTTCCGCATGTCTGCTGCTGAGATGCTAAAATTCACCGACCCCCGTCTCCAGAGACCCAGCGCTGAGGCCTCGCAACCCGACGTCCCCTGCACTTCCCCAGGACGCAGCAGGAGGGCTTCAGAAGAGTGGGCACGGGCTGAGGGTGCCTTGCCTCGTCTTTCCCCGAGCCTGACGTCCTCCAAATACGGCCGCTGCAGCACTCCTCCCTCTGCGGCCAGCAGCCGGTATAACAGTCGCAGTCGTATCCCCAGCGGCCCCATGACTGTGATTTGCGAGAAGGAAGGGGAGCTGGCGGAGTCGGCCGACTGCTGCCTCAGTGCCGAGATTCCTTTCCCCATGTCTCTGACCTCCGCTGGCACAGTGTGTGCTCAGGGCAGCACTTAGCCCAGAAGTCTTCTCCTCAACCTGGAGATGTTTCCAACCCGTTAACAACCAAAGAAACACGGTTGTACAAGCTTGTACTGGCCCAGGAGTGGCCCGAGAGAGATAGAGGAAAGGGGAAGGTGGATTCTACTGCCGTATTTTCATTCTTTTTCGTAGGACATCTTTTATATTTCAAGAGAAGATGTGGCATCTCCAGAGGATTACCCTTTTTCATCTGTCATATCTCTTTTTGCAGGATAGGAAATGCAGGACAAATGTAGGTTTCCTTTTGCGGTGAGTTGTAGAAGGGATGGACTTAACTGATATGTGAATGAGGGTTTGTGGAGACAGCTGGAGGCTTTTCTGCTTCTCCGTCAATGGAAAAGATCCTGACCCAACTAAGCACTTACAAACAACGACTGACAAATCAGACACTGTAAGAGGTGGGCTCAAAGAAAAGAAAACAGTGTGGTCAAGGATGGAGGATCTGTGTGGAAATGGACATGACTAAACTGTGATAGAGAAGTTGCTGAGGAATGTATGTGGAGATGATAATACGAGAGTGATGGACAAATATGAAGATTTCTAGCAGGTTTTTAGAGAGACTGACTTCATACATGTAGTTTTGCACTATGCTCATTTCTGTTTTACTGTGTACAACAATCTTACATTTAGATGACGTATTGTAACCAACATGAGATTGAAAGTCTTTAAGTAGGCAGTTGTTCAGCTTTAATTTAAGGCCTTTTTTTACCAAAGAAGGAAGGATTTCTCTGATGAGCCACCGTAATCCTCTACTTTCACCAGTGTATAAAGAAACCAGATAAAGTTAAATATCGTAGTCTGTGCATATTCCATTTCTCTACCTTACTTTTGTTAAAACAAACATTAACATATATATATATATATATATATATACATTGTATCCCTATTACTGTCCCTTGGTGAGAATCTATACAAGTGTTGTTTCGTTGGAGGTACTATATAGCCTTGTAGAGCCTATATGACCTAGCACAAGGAGCACCTGAATGTTCTTGCTAAGTTACTGTACTTGCAGTAGTGTGGGAGTAGAGAAATGAAGATGAAGCTTGGGGTGAAGACTATGCTGAAAATAAGACTATCTCTGCAATAAACTTGCTGTTGATTACAAATCAAGTCATTTTCTATCTGATTTCTTTTTGACATGTAGGCAAAAGGATGTACAATCAGGTCTCCCAATACACAATCTCAGATTTGAGCCAGTTGTTGTAAAACTCCCACAGTGCAGCAGTAGTCTTTATTTAAAGATGTTCTGGTTTAAAGGGGATCTGCTATGCTTTTCCACTTTCCTCCTTTTCTTTAGTGGGTTATGTAGGATTCTTGCGCATGTAAACTGTCTGCAAAGTCATATAGCTAAAAAGTACAAGCCAGAGGGAGAAACTTTCTCCCACAGAAACCACTTTTTTCAGCTGCCTGAAAAGCTTTATTGGAATTTTAGTACTTTTCTCTGTTACAAGGTGACATCATCTTGTAATACAATCCTTACTGCCCACTTCTAGTGGTGAACCTTGTAGCAGCATGTAACATATTACTTTCATTCACTCTGAAAGTAGACCTGTCAGAACAGAGTGGGCAAGCTGACCAATCAGAGCACACTGGGCAAGGCAAGGCAAGTGTATTTGGATAGCCCCTTTCATACACAGTGGCAACTCAAAGTGCTTTACATTAGGGGTGTGCCATATCGTATAGTACACAATAATATCGCCAAAATTTTTGAATATGGTGAACGATATTATACCCTGAAATATCGTGCCATATCACCCATCTCTAATTATCACATCAGGTACTACTTTTACTGTTTTTAGCAAAAGAAAAATTCACACTTTTCTCATTTCCCATTATATATCTACTAGAGACATTCATTTTACTTCAGTTCTGGATATATGGAGATATTTGGAGTGCATTATTTAGTATCGTGACATTCTGGATCATTGACTTCTGTTACAATATGATGAAAATTCTTGTATTTTTAAATATCTCAGTTAGGGGTGTGCCATGTTATATCATATGCCATAATGAAATTTAATTTTCATTTTGTTGCAGTAATGTATTCTTGAAATATATATTTTTTAATTCAATGTTTTGTCATATCGCCAAGAGTATTGTTATCGCAAAAATACCATGAAATATTGTGATATTATTGTAGGGACATATTGCCCACCCCTACTTTACATAAATAAAGAAATAAGAAACAAAACATTCAAATAAATCAGTTAAAAGAAATGAGAAATATACAAATATTTAAAAGAAAGAGAATTAAACATAAAAGTGAAGAATGAGGTTTAAAATTGAAAGAGTTGTAGAACTAACAGTTCAGTAAGAGTTTTAAACTGAGCTCCTCAAACAGGAATGTTTTCAGTCTGGATTTAAAGGTGTCCACTGTTGGGGCTCTTCTAACACTCTCTCTCAACTGATTCTATTTAATAGCAGCACAGTAACTAAACACTGCTCCCCATGTTTAGTCTTTACCTTAGGAAGTACTAGCTGACTACTTCCTAACAATCTATGAGTTCTGCTCTGCTCATATCGCTGTACTAGATCAAACAGATAAGCTGGTTCTATACCATTTAGACATTTATAGAGCAGTAACAGGAGCTTGAAGTTTATTTTGTAATATACTGGTATCCAGTGTAAGGATTTGAGAATGGGGGTGATGTGTTCCCTTCTTCTGCTCCTAGTAAGAACTCTGGCAGCTGCATTGTGAATCAGTTGTTGTTTGATTGTCTTTTTTGAAAGTCCAGTTAGGAGAGCATTACAGTAATCAATCCTGCTGGAAAAAAAAAGGCATGGGGACACTGGGCTCATCGGGACACAGGACTTAAAGACACAGGAGCTCTAAGCAAGAGTTTCAGACAGAGGGTGAATAGAGATGTACAATATAAGAAACTTCATGTATTGAAAAAAAAAAAATAAGAAGCGTGTAAATCTATTCTAGTAGATCTTAATAATACAAATATAACCATTGATAATAATACATCCATTTAAAGCCTAGTAAAACCAACCTGTGATGATCCAGATATGTTTTTTTGAGGCAGGCTGCTTTTTTCAGTTTTTAATTACTTTTATCACAGTACTGTGCTGTTCAAAGTATATCTCTTACATTTTTTACAATTGTTGACAAGCATTTTCAATGTAAATCAAATCATCAAACCAAATTAATAATAAATACATGCAATTAAAGCACAAAGCAATTTCTGTGTAGATGGATAGAATCAATGTTTTACATAAACTCAAACCTCAAAAACACTTCAAATCAAGGGCTGTCGCTACATCATTAAAATAATAACAAATAACAAAATAATTAAACAACAATATGAAACAACTTATGGACAAATAACTCCTTACTCATTCATAAATGCACATAAAATAGTGGATTTTTTCTAAATGCCAACAGTTGTTAGTGTTTATTTAGTGAATTTGCTGTATTCCTGTTGTAAGAACACTAGTCTTGGTGTTTTGATGGTATTCATTTATTTTTAGATGATTCTGCAGAGAAGGGTGTGAAGAGGTTTTATCACTTAAAAGTGAATTTTAAAAGTGAATTTATCACTAAAACAAAATTCAGTTATAAAACAATAATTAAAACAAATATTACACTGACACTGATCTGAAGTCCAGTCCAGATCCATATCATTCAAAAATCTAAATGGAATATTTTTTCATATAATCTCTCAAGATTATCTATTTGGACCAGAGTTCTAAATTCAAGGGTTTCAGACCTGCACAGTTTCTCCCACTACCAACACCAAGGGAGCAGGTTTGGTCTCAACAGAGACACAACTACCTACCTACACCCATTAATGACCATATGCAAACCCATCAATGCATCTGATCTAACTGAACAGCTCATTACTGAACCCTACAGAGTTGGGGTAGGTGTTTTGAGGGTAGACAGAGAGATATGGCTGTGTAATGCCAGGTTCTCTAGGGCAGGGGTCACTAATAGGTGGACCACGGTCCGGATCAGGACCCAGACGTTGTCCAATGCAGAACCAAACTGATAAACTACTGAGAATGATTTAATTCTGAGTGTGTTTTTTTAAGAGGTGGAGCTCAAAGATCAATCACATGCGCTGTAAGATCACCAAAGGCTCCTCAGTCAATCAGATCTGTGCACATTGGGGCGTGCGGTGCGTACACACAGGCGAGGTACGAAGTGAGGAGCAGCAGCCGGAGACTAAAGTGAGTCAGAAAGAATAAGGAGCTCTAAAAACAGAAAAGTGAACAGAGAAAACTGAGTGTTTAACAGGAACGGTTCTGGAATGAACCTGCTCACCTAGTTTTGGAGAATACCGCTCTGTACAACCAACATGTTAATCTGTAAAGCTGAGTTAACAAGAAGACACACCTTTTATTTACTTTCTCTATAAATAAACACTTTTTTTCAAAAGCATTCTGGAAATCTCCTCTGGACCTTACTGAATTCTAATTAAATACCTCTGCTCTGGGGCTTGACTTAAGAACAGCAATTTAAACAGAAAATAAAAGCTTTTTAGGTACATTTAAAATGAGCTGGACAACATAATTTCATCCTATTGTGTTAAAGAGTTGATTCAATGAATGACTATTGTTCATTAAAGGACTTGCCTCACTGAGCATCACAAGTGACGCCAGTAGTTTACTGTAATCTGTGGGTCATTGTCCTTTCTGGCATTTCAAGTGCACTGGCAAGTACTGCTGTCCGTCAGCACGAAGATGATTTTCCATTAAGACAGTCAGTATGCATTTGACTATTAAGGTTATAAAATATATATTAATTATATACTCTCAAAAATAAAAGAATGGTTGTATTTTCAAATGATCTTTAATATTTAAAAAGGGCATCTGCAATATCTATATGATTATGTTATATGACTTTATCACAGTATGTGCTAACAACTTATATATTAAATATATTTGTATTTAATTTATTTGACAACCTACGTGCTGTAATTGTTGCGTGTAGGCTTTAGCACCCAGCATAAGTACCTGAGGGCTATATGCCAGTAATCTAAATAGCTCCTTACCATGTGATGTCTTATGCAATTAGGCATGCCTTTAGATACAGCAGCCACCACAACGAATGAGAGGTCGCAGACAGGCTTAAGTTATCTACTAAATCACAGTGGAATTTTCAGCATTGCCAGCAGAGGAGCAGAACCCAGCAGATACAGCTTCATTGCAGTGGTATAACGTTCAACTTGACTACTAGCAGGTGAGTCTACACTGAAAAGTTTGCTTCTCATTCTAGATTCTAGATTATCTTTATCCTGGGGGTCTCTCCCTTTGAAATATAAATAAAATGCTGCTAATGTAGCACAATTATTATAACTAAAATAATTCTGAGAAGCTTATCTTTTTAGTTTACTGGATTATCTGAAGTTCATTCAGCTTCTCATACTTTTTTTCAGCTAAACTACTGGCCTAATGTTCATGAACATTCATATTTATGTCTATTGGGTAATAAAAGTAAGAACAGAGTAAGTGACCTCATCAGTAGTTTCTGTCTTCTCTAAAAGACAGAAAAGAGATCAGTCATATTACACGCTGCTGTGCAACAAATCTCCATTAGGATTAAAGTAGTCACAGGACACTGTTGACCTAAAGTCAATGACACGCAAACTTAAGTAAAAATAATATCTTAACAGTTTCTTGAGTTCTTTATAGGAACATACGTGAAATGTTTCATTTTACAATGTTGGGCATCCATGTGTAGCAAATGTGTATGTAATGAGTTTTAGAAAAACTCACCAGGTGTAGTGAAAAAGTAAAAAAAAAATGTAATTCCTAGGAGAACATGAACGTAAAATTCTGGTGCATGTTGAGACTAAAATACAGGACACATGGCTGTAGTATTATACAGGTTACAAGTACTGTACAGTTTTTTAATACGCAGTAGTTAATTTTTTGAAAATGTGCTGCTTACAGAAGGAGGGTGAAGAGTAAAGCAAAGTGCCTGGACCCAAATGGTGCCACTTATGATACAGACAAGTCGCCTAGCTCTCAGATGCAACCTAAATGTAGGCAGATTGTTCTTTTTTGTTGCTAACGATGAAAAGAGTTACAGCTCATACTTTTTTTCAGCTAAACTACTGGCCTAATGTTCATGAACATTCATATTTATGTCTATTGGGTAATAAAAGTAAGAACAGAGTAAGTGACCTCATCAGTTCTTTCCGTCTTCTCTAAAAGACAGAAAAGAGATCAGTCATATTACACGCTGCTGTGCAACAAATCTCCATTAGGATTAAAGGGGTCACAGGACAGTGTTAACCTAAAGTCAATGACACGCAAACTTAAGTAAAAATAATATCTTAACAGACAAGTTGTCTATCTCTCAGATGCAACCTAAATGTAGGCAGATTGTTCTTTTTTGTTGCTAACGATGAAAAGAGTTACAGCTTAATGTACAGCACAAATCCATTTTACTTCTCTAATAACAGTGACAGTAATTACAATATAGATAATAGATTAAAAGATTAGATATAGATTTTTTTTTTTATATAAAGGGTTTTGCAACAAAATTTACTCTTAGCGTCCCCATAGCATTTACAATTATTCACTTATTAGTCTATTTGGCACAATAAAAGCCCCACTCTAAGGCAAGTCATACTTTTTTGACTTGAACCAGCAGTATACTAACATTAATAACAATTATCATTTCATTTCAATATTTAAAAAATTCTGAAAATTTAACGTTTGAAAAATTGAAACTGTGTGTGTGCCTTGACCCCTTCCAAGGGTCTCTCGTTTGCTGCCTTTCTTTAAAACCACAGATATGTCATACTGACATTTCAGCTTAGGAGGTGAAAATCTTGACAGGCTATATATGGTTCTATATACAGTTTCTTTGGGTTTTTATCATTTATCATAGAGTAGAATTAAGTTTTTTTTATATATAACATATCAAGAATTGAAATTGTGAGCTCCAGTATTGAATGCTGTTGTCCTTATCTTCCAGTGTTCCAGGAGACCGGAGTGCTAGGCCTACCAACTTGAAGATCTCAATGGAAGTTCTGTCACGGCTCTTTCCTTACACAAAAACCGTAGCAGGATTCAAGACTGCCTTTGCTCATGTTTTCCGTTTTAAAGACCCCACTGCGGACGCCAGGCGAACTGCTCGAACCCGCATACCCTCCATGAGAAGCAACCGCGACCTCCATCCACACCGCACCCAATTCCGCTCACCACTGACGGTGGAAGCTGTGAAGAAGAGTGGGAGGGCCTTCACTCCCATCACCAGCAAATTGGCGGGAATGTCTACTCCCAGCATGTCAGCACAGAAAGGCTCCTACGACTTTTGTCTCACTAAACTATCTAGGAAATGTGATGAGAAGTCAGAGGTATATGTGTAAAAGAAGCTGCAATTATTTTACTAATTGTTGTCAGTAACCAGCGTTGACCGCCCCGCTGAAAGATATCATTGAAACCATTAAAAGTTTCTGTTGGTTCCTGGTGGTGTCCAATAGTCACTAGTGGTTGGGTCAACATCACAGCATTAAGAGTTTTTTTATGGTTGGCTGTGGGGCTGCTTTGCTGGTTTCCTAATAGGATCTAAATGTGTCCTACAGGAAACTAGTTGCCCTATAAGAAAGCTTTATAAGTTAATATGGTTCTAATGGTCTCTTTTCAGCAGGGCGTGCTGCTTCGGTGCACTTTTTTGATAGCGGACCCTCTTTTTCAAATGCTAGTATTTTTAGGTTATTTATCTGGCATTTATAATTTATAGGGCAGGAGTCTGCAGGACATGAGGCATTAAAAGGACACTCCAACCAGGCTAGGAAACCCCCTTCCTGATGATGTATGTAGAAGGTGGGAGGAACTTGGTAAGCAGTTGGAGAGGCTGGAGGACCAAGAGTGCATGCATGAACTGATGCTGCCTTTTGTGTAAAGGAAATGTGTTTGGATTGTTTCCTTTTTCCATAAATCCATCCTAAAAGCGGCTGTACTAGTTCATTACACCTTCAAATTAGGCCTTCAGACGAAGCAGTGGGGTTTCCTAGTCTGGGCAGCGGATCCCTGTAAGGATCCTACAGCTAATAAGCTAATGTTGAAAAATAACATAGATACCACTAGATGTCAGTAATGATAATGATGTAAATGTAAGGTGATATTTTAAGTAATGGACTTGCCATATTAATAATTAGCCTGTATAAATCTTATATTTATTTACTGAGTTGTGTTTCTTTGCTTTGATGTTTAGAAGTAGTTAATAAATCGAATAAATATCATAAGAAGCAACACCAATTAGATCGTTTTTGCCTTAAAGATCAAAAGTGTGATCACATTTTTGGGAGTTTCATAATGTTGCATGCTGTTTTGCCTCAGAGTTAAAGTACAGAGTCCAGTTTAATTATTTAGCATCTTCTGGACACCTCCCTGCAGGACTCACCTTTGGTCTTTTGTTGTTGTGTGAAGAAACAAAGCTTTTGAGCTTTAAGAAGAGTTAATATATATACAATCTAGACCATGTATTTGCCAAAAAATTATAATTAATATAAAAAATTATAAAAAAAAAAATAATTATAAAAATAATTTGAACAGTATCATTTGTTTGGTTTTAGACTAGCTGAAAATATTCTTAGCTTAATATTTTAATGTTGACTATAAAAGACACTGCATTTCAACTTAACCAGCTGGTAGTTTTCTTCCAAGCTTACACAGTACCAAAATTTATTTTATTACAGCTCAAATTTAAGGATGTGTATGGAGACCCATTACTTAATTGTTAATAAGCTATCAATAAGCTCCTGTGCAGAAGGTACTTTAGTCTACATTCATGTAGCTTTAATTAATTCTACATAGTATGAATTTCTCTACATAGTAGGGGGGTCTGGTCGGTGCAGCGTGTCATTCTGTGCTCACGGCTGAAAGAGTAAGGTGTTCAAAAATATAGGCTCTCTTTGTTTAAGCTAATAATATTACAGCTAAATAGACTACAGTTTATGTGAAGTGGTATTTGTGTGTGTGAAGGGTAAGACTAGCAACCTCATGAAATACTAACAAATAAAACATTCTATAAACGTCAGGCAGTTCAGCAAAACAGCTGCTGCATGTAGCCTCCAGTGTTGTGACGAAATGTGCTAGCTTTTCAAAATGTGCTAGTGCATATTTATATGTAGTTTCCTATATAAACTCTAGGTATGATATTTTAATACCTTACAGCATGTTATCAAGACTGTTGCCAGTATTAAAACTACAACACTAAAGTTGGCTTTCTATTCTGCTTCCTGTTCAAATTTGCCTGTTACACCCTAAATGGTGCAGCAATTACATCTCGGTACCTCAAGAGTTAATAATAGTAACTGCTGCACCACTTCAGGTGGAACTGGAAAAATCATATAAGAAACTGGCAAATAGTCAGCCGACTTGAGCCCGTGTTAAAACTTTAGGTAAGATAGTTTGACAATCTGATTCCGGGGTATTTATTTAGAATTCAGTAAAGTCCGGTTGAAGGAGATTTCCTCAGGTGAAGGTCCAGACCATCATAACATGTTCTGATTCAGTGGCGTATCCTGTATACTGATGTAGCCTAGTATCAGCATTTTATACCATCAGCAACTGAAAGACAAACTAATCACAAATACCGTTCAGTTTATTTCAGCAATATTCATTGTTTGAATGCTAAACTGAAGAAATTATTTATAAACTTCTAATAAATGTTTTTCCTAACTTCAAGTACAAACAAGGGCTGCATTTAAAAATGCTTCATTGTGCATCATAAAGTGCTTATTTAGATTTAAAAAAGTAAATAAAACGTGCATCTCCTTGTTAACTCCATTTAATATCTTAACAGTTTATTTTCCTCTTGTATTCCTCTCTCACACTTTCTCTTGTTTAGTGAGAGAAGTAAGTTCTTGGTTGTCCAGCCAGTTTGAGTGGGTTTCCTGCTACAGTCCAAACACATGCATGTTAAGTTGATCGCTCACTATAAACTGACTGTAGGTGTAAGTGTGTGTTAGCCATAAGATGGACTGGCGACCTGTCCATGGTGTACCCCGCCTATGACCGATGACGCTGGGATTGGCTCCAGCCCCACCATGTGACCCCGACATAAAGCAGAAGATAATGGATGGATGGCTATAAGATATACGTAGCTGCTTTTAATTTGTGGTTTCAGAACATATGAGACATGCTGGTTTGGAGCCGCCTGTGGGAGGAATAAATCTATACGTCTCTCCACTCCTGGGTGAAAAATCGTTTTTCGTCGTGGACTTTTCTTTTGTTTAGAGCAGGTCATCTGAATCAGCCTTTCTCTCTGACTCACTTTATTCTCTGACTGCCGCTTCACATTTCCTACCTCGCCTGTGTGCGCACCACACTCCCGAATCTGCACAGATCTGATTGGCCGAGGAGCACGTTTGGTGATTTTACAACGCACGCGATTGGTCTGTAAGTTACTGCGTCGCAAAGCCTGTATATCATAAAGACAGTACAAATTGAGCCGCTTAAAATAAACACTGTCAAATTTAAATCCTTCTCAATAAATTATCAGTTTGGGTCTGCATTGGACAACGTCTGGGTCTGGACCTGGCCAGCAGTCCGCCTACTATTGACCTCTGGTCTAAATGTTCTTAGCAGCAAATGTTTCCAGCATTAAAAGAATCTGAGTGTGTACTGAGTTAAAACCTAAAAAATATCTGCTGGATAGCTTAAGCTTGAACTTGGTGTAAGCTGTTCTGACAACAGGGAAAACTGACTTTGTATTGATTATGGTTAGTAATTATTTCAGCTTTACAGAGATGACGACAGCCTTTTCACATTCTTTACATTTTGAATCTTTTTACAAAAACTACTGCTGTTTTATAAGCTGCGTAAAGCAATTCAACACACTCCATGCCTACATTTAATTAAATCTATAAAGTATATTTATTTTTATTTAAAATATATGTAATCCATACAGCCTTTATTCTTAAATGCATCTAACATGCTCTGCTTTTCAAATCTTGGAAATAGCTCATGTAAATACCTTAAGCTGGGGAGCATTTAATGTCTGCCACTAAAACATTTACATGTATGGCATATAACTGACGCTCTTATACAGAGCGAGTTAAAACAAGTGGTCCTAATTATTAAGCCACTTTACTAGAGAATAAGTTAAATAAGCATGTTCTAATGGGACTTTGTTTGTGTTCTTCGTCAGGCCATGTGAGGCTATTAGATTTGTCCTTTTGTTTATAGTGAGTATTATGTAACTCAAATGATTGCGCTTTAGAAAGTAATCAGACTAACGTAATGAGGCTTTTACTGCTTTGTAGTTCAAACTACTCTACCTGTTTATATGGTGTGTCCTTCAAAGACATGAGACAGAGAACACACCACTCAGGAGAAAGAGAGAGGGAATAAATAGAAGGGGTAAAGACTGCTAGCAGTTCTCTCATAAACCTAAAAACAAGACTCAACAAAATATTTCTGCAACTGCCACCCAAATCAGGACAGTGTACATTTGAAGGAAGTTGGGTATAATGAAACAAAGGGTGTGTCTCAAAACCTAGTGAGCTCCTACATAGACAGCGTTTTACATCATAGTATGTGCTCCGAACATGTAGACTGTCCCAATTCTTACATACCTTAAACATGCTGTCTACTGAGGAACCTTATTTAGACCTGATTTTAAGGAAGCATCAAACACTTCCTCAGACGCTAAGGCAATCCCATGATACAACGCAAGCAGAAGTTATTCCCAACATGGCGGACAAAAGCAGAGCTAGTAAGCGGAGAAGTCATCTTCAAATGTAGATTATTTTGATTTTCTCTGGTGTTTTAATGTGTTTCTGGTCATATAATCACACAAAACAGTATTTTATTATCAACTCTGTAACAAGTCGTTCACCATTTTGCCGTTTTATACTCGAGCCATTAGCATTTATGCTAGCAGATTTTTAAGCCTCGGGCTATTGTTTTGGATAGCCGGCCGGTAGCTTAGCAACTAGCTAAAACCAGTCCCGTGCTGCAGTGGGAGGAAACAAGCCGTGACACAGTCTCTCTCTAACTAGAGCGTCTCAGTAATCTGTTTTATGAGGAGAGATGAGGAGAGAACGCTGATACTTACACAGCTGCTACCTAGACAGCCTACTTACACACTCACTGGGTTTAAAAACACACCCAATATGAGTAAAATAATAAAAATAATTAAAGTTATTTACTTTTTTATGTAGTTGATTAGGTTGAATTACATCTATATCAGGTTTTTTCCAAACCATGGTCCTGGAGGTGCAAGGCCCTGCAACTTTTAGTGTTTACCATGCTCACCAAACATTTTCGGCCACTAATTAGCTCATTAAAGATTTTTCAAGTAAGATTTTTGTTTAATACATTCCAAATAATCAACAAAATTTCAAGAAAAGAAACTATGTGATGTTTTAAAGATAGTGTTTTGAAAGTTAGTCCCAGTCTCAAAATACCACTTTGTACCTCAAGAGGTAATAACGGCTCAGTGTATTTTGTCGCTGTTCAATAAAAAACATCTCCATTTTTGATTTATTTGACTTTTTATATGAACTTAATAATCCATTCTTAATTAAATTTTTAATTAAATTTAGGCTTTCTTAGTCTGTGCATGTGCAAAACAGTACTGGATACTGCAGTACTGGAATTAAGCAAAGAAATACAGCAACTGCAAGATGGTGACAAAACACTTTCAGTGCAACTGCATGCTTGAAAAAATGGAAGGTTTAAATATTGTTCATCTTCCAGAAGCTGCAAGCATGCACCACTACACATTCTCAGTAAAAAGAAAACACATAATATCACATAAATATGGATAAATAAAACAACCAATGGGGTTGTTTTTCACTACCGGGGACACTCTTGGTGAGTAAAGGGATAAAGTTTGATGTTGAAGATGAAATTTGAAGTTTCTTCTACACATACCAGGAGTGAAGAGGGGGGAGGAGGGACAGTGCATGTTTAGTGATATGTTTAACCCTATTGTTTGGAATAGGTTCAATGATCATCCTACAAATTCTTTAACAAGCCCTTATAGAGCTGGAGTGTTGTACTAGATGAGAGAAAGGCAGTACAAATGAGCAGAGCAGTGGGGCTCCAAGACCAGGGTTGGAAAACAATTATCTATACTGGGAGCAACTTCTCAACATGCTCATTCTTGTCCTCTGTTATCTAAAACAAACAAGTCATCAGTCACACAGTAGACTGATTTGAGTGATAGTCTTGTACTGAGAAAGCTAAAACCCCCTGAAACAACCTCGCCAAATTCTGGGGATTTAAATTTGGACGCAACACCACCATCTATTATTCACTGTAAGTAAGAGTCGGATCTAAAAAGAGACAGAGAGCTTTTCCAGGAGGTTCTTCTTTAAAACCCCTGAGCTTGCTGTGTTTAAATCACTGGGACCATAGGTAAATGTTCTTTTTGTCTCAGAATACCTTCATAATCCATCCCACTAACTTTGAACATGTTCAAATTGTTATCAAGTGATTAAGTTCTTTAGACTTGTTTCTAAGGAGGACCTCCCAAGTCCAAATAAACACCTTCACACGGCCCAGGCTTGAGTTAAATGCTGTTTTCTGCTTTGGAGCAGCGCTGCTGGTGGTGCTTCTCCACACTCCACTTCACAGGGGAGCTGGATTTAAAGAATGAGAACCGCATGACGCTGGCATTACATCTTCACTCAGCAGTCCTGCTTCACGTCACAGTCCGAGGCGCTGTACTTTCGCCCAGTTCATGTTAACGACTAACGGAGCGGCTGTGCTCATGGCTCCTCTTCAGCGTGACGTGTACCTGAGGCTCAGTTTTCCCATCTTTTTCACGGCTTTTCTCTTTTTCGTCGACGTGTTTATCGAAACCAAGTCCTGCTATGTGGACACTGTGAATCAGATCTTTGACCGACAGGGAACCAGCGAAGACGGCAATTCCCACCAGAGCAACGCCAGTTATCACATAAACGTGAGTAGTACTGGAGAGTAAACAGCAGCGCCTCAGCGCCCAGAGCTACTCTCACTGTGTTTCAGGCGAGGCGAGCAGAAAAGTGGGAAACGGTTTAATATTTATTTCCCAGTTACGTTGTGACAACGTTGTGATAACTTTGTAATAACGTCCTGTTTTTGGTGCCCACAATTCCTCAAGAAGTTGTTACGTTACCTGACAACGTTGTGATAACGTTGTAGCAACGTTGTAAGTACGTTGCCATAACCTTCTAGAACTCTGCATATATTCCCTTATATCTACTAATTGGAACTAGATGGAAATGTTGCCATCGGGTACGTATAATACCGTAAAACAACGTTATTTAGTAGTTACGTTGTGAATATTACAACCTTTTGACAACTTTGTGACAACGTTGTGTGTCTGCTGGCGTGTCCCGGTGGTCCTCAGATGTGACTGACTCGGTTGTGTTTGTCTGTAGGGGTCGGTATGTACACTGGAGAGCTCTTTTGCTTACGGACAAGCGACGTACATGACGGGGCTCCTCATTGGCTCCATATTGGCAGGCGCGTTATCTGACAAGTCTGTAATCCATGTTCTCACTCTCGCTATAACCCAAACGAATGAAAAGTGTGTGTATCAATGGCGATGTTTCTCCGGTACAGGTACGGAAAGAAGTGTTTGCTGGTGTGCAGCTCTGTGCTTCACTCGGTGGTCGCGCTGCTAACTGCGTTTCTCCCCTACGCGCTGTTCTACCTGAGCGCGCGCTGCGTGGCGGGAATCGCCTGCTGTGCTGTTCATATCTGCACCTACAGTCTGGGTTAGTAATCACTCTCTTCACCCTCAGGTTCATGATTTACAGATTTCTGCAGTAATGGTGAGAGGAACCAGGGCTAACTACGTCTGTAATACAAATATAACAACCAGTGAAGGACTTCCAACATTTAAAATGTAATATTGATTAAAAAATAATAATAATATAGCATCCTACATGTATCCGGTCACCATAAATTGACTAAAAACCTCTCATCATTAAGCTTTTCTGTAATGGTTTCTTGTGAGGGAGCTTGCAGCCACATTAGGCTCAGATATCTGGTTCCTATCACCACTAGTGATGTGCGGATCGATACTGAAATATCGATACCTCAGATATCAGATCTTTATGCTCTAAAATCGATTCTCAAATCATAATATTGATACTTCTGATACTTAAGTCATTTGAGGTAATGTATATAATTAACAGGAACACTGCTGCTCAGTCAGTCAGTCACTCAGTCTGTAGACACCATGGCTGAGCGTAAACGGAGTCATGTGTGGAGCTTTTTCAGCTATTTCAGCTCCACAAACAGCCAAGACCAGATCTGTGATGTTTGTGGGAAAACGGTATGGAGTTGTAGCACCACAAATGAGTATAAACACAAAAAACAGCACGAAAAAGAGAACTCTGAGCTACAAAAGAAAGGAAAGGAGGACGAGGGAAACCCCTCAGGGAGAGTCTTATAGTGTCTAGGTAGCTCATATAGTGTTAAAGTTTACCTCATGTCTCTGGTGTGGCTAAATATAAGAAATACATTTTGTGTTAACTGTGAAAGAGACGCTATCTACGTCTTCAAAGTTTGTTAACAAACGTGATGTCGCAGAGCTGCGAGCGCTGCTTAGCAACAGGAGGTTTGCGTTTTCAAATTGGCTCAGCAGCCTAGCGCTAGCAACAGCTATAGTTTAACCCCGCCTTATAGTTTAACCCCGCCTTATAGTTTTACCCCGCCTTATAGTTTTACCCCGCCTTCGCTCGATGATGCCCGTGACCCCGACTAGTGGAATTAAGCGGCAGATTATGGATGGATGGATGGATAAAAAAATAATTTAAAAAATAATAATAAAGTAATAATGTTAATTATTAATATATATGATTTGTATTACCCTTTTTTATTATAAAATATGGCTATGATCAATAATAATATAAATACAGTTGTTATTATAACAAATAGCTCATGTCTTCTACATGTAGGTAGGGTATAAATAGACTTTATTTCACATAGGTGATTCCCCATTGGTATCGGTATCGGTATTGGCATCAGCGATACTTGCCCTGTAATTACTTGGTATCAGATCGATAACTAATTTTGCAGCATCGCACACCACTAATCACCACCACTGTGAACAACCGTAAGCTGTAAGTTTCTCTATAACAGAATATTGAATGCTGCCATCTTGGATTCAACTTTTAGTTTTTCAAATGGAAGCATATGTATCTGGCACATCCAACTGGCAGAGAATTTCACCAGAAAACAGCCGTGTGCTTCATGCCAACATAACCTATATTTCATGTTACAACAGTGATTTTATGTTAAACCAAACCATAAGGACCACAGAATGTGTTTGTTATTCTTCCCACCATGTGTGTGTTACACCACACACATCACACCATACCATGACTTTAAGTGAGGCAGTAGAGTTAGATGGATCAGTCCAGCGAGGGTTTAGTTACCGTCCAATCAGTAATTCTGTATGTTGAGCTCACCATTCAGTAAGAAATTAGAAATTATCACTGAACAGCACCTGATGGGGAAAATGAGGGACGTCTGAAGTTGCTGTGTTAGCCATTCTGCAAGTTCTAGCTGACAGTCTGGGTCGTTCTCTGTCAGGTGTTGCAGCGTCCGAACAAAATTCACTAAATTGAGGCACAGCTAACCCCACATTCCAGAGACAGACAGCAGGTGCTACAATGTCAGCTCTTGCTGAATGAGGCCAGAACAGTGGTTGCTGTTGTTACATATCGTCGCTGTCCAATGAAAACCAAGGATCTCCAAAATTGCAGCTTTACAGGAGAGACCAAAAACCTACTTTACTTTCAATGTAAGTCAATTGAACCAGAATTTTTTCCAAGCTATTTTGGAGCACGTCTATTGGTCCATTCATCATGAAATTCCTACATAATATAAACAACCATTGGTGTGTTCAAATGATGCAAACAACTTGTTTTCATTGGACAGCGACGATATGTACCAGTTTTTTGGTTGTCTAACCTTCTTTTTATTGGAGACAGAAATTTCTCTGAATCTTGTGTGATGACTCGTGTGCCTTGTTCACTGGAAATGAAGAAAAATCACTGTTTAAATATGAGAATAAATTAAGTTGTGTATGTGACATGAAGCACATCACTGTTTTCTGGTGAAATTCTCTACTAGTTTGATGTATCACGCACCTACTAACCATTTAAATAAATCCAAGATTCAGGATTTAAGATGGCTGCTATGTTGGTCACATGGCCTACCAAGTTTCCCCCTTGCCCCATGGCTTGTGTCCAAAATCAGATCACCATCTGTCAAACTATTTTAATTTTATATGGGTGTTTCCAGACTTTTGAGACACCCTGTATTATCATAGTCCAAAGAAGGTAGTTATAATTTCTGGAGTGTTATCTTGAGATGACAAGACAGTTAAGTTGTGATCTCAGGATAACAGTCCAGAATTCCTAGTGTTTGTCTTGGCCTATCCTATAAAAATATCTATAGTAGTGCTATGACAAGTAGGATATCTGTAGTATAATACATTTATAATCTGATGTTTTTCCTTAAGTAGTGTTATGCTTTGTTAATGTAAAATATTTAATAGAATGTAAAACTATTCATTATAGTTACTGTTACTGTCAGATTTGTGTTAGTAACTCATGCAGTATTGCTATAGGTCTTGTAGTTGAAGGTTCTTTTGGTCCTTATTAGTTGAAAAATGAACTATATGATTGATATGATGATATTATCTGGGGATAGTCCAGGTGCCACCAGAACAGAATCAAACATTAAATATAAGTAAAAGTACTTATATTACTATCAAAAAATATTTTATCAGATTCCATCAAAACTTGAAAAATCCATCCTGACTTTTCTTAAAATGAAAGCACTGAATAACTACACAGTGTGTATATATTTAGATTCTAACATATTATGGTATCATCTGTGAAGATGGAATAATTAAAGTGATTATCTATTTATAGGAGTGGAATGGAGTTTACCGAAGTATCGTATCTGGCCGACCACTCTTCTCTCCTTCATCTTCAGCTTGGGCATGATGGCGCTGGCTGCTGTAGCTTACCTCACCAATGGCTGGATGCAATTCCATCTAGCACTAGCCATTCCACAGATACTCTGTCTGCCTCTCTATTTGTTAGTATATCTACTTTTTTATTACATGCACCATTAAATGCATGCTTGGTCTTTTGACTTACAAAGGTGTCTATTTCCCTTTACTTTCAGCTCAATTCCAGAATCTCCAAGATGGCTCCTTCTAAATAAGAGAACTCAGATTTTAGAGGACTATCGTCACAGGAGTCCACAGGACAGACACTATCTTGATTTGGTAAGAAAAGACAACAAGGTTCTGATAATGAGTAAGCCATTAAAGAAATACAAGACAATTTTTCATAACTGCTAAACTTTTTTTAATTGGCAGCTTTTGGACACAGTGGGGAATGAGTGCCAGAAGACAAACAATGAGGAGCAGGATAATATAAAAGTTTCTGATTTCACTCACTTTAAATCAGCCACTATAATTCTGCGTCTCTTCGTCATGAGTTTCATTGGGTAGGTAAGTTCCTCCGGTCTTTGTGCTACATTTATTAAAAAATGTTTTCCCAAGATTATGTTTTTCAAGGGATTCAGTGTCCTATATTAAAATATGCTCATTCAAAGACAGTGATGTACTGTTATGTAAGTTTTTGGTTTAAGCTTTCTGAAATTATTTCTGAGGAATTTTTCAGTTTCCTGGAGGAAATGATCTTTAGCCCTGAAGAATGCCTTGCTTGAGTTGTTGTTACAAAACTCAAGTTTCTCAGTAGGTAACTTACCCAGAGTGACATACCGGCTTACCTTGTCATCGAAACCCCTCTACACTACAGTCTGCATACTGTGCTGCAAAGAACGCATTGCAAAAAAAGACATTACAGTAATGAGGATACTTTGTCTTGTGATAAAGTATTGTAATGCATTACAGTTGCTAACTTAACAAGAATTACATTACTTCTCTGACTGTATCTGTAACAGAGCAAAACAATTATGATCAAAGGTGTCAAAAGTATTCACATTCATTACTCAGGTAGAAGTATAGATACTAGAGTTTAAAAATACTTCTGTAGAAGTTGAAGTAGCAACTCAAGCGTTTTACTCAAGTAAAAGTGTAAAAGTACTGCTTTTAAGTATAAAAATAAAAGTAATGTAAGGGGAAAAATACCATTAAGGACAAAAGCTTAGGCTGCACCACAGGGGTCTATAGTGCACTAGTCCACCTCCCCAAAAACCCCATTCTTCTAAAAGCCATAATGAGTTTAATGTTATATTAAAATGTTAATGTTAATAAATTTGGGATGCGCTAGGCTTCCTGTTTCAGCCGCATATACGCCCATTGAACATGAATGTAGTTTAGTACAATGTAAATATATTAAAGAAGCATATCTGTGTACTACTGAACATTAACATGTGTTTCATGGAGCAGAAGATATGATGACTAGTTGTCTATAAGTATTATAATGGTGCAAAAAGTCAAACTTCAAAGTCATGATATCAATAATCTTTAGTGGAATGTAAATGTACATGAATGAAAACAAGCTAAAATGAAATAGGAGTAACGAGGCTATGTTTAAAATGTAAGGAGTAGAAAGTACTGCTAATGGAGTGTAAATGTAAGGAGTAGAAAGTACTGATAATGGAGTGTAAATGTAAGGAGTAGAAAGTACTGATAATGGAGTGTAAATGTAAGGAGTAAAAAGTACAGATAATGGAGTGTAAATGTAAGGAGTAGAAAGTACTGATAATGGAGTGTAAATGTAAGGAGTAGAAAGTACAGATAATGGAGTGTAAATGTAAGGAGTAGAAAGTACTGATAATGGAGTGTAAATGTAAGAAGTAGAAAGTACTGATAATGGAGTGTAAATGTAAGGAGTAAGAAGTACAGATAATGGAGTGTAAATGTAAGGAGTAGAAAGTACTGATAATGGAGTGTAAATGTAAGGAGTAGAAAGTACAGATAATGGAGTGTAAATGTAAGGAGTAGAAAGTACAGATAATGGAGTGTCAATGTAAGGAGTAGAAAGTACTGATAATGGAGTGTAAATGTAAGGAGTAGAAAGTACAGTTAATGTAGTGTAAATGTAAAGAGTAGAAAGTACTGATAATGGAGTGTAAATGTAAGGAGTAGAAAGTACTGATAATGGAGTGTAAATGTAAGGAGTAGAAAGTACTGATAATGGAGTGTAAACGTAAGGAGTAGAAAGTACTGATAATGGAGTGTAAACGTAAGGAGTAGAAAGTACTGATAATGGAGTGTAAATGTAAGGAGTAGAAAGTACTGATAATGGAGTGTAAACGTAAAGAGTAGAAAGTACAGATAATGGAGTGTAAATGTAAGGAGTAGAAAGTACAGATAATGGAGTGTAAACGTAAGGAGTAGAAAGTACAGATAATGGAGTGTAAATGTAAGGAGTAGAAAGTACTGATAATGGAGTGTAAATGTAAGGAGTAGAAAGTACTGATAATGGAGTGTAAATGTAAGGAGTAGAAAGTACAGATAATGGAGTGTAAATGTAAGGAGTAGAAAGTACTGATAATGGAGTGTAAATGTAAGGAGTAGAAAGTACTGATAATGGAGTGTAAATGTAAGGAGTAGAAAGTACAGATAATGTAGTGTAAATGTAAGGAGTAGAAAGTACTGATAATGGAGTGTAAATGTAAGGAGTAGAAAGTACTGATAATGGAGTGTAAATGTAAGGAGTAGAAGTAAAAAGTCAGCTGAAAAATAATTACTCTAGTAAAGTATAAATAACCAAAATTTTTACTTTAGTAAGGTAACTAAGTATTAGTACTTCGTTACTCGACACCTCTGCGCATGATGCCTTTATGTACATGTACATTGTCTCTATATACTATAAAGCTGACACACAATATATAAAGCATCCACTCATACTGATATGAAACTGATGGATAAAGACTGCTGTGCCACAGAAAGAGAGCTGCAACCTCACCCCGAGGCCAGACATGATTTTCATTCAGGAACTGGCTTGAGCGTCACCCGATAACCGTTTTTTGAAGCACGAAAGCCGGGGTAGTGACATGTTTTATACATGGCATTTACTGTGATTGGCTGTAAAGGACAATAGGGCTTCCACAAAAACTAGGGTACTTTTAAGGCCCTTATAAGATATAAAACCACACAATAGCATTACCTGAGGTAATGACTGTTCCTGAGGTAATGACTGTCCTCCCGTCTGTTGAACGCTGTTGAAGGACTGATCATCAGGGCCTCCTCCCCACCCATCACCAGCCAGCTCACCTGTCCATTTACTGCTACACCCTCAGTTACATCCAGATGCACCAGCATTGAGATAGGATGGGACTGTTTCAGCTCACACCCACTTTACATAAAGACTCAGTCATAGACTGCCTCAGTTCATACACTGCCTCTATCTGTGCAGCTTCTAAAGCTTTGCTATCCAGATTTCAAACAGAGACTCTTTTCTTTGGTATTTAGTTTAAACTGTAAATACTGTTTGATCAGAGGAGGACGGGTCTCCCCTTGTGAGTCTGGTTCCTCCCAAGGTTTCTTCCTCCAGTCTGAGGGAGTTTTTCCTCACCACTGTTGCCTCTGGTTTGCTCACTGGGGGATATATATGTTATAACTGTCTGTTTTCAAAACTCCGTAAAGCTGCTTTGAGACAACATTGTTGTAAAAAAGCTATATAAATAAACTTGACTTGACTTGATTACGCATGCTAACTTTAACCCAAACAACAGCAACTTCCCTATTCAGCATTCAACTGCTTATGAATACTTTTCAGTCCTACTGGCAAATGAAGACGGTATAACAGTTCAAATATATACAGTCAAGGGAAAAAAAAGATCATCATCATAGTTGAATAAGGAGAGTTCAGTATATACAACAAACCCCAAACATTGTGATTCCTTCCTTTAAATACAAATCCTAGTACTAGTAGGTAACAGTCTAGACTCCACCCAAAATTATGCCCCCAAAATGTATATCGTCCCTGTCCAATGAAAAACAAGTCTTCAAAATTGCAACTTTACAGGAGAGAGCAAAAACATACTTTACTCTTAATGGAAGTCAATGGAACCAGAATCTTTTCCAAGCTATTTTGGAGCATTTCTATTGGTCCATTCCTCATGAAATTTGGCGTGTTCAACGACCATTGGCGTGTTCAAATGATGTTGAAAACTCAAAATCAACAAAAATAAGGATACATGTTTTTCACTGGACAGCGACGATATATACCAGCTCAAGTTCCAGGCTGTTAAGGTGATATCTGCAATTTGCATGTTATTTCCATCTGTCAGCAAGCGTGGATGATGTTCAAACGAGACTGAAGTTGGCTTCTTATTTGCCAGTTTGTTAGTAAAATCAAAAGTTCTGTTTCACGTTAAATGCTACAGCTCGCTGAGACGCCTGTAGTGATATTTAAGGTGGAATGGAAAATGTACAAAACAAGCTGGCGAATAGGAAGCCAATTCAATTTAAGCTTGTTAGTTTGCACTGCACATATCTTTCTGGATAGTTTCTCAAACCTAAACAATATTAAGGTTTTGCGCGGTGAAGACAGAGAAAGAGATCCCCAATGCCACCTTAAGTACCAACCCTTACAGCAACCTGTAAGTTTAAGCCATGCTGTGTAATTTTGTCTACTTTTTGACTGATCTACTTTAAAGTCAGATCATCTTAAGCTAAAAGTTTAATTTGCTTTGTGTTATTAGTATTGTTAAGCTTTAAATTCACATACTATTGATAACAATGCAGCATTTTATTTTTTTAACTTATTTTTAGTTTTGGAATCATATACCTGCATTCGTTAATATACAACTGTTTGCTTATTTATATGTTACAAACCTGTTTTCCAAAATGTTTTTTTTTACTTTGTATACATTGTGTTTATCAAGATTTATATATTTAAAATAAGATGATTATAATAAATTATTGATTAATAAATAAACAGCAACCAAATGCACATAACCCCAAATAAATAAATGAATAAATTGTGCAGGTTTATGGTAGAATGGTTACTTTTTCCATCAATAAGCTTAAGATATATTCAGTATTTCTTATAAAATTGTTTAGAATTATATATTTTGAGGGCCTCTCTCTTTTTTTCCAAAAATAAGCTTTTCGGTGTCATTACCTTACAAGACCTCCTTCTAGTAACCAGAATGTCAGTGAAATACCCAATTCAAAATTATGAATGCACAATTTTATTTTAATTGTTGTTCCTTGAGTGCTGAAGAGTTCAGCATAGGGGCTAGAAATGTGTGGGGTTTTACACTAATATCAGGGAAATACTGGCACAAATATTTACACATGCTATTGATTTCCTAGTAAGAAGTTATTTTAAACCAACATATGAATCATTCTAGTTTCTATTAAAACATTTGATAAACTCTGTGTCTCCA
Source organism: Megaleporinus macrocephalus (assembly GCA_021613375.1). Lineage (NCBI taxonomy): Eukaryota > Metazoa > Chordata > Actinopteri > Characiformes > Anostomidae > Megaleporinus > Megaleporinus macrocephalus. The sequence goes on from CM038712.1 coordinate 40,946,893, forward strand.
AACATTTACTGGCAGTTGTGTAAGTAGTTTATGTTCTTCTTGTTCTCAGGATAGCATCTGCCCTCACCTATTATGGAATCTGCTTCAGTGTGGGGAGCTTTGGGGTGGATATCTATTGGGCTCAGTTCTTCTCAGGGCTGTCAGAGTCTCCTTCTCTACTCCTCCCACTTCTTTTGGCACGATACGGCCGTAGACCTTTCAGCATGGCGAGTCTGCTGCTCAGCGGCATCGGCTGCTTGCTCTCTCTCCTCGTGTCCAAGTTCTGTGGTAAGGGGTCAGGCCCTTGGATGAGGCCCAGTTCCTTAAATTTGATAGCTGTCCCTGAAAAACAACTACGTCGTAGCGGGTAATAAGCTGCTATTAGTTGTAACCTATGTTAGCCTTAAAGCTTTGGTATAAAACTAGATAAGCACACGCCTTGGTTGATTACATTTGGCATGGCTGACTTTACACAGAGAAACTGTTCTGCAACCGTATTGTGAGTTGCAAAAGATGACACGAAGCAATTCAAAACAAAACCAAGTTATACACAATGCATTTCATCCATTAGTTAATTAAATTAGAAGTTGATATTTTTATTATGCCAGCTGTTTACAGCAATGTTAACCTTAAAAAACTCATTTGTTTTCAGTGTACCCATCAGAAAGCCATACTAAGTTTTATTAAAGTTGTTAACTACTTTTTAAAATACAGTGTAGCTCAGCTAAAAAAAGTTTGCCTCTCTCTTTATGCTGTTCCCTCAGACATACCTGCACTGGTGATGGCTCTCGCTTTGCTGGGAAAACTACGTGTTCAGGCAACTACCTGTGTTTCTCTCCTTTATGGCATAGAGCTGTTCCCTACTGTTATCAGGTAGGTGCTTAATTTCTTGTAGAGAAGTCTGTCACTAAATGTACTCCTAACCTGTAGTGAGATCACATTTATTTTATTTTATTTTATTTTATTTTATTTTATTTTATTTTATTTTATTTTATTTTATTTTATTTTATTTTATTTTATTTTATTTTATTTTATTTTATTTTATTTTATTTTATTTTATTTGGACTGGCGAACAACAGCAACTTCCCTATTCAGCATTCAACTGCTTATGAATACTTTTCAGTCCTACTGGCAAATGAAGACGGTATAACAGTTCAAATATATACAGTCAAGGAAAAAAAAAGATCATCATCATAGTTGAATAAGGAGAGTTCAGTATATACAACAAACCCCAAACATTGTGATTCCTTCCTTTAAATACAAATCCTAGTACTAGTAGGTAACAGTCTAGACTCCACCCAAAATTATGCCCCCAAAATGTATATCGTCCCTGTCCAATGAAAAACAAGTCTTCAAAATTGCAACTTTACAGGAGAGAGCAAAAACATACTTTACTCTTAATGGAAGTCAATGGAACCAGAATCTTTTCCAAGCTATTTTGGAGCATTTCTATTGGTCCATTCCTCAATTTATTTTGTTTTATTTTAGTTTAGTTTAGTTTAGTTTAGTTTAGTTTAGTTTAGTTTAGTTTAGTTTAGTTTATGTTTATGTTTAGTAAGATGATCTGGGTTGGATTCCCGGTCCGGGTGGTTCTGTGTGGAGTGTGTATGTTCTCTCCGTGTTTGAGTGGGTTTCCTCCGGGTACTCCGGTTTCCTCCCACAGTCCAAACACATGCATGATAGGTTGTTTGGTCACTCTAAATTGGCCGTAGGTGGGAGTGAGTAAGTGTTGGCCATGCAATGGACTGGCGAACTGTTCATGGTGTACCCCGCCTTTGCCCGATGCAGCTGGGATTGGCTCCAGCCCCCTTCGTGACCCAGACTAGCGGGATATAGTAGCAGATAATGGATGGATGGATATGTGCATCAGTTTATTTGTGATGTCATATATGTATTTTACAGATTCATCATCAAATGTGCTCATTATTCTCACATCAGTGTTGACTCCTTGTCTTCCAGGCAGAAGTGTGTGGGCCTGGTGAGCCTGTGTTACCGGGTGGGCTGCATTGTAAATGCAGTGATGGTTCCAAAGGGTGGAATCTCTTTGGGAGCCATGATCTGTTACAGCAGTGGACCCATCCTGGGGGCAGGACTGTGTTTGCTGCTCCCAGAGACCAGCGGCATCCCGTTACCAGACACAGTCGAAGACTGCGAGAAACAACCTAGGCTTAAGTTGAAGCCTGGATCCTGCTGTGCTCAGTAAGACATTGTTTTATTTTATTTTAGTTATGGGCAACAATTTAGTACTTCATCTCAAAATGCACCCCAGTTCACAGTGATTCAATTACTTGATACAATCCATACATGATACTGTTTTTTAAAAATTACACAAAATTAACAAATGTACCTTAAAATCTAGATTTCAGGTGTGGTCCTTCTTCAGAGCTTAAGCTGCAATATCTGCACATACATAATAGTATCAACAAAAATATAAATGTTAGTTTTGACAGAGTTGAAGTTGATCTATTTTGAGCCTTAAGCATGACTAGTGAGCATGGCTAGTTTGGAGACTCTTGCAGGTCAGTTGGTTAAGCAAGAGTCTTATTTTCTGATGCAGAGTGTTAGATGAGCTGCTCTTGAGGAATCTGTACTTCCAGTTCTGTTTTAGCACACCCGGCTATATTTTTAGCCACTTGTTCTAAAGCTACTCCAAACACTCTTTTAAAAAGGTCACAGCACTTTTAGCTGTATGTAGCCTGCAGACTTGTACAAGATGGAAATCACTGGGAACTACTTTGTTTAAAAAATATATATAAAACCGGTCCTAAGTAGCAAACTAAGGGGGGAGTACACTCAGAAGCCACAATAGTTGAAATCATTGTAGATGAGTAGTTTAAGCATGCAATGATACTTAAATAATAATATCTGATAATATCTTTAAGGCGGGCCACAATCACAGAGTAGCTTTATGAGTAGCTTTATTTGGGGCTATCCAACAATTAGTCATCACAGGCAGTGGTCAGTAAAAAGGCAGACAGCCAAACTAAAGATAAATCCTTAATCAACTTCAGAAACAAAGCAAGAGTCAGCAATACTGAACATAAAGAACAAATAAAAGGAACACAGAACTCAGTTAGGAAACCAGAGACTTCACAATCAGCAGACACCAACAACGGAGAACATATCTGCGTGGACCACTAGGTGAAGGAATAAGCTACAGGTGTGTGGTTATAAATGGGCAGAGCTCGGGTTGAGTTGGAGCTAGATTGAACCAATCCAGACTGGCCAAAGTCCACGTGACTGGCCAAAGTCCCAGAGGGCTGACCTGCAATCTTATATGAGAGTGCTCAGTTGCCTCAAACACCTTAAAATAAATGGGCCTCATTCACCAAGATGTTCCTATGATTTATTTTGTTTACTTATTTATTTTTGGGGTTGTCCTTAAAAAAGGTCCCAGGAAAATATAAATACAAATAAATAATAAATGAAAATGCAAATAAAAAGCCAGATGCATGTTCCTAAGTTACAGGACTTAAAAAAACTGCTGAAATCTGCTTAAGATTTTTCTTTCTTATGTAAGAATTTGACCTTAAATAACACTTACTGAATAGTTTTTATGGTACAATTACATTTAATAAGGAGAACGACGTCTCTGTCATTGCCACTCCAGGTTTGGGAAGTCTATGTAACTTTGCAAGGTGCGCAAGAGCTGTCACAAGAACTGTGTACGCTTTACATCAGCACATCACACACCAACACCTAAATGTTTTCAGGTAGCTATAAAGAAAAATAGGAAAAATAAAAGTGAGACCAAGCAAAAGGCTGGACAAGAGTAAATCTCTGACTGGTTTTTACTCTGGCAAGAGCTGAATGAGATGAAAGGATGCAGGACAGTCTCATGGTAAACAGGAAAACAACGAAAATCCGACAGCAGGAGCGGACATCCCTGCTTTAGTTATTTATGAAAGATTCTGACGTAGGCTTCAACCTTATTTGTGTCTTCATCTCACACCAGAAAGTTGTAAATCTCGTCAAATAAGCCTTGAAAGTTTAAACCTCCTGTAATAAAATCCTTGTTAGTCAACATGTTTCTTTCTCTTGTGATGCTGACTTTGAAGGCACACTCATAAGGTTCAGATGGTGTGGATCTCGTAGGCTTTATTCTCTCCTCTCCTCCACAGTCTCTACAAAGCAATATGAAAGACTTACTTCTCCTCCACCAAACCATCAAGGACTTTTCACCCACATCTCCCTTCTGCTTTACTGAGACCTGGCTGTCTGAGCTGATCATAAATAGTGCAATGCACATACCAGATCTGACTCCATTCCAGAATCCCACAGTGCTTCATACATGAGTGTCACTCATATAGACAGTAGATGTAGAAACCACAAAGAGTTGTGAGTTCAATTTATAACGCACATGAGCATAAAGAGGAGTCAGATTGTGAATCTTCCAGCTTTTCAACGAACGCACATGTACTGCTTGTTCCTCAGGGGGGCTAAAGCACGACTTGTATTGATTACACAAAAGTGAATTGAAGTCAGCAACTGTAGGGGGAGCCCAAAAACAAAAAATACCAACTCTCATATAATGCGGTTTTGGGAACTGTTAAAACTGTAAAGTTTGGCTTTTTTAGTGTCTGCCCACCACAAGATGGCAACAACACACATCTGGAGTGGCACTGAAACCACAACATGCACAACAAATGATTTTAAATATTCTAAATCTTCTAAATCCTCTAAATAAGTTCTATTCATTTTCTCCAGGAAAGCAACTGTGTTAAAAAATAAATAAATAATTTTTAAAGGCGGTATTAAGTTTGAGTTTTGTGTTACTTCACATCTTATTCTGTGAGTATATTGGCGTGTTTGCAAAGCTGAAATCTGAATAATGCCTCATTTATGTTTTGCCATTTGCTGATTAGTCAAGTGCGTGTGAGCACCATTGATCATATTACTGACAAAATCAGATTTTCTGTAATTGTCGGTTATTTAGTGCATGGAGACTCAATGTTATAAAAAAAAAATTTGTTTCATTAAGCTAAAGCAGATATGTCAGCAATGCAGTTTATTTATTAGATCATTAGAGTTACAGACAGCCTGCTTTTCACCCTGGCTTTTCTTTCTTGGTGATGTTTCTGTCGTTAGTGTTCCCAGAAAGAATAAGTGTCTTGAAATCATTACTCTGGTTTAAAGAGTATTGAACCCACTCATTCTTATTACACCTAATGATGACCTCCTGGTAACGTTCAGGTTATTTATAGCAGCTAAACACTTGTTACCTCTTTCAAGTGAAAAAAAAAAATGAACATTGTACGTCTTGACATTTTGCCTTACATATTGTATATAGTGGTACATTTGTGGCATGTTTGACTGCAGAGAAATTACACTGCCTTTGGTTAAACTTCTTTAAGGTGACTTAGTGCAGCAAGGACAACAATTGTTGCCTACTAGGTTTATTTTCTGTGCCTAAGTCACATGTTGGCAGACTATTAGCAGCCTTCATGCTGTTACAGGTGTTCAGAGAGCAAGTTCCTTTCCAGTTTTTAAATTATCTGTATCTTTGACTTCTCCACAGGTCACTAATAGGTGGACCGCGGTCCGGACCCAGACGTTGTCCAATGCGGACCCAAACCGATAAACTATTGAGAATAATTAAATATTGACTGTGTTTATTTTAAGCGGCGGAGCTTTTCTTGTCTTTACGGGCTTTACGGTGCAGTGAACTAACAGACCAATCACGTGCGCTGTAAGATCACCAAAGGCTCCTCAGCCAATCAGATCTGTGCACATTGGAGTGTGCGGCGCGCACACAGGCGAGGTACGAAGCGAGAAACAGCAGCCGGAGACTAAAGCGAGTCACAAAGAATAAGGAGCTCTAAAAACAGAAAAGTGAACAGAGAAAACTGAGTGTTTAACAGGTGTTTAATGGACCTGCTCGTCTAGTTCTGGAGAATACCGCTCTGTACAACCAACATGTTAATCTGTGAAGCTGAGTTAACAAGAAGAACCACGTTTTATTTACTTTCTCTATAAATAAACACTAAAAGATGCACTTAAAGCCCTTGTTTCAGTTCAGCATTTAAACAGTAAATATACTGAAATATACTGAACGGTATGTGTGATGTGTTGGTGTTTCAGTAGCTGATGGTATAAGATGTTGATACTAGGCTACTTCAGTAAACAGGATACACCACAGAATCATAACACAAGATAGAAATGATGATAGTCCAGACCTTGGCCTGAGGAACTCTCCTCTAACTGGACCTCACTGAACTCGAATTAAATACCCCCTACATCATATTCTTCACCTTCTTGCCATCTGGTAAATAATTCATATGCTTTTGTTTCTTCTGCCAGGTGGTTACCGAATCACAAGCCAAAACCAGAGCATGATTTCACTGAGGCTAAAGACTTGGAGAGCCCTCTGGAGTCCAACACCATTTCTTCGTAGTCAGGTCCCATGATTTGTAGGACGTAGCCTCTGTAAAACAGGTCTACTGCATTGACTCTTTTCAGCAGTGATGTCCAGGAGTGGAGTTTCATTGATAACTCCCATAACATCCTTCATAACTGCCCCTGGTGAGATGCTACTATAAATGTATAGGTCTGAAAAGCACAAACCAGTTAAAGTATTTTAAAGTGGTGCCAGTGTACGCTGAACTGCAGGACCGACTTTGTTTTTAGACCTTAGATATTTTGTGTGCCTCTGATATGCAGCAGAACAAATGCTCTTCACATTCGGTGCTTAATAACAGAATGAATATATCCTGGAGACACAGAATGTCCTGGAAAAACTTCTCCTCCAGTGAGAACTCTAGATGAACCCAGATGCATGTGCTGCATGCCAGAGGCTGAAGTTGGAATAACTACAAAAGCCCTTTAGTTTAAGTTTGTTTGATACCGAAGTGCCAATAAATGTCTAAGAAAATCTTATAAAATAATGTGAGTTCCACAGAATGTCCTATAAAAATGTATACTCTGACTCTGAAGTACAGAATTTGTTAGGCCAGACAACATCTACATAAGCCTTTACTGACAAATGACTTAAACCTATATAAATACTTATAAAGCCATATTTTAAGCATTCGTCACTTGATAAGGTAAAATAACATCAAAGTTGACGAAAGCTGTCTTTATGGAAACTGACTCTTATTGGGATAATCTTTTATGAAAGCTTATGCAAGTTTGTCAGCAGTCACGAAAGTCTTACTTAAGACAAACGTGGCCCCCTAGTTTTACCTGCTTTTGTTTTATAGTCATGTGTATCCTTTTCAGCTCCTTTGTATGAGCACCTACCAAGTTTCAAGTTTATTTGTCATTTGCACATCATGTCAGGACATAACACGCATCAAAATGTTTGGGCTGAGGCTCAGATAATAACTCTACAGCAGGACTGAATTATATATTTGTAGTATAAACAGTGTAAACATAATTAATATACAATAATGAAGTAAATATATTTTTATATAGAATATATACATTTAGTAATAACTGAAATATATTAGTGAATATACAAAACATACACAAAATATATACATAAGATAAAAAAGAGGACACACTTAGAAACTTTTGTATAGGCAGGTTATCTAAGAAGATAAATCTATTTAAAGTGACTTAGTGATATTGTCCAAAGCAGCAATATCAGAATAAATAATATAATAGTATAATGTAATATAGTAGGGGCTCTGTATTGGGGTCTTTCAGCTTCAGTTTGTTCAGAGGCCTGACAGTCTGTGGGTAGAAGCTGTTCAGTAGCTGGTTGTTCTGGCCTGGATGATGCTGAATCTCCTGCCTGATGGTAGTATAGTGAACAGGCCGTGTGCTGGGTGACCGCTGTCTAACCTGATCTTCTGGATTTTCCTCAGGCAGCGGGACTGATAGATGTCCTGTAAGGCTGGTAGTTTGTTCCTCAGGCAGCGGGACTGGTAGATGTCCTGTAAGGCTGGTAGTTTGTTCCTCAGGCAGCGGGACTGATAGATGTCCTGCAAGGCTGGTAGTTTGTTCCTCAGGCAGGGGGACTGGTAGATGTCCTGTAAGGCTGGTAGTTTGTTCCTCAGGCAGGGGGACTGGTAGATGTCCTGTAAGGCTGGTAGTTTGTTCCTCAGGCAGGGAGACTGGTAGATGTCCTGTAAGGCTGGTAGTTTGTTCCTCAGGCAGGGGGACTGATAGATGTCCTGTAAGGCTGGTAGTTTGTTCCTCAGGCAGGGGGACTGGTAGATGTCCTGTAAGGCTGGTAGTTTGTTCCTCAGGCAGGGGGACTGGTAGATGTCCTGTAAGGCTGGTAGTTTGTTCCTCAGGCAGCGGGACTGGTAGATGTCCTGTAAGGCTGGTAGTTTGTTGCCTACGATGTATTCTGCTGTCCTCACCACTCCCTCTAGAGCCTTGCAGTCGCAGGCAGTGCAGCTGCCGTACCAGAAGGTGATGCAGCCCGTTAGGATGCTCTCTATAGTGCATCTTTTCATATAAATTTTATTAATTTGTTTATAAAATCAGTTTTTGTTAGAAAATAAAGACAGTTTTGTAACCATCTGGATTATCTAAGGCTAATGAATGAAACTGCACACTTCACACAGCCTAATCCAGGAGTTCCTTACAACACAACACAGCTGGCCCTGATGTTCTGATGCTCCTGAAGGCCTTGGTTAATTGAATCAAATGCATTTAGCTTCTAACACAAGGACTGAATTAACCTTCTCGGCCTAATTCTAGATGGCAGTGGTCAGCAAACCCGCTGCAGGAGATCTGTTGGCTCCATCCACATGATTCAGGTAATTGCTGCATTCAGAAGTTCTTGAGAAGCTTAATGGGGCATGTAAGACTTGGGTTGGTAACATCCAGGAGGTTAAATAATCGTGACATTATAGTCTAATTAAAAAAAGGCTTTAGAGGTTTAATGGGACATATTGCGTTGGATGGGGTAGACAGGGTTTAATAAATTGCGTAGCAACAAGTGTATCTGATAGAACATTGCATCCATAATCATTGACAGTTTTATCATGTTATAAATAAAATACAGAGGTGGACAAAGTACTGGAAAATTTTAATTAAGAAAAAGTACATTTACTTTGCTTAAATTCTACTCAAGTTAAAAATACCCATCAACAAACAATACTCAATTTTAAATACTTTTTAAATACTTAAATATGGAGTAATAGTTACATATTTTAATTATTTGTTGTAAAAAAGTACATCATAAATTAAATAGTTTTTAATAACCTAGTAGTCCAGATAATAATTAGAACCTTTCATGCGGTATAATGTGCAAACTGTGTTCAGACCACCCCATAAAACACTTTCAAGTATAAGTGGTACAAGTTTAATACCGTTTGTGAGTATGTTATGACATTTATTTACATTTCCTTTCACCCTCTTAAGCAGGTGGCTCTGCTTAGAGACCCCTAGTGAAGACTAGCCTACATGCTTCTGTAGACTGGCCTACTTAATGCACTCCACTCTGTGATGCACTCTAAAGTTAACTGTAATGTGTCCTAAAGCATTCTAAAGGACGTTTAACACCAAGTATTGAAAATCAAAAAATAAATATGTGTGGTTATTAGTTAGAAAAGATTGGAGCTATTAAATAAAGCTTTTCAAATGAGAACAACAAAACAAAGCTTGGGTTTGTTTGTTTGTTTGTCTTGGGTCACTGCAAGTGAATTACACTGACCTGGTCCTCAGGTATCCATGTTAAGGTGAGACTGTGCTGTGCAGTGCTGCCCTCTTGTGGCACAGTAATGTTAACAGCTCTCCTACAGGATGACCAGCTTGATTTCAGAGATTTATGGAGAGTGTTGCACTTTACAAACCTCACAAGTGAGGAAACTTAAGAAATTCAAACATGATCCAATAGTATTTATTATTAGAATCTTAATATTTTATTAGAATCACTCAATATGATAAATATATTACTTCCCATTTTATGAACAACCTAATAACATTCAGTGTAATATTTCTTAATTCTCACAATAGCAGTGCAGAGTACAGATGCTAAACTTATACTTTATATATGTTGTGTATGTATGCTTGTTTTTTTATGTGCTGCAACGTCTCTGCCAGTAAAGAGAAAGAATGAATGCAACTTGTGGTAAAATTATGTCATATTCTCATTAAAGTACATTCAGATTAACAGGTGCATGAAGCCAGGTGATGATACTGGTAGTGGAACAATCACTCGATGCGTCCTCAAAAAAAAAAACAAAAAAAAAAAAACAAAAACTGGCAGCCAGCATGAAAACTCATCCAGTCTCGTCATGTATCTCAATTTTATGGTACACCTGGCACGAAAAGTCAACAATGACAAGGCTGTATAATCAGTGATTAATAAACTAAGCAATCATTACTGTGGAAGAAATCACTGTTCACTTTATCACTACATGTATTTAATCACTTGTTATCCTTTCAAGTTTCTTTCTTTCATATTTGCTCCTTCCACCTGTTGAATTGCCCGCTTTGATTTAATTATATATTTAGTTGTTAAAAAAACCCACAAAACTGGAACCAAACACCAACATAAACAAGAGCAGAACCAAATTCTAGATCAACCCCTAAACCTACTCATAAACACATCATTTGTATCATCTTATATTAGTAAGCTAGTAAGTAAAAAAATAAAAAACGCCAATAGTAAACTTCAAAACGGAATAATATACTACTACCACCAGGTTAACACTGAAAACCTCATTCATTCATTAAAAGTTGACCTTAGAGCGAACACCAGCGCCTGCTTATTATTATTGTTAGAAAAAAAACAAAACCCTTCACGTCGGAGCCTGAACTGTAACCACGGACATGTGTGTAAATGCACTCGGATTTGCATTAGTGCTCTCAGTTATAGGACACAAAGTTGGCAGGGAAAATGCCCACCTGCCCCCTCAGCTCTCCCTCCCACCAATCATACTGTGAGTCAGTCTTGGTGAGGACAGTGATGCGGTCTCCAACAGCAAAGCTCAGGTCCCCTGGCTGCTGGCCAGTGAATGGGTGCATGGCCGTGACCACCAGACCTCCACCGGATGCTTGGCCTGCAGCAAAGGTAAGACAGGACAGGCTAAGACTGGCGAGTTGGAAAACAATCAGGATAAGTTGCTCTAGGTTTACACTCGTTTACATGGAATTTCTGTTGTCAAGAGCTTTGCAGACGTATCTATTTCACACCCTCTACGGTGGCCTGTTTCAGAAATCTTTGGCACGAAACCTTGCAACACCAGTTCAGGGTAATGCTGTAGATCTCCATCGGTCCTGCAGGACCCCTACAAGGTTTTGACAACATGATGATGCATTACAGTTAAAGTACTAAACTGGCCATGGTCATTTATTGGGGCAACCTAGAGGGGCCTGCAACCTACAATTTGTACTGGCTGCAGATGAGATGTATACCGTGGGGAGATAAATTAGCAGTGGGTGAATGTACTCAATAGTCATGTACTTCTAAACAGCAAGGCTATATATATTGGGTTTTTTTCCCCACCTCTGTTTTTTGCCACATCGATGCACTACCATTTCCAGATCCCTCTCTCAAGATGTAGTTCTGCCGGCAAGCCTGATTACCCAACGGATATCTAAGTACACTACCGCCCAAAAGTTTAGAATTTAATTTCAGGCTATTTTCAAGCAATCCATGCAATTTTCATGCAATTCACAAACAATATTGTTCATTTATTAATGTAAGTGTATCAGATGATTTTTAAAGAATAAAAATGTTTGTATTAAAGTCTATTTTTGTATAGAGGCTTACTTTGCATATAGTTCTATTATCAGTAATTCTCAGTCCTCTGTCTAAATCTCCTGGTACGGCCGCCAATCCAAGTTAAGGATGTTATTGGACTAATTGGTTGTTAGGACACTCTTGATCAATTGTGATGCACAGCTGAAAAACATTCTACTAATAAGTGAGTATAAAAGGGAGAACAACATTCTAGGTTAGTTTAGTATCTGAAGATCAGCAGTTGATGGCTTGCTGACAGACTCAAAATGACCAGAAAGAAACAACTTTCTTTAGAGACCCGTCAGTCCATTGTTGTGTTAAGTAAGAAGATACTCCATTAAAACAAGAACATTTCACTGTGATCCCAAACTTTTGAGCAGTAGTGTATATCAAAGTATCATATTTTGAACACTGAAAACATGCATATATCATAAAACAGGAAGTCTACGGCCAGTTACAGTCTGTAAATGTAAACAACAACATTTACAACTGAACAAACTGCAAAGTAACAAACAGCTAAACAGATGCCACATATTATTTTATTAAGCTTTTTATGTTTTTGACCAATGGGTTGAGCTCTCCTTCAGTTTATATAGTTGATTGTTTTGAAAGTTTTAGGGTAAAAGCTAACTTATAAGTTTGGAGACAAAATGTTTTGTTTCAAAAACAGCTTGTGTATGTTTAAACTTGTGTATGTTTAAAAATGTTTTCAGTACAAAATAAATAATTTTCAAATACAAAATAAGGAAAAAAGGAGTGTTTCCAATTTTAGCACACTAGGGGGCAGTCTAACCCACTCTTTGGAAGCTTCTTTAAGGACTTGAGCAAAAACCAAGATCACAAATGTGTCAGCTGTATAAAATACAGATTACCTCACACAGTTCAGAATGTATGGTTGCACAGCTTAATCTCTCAGATATTACATATTTATTATTATTATTATTATTATTATTTCGTTTTTTTCTCTTTTCAAGAGTCGCCACAGCGAGTCATCCTCCTCCATCTTACTCTGTCCTCTGTGTCTTCTCTCCTCACACCAACTACTTCCATGTCCTCTCTAACTACATACATATATGTCCTCTTTGTCTTTTTCCTAGCAGCTGCAATTCTAACATCCTTCTACCAAATATACCCACTGTCCCTCCTCTGGACATGTCCAAACCATCTCAGCCTCGCCTCTCTAACTTTATCTCCTAGTTGTTTAACCTGTGCTGAACCTCTGATGATCTCATTCCTAACCTTATCCATCCTGGTCACTCCCAAGGAGAACCTCAACATCTTCAGCTCTGTTACGTCCAGATCTTTCTTCTGTCTTTATCACTTAGATGAACTCGTGTGATTGTTTTGGCAAAATGTTTCACGTCAGATGCCCTTCCTGGCACAACCTTCACCATTTGTTGTTTTTATTATTATTATTATTATTATTATTATTATTATTATTATTATTATAATTATTATTATTATTTCTTGACATGTGTGAACAGGGGAAAAGTTTTAATCATGAATTTGCCACAACAAAAACAGGTGCTACTCAAGACTACTCTGTAATTGAGTTATGAACGTCCTTCAGTAATTTTTTCCTCCTTAAAAGACGCAGTAAAGTCCTTTACACAGCTTTCTGAATGCCTGCAGTGTGTAAACATTTTTTCAGTCATGCCTACAATGTATCAGCCACTGTGAGATGTGAAGCAAGATAAAGTTCGATTTGGTACATTTGTTAACCACGTCATGCATGTGCTCAGCAGTGTCTCTTGGCAGGTCCTTGCAGCCTCGCTGCTAACAGCAACTACACTAATACTTTTTTTAGGGTTTAATAATTTCATAGTAAAGAATTGTAGAGAACTGGCAGCAGAGGAAATAAGAATTAAAAGAAAATCTTGTACCTCATTTACAGACAGTAATCTACATATAACCCAGACCATCAAATTGTGTTTGAAACAGAAGGCCAGGCTTGGTAATCTAAGCCTGATGGCAAAGCCAAATCTCTTCCACTCAATTTAAAATTCAAAGAAAGTATTTAAAATAGTTTCATCAAACAGGTTTTGTGCATCAAGTACACCACGAAATAAACTTGAAGGCTTTTCTAAAACCTTCAGTCAAACTTACGGGAGCTAACGATAGCATTTCATTTGCTAGCTTACTTTGATTGTGTAATTGATTGCACAGCGGATATGAAAACAATATACAGTTCAGAGATTTGGCTGTGGGTTTCAGAGGGGCATACCCTTGTTTGAGGCAAATTTCAACACAATCCCACACCAAAAGTTTCAGAGTTGTGTTTTTCAATGAGATCACTCTGTGAGACTAAAGATCTTTATAGCTCATGCCAAGCGTCATCTGAAGTGGTGTAAAGCTGGGGTAACTCCGGAGAAGTAGAAATGTGTTCTCTGTAGAGAGGAGTCATACTTCAGCATCTGGTAGTCTGCCAGGAGAACAGTACCTACCGGAATGCATAGTGGCAACAGTAAAATTTGGTGGAGGGGGGATAATGGGTTAGGGCTCCACTAAAGGGAAATGTTGATGCTTCATTATACAAAGACATTTTAGACAATTACACGCTTACACTTGGTGGTAAGTGTGTGGAGGCTGTTATAGTTGTTTTAAAGTGGGTGGTACCAACTCCATATTAATGTCCATGGTTCCAGAAAGAGATGTCCAACAAGCTCACACAGTTGTGATGGTCAGGTGTTCACATACTTTTAAAGCAAATGGAGCGTTCTATGTGTAATGAATGGGCTACTCGAATAAATCTGGTGTTTAATTCATCCCAGACTGGAGCATGTAACATGAGCACTACCAACATCTGAAAATCGTTGGAGGCTGGGAGGGCAAACAGGTGGCAGAGGGAATGCAGGAGGCATATATATATGAAAGAAGGACAGTATTCAGAGAGTGGTTCTCTACCTATTAGCACCTGCGTTAAAAAAAAAAAAAAAAAACACCTCAAGCAGAGCCAAGATCTGTAGTCGGGCCGTTTTTCACGCTAAACACTTTTTGACTCGAATCCTAAAATAACTGCATCGCATCAACGTAACGTTCGTTCCCCGCTACCACAAGCTACAAGACGCAACAAGCAGAGGGGAGTTTGACAGCAACACAATCCAGAGAGTTTCTTCAGATCTGTCAGGTTCGTGTGTTTTGGCAGAGTGGTGACATTCGAGCTATGTGGTTTTCTGCTCGCACACGCAACATCCAAAAAGTGACAGCTCATGAAAAGGGGAGGGTGGTGGTGGTGGTGGGGGGGTTATTCAGTCATCTCTCATGTCTACACCCATGTACACTGTGTGATTAAAGCTACCCCAGGTCTGGTCCCATCACGCATGTCGTCAGTAGCCTGGTGACTGCTTATTCTTAATTCAAGTGTCAATCTCGAATATTTGCTGGTATCTGAGAAGCCTGGCTATACAACAAGGCGGCGAGAGAGAAGAGATTACCCAAGGTCAATCGTTTGCAGCCAGCTGATCTTGTTGCATTCTTCTGTGATAAACAAAGCTGGATTAGGCCAGTGAAAGCCACCACACTGCCTGCTCTTCATGTGTTGGGAAACCACCAGAAAACAACACAAAGTACTCACACTGCCCAAAGTCATTGCCCTCAGATAAACCACACGCTCGCACAATAGTCTCCATTTATAGACTGAGGAGCGGAGGTGTCTTCGAAAATGACTGTGTCTCTCCTACTTTTCAGCAGGAGAGCATAATTACAGTACTCACAGTGCTAATGACCTGCAGTGTATGGAAGGAATGTTAATGAAACACTGATGAGTGAGAGTTTTGGAGGTCTCCTCCTTCTTCGGCTGCGATATAATGATAGTCGAGTGACTGATCAGCCTGACAACCGAGATACAGGTTGTAAACATGGCGAGATATTGTTTCGTTTCCTGGTGGGATGCACAGACCTTGTGCTTTTGTGGAGGCCTTCATCTTTGGAACAATTCATTATTTCCCAAAGTCATTAATTCAACTGCTTTGGCGCTCCAGAACCCTTCATTTCTCCCAACACTTGTTTCTCCTATTGTAAGTAAATGGCTAGACCAGTGTCCTGTGGTGATACTGCTATGGGGCCGTTGCCAATCAATACAGACAATGTAGACATTTAACCAAATATTGTTGTTTTTTTTATTATAATTATTATTATTTTAAATGTCTAGGCCGATGCAATGTGAAGGGAAAGTAATGACTGATAGTTAAGTAGTTGGCAATTCATTATGAGCTAGCAAGATATCTCAATATAAACTCTTACAATGGAGGTTGTTTTGATAAGCGTATGACAATTTGCTGGCTCTTTGTAGTCTCTGCTGTGTTGAAAAGCCTGTTTGAATTCCTGTGTGTTATCTCGCTTGTTAACAGTTGTTTTTTCCCCGTTTGGTGTTGTTAAAGTGTCAATTATGAACCAATTCAGCATTTATTTTAACATCTGGATTCTGTTTTCTTTTCCTGACTGTTCTTGGATATCAATATGAATTGTCATACCTTCCACATAAGTGCTATCCTTCATATAATAAGAATATCAACCAGTATTGCATGGGCGTTTCAGCAAATCATTTATGGTTATTAACTCTGTAATGAAAATGAATCCAGGATTCAACTGCTTAAGAACATTTTAAGGTACTCTTGATTGAAACACCCCCCCCAAAAAAAAAATTTACATAAAGAAATAAATTATATATATATATATATATATAATATTTTAGATATAATATATTATATATATTATAATTTTATATATATATAATATATATATTTTTTTTTAATTATATATATATTATTGCAGCTCTTAAAATATCTTTGTAATTAAATGCAGGAAGGGTGCTAGATAAATATCTACATTTTGATAATAACAATAAATGTACTTCACCAAAATAAGGTTCTATTTCAATGTCCAATGATCGAGAATGACAAATGCACAGGAAAAGAAATACTAACAGATTCCATCCATACTTCCACATTATCTAATTAGACAAACATAACGTCCACTAATTCCATACATTAAAGCATTTCCTTACATTAACTACCGCCCATTCCCATCAGCCCCCATTTTAGTCTTGAAAAGGACTTCTGGTTTATGTAAAAGAGCTGATGCATTAACGGATGTGCCACGTGCATCACTCAATGAGCCTAACTAATGTGTCTGAATCAGAGACAAAAATAACATCAGAAATGCACCACACTGATATCTAAACCAATTAAAAAAGCAAAGAGGGTAAATGAATGATACCAGGAAACTGTTCTAATAATAAAAGATCGTGGCTCGTGTTTAATAATAGAGGGAGGAAGGAAGCTTACTAAAATGCACATATTAATGTAGGGCTAGGGCTAGTCATCTTATTTTAGAGGTTTTCCATTAAGTTGAGATTTTTTTTGTGGGCTCTAAATGAAAAGTAGATGGGGAAGTGTCTCCAGTTTTTCTGGGGTTTCCACCCACTCCCACCCATAAAAGAACTGAAGCAACAGAAATCCTCCTTAACTACTGAAGCTCACAGACAATCCCAGCTAAAGACAAAGCTATATAAAGCAAACCTAAAGAGGAATAGATATTCTTCATTTCCGGAAACGCAAACATATATCGTTGCTGTCCAATGAAAATCGATCTCCATTTTTGTCGATTTGTATTTTCCTACATTAAATAAATGCAGCAGCTGCCATTTACATTGTGGGGAAATTTCACGGTGAATGGACCAATAGAAATGCTCCAAAACAGTTTGGAAAGAATTCCGGTTCCATTGACGTCCATTGAAAGTGAAGACAGTTTTTGGCCTCTCCTATAAAGTCCTGTTTTTCATTGGACAGCGACGATATGTATGAGCCTAGCAAAGGAAAACAGTACCACCCTTTTTTTTTTTTTTTTTTAGACATAACCATGTCATAAACATGTCACGGCCGAGATTGTACAATGTTATGAGTTGTCATGGCAGACTTTGTTTAGTAATATATAACCAGGACTAAAAATGGGCAGGACCACTTCTAAGGGTAAAAATCCAGACGGCCCAGATCTTGAAAACCTATGTTAATACAGAAACCTTGCACAGCGGTTTCACTGTTCCGAAGTGTGTTTATAGTTTAAACTGTATGTTGAACACACCTCAAGTTCAAACTACAGTCTAATTCAGTCAATGAAAAGCAAGGAAGCTGCAGCAGGGCCCAAACAAACTGTTTCTCAGTTTCTAAATGTTTTAAAAACAGCCAAGAAACTCTGTCCAAGCTGGTGTTGGACTTTTTGTGGTGGTTTTAATTAAGTGATGCACTAATAGTTATTTAGTTTAGTATTTCTAGCGGATGGTTTGATCAGTATTTGATGATTTGTAGCCTTCTCCTAAGTGGAAAGCTTGTTCGGCCTGTTGTATTTCTATATAATAATAGTTTTAGTGAAAGTGATGTTAACTTCTAGGTGTTAGTTTAATTTTTAGGAAATGTCTGAAGCTCTGAGCTTGGAAAAAAATCATACACATGATTTTTAAAGATTTAAGTAGACTATTCACAAACTATTCTATTTTTTATAGATTTAATTCACAATAGTTATTAACTGATAAAAAAAATGCTTGAAACAGATGCAATTCTAATAATACCCAATGTATCAAATGTCCAAAAAACTGGGTTTTTAGATGCTTTGTTTTGAGATTTCACATTTCAACTATAGCAGGCATGCAATGTTTTGATCATTTCTGAAAAGTACATCAGTTTCTAAAGGGAATGGTTCAAAGCTCTAGACGGCTTTGTAGTTCCTAGCACTATTTTCTGCAATTACAAGTGAATGGCTAGACAACTTCTCCTGTCCTGAATTCAAGCTTGTACCATTAAGCTTGCCTTGAGTAACAGAGTGGCATAAGTTTTCTTAAATGTGTAATAATGATACTAAAACACTGTTTTCAGCTACTGTCGTTATCCTACTACTGCCTAGACCTATTCAAGGCAAAGAAAGGCAGGGCAAGTTTATTTGTATAGCACATTTCATACACAGTGCCAACTCAAAGTGTTTTACATAAATAAAGTAAGAAAGCATTAAAATAAATCAGTTAAAAATATACAAATATTTAAAAGAAAGAGAATTAAACATGAGGTTTAAAAGTGACGTTGGACTGTGTTCTTCCGGCTTATCTTATTCTTCACCGTTCATACATATGAACTGGTGATATTTAGCTATGCGAAGAGATTATACCCTAAGAATGTAACTCCTCATGCATACAGATTAGACAAAAATGCGGAGCTACATTTTTCTACCCTAAAAGACCATAACAATCTTGGTCCTGTGACACTTCTTTGATTAAGGGAAAACAAAAAGATACTGAACATGCTGCCTAAGTAACACCATTACTGAAAAATGTCAGTACAAGATCGAGACTAAACACAGTGAACTTGGTCCTCTAGGTCTGTTTTGGCAGAACATGGCGGCAGCTCAGTGTTCTGATATTCGGGTCAATAAGGGGCGCACACAATCCCATCACACACATCAGCTATTGGCCAGCACTCTGTGTAATCTTCCCTCTTACTGATCTTTCTGTCATCCCTGTGTGGGAAAGAATGCGCTAGCTGCGCAGCTGACTCCTGACATGGCAAAGAGCATGAAGGCCTTTCCTATGAGGACAAGAGATGGGAAAGAGGCCAGACTCTAGCTTATGGCATCTGTTTAAAGCTTCCCAGCCAAGTGGCGTCCCTCAGAAACGAGGGCAGACGAGGCTGTGTTCATACGTGATTTCTTATTTAATCCCTGCAATTTAACTGTAAACACAGGCCTCTGAGAGCACAAATCCTCCGCCACACGCAAGCCTGGGTGAATCAGAGTTTCTTTCATTCATGGACGTTTTAGGGTTTTTAATTGTCCACTAATTACTGCCTATTCTTATTAGGTTAAGAATGACATAGGTTTTCATGACTTGCATGTGTGGACATAGTGCTATCACTGACTTCTCACTGTAGTTAAAGGATGGATGGATATGATTGAGTGATGGATAAGGGTAACCATTCTTTATTAAAAATAATAATAATTCAGAACTACCACCAAAGCACACTTATATAATTAGATGAATATATTCTCTGTCATGGAACCTTCTAGAGAAATGAATCCAAATTTTTTCTAGATAGCAATGAACTCTATTCTTTAAGCCCTAATAAAATCTGTTTGGAAAGTGATTTAGAGTCCATTTGGACTTTTGGCCATTTGGTTCTTGAACAGTAGACCATAAAAAAACCCATTTGTTTTATATGTTTCCAGTTCAAGGAATCCACAGTAAACTAAAGAAAAACAACAACAAATGTTTCATGCAACACTGGAATGCAACTATGCAAAACAATGCTACATATCACTGGGCACAAATTTGCTGCTCATTTAGTTTAATAAGGTGTCATTTGTTCACTGTGCTTAACTAAAATACCCAAACATTATACTTAGGCTTTATTGAGCATATAAAACCTCATTTGGCCTCTGCACTAACACCGTCTAGAGGTAACTCTTTACAAGACCAACTGATTCTAAGTCCATCTTAGTAATGAAAAGCACATTGAGCACGTAAATGTAGCATGTAAATAAGCCAACAGTACGCAACAGATTTTTTGTGAGAGCTACATCAAGAAGCTAAGACCAATCTTATGAAAATCACTGTTAAATAAATGACATTAATAACATGCAATAGAATAAAAAAATGGTTGTATATATATATATCGTCGCTGTCCAATGAAAACAGGTATGTCCAAAACGGTAACTTTACAGGAGAGGCCAAAAACTGTCTTCACTTTTAATAAAAAATCAATGTAACCAGAATTATTTCCAAGCTATATATATATATATATATATATGTATGTTCTGCCTTCATCACTTGTTTTAATGCATGGCGTGCAAAAGGTTTCAGTACTTCACTCTGTACATTCATTGTTTTCCACAAGAAACCAGCTATACTCTGGATCCACTCACCTGGGCTTTCAGATGACCAGTTGGAAATGTTGGGATACAGTGCTGGTTTTGTTTCTGCAACATAAGCTGTTAAAATTATGACTGTTACTATCAGAAACTGAATTTATTCACAGCAAAATCAAACTTCAGTGCACCACATCAAAAGCTTATCTATTTAAAAACTGCAAGCACAACAATGCTACTGACTAAGTAGGAAACCAATGACTCACAGCATCATGAGTCAATCATAACGTCAAGAGTCAGCAATTCTAATCTAGATGACATGGGAGATTCGCTTCTGTAAGATTCTTATGATGTCTTACCCTCTGCTCTTGGAGCGAAGGAGGAAACAGCCCTCTGCATTGGGGGCTTTGGTCTGCTTGGGCGTGCACTCATCTGTGAAAACAAAAGACACTTCAGTTAGCAGTACACAAACTATTATTTATACCATCAAATTAAATCACAAGCAACAGGACTTAGTGGTCAGTAAGGTGGTGTAGTGGTTATTACGGTGGTGTAGTGGTTATTACGGTGGTGTAGTGGTTGCACTGTTGGCCCACAGCAAGACGATCCGGGTTGGATTCCCGGTCCGGGTGGTTCTGTGTGGAGTGTGTATGTTCTCTCCGTGCTTGAGTGAGTGGGTTTCCTCCCACAGTCCAAACACATGCATGTTAGGTTGATTGGTCACTCTAAATTGCCCGTAGGTGGGAGTATGTGAGTAAGTGTTGGCCATGCGATGGACTGGCGAACTGTGCATGGTGTACCCCGCCCTCGCCCAATGCGGCTGGGATTGGCTCCAGCCCCCACCCCCGTGACCCCGTACTAACCACTACACCACTACACCACCGTACTAACCACTACACCACCATACTAACCACTACACCACCGTACTAACCACTACACCACCATACTAACCACTACACCACCATACTAACCACTACACCACCTTACTAACCACTACACCACCGTACTAACCACTACACCACCATACTAACCACTACACCACCATACTAACCACTACACCACCGTGCTAACCACTACACCACCATACTAACCACTACACCACCGTACTAACCACTACACCACCATACTAACCACTACACCACCGTACTAACCACTACACCACCGTACTAACCACTACACCACCGTACTAACCACTACACTACCGTACTAACCACTACACCACCGTACTAACCACTACACCACCATACTAACCACTACACCACCGTGCTAACCTCTACACCACCGTACTAACCACTACACCACCATACTAACCACTACACCACCATACTAACCACTACACCACCATACTAACCACTACACCACCGTGCTAACCTCTACACCACCATACTAACCATTACACCACCGTACTAACCACTACACCACCATACTAACCACTACACCACCATACTAACCACTACACCACCGTGCTAACCTCTACACCACCATACTAACCACTACACCACCATACTAACCACTACACCACCATACTAACCACTACACCACCGTGCTAACCTCTACACCACCATACTAACCATTACACCACCATACTAACCACTACACCACCGTACTAACCACTACACCACCATACTAACCACTACACCACCGTACTAACCACTACACCACCGTACTAACCACTACACCACCATACTAACCACTACACCACCGTACTAACTACTACACCACTGTGCCGCCACAAAATGTAAACAATTAGGCAAAACATTCAAAATGCCCATTTAGCAGCTACAACTGGCCCTATAAGGCTAATCTTGATCTTCAGCACTGTACAACTACCGCAGAGAGGTTGGAATCCTTTACATTAACAAACAGAGCCGGTCGAAATGATCTCCTCCTCAAAACCATCTACTTGCACACTAGATCCAATTTCAACAAGTTTACT